>VRYO01001463.1:43567868-43578992 GCA_009812075.1 Sialia sialis | reverse complement strand
TGAAATTACTGTACCTAGCAAACATGTGTTTAGGGTGGGCAATTCCTTCTATATTTTGTATTTATTTTCATTTGCATAAAATAAAAAGTAGGGCCATATGATAATGGTACACTTTTGTGTTGTTTTGGTTTTTTTTCCTAAAGTGACTTCTACTCTAAAAATAGACTAACTGGGTCCAGGGACTTCCTGAGGGCCAGGAGCAGTGAAAGAATCCCCAGGGCTGCAGAGGGGGCACCCCACAGCCTTGCACCAGGGGCAGTCCCAGTCCTGGCCATTGGGCAGCTCCCTGGGGATTGGGATAGAGCTGTTGTAAAATGGAGCAAGAATGACATTTTCTGGTTGGAGGAGAATAAACTTTACTCCAGTTTAATGTCCCAGACATCACTAGGGGGTGGAGTGGACACTAAAGGTTAATGCAGTTGGCCCAGTGCCCTAAGCCTCAATAAGAGCATATCTGTCACAAGACAGCTTCTGACAAGCACATATCCACAAAATACCATAAATCAGAAACTTCCACAGGAGCCATTCTGTGAGGGAAAGCCTTCCATCTGAAAATAGACTTCATCTACCTTAATTTTGAAAGGATAAAGCACACAAAGATTATTAACCTATGGGTAAAATGTAACTTTGTATAAGTATAAACCTATTCCAGTGTCTATGCATTGAGACTATGATTTGACAGGTCAATGTGAACTGCATTTGTTATAAAAATTATAGTACTTTAAGATTGTCTAAAAATATGCATTAGCTGACAATTTGAGATGGGAATTCATCGGTATTGTAGCAATCTTGGAGACTACTGCAATTCTAATACACTGAGTTGATAGAAGATTTATTTAGACTCAATGGTAAGGAAATGACTAATAGCTTAAGAAAATCTTGCAAAAAGGAAGGTAACTGAGAGCCATAAATGTTCATCTAGAACATTCATTAAAAGATCATTGAAAACATAAATTTAAGAGGTTTAATTATAAAAACTTTCAAGTTTAGAATTCCCCATCCACTAAGGAGTGTGAAAGGATGTTATAGTGAGTGAGAGAGAAAGGGGTTTGATTATATTTTATATGCTCAGGGTACTCCAAAAACATGAACACCATAAATGCTGTAGCTTACAGTTTCATTAAAGTTGTTGTGTTAGAAAAATATCTCCATTGATTCAATGGCTCATTAATCCATTTCTGACAATCAGTGGAAGCACACTAGTGCGATGCAGCTGAGTATATATGGATACTGGAAATCAGGGCTGAAACATTGCTCCATCAAATTGCAAAACATACAAGTGCCACATTACAGTGCTGTAAAAGCTGCACTGATTCTGGATACATTTTAAGGAATCCTTACTTGTTCTTTCATTACTCTGAAAGAAAAGCAAGCAGAACCAGAGTGCAGATTATTTAGCGGAAGGGAAAAGGGTCCTAACATATGCACATTTGTTAGGATGAAAATCTGAACATGGGACACCTGGTGCCTAATAGTGATTTATGACAAGTGACTGTGGATTTTGGATGCTTCAGTTATACTTTTGTATTGTATGTTTTGTTCACATGATTCTATCCCCTTTTGTTCACATGCTTCTCATTCCTCTTTGTTCTTTGTCCCCTGCTAGTTGCAAACTTCATGCGTGTGTTTCAAGATATTAAAGGATTCATATTTCACAAAACATGTTGATTTGGGAGGATTGGATAGCATTATTGTTGGCAAAGTATGTCTCCCCAGCAGAATGGAATGTATCTAATCACCAAATGGTTATTAAGCACCTCTGAAAACAAAACACCTGTATTTAGATCACTGAGTGCAGAAAGGTATGATTAAAATCAAACTGATGGTGAAGTATGTTTGACTGCCTCAATTTCATATATATTTGACTAAAGCCTGGCCTAAGATTTTTTTCTTTGGTGCCTACTCAGCCCAGACACAATCCTATGCAATGTGCTCTAGGGTGACCCTGCTTGAGCAAGGTAGGTTGGATGAAAAGGCCCAATTTGGTCCCTTCTAACCCTCAATGTTCTGTGATTATGTGATTCTGATTTTATGATTCCGTGTCCATATGTAGCAGGGCACAGACACTGCTTCTCTTAAGGGATCCCAGGCGGTCTGTGGCTGTTTTTTCCTGTGGGATCTGCTCAACCTACAGAGTCACTTTAGCCTATTATAATGTTAATTAGGGATAATTTAATCCTAGTCTAGGAGTAGGAAAAACACCAGTAAAACTGTCATTCCAGTCTAGCAGTTGAAGATAAAACAAGATCCAAAAAAAAAGAAAAAAAAAAAAGAAAAAAAAAAGAAAAAGCTGAATAATAGATTCAAATATAACTGAGTTTCACACTTTTAAATGAAAGCAATTTGCCAGTAATTATGGTAGGTTTTTATTCCTGACAATTTTAAATGGTGATTGAATGCTTTGTTTATGCTGTCTAGTTTAAATTTGAGTTACTTAAGTAATTCCTGTGCCTTCTGTTAGACAGGTGACTAGACAGACCAAGTAGGTCCTCTTCAGTATGTCTCTCTTTAGCCTTTTTTTTTTTCCTGAAAGGAGGATTGTCCTTGGATACAGAGCTTCTGGTGGAAAAAATGCTATGGAGGGACAAAGACATTTGAGATAACTTATTCTGTCAGTCACAGATAATGGAAAGTGTTCCCACCTGTAACTGTAACAAAGATGAACTATGTGCTTGTCTACAGAGGCTGGATAGGAAGACAAGAGCCCGGTCCTCCTGCAGGAAAGTTGATCACCAAAGTGATATTTACTCTGAAAATTGTGCTTTATCACTAGACCTGAATTATTCAACTTCACCTATAGACAGGATTTATGAATATTATACCTGGCAGCATTGCATGGCTTCCAGGTAAATCTGGCTCTTAATTTGCATCCTTAAAAATTACACCATACATCTCTGGGAAGATTTATACCCCAAATTATGAAAAAGATTAAGAGAGAAAAGGAAGACTTTTCACTGGCTATGTTTCCAGACTGTCCTTACCCATAAAAAGATTCACAAGGTAAAATTAGCTCTATGAACTAGATAGCATTTCAAAAATCTCTGTCATTAAAAATAATTTTTAAAAAATCCCTTTATCTATGATTTAAAAACTTTGATTCAGCAGCATAGAGAAGGAAAATTCAGTTCCTCAATGACAGTATTTTCCTCCCTTCTCCCCACCCAAACCTCGAATAAAATACAACAGTTCAGATCTCTGTAGGAAGACTTGTTCCTCCAGCACCCACTACCCTAGCAGATCCCATCAAGAAAGTCACATTCTTGAAGCCCTTGTTCTGGAGTAGTCATTAATTCACAAAAGACTTTGAAATCATGTAGGATTTGCTATAAAGTTCTGTGAAACATATTTGATTTATTGCATTGATAAATAGCAAAAATAAAAATGGTACTTGCTCCTTTAAAAGACAAAAGACAACTACAAAGTTTGTTGAAGTCAACAGAAAGACTTGAAGACATTGGCTATAAATATCTGCAGCATGTGGCTTTAGTATTTGTAAATTCCTGCTGTGTGTTTTTGTCTTTAACCATATCCAGCAGGCAAAATATTAACACAGAAATAAATTAGATAAAGATGTTCTTGTGTAATTTCCATTCAAATTACATAGAAATCTGATTGCCCCTGGAATATGCATCTGCTGAGAAAAAATCACCCTCATATTTATGGTTTTAAGACTGCAAGTCCAAAAAATCACAGAGTGATTAATCACAAAATGTATGTCTTCAACTGAAAAGCTTCAATATTTTATTAAATGAATAATTTACTTGATTTTTTTCAACATATGTCAAGAGGATAAAATAAAATTCTTAATCTATACTGATATTTCTGGTACAATAACTACAGCACACAGATCCAGTGGCTTTGTTTCTGTAGAGCAGTCCTTTACTGAGAAAATTTAACACCTTTTATAATTTTTTTAATATGAGATTATGGGATTTGGTGGGGGTGAAGAGGCTTGTTTTTAGGTGGTTATTTTTTTCTCTCTTATCCCCTGCTTCCATGGAGATTAGTAATTCTATCCAGCACTAAATCACTGTACAGGAGTTGAACCTTACAGTAGTGAGCAAATAATAAAAAATTGCACACGAAGGTAGTAAAAAATAGTTTCACTATTTTGTGAAGCTTCCTGCTACACTAGGAGCATAAGTAAATATAATTTTGATGTGCTTATCTCCATATTACACACAAGTTGAGGGTTTGTCAATATTCTTCTAGGCTCTTTTGAACATTTATCAGTCAGCATTGGCAGCTGTGACAGGATGACTGCTCACTGAATACCAAATGCAGAAACACAAAGCTCTTATTCTTCACCATGTTATTACTTTGAAATGATTATTTTTAAGATAAGTTTTCTACAAGTACTTAAGCCAGACTTTCCGCCATCTCTGAACTCCAGGAGGATGTAAAATACTTTGACACAAATTGTATCTGTAAGCAGTACATGTAATAGGAATCTTTCTATGTAAGTGGATTTTTGCATTGAAAGGGAATTTGGTTATTCCCTAAAATATCAAGGTCTTATCTAAACTACTGTTAATACTAATGCTTATAATTAATTTACTTTCTATATTTTGAATGGAAGTTAATGTAGAATGTAATGGTGTTCTTGGATTAACAGACGAGTTTTTACATATTTATAAAAATTCTAATTTTTACTCTCATTGAAAACCTGCACCACATTGAATGCACAGAATGTCAAGGTTAGAAATGAATAATTTCTCCAGGACATGGAAGTGCTTACATACAAAAACTTAGGAGCTGAATGAGAGTGCAGTGGGAAGAAAAATGCTTATCCTAAAGAATTACAGATGTGCATTTGGAATAGAACAGTTTCCATATCATTATACATTTTTGCATCTGAAGTGGTCTTTGTTTCTGTGCATTCTCCACTGCTGAGAGGGTGAATGAAAATAACTCAAGAGCTAGAGATAAACCATGCTCCCATTAAATAAAATCCTGATCACATTAAAAGACTTTCTAATCATCCCACAGCAAATAAAATGTAATGATAGCATTTATGCAATGCACAAATTATCTGGCTGTTAAAAAAAAATTACTGTTTTTTTTTTTGATTGCAAGATTCTCTTTTACAGCATATCTTGAATATGCAATTCCATCAACCAGATGAAAAAAGATTGATTAATTAATTGATTACATTAATTTAGGAAGATGCTGGAAATGTTTTTCATATAATTTAATTTCCATTTTTCTTGAAATAGTGTATTCTAATGTAATAACTAAGATAATCCTGGTTTTTTTCTCTTACAAAAAGAATGTGTTTATATGGTAAAAGAAACTGTGGTTTCAGTGTCTGAGAAAAGAAATTTCCAAAGGTTTCTAGGAATGGGAAAAATCCACATTTTAACAGCTATAGAAGCAGTATATGGTATAAAATATTCCATATATCTAATGGCATTTTTCTAGGTGTACCTTGCATAATACTTGTCTAATTTAGCAAATGATAGTGATAATATTTTTTCCACTGGCTAATTTTTCAAAATTTTTTCTATTGTCTTATCTATCAGTATTGGTTTTTTCTGCATTCTTAAGCCTCATTACTATTTTCTTTGGTTCCAATTGGTATTGTTGCTGCTTCTTACGTTAGTAAAGGCTACCCTTAGACTAATTTTTCATGTGTTTATGATGCTGGAACTCGAATACAGGAAGAAAGAAAACCAAAGGGATGCATATTCCTTTAAATTCATTAATGCAAATAAATATCCCTGCAAGTAACATTTTTTTAACTATATTCTTAATTACATCTTGAATTCTGCAAGCTTAAGCCTGTTGCTTCCCTTAATTGAGCTTTTTGCTTTTAATTCAACTTGTATTTTACTGGTTGTTTCCAGATCTCTATTGTTAAAATGGCAGAAGTTTAATTATATCTTGATTTGCATGTAAAAGCAACATCATTAATGACATTAAAAAAAGAGAAAACATTCTCACTCTTAAAAGTAACACAGGTTTTGTAACCCAGTCTCTAAAAAGGTAATCTCTCATCTGCTTTGTTTTATCTGTTTAGAATCTTTGTACTTTTTAAGTGATATGCTAAAGCACACACTAGCAATTAAGAGGAATACTGGAGCTGATGGAAACCATTGATTTTGGATTTAAAACAATTCATTCCTCCAACTGTGAGCTAAGTGTTCGTATTATTTGTTGTTGTAGTTATTCAGGAACCAGTTGAGTCATTTATGCAAATATGTGTGCATCTCCAAGAATTCAGAGGATCTTAGAATGGGTAATTAATTGTGGTAAACTTCTCATGTGAAATGGATCATTCATTTTCCCACTTAGTCTTTTCATCATCGCAGGAGCCATAGTCACAGGTAGCACTTTTGTTAGATAAGCAGACAGACCTGCACACAGGCCTAACCTGAAGCCAGCAGAGTCCAAATGTAAGATGAAGGGGCACATGCAGATCTGGGGGAACAAAAGAACATAAAACTTACTAGGAAATTTCATTGGCATAACATCAGGAGCATTATTTTCAAGCTTTTTATTAGAATTTGCATTGGGGGAAAGAATTTTGAAAGATGTAAAGGGCCCAGCTCTTTTACTTCTCAAGACATGGTCTCCCAAATGTGAGAAATAGTATCTTTAAGTATTTTAAATGTAACACATGAGTGATAGAGACAGGCATAAGCAGAAGTGGAAGCCAGTAATGAGTGTAAGGTGACAATACTGGGGAGGGACATAGCTGTGAAAGGCTTTGAAAGTGAGGAAAGGATCTTATGCTTGATTTGTTGGAAAGGGACAAGCAACAAAAAGAGTGGGTGGTATCAAAGTTTAGAAAATGTTCTTCAGATATTCTTAAGCGCAGGATGAATCCATACTTATCATCAGTTAACTGAGGTGATAAAATCCTGAATATTAGCTGCATCTGAGTTTCTAAGTCCTTAAGGAGACAAGGGATATCTAAATTATATCTCCTGCAAGGCAGTGAATGGAGGCTTGGATAGAAATATCTCTTGGAGGGAGCAGTGAAGGTTTATTGGGTTTTTTTTCTGGTTCTTATTTTGTTTATTTCAACTCATCCAGAGCAATTTCGTTGGGATCAGTTCTGCAATAAAGAGCCCCAGTTTGAAGTTTTCTTTGCACAAACTTGTTTTCATGAGCCAAATTATGTTTTTATGGACAAGGTCAATCAATTAAATACATTTTGATTAAATAAAAAGTACAATTTCACCAGGAAATCATTCCAATGAAAAATCTTTAACTATCTTAAAGTGAATATTTTCTAAGCAATCAAACATCTGACAGGTATTATCCAAAAAGTGTTTTTGAATGATGATGCATTTCACATGCAAACAAGAATGGGTCATGAATAAATTGATAATCAAAAAGAGACTGCATCTGCATATTTTTAGAAATTACTAATCCATCAATCTTTAAGAAAATATTCCTGAATCTAATGTTTTCCTTTTTCTGTCTGAGTATACTACACAAATTATCAAAGAATTATACTTTGAAAAATTGAAAATTTGTATCTGTGATGTCGATTTCATTGTTTTTCTTCATCACAACTACTTTTCTTTTTCCTTCCCAATTTATTATGAGAAATTAAATGTAGTAAGCACTGTAGTCTAGCCTATAAAGCGTAGATGATGAAAAATAATGCTGTAGGTAAAATATCTTTGAATTATTTCTGCTTTTGTGCACTATCCAGAACCACAGTTAGTGACAGTATTTGTATATATTCTTTTAAGTGACCTCAGGTTGTTTTAGGAGATCTCACCAAGATTATGCAATAGTAATAAATATGGACTCATAAATTCTGTAGATAATATTGAGAATCAAGAAAGAATCTGAAGAAAATGGTAATCCTCTTCCTCTTCATTGAACTTTGAAAGTTTAGTTGGTCACTGAAGTAGTGCTGATAAACACCTTTACAGTCCTAATATGTGATGGACTGTACTTGGAAATATTTCTCATTCTGGGGCTTACCTTTCATTAAAACAGAATCATTCAGGTTGGAAAAGACCCTTAAGATCCTCAAATCCAACCATTAACCCCATGCTACCAAGTCCACCATTAAACCATGTCCTGAAGCACCACATCTATATGTCTGAAATTCCTCTAGAGGTGGTGACTCAACCACTTCCTGGGCAGGGCCGCCTCTTCTGATGCTTGACAATCCTTTCAAACAATATTTTTTTCCATAATTCCTGTTCTAAACCTCCTCTGGCACAACTCAAGGTTCTTTCCTCTTATCCTATATTTGTTTCTCTGGTTAAAGAGAACTATCTCATCGCTACAACTTCCTGTCAGATAGTTGTAAAGAACAATAAGATTTCCCCAAACCTCTGTTTGTCCAGACTAAACACCCTCAAGTGCTCGTCCTAAGATTTGTATTCCTTCACTAGCTTTGTTGCCCTTCTCTGGATGTGCTCCAGCACCTCCATGTCCTTCTTGGAGTGAGGGGTCCAAAACTGAACAGAGGATTCAAGGCGCAGCTTCATCTGTGCTGAGTACATAGGGATAATAATTTCCCTTGTTCTGCTGGCCACAGTATTAATGATATAGGCCTGGATGCCATTGGCTTTCTTGGCCACCTGGGCTCATATTCAGTCAGATGCTGATCAGCATTTCCAGATCCTTTTCCACCATGCAGCTTTCCAGAAACTCTGCCCCAAGTCTGTAACATTGCATGGGTTGATTGTGACCCAAGGGCAGGACCCAGAACTTCACCGGGTTGAACCTCATAAATTGATTTCGCCCCATCCATTCAGCCTCTCCAGAACTCTCTTCAGAGCATTCCTGCCCTGCAGCAGATCAACACTCCCACCCAGGTGTTGTTTGGGAACTGACCGAGGGTGCACTCACTGTCCACATTATAGATAAACTTATTAAACAGAGAAGTAGTCCCCTACTGAGTCCCAAAGCACAGCACTTGTGCACAGACTGAATTCCATTTACCATAACTTTTTGGATGTGGACATTCAGACTGCTTGTTATCTAGAAGAGAGCACAACCATCCAACCTATGAGTAGCCATTTTCTCCACAAGAATGCTGTGGGAACCAGTGTCAAAGGCTTCACTAGAGTCTAGGTGGTATCCACAAAGTTTTCCACTTCTATCAAACAACATCGTTACAATTTCTATATGGTTTACTTGACTGTCATATTCACTAGGAATTAAAAAATATTTTTTGCGCTATTTTGCATATACTTACTTCCTTCTTACATAATATTCATTGTTCAGACAGCCTGCTTTTCTCTTTTTTGAGAAGCATTTTTCAAGTATGGTTATTGTAATGTTCTTTATCTTTTGATGTCTCTGGATATGGTAGAACTGTTCTACTATAGCAGGTGATAGACTTCACAGCACAATTCGTCCACCTTTTCTGTGGAACTATTTTTTCTTGGGGATGATTTGGAATATAAATGCCATTTCAATTGTCAGATATAATGTTAGATTTTTAGATGCAGAATTCACATGTACCAAAGAGAAAAATATATCATGCCAGCACAGTATCAATGATCAATCAAATAATGTAAAAGATCCTGCTCTTCCCCTTCCATACCTATCTTGTCTTTTAAAACATGCTTTGAGAGATTTAGACCTGAAGTAGGTGGTACAAGTAGAGGTTAGTGGGTTACAGCCTTTAATTACCTGTGATGTCCTGGAGGACTAATGACAATCTTCTGCACAGATGCCAAAGAGATCATTACTTCCCCTTTTTAAAGACTAATTATCTCTAGCATGATGAACTATGTCATCTAGCATATAGAAACTATTACTTCAGATTAAAAATAAAAAATCAGAAAACAAAGTTGTTCTGCTTCTTTTTTATTCATTCATTATTTTGTTGTGTTTCTCCATGATTGATAATTTTGCATAAAGATTGTATTAACATATGTGAAAATCCTTGCTGGAATGTATTAATGAAATGCCTCTTCATCTCAATTGCATGAGACACTGGTGCATGGAATCTTTCATATTAGTGGGTGCTAAATGAAGTAGGTGAAGCCCTAGGCTACACAGTACCACAGAATTACCTAATGTGACTATATCCTAAAGCAATGCATGCCCTGCTACATCTTATGACTAAATTGTCTCATGAATATGCAAAATGTGGTTAAATTGTGGAGAATGCAAAATTATTTACAATTCAAATACCATCACCCAAATGCATATTAAAATTAAAGTCTTTTGGAGAAATGCTAATGAATAGGAAATAATTCTGCTTTAAAAAATATTCATACATCAATAATTGATGTATTTTTCTTTTGAAACTAAGTAGCTTCATTTCCAGTTAGAATAGAAACAATAGCACACTAGTTATTTGTACTAAATAGTCTTTTATCAGAACTCGTATTTATGCCTACGTATTGCTTTTCTGTTTCTCAACATGGCCTCAGTCAGAATTATTTTATGCATAATTAGTTTTTGCACATACAGATCAATACCCTGGCACAAACACTACACACAACTAGATTGGGCATGCTAACTGCCAAGAATTTATAATACAGGTATTCTATACTCTTATCTGACCAGAAAAGGGAAAAGTAGGAATGTTTCAGCATATTTGTGTGTGTGTATTCTTTGGGTGGATGGATGAAGTTCTGAACGATGGGGGAAAAAATCCACATGAAGTCAGGAAAATTCTGAAGTTATCACTCTAAAATGTACACTTACACTCAATACTGGAATAGCGCAAGACAACATCTACCATATGTGATTCTGCTTTTCATGTGTCAGTTTCTTTTCATGTGGTTTTGTGATGACTAAGAAGACAAATCACTGGCTATCAGTGTGCAAAATGGGTAATTGCTGTAGTTCAGGTGGCATAATTTAATATGTAATATGGTTCAGTAGAAAATATCCTAGGTAGGAAAGAGGTCACTGAAAAAAGTACAGTAATTTCACAATTATAAGCCGCACCTGTATATAAGCCACACATCCGGGTAGCCGGGTAGACCACAGGATTTGTCCATATATAAGCCACACCCGAATATAAGCCGCATTTTTTTAATTTTTTTTTTTTTTTCTGCGCGGCAGGGTGGGTGTGCTGCTGAGGGGCCAGGCAGCGCCAGGGCCACGCTGGGAGGGACTGGCTGCCAGAGGGAGATGGCAACGCCACGAGCAGTGGGCAGTGGGAGCAGCGGGAGCGCTGGGGAGTGC
>VRYO01001463.1:43549624-43559819 GCA_009812075.1 Sialia sialis | reverse complement strand
TCAGGCGTGATTTTTTTCCAAGAGGTTGAAGACTTCTGGAAAGAATATAGTACAGCTTAAAATTTTTAGGGATCTGTACAGCTGCTGAAAGCCAGAAGGTAGTTAAGACTGTGGGCATATAGGGAACATTTGTCAAATTGATGGTACTCAAAACTGGTACAACCTCTATACTCAAGAAACAAATATGATGTGAGGACCGGCAGTATAAACTTCCCTATAAACATTTTCTTTTCTTCTCTTTTTTTTATTTTTTGTAATCTGAACAAATGCTTATCTAAGTAATAGATCTCACAATTTAGAAATATGCAATCTGTCAAGTAGACTTACAATATTAATTTTATAAAGGATCTACCAACATGAGTTTAGTGTTTGTTGATTTCAGCAAGATTTGGACTACTGACTTAGACAGGAGAAGATTAACTTGCAACCAACTTTTTTCAGGTAGTGTAGAACATGGAGACTTATTGATTATATTTTTCATAACTAAAAAAAGACAGCTTTGATGACAATTAGCTCATTAAATTATTTTGTATTTCCCAAACTAACAGTTGTTTTCTGGAGGTTTATCCTAGCAGCAAAACTATATTTCAAATTTATCCAGTAAGGATTTTTTTTTTGTCCTTGGCTCCCCCTAATACTAGAGGGATAAAAACATACAGGAGTAAGAGAAAAGAAATAGCATTACTATGTTATACTTTAATTATTTAATAAAATTATTTTTTTATTATCAATTAATTAATAAATAATAAATGCAAAACAGACATTCCAGATGAGTTTTTCAAAGAGTTACCATTCAAAAATTAGGAAACACAAAAAATGTTACAACCACACTATCAATATTGTAAGCAGCAGAATATGCTTATTTTTTAACCCTGCTTAAAATCCTGGGTCTCAAGTGATTATCATTTCAGTTGTTTGCCATATGCTGTGTTTGTGTTTTTGGATGCATCACATCTGTACCATACTGTTCTCAGCTTCAAAATAGTAATAATAACTGTAGCTCTTTATCTCAGAGTCACAGTTGTTCTTCAAGTTTTAGTATTTTTTTTAGCATTTCACCTGGAAAATGCTCACCAGGGCATTTAACAAAAAAAAAATTGTGGCAAAGGAAAGCTGGGACCTTAGACCACAGACCTACATCAATCTTGTTCTTGTCCTTTGTTTTAATGGAATAAATGGGACTTCTGTGTGTGCTGTGGACATCTACTGAGGGTTACACAAGTATTTTCCCCATGAAAGTCTCCTCCACAACTTCATGCACAATACACCATAGACTCTCTTGCATTGTACCATCTTCTTGCTTCAGCAATTAGTGCTTGTTGACATCTGGGGTCCAACCAGGTTCCAACCCCTATTGCCAGTATTGCTGATCAGAACTGGCAAGCTCACTTTGTTCTGTGGATTAAATCAGACTGGCTCAACCCAGCTGCTCTTTCTGTTGCAACATAGAGAGTACAGTAATTTCACGACTATAAGGCACACTTCTGGGTTGTTGGCAATTTTCCAAACTTTGTCCATATATAAGGCCTACTGGACTATGAGGTGCACTTTTTTTTTTGCAGTGAGGATCCGTGGGCAACAAAGTAATGAATTAGTAACAGAATTGCACAATCGCGAGGCTTCATGGCAGGTGCTCAATTTGTAAACATTTTTCATGGATCAGCATAGCCTTTAAATGCAGCCCCAGGTGCCCTCCCCGTGCTGCAGGCCCCAGCATTCCCTCTTGTCCCCGGCACCGGCTGTCACAGCTCTCGTGGCACGCGGCTCTCTGCTTGCACTTCTGGGTTGGCAATTTCTGAACTTTGTCCACATATAAGGTGCACCGGATTACAAGGCGCACTTCTGTGTTTCGAACAAAATTTTAGGCTTTAAGGTGCACCTTATAGCTGTGAAATTACCGTAGATTCTCCATACAACACCTTTTACTCTGAGGTAGTCCCAGTAAGATAAGTCAACTGGTTGAACAACATCCATATAACCCAGAATCAATTTTGAATGTTAGTGGAAGTCGTGTAGGCACACACAGCACAGAGATTGTCAGACTGGACAAAGGAAGAGTCTGGTTTTTCACATTTAAAAAAAAAATACAAAACAAAAATAAAACCCACCAAGATGAGAAGTCAAAACCAAGAACAACAGCAGAAACCAGCCCCAGCACAGCAGGGAGAGATGCATGATGCATCTGCCCCCAAAAGCTGGAAGTTGTGATGCCAGCTTAGGTTTTTCTGATGGACCTCTTCCCACATGAGTCCTAGAAAACTTACAGAAACTTATTCAAAATAGACATTTAAAATGTAATTTGAAAAAAATATATATATATCAACATTCACTAGAAATATAGGCAGAAAAAGCAACATCTTTTCTCTTCTGGACAACCTTCCATTCCTGCTGAGATCAGCAGGTTTTATTCACCCAGTGAAAGCAGAGTGTGACCCAGATTTATATCTTTTCACAAAATTTGCAGGTATTTCAGACATTTCCCATGTTAAGGATGTTGCTAAGAAATGTAGAGTTTGGCTGCGACTATGAGAGCAAAGTCTCTGGGTATTAATCCAACAGAGGCTTTCAAGCATTCAGGAAACTGTGGTGGATTTAGGTCTGAATAGCTAAATGAGAAGAGAGGATCACGCTCTATGCAACTGCTGCAATAAATTATGCTCAACAGAAAATCTCAAATTGTAAATTTATCCTAAACACTGTGAATTGTGAATGTTTATCCTAACAGGCAACAAATGTGGAGTAGACATGAACAATGAAAAGAATGGATCAGCCTTATGTAAAAAAAAAAAAAAGAAAAAAAGTGAAACAGAGGGCATTTCTGAAAAACAAGAGTTGTACTGAGAAATCTAGGATATAACACAGTAAACAGTTGTGGTGAAAATATAATCATTGTTTCCAAAAGAACAATCAAAAAAGAGCAATAAACCTCTTTAATCCCCTACTAATTTTCAAAGATTTATGCTCCCTTTGGAAAAAGAGATATAAAGCCTGCTAACCTTAAGAATATAAAAAACATCAAAAGCATAAAAGGTCACATAAAGTTCCAGAAGAAGCTTGAAGCTTTACCTTCATGTTAGCAAAAGAAAAAAATTCAGCTTAATTTTTTCATGGTAGTTACTTAGAAAGAAGCTTTTTAAACCAGTTCCCAAAATGCAAAAAATTATATTCAAAGACAGGATGTCATTTTCAAAATCAGATTGGAACAGGATTACTTAATTAAAAGTGACAAATTAAAAATAGGAAATAGTACAGTTGGTGCCTAGGGAAAAAAAAAAGGGTGGGATGTGAAGCACGTCAATAAATGTTAAAAAAAAAGAAAAAAAGAAAGAAAGAGACAAAAAAGTTCTCAGTAAATGTGGACATCAAAAAAGAATAAATGTGAGGATTTAGAAAATAATTTCTTAAAGACATGTGGACTATAATTTTAACAGCAGAAATTGCATTAAGTATAGACAGAAAGAAAGAAAGAAAAAGCTCGTTATCAAAGATTAGCTTTGAAGTATGGAGCAGTGACAAAGGTACTGTAGTGGATGAAAGCCAGCAATATTCAAGGCTTAATAATTCAGTGTTTCTCTCCAAGGCACTCTCTAAAGCTGTATCAATCAAAACAAAAATGCATTTAGAAATAGGGTACATATGCAGAGCAAAAGACCATGAAAGCAGTCTGAATATAGAAAAGTTGGGGAACCTCCTGTCCAATTCATTTAAACAGAAGCTCTCATTAAATGTTTGCTGAATGTGTGCAACTAAGCTTATGGGCAGTGCAAGATGACAATATGTAGTCTTTGTTATTTTTTTTATTTTATCTTTCCTGATGGACTAGGAGATGGGGAAGAAATAAGATCTGAACATTCAAATAAAAGAACTACGGTGTATAATATTGAAGGTTTCACTGGGTTCAGTAGGTCCTATGGGACTTAATTGCAAGGCAATTAAGGTGTACAGTGCTCAGAATTGCAAATTTTTTTTCATTTTATTGGGAAAAAGTGGTTTTATTTCTCAGCTCAGAGCTGCATAGCGTAAATTATGATGCCCCTTCAGACTGTCCTGAGACAGAGGGAATCATGCAGCTGAACTTCAGGCTGTCTCACACTAATAATTTTCCTTTTCCGAAACATTTTAAAAACAAGAACAAAGCACTCCTGCTAAACTTTTCTAGCTAATTTCTACAAAGCTACTGAATAGGAACAGACAGACAAGAACATTTTTTCCAAGCCCCAATTGATAATTGCATTTCTAATAAATGCCTGTGAAATGCCTGAAAATCAGGTTCTTTGTCCAATAGCAAACTGTTCAACCAAGAATTTTCCATGTATGAAATTCTTTCCTGTCCATCCTGCAGTCAGAAAGACCACCACTTTCTTCCTCTGCCCCTCTGTTCTTTGTTTTTCCTCTATCTACTTCCTGCTTTTACACCCTTTCCCTCTCTACTCCCGTTTTTATTTCTTCTTCTGTGGTGCTATTCTTGGTGGAAGTCTGTTCAGGCATCCTTCAAAGTATAACCTGCTCTGCTGAACACAGCCACTAATGGTAAAAATTCCTTTTGTTTTCCATCTTCTCTCCATCAGAGCGAGTAAAAAATATGACAAGAGTCTAAGCAAACAGGTTGTTTTTACTATTCCTCGGGACATTCTATGACATACCAATTTGATCACAGAAGCACATGAAACGAACCTACAAACTTAGGAAAATCTACACTGAATAGCTATCCCAAAAGAGTAAAGAGATAAAACTTCTTTCCTCTGACAGAATGCTGACATGGTCCAGATTCCTGTTTGCCAGTAGGATGGAAAATAGAACTATACAGGGAAAGGTTTGAACAAAGGAAGCTGAGGTCAAACTTTGTACTGTGCCGAGGACCTCAAACTTAAAAAGACGTGCAGCTCTATGCAGCCCAAACAGAAAGAGAATGACATAAAAAACCCATACTTGAAAAGAAAAACCCAAATACAGTTTAATAATAGATTTATTTTTTTTCTTATTGGACTCTTCCAATTCACTTTTCTTTTTAGGAAGTCTTATCAGTCCCTGGAGCTGGGCTTGAACACAGTTAGTTACCACATACCTAAGGCAAGCAAATCTAAGGAGATTTTGGGGGGACACGTTGCAAGCATACAGAGATTATTGTTCATAAAAAATTTTAAACTACACAAGAAATAGCTCATTTGTACAAATTGAAAGTTTCTACTAAATACCTTATTATTAGTTTCCTTATGTTCATTTCAGTTTGTTAATTAGGCATTTCATTCCCTTCCCTTTTCTCCCTTTCAGTAATTATCTCAACACTTAGGGCAGATAACAAAGATGTCTCCACAGACATCCTACCATCAAGCCCTGTGAGCTGCCTCTTCAAGCCTTGCAATCAGAGATCTATTTAGTTAGAGTTTAGTTAGAGTTCGAAAGTAAAAGCTCAACCCTATGTGGAAATCTAGACCTGAGCTCTATGGCTCAGACTGCTCTTTCGAGACAAGGCAGAGATGATTGCAGAGCCATTGATGGTCAGACTGACTGCATACGCTGCAACAGGTTGGTTGAGCTGACTCGCTGCTTCCATGAAGGGTTGCTGCCTGCTCATGCTGGCCAGCAACCTCTTGTCTGTGATAAATACCAGCATACCTGCCTTACTGCTTCTGCTGAAATGGTAACAGGGCAGTAATACCTCATTCTGGGCAGGTACCCACCTCTCTAGCTCTGAGCTCTTAAATTCTTTGATTTCTGGCTTATGGTGGACATCTGATTCCATCAGTTCTCAGCTGTACAAAAGGTCCACACAGCTGATTCAGCAAAGGCCAATACTTCTGCAGAGTCAAACTGAAGTTAACATAAAAAGAATGCATTCTTTTTTGCATGTAAAGAAAAGAAAAAGAAAAAAAAGCAAGCCGCTGGATCAAAGAGAAATCCACTAAGGACAACCCACCTAAGATAACCAATGCCTGTGCAGCTAGGTTTGCTGAAACAGTTCAATAGTTTGGAAGAAGGATGGCTCAGCAGTAGTGTGAGGAGGTGCCTTGCCAGGCCATTGCTGTCAGTTATGAAAGAATAAACAACACTTCCAGAAGTTCAAAACAGGAACTTATTGAGGAATGCTCTAGGTAATTAACCTGAAGCAGCTCAGCATGTTATAGTCTCCAGCTACTGCAAGTCTTCCATCTGTTTAAAAATATGTTTTTTCTAAAGTTTGATCATTATTTTTAAAGTTAATGCACTGGAAAATAGATTAATTTTTTTTAAACCTAATTGGTAACTTTTATAAATATTGTTCTGTTACCTTTTATAGGGTAAAACTTTTTAGAAATTTTCTGTGAAATGCATAATTTATATTCAGATGACCATGTTTAATAAATTAAATAATACTTTCAATTTTTATTAACAGATATTCTCAAGATTGTCTCAAGGCAATCACTTGTCTTATATTTTGGAGAAATTGTTAATTCTGTTGGAATGTTTGGCTGTCTAATACATGCAACAGGCAAATTTGCCTTGATAGCTTAGCCTTTTTTGGGAAATATGAAGTGCAATCCCTGTATGCAAAACCGCTTGCAGAAGCACTATTAGCTGTCACACTTCCTGAAGCTGTCGTGATGGCTGGTGATGGAAGACACTGGGTAAAAGTCACAGCCACTTTTCTCACCCTTGTTAAACTTTCTCTTCGGCAGCATGTGGCACTGCAGGTAATGAGTTCCATCTGTGTGTCACCAGCCTTACTTACAGAGAAAAAGCACTCAGATGTTGCAGGTAAAAACTGACTTCAGAGAAGCCAAAGTTTGCAGCTAAAAATAAGCCTTTGCAGAGTTCTGCAGAATTCCTAGATACTGCAAACACTTTTCCATGTTTGGTACTCAGAAAAAGCTTTGAGCAATAATGTTATTAAATGATCTAGTGAACTGGGGAAACAAAATACTGATAACAAACAATCAGCAATAATTTTCTTCAGCTATTGAATTATTTAATTCATTAATTTAAAAAGTAGGAAATGGCCTTAAACTGGCAATGTTTTTCTATTAGTATTAATATTAGTATTAAAATTAACAAAGAAGGTAATAGACAATTTTGATGATTATGAACTTCAGACACTATTTTGGAGATTAAATCCTACAGCAACCCAGCCCCTGAAAAGTCTAAAACAAACTAGTCAGCAAAATTAATGCATCCAAATATTGGGAACTGCAGTAGCTAACAACTGTGTGCATTAATGCACAGCTTCTGCATTAATGCAGTAGAACCATCCAAAAATGAAACTATTATCACCTTTCACACATCAGCATTTTTGCAATTTCCATTGCATCCTTTCATAAGAGGTAAAGTAATTATAATGCTGGTCAAAGCAAACTGTCCCATCATATGCTGTAAGACACAAATCATCGTAACAGACTAGTAAACCTATTCAACATCTGTAGCAGTGTCTTTCCACTGTGTTTTTTTAATCCTTTTTCCTAATTTTTCAAACTAGGGGAGATTGTGATCTCAGACTTGCAATGAAATTTGCCAAAATCTAGTAAACTATGGGTTGAAGAGGGGTTGTTTGCATAATTCTATTTTATTTTCTCCTGTTAATAAAACGTTTATTTAAAGCCTTGTTTATAGACTTTTTTTTACCCAGTGTGCATCTGAAAAAGAGTATGCTAAATAAGCCAGTCTAAAGACACATAGAAGCACATGCCAGGAGCTTGCCTGTTTCACTCGCATTTCAATCCCTTTGTTCCAACAGAACTTTCATTCACTTGAAATTGAAATTTTGACTAAGGACTAGAATATTTAATCAATATGTCAAGTGGTGAAATAAAGAATGCTGTTTTCCCTGACATTTCAACACTTTTAGCTGCATCTATGTTGATGGCCTCCAGTATCACCAAGTTATATTTTTTCCCCTATTTTTTTCTTACCAGGATTTTCTATCTGTTAATTTTTGATCAGGCTTGCATAACAGAATTCTATGCATTATCAGCTGTGTTGAATATTCTGATAACTTTCAGAAGCCTGATTTTTCATGTTGAACATGACATGAGGTCTTTCTTAAATAACCAAACAGTCATTGAAAATGTTCATATTGCACCTACTGTAGCAAGGAGAGTCCACAAATTCAGATCTCTGATTAGTAATAACAAGATACAAAATTCCTAGAGATTATTTTAGCAAAGTTCTTATTTAAGTAGCTTTGGAAAAACCTGATAAGTCACTGGATACAGAAGTAGCTTTCCAAATATTTAAAATATAATAATAGGAACCCTAGATTTAAATTTTAATAACACCTGCTTTAAGGGGATAATATCTTAGAGCAGACTTTAGTATGTATGATGTTTAGATGCTGCTACAGACGGCTTCCAAAATACTCATTTTCACAGCCCGAGTAACCTCAGAAATTGAGGGGTTTGCTATTTCTTAGTGTGATAATAATACTTTCAACACAGCCAATCTTGTCTAGCCTGTGAAAATAAATTCCTGCTGTGTTAGTATACTAACAAATTAGTTAAAACTATCTTGTATAAATTGTATCTCATTTTAGCTACAAATGTCGTCCATAGACACAGTGAATAATTCAACCTGATGTAACAGACTACATGTTTCCAAGATATAATTTCAACTTCTTCAATTACTATGAAGCATTATCGTTGAAGATCTTACCCTGAAAGCTGGGATTTTTTTTCAGAAACGTTTGAGCAAGCAACATCTTTTCCAGTATTTCTTCTTTATCATAGTCAACACATCTCTTCTTATCAGCACTGAAACACATAATTTAAAAACACATACATGCAGATACCACTTCACTCAATATTTTTCCTGTGTTGATAAGAAAAGAAAGCAATTTTAGTGGGATTTAGATACATATTGGAAAGGCCATAAAGAGCTGATGAAAAAAAGACCTGTTAGTATGTAATAAGACTGTGAAAATAGCACCGCCAAGTTCACTTCACGAATATGGCCAGCCACATCAGGGGTTAAGACTATCTCCTTTTGTCTTCTTGAGTTTGGAGTGTCTTTTTAAAAAAAAAAAATAAAAAAGACATTCCATTGTTAAAACCGTATGGGTCAAATCAGACAGTTACAGGCCTTAGAGCCTCACCTTTTGCATATGTTATAGACATCTCATGGGAGACTTAGAAAGCCTCATTTTATTACAGAATTTGAACAATTTTTGGAGCCTTAAGTGCTCAATCATACCTTCATGTCTGATTAAGACCCTCATTTTATTTTATTTTTTTTCCCTTTTGGGTGGAAATTGGCTCCTGTCCATGTTTATCTCTGAATTAGATCTAAATTTACAACCAATTTCTGACAAAGTACCTTATCCTTCTCTGAGAGTGAAGATGAAAAAGGGCAGGAGAATTCCTTGCCTTAATTATTTCTAATAATTTTTCCACAGAGAACATAAAGTGGATCAAAAGAACCTAAATATTTTCTGTCTTCCATCATAATGTAGTGCAGATTTACAGTTTGCATAGAGTCACAATAAGAATTGTAGCTGAAACCTCCAAATACTCCACAATGAGACCACGGTAATTACTGTGGATTAGACTTGTTCTGAAACCACAATTACAGTATCCATTTAACCAATATTGTCTCTGTTTATTTTGGTATATTTTTGCAATATTTATGTCAAAAAAGTCCATACAAATATGAGGGATCCTGTTTTTATTATTATTTCTCTCCATTGTAAAAGAAGCATTAATTTAAACATATATGTCTCAAAATACCTCCATGCCTGCATGTGTGTATATTTCTTGAGACCAGGCCACTTGGGATTCATCTGTATTTCAGGATGACCATCACCGAGCCCTGTAGATACTAGAGCAATTATGCAATGTGAAGTTTATGTATTAACACTTGTATTTTCAGACCCATATTGGTTATGCCAAATTAATTTCCATCAACAATGTATCAGGGAATGTTTTTGCTAAATAGTATCATGAACAAAAAATATTCGGCTATGGCTTTTTACCTTTGTAGTCTATTTCACTGTCATCTTTCCATTTCACGTCAGTTTTTCTTTCAGGAAGTTATCATATAAAACCCCACATCCCCTTGTTTGAAAAGCTTTGAAACCACTTCATTTATATTTTTGTGTCTGATAACATACTTATGTCTTACTGACTAAAAATTTCATCTTAATAAAGAGCAGGAATAATTAAATATCTATAATAATTTCATGATTATAAGCCACACTTCCGGGTAGCTGGGAAGACCATGGGATTTGTCC
>VRYO01001463.1:43482129-43548624 GCA_009812075.1 Sialia sialis | reverse complement strand
TGGATTCTTCAATGAAAAAGGTGCAGCTTATAATTGTGAAATTACTGTAAGTGAAAAATATCCAATTTTCTACATAATTTTCTACTGTTGGCAGTTTTTTGCCTATGAAAAAAGAAAAGATTACTATTCAGAATCTAAAATTTTGTTGTTATTTTTGGAACATAGCCATATTTACTGTCTTCTTAATAGGTTATGAGTTGAGAATGAGACATATTATCAGAAAATAAATACAGTAATTACATTAATATAAGCTGCACCTTTTTCATTGAAGAATCCAGCCTACCCCAGTGGTGCGGCTTATCTATGGACAAATCCCAGCGAAATGCCAACCCAGAAGTGATAGCCAGCTGGGGAGGGTGCCTGGGGCTGCCTTTAAAGGCTTCGCTGGTCTATGAAAACTGTTACAAGTTGAGCACCTGACAGCAAACCCAGCTGGCAGTGATTCTGTTACGAATTGGTTACTTTGTTACACATGGATCTTTGCTTAAAAAAATAAAAATATAAGAGTGCGGCTTATATTCAGGTGTGGCTTATATATGGACAAATCCCGTGATCTACTCGGCTACTGGGAGGTGTGGCTTTTAATCAGGTGCGGCTTATAATTGTGAAATTACTGTAATTATTTTTTAATTATTTATAGTAATTTTTTGTGCTTGTGACTCAAACTTTTTATAAGTTTGTTTAAAACATGAGCTCAGAATAAAAATTGTGAATAAATTACAATAATACTATGTTAGAATAGCCCATTTATCAATGTTTACACATGTCCATTTTTTTGATTTGGTTAAATTATACTAGGATCTTTTAAATTGGATGATTTTTCTAAATACCTGTTTAATTTCTTCTCAATCCCCTTTGATAATGATCCGTAAAATATAGTAACATAGCTAATATGTTTAAGAGTGAGGCAAATAGATGGGCTAGTGACCGGGCTGTCAACGATAGCCTAGTGACTATGGAGCACAAAATAAATATGGAATAGATGTGTTTAAGATTTCTGCTCTATGCTAGACATATAGTATAAATGCAATATATTTGTAAATATATATATATTCCTATATAAATGTATAAATACTATAAAAATATGTTTTCTCATAAGTGAGAATATATCCATAACATAGAGCTATATGAGACTATCATGTGTCTATCATGTTATAAAATGAGACATAAGAAATGTCAATATTTATCCATGTGGTTCAAGTTTCACAACAATTTCTAGATCAAAGAATAAAAAACTGTCAGAAACCTGCAAAAAATCTGACAGAAAGCTGAGGGAAAACATATTTTAAAAACATGTAAGTGTGCTTTATGTCTATTTATCTGCACTTAAGAAATATAGTAGAGTTTCATGCATTTACATTGAAATGAGAATTGATACAAAACTGTCCTCTTGGTTAGGATAGAAATAAATCTTTGAGACAAAAAAGGTTATTGAGTACTTCAGTCTTCCTCTCATTCTTTGCTATCATTTTTCCAGCCTTGTCTTTTGGGAAAGGAGGATGTTACACCTTCTATACCATTTCTTTTCTGATTAATATAGCTGCTTCTAGTTGTTTCTGCTGAAGCCTTTATTGTTATTTGTTGCATCCTTTACTAAGTTTTAGCTCCAGCTTCACCTTCATCTTCCTCACACTATCCCTATAGAAGTGAAATTCATCCCATACTCTTCCCAGGTTATCTGTCCTTGTTTCCACTGCCTATACATTTGCTTCTTTTCCTTTGGTTTGACCAGAAGGGTCCTCCTCAGCCATGGCAATCTCTTGCTTTCCCTGTCCCATTTCTTGCTCCTGGGGGTTGCTAACTCTTGCACTCCATGGCATCTTCCTTAAAGATTTGCCAGCTCTATTTTCCTCCCTTATCCCTGACAGCAGCCTCCCAGGGAATCCCTCGGACTACCTCCCTGAAGAGGTGGAAGTTTTCTTTCCTAAAGTTTAGGGGCCTTACTTTATTCCTTAGCTGGCTCATATCCCTCAGGATTGCAACCTCCACTAGGCGATCACTGCAGCATAGACTGACTCCAGTCAGTTAGCTGAGCTCAGTTAGCTTGTCTACATTGGTGGCCATCAGATCCCCACTGCTAGTACTGTCTATTAAATCCCTTAGGAAGTCATCTCCCCTGCATTCCAAGGAGTTTCTTGGGTTGCCTACAGCTTGCTGTGCCTTTTTCCCAGCAGATGCTGGGTGGTTGAAGTCCCCCAGCTAGACAAGATGCTGTGAGTCAATAGGTCCCCCTTGATCAGGGGCCTGCAGGAAACACCATGAGTTTCTCTTCACACTCAATCCACCTCCTGAGGTACAGGACAATACCTCTATCCCTCATTCCTCCCCTGTCTCATCTGAACAGCCTGTAGCCATTGATAGTGACACCCCAGTTCATGGGATTCATCCGGCTTGGACATGTCCACAGCTAAATTCTTCCTCCTAATGTGTACTGCATTGACCTGTGTCTCTGATGTGAGACACACTGTACATATTTATTACGGAAAAGAAAATCTGATCATGTAATAAACTCATTAGCAATAATCCATTATAAATCAAATTCATGGAATTAAATTATCAAGTCTTAAGACCAGATGCTCTAGTAATGTATACAGCTGATTGTCAAACACTTATTTAAGGTTTAACTGTTGAGGGTTTTTTCCAAAATTACTACATATATAATATATTTTATATATTATAACATAGCTGCAACTGTTATGAGTAGAAGCTAAGAAAATAAATAAGCATTTGTGTTTATAAAGAAAAAAAGTAATTTTCTTTACTCTTATGTCCTCTTAGGTGAATATAAGCATAAACATACTGAGGCAGTATTTTTCAGTATCTTCTTTTTAAAATTCACCCCTCGTCCCCACATTACCTAACTTTCAGGTTCATACCACAGCTGTCTTTCTTGAGGATTGTACAAGCAATAGGTTTTTCAGTTCACAAAAGAAGAGGCAATTATAGTTTGGAAATACACATTGTTTTCTTCCAGCTGAGAGAGACGCACACCAAAATATTCTACACTTCTTACATACTTGAGAGGGCAGAATCTAGACAATATCTTTACCGATGCAAAAAATGGGGAACAAATTCAGACTGTAATCTTTACCAATAAGCTGGGAAAAATAATTTCTAGTCCCTTTCTCTTTTCTTGGTCTATTTGGTTTTTTTATATGTAGTATTTCTGGCTTTGTCAGATCATGAATAGTTAAGGTGTCTCACTGCAAGTTTTCCCACTGCATTTTAAATCTTAATAGGTGCATTGGTTTAAAATTTTAAATTCCTAAAATAATTTTTCACATTATAGTGAATGTTTCAAAATTCTAAACTGTTTTTTTTCAGATGTGAGTCTTCACCTTATAAGATTTCACAGGGACACTAACACAAATACCACCAAGTTTTGGGAAGCCAGCTCTAGAATATGATTCAGATCAAGTGTGGGGAACTTAGTTTAACTATTTTTGATTTAATATGCATAAGACCTCAGACTATGTCTCAAAAGCATTTATAAATAGATATTAAAATAAATCTTACCTATACCCTTCTCACTGGTATGATAGAACATAGAAATAATATAAAAGCAATAAAGCAGAACATTTATGGGCATCATCTTTAATTTTACTCTGAGAGCTTTCTGGATTTTATAATACATAAATTCACAGCCTCTATGTAGAGGCTTTTACTCCTTTAGTTTTCATTGTGTGTGTGTGCCCGTGCATGAGGTACGCCCTTATAACTTAAATAAAAAAAAAAAAAAGAGGCTTGTGATTTGCCTTGAAGCTATGACTAGCATCTGGGATAACTCATTTCAAACCCATTTTTTATCCCTTGCAATATGGAGAGATGTTGAACTCCAGAAAGAAAGAGGGAACACTGTAAATATTTGGCAGTCTTTACTAGAAGAATAGTTTGCTGAGAGTCTGACAACTTCAGGAGATAACAGGGATGTAGAAAAGAATCATATGGTCCTCATGCTTTCTTGGGAATTTTGAGCATAGAGATTAACTAGGTGTGCCATATATCTGATGTTGACTCTGGTCAACTAAATGAAAGAGTTCTGCCAACTCCTTCTCTTCTCTTCTCTTCTCTTCTCTTCTCTTCTCTTCTCTTCTCTTCTCTTCTCTTCTCTTCTCTTCTCTTCTCTTCTCTTCTCTTCTCTTCTCTTCTCTTCTCTTCTCTTCTCTTCTCTCACTCTCTTGTTCTATGAAATGAGTCACCTAGACAATAATTACATGACTTGTCCAAAATCTAAATAAAAAGACAGCTCTATTGAAAACGTGTGTATGTTTGTATGTAAATCATCAAGGAATACCTACACATTTTTATTAACTATAGAGATTAACCATTTGGTCCATTTCTCGTCCATAAGAAGTATGAAATTCTGCAGTATTCAGTGTTATACAATAGTCTTATTCATTTAAGTGCCATTCAGTTCTCAGGAAAATCCATGAGTATGATTTCCCCCTGCTCACATACTACAAAGACAATTCCTCAGTTCATCCTCTGAACCTCCTTTTTGACATTGAAATAGGGGGAGACTGAAGACAATGTCAGTTAAGATTCAGTTTGCTTTCTTTGAGCTGAAAAAATACAGCCTTTGCATTGCAGAACTCTTTGACAAGGTTTAAAAATATACTTCTGAACAGAAGTTGTGCTATCCCCCTGCATATGTGCCCAATTGTGCTGTAATATAATGCACTTTAACAAAATTTTCAGAAATGTTCTACAAGTGCATGTTGGAAAATTCAAACAGACTGGCTCTGCCATCTGCTACTTCTGATAAGAGACTCATCTGTCTGTTGAGCAGGTAGTGGAGAGACTCACTGAAGCAAGGAGAAGATAATAAAACACTAAAAACATGCTGTATTTCACATTTACTTGTGGACACACATCACCTAATTGGGGGTCAAACCAATGTTATGAAGTATTTAGAATGCATTTTGAATTCAATTTGAATTGCCTATGAATATATGCAGAACATTACAAAGTAAACCTATTGATGTAATTTGGTCACTGAACTCAACTCCCTCTCTGTTTCAGCGACAAGACTAACAAGAGTAAGTGTAACTGTGAAGGGACACTTATCTTTTCTGTGACACTCATAGCACAATACCAAACTCTTCACCCTGCTGGGGCACACAATTAAAGCAGCATAAAGGTTAGCTCCATAATAACAGTAAGTCTGAGTAAGGACAGCATACAGTTGCAGTGTTCTAGATGAAAACAGAAGTGACTCATTCCCTTTATTTTCCCAGTACCAACAGAAAAGTATTACAGTTCTGAGCTATTTTAGAACACAATTATTTTGTTTTCCATTCAAAGCTGATACACATGCCAAGACATTAAAAGCTTAACTTTTACTCAAGCCTGACTTGATGGTTTCATCCTTTGTGGCCATGGTCTTCATCCCATGCACAACATTCTGATATGCAGCTGGTTTAATAAGCCCTTAATGGTCTTGCACTCTTTATTTTCTTTCATGTTGCCAAACAGACAGTCCTTCCAAAAGCTAATGGCATTTATGACATCTGTTGGCTGCTGTGGGATAGCAGCCCACCATTAGCATCTGTTGCTCTGTGACAAGGTTAACTCTGAAAAGAGCCTGAAAAAGTAGCTTAAATGTACCCTTGTTGGTGACATCTGAAGAGGCCATGTTCATGATGAAGAAATGGGATTAAAAGAAGAGTCTAAAGCAGATTATGAAGATGTTTGGGATAATGGTGTTTTCAGTTCCATCCTAAGAGATGAGAGGGAGAAACAGTCTCACACAGATCAGGAGAGGATGAAAAAGTCACTGGGGAAAAAGAGAAGAATCGAAAGATAGGAATTGTGATTAGCTCCAGTTGTGGATCATAAGAGGAAAGACGAACTGCAGAGGAACAACTCTGAGTGGGATAGGACTAACCTTTTATTTTAAGTGACTGCAACAGAGAGAAAGCCCACATACAAAGCAATGTGGTTTTCAGTGGTGTAGGACTCAATTCAGGATGAAAGGCACAAGGCCTGGGAAAGACAAGACTTGAAGGAGATTTTTACTGAATGTTAGATACTCCCTCACATGAGGTAATAATGCCAAAGGGATTACTCTGAAATGCCAAATAGTAAAAGTATAACAAGGAAGAGCTCTAGGGCAGTAAGACTTACAAATGACTAGTAAGGAAATCATGTTTTTGACAGTTTTCAATAAAACCCTTCCATCTGCTTTTCATTCTCCCTTGTTCTCTCTTTTTCAGTAAAGTAAATCAAGAAGTACCTCTCTCCAGGCTGGATGAAATATTTATCTACATCTTCTTCCTTTTGCCTGACATATTCCATCATCAACTTCCACAAAAGGATTTCTAGTGCTCCTCTCTTCCACTGACCTGGGCACTGTTTCTAGATGTGCCTAGGTTTCATAGGCTTGTCTGGACACTTTATGTAGTTTTGTGAAGTTTACAGACCCTTTAGACCTCACACCCAACTATATAAATGTGAAGAGATTACAGTAATTTCACGCATATAAGGCACCCCAGAGTATAAGGCGCACTTCTGGGCTGCCGGCAATTTTCCGTACTTTATCCATATATAAGGTGCACTGGCTTATAAGGCGCACTATTTTTTGCAGCAAGGATCCACTGCCGGCTTCCCTAGCGCTGCCACCGGCCCCGTGTTCCCTGGCTCCCCCCGCGTGGCTCTCCCTGTGCCTGCCGGCTCTCGCCACGGCTCTCACAACTCACACTTCCGGGTTGGCAAATTTCCGAACTTTGTCCATATATAAGGCACACCAGCGTATAAGGCAGACCTCTGGGTTCCGATCACAATTTCAGTCAAAAGGGTGTGCCTTATAGTCGTGAAATTGCTGTATTCAAATCTGCCATGATACTTTAAAATTAGGGGTTCTCACACAGAAAATATTACTGATGAAATTCCGTTTAAAAAAAAATAATATCCAAACGTTGGGGATACAAGCCATTCTTGATTAAAATGAAATTATATTTCCTTCACTACACTGCAGTTTGGAATGTTAGTCGCTATAATCTTATCTGCTGATTTACATTCAGTATGTGGTAAAAATTTAGGAACACACATAGGAAATAAGTGTCTATTCTAATACTTTGGAAGAATAATATTAAATCAATGTGGTAAAGTGATTGTAAAGTATAGAAAAACACAGTGGAAAACTTGTAGGAACAAATAAAGGTTGTAAGACATTTATGTTGCTTTTCTATACCCTAGTGAATCTTTAACAAATTTCCTTAGGAAACCTGATCTGTTTATATTTGTTGAACTAGTTAGTTCACTTAAGAGCAATATAGTTTGTTTACTCAAGAAAATGTGTTTTGCACAGTGGGTAAGAACTAGTATGAGAAATTATTACAATTAGTGAATTTCTTAGTTTTATCATTGCATTAAACTCCATCCGTTAATCACCATCGATCTTTCATGAACACCATTGGAGGCAAAAACCTAATAATTATGGGGAGCAAAATGCCTGTTGCATTTCTGTAAAACTCTAATCCATGTTAAGGCAAGAACAATGGAGAAAGAAGCACACGCTCACAGGAAAAGCACATATTTTTTTAGTAGACTAAATAATAAATAATAATGGTGAAAGACAGCTTCTGACCAAATACAATTTAATAGAATCATAGAATGGCTTGGTTTGAAAGAGAGCCTTGAAAATCATCTCCTTCCATGGGCAGGGATACCTTTCACTTAACCAGGTTGCTCAGAGCTCCACCCAGCCTGACCTTGAACACCTCCAGGAATGAGGCATCCACTACTTCCCTGAACACCCTCATAGTGAAGGCTTTTTTCCTACTACCTATTCCAAACCTATCATCTTTCAATTTGAACCCATTCTTCCTTGTCTCTTGCAAATAGTTTTTCTCCATCTTTCCTGTAAATTTCCTTGAATTTCTTATGCAAGTATTTCTACTGCATTAGAACTTTGAATGTCTACTTGCCATCAGTACAGTATACCATTCCCATCTTACTTTCCTTGACAGCGAAGCTTGGTAAAGTTGTAGTTTTTCATGGAACTCAAATGAAAGTGAGTAATTTTAATTGTCCTTTGTAGTAGAAGTTATATAATTTAAGCATCTAGACAAAGTTTGACATTTTATGAATATTTTGTGTTACTACCATGTTCAGGCAAGTTGCTGCAGGAAATCTCTCAGCTTCACTTTTTGATTCTGTTTCTACATCTGCTCCAAAAAAAGCAGATACTTTGCAGCTTTCAATCTTACTTTTCCTAGTTGATCCCTTAAGTGAAGGCATAACAGCAGTATTTACTGTGGTGGATGTCGCTGAGCCTGAGTTTCCATTTTTTTCCTAGAAACTGATTGTCCTTGAATTACTACTGGGAATGACCTTAACTAGTGAGTCTTTCCAGCATTCTTTTGAGATAATTGATACAATTTATACCCTGTAGATAATTGTGTCAAGCTTTCTGCTGGCACAGAAACGACTGACATAATATTTTTTCTTGCCTTTTATCTTCAAACACCTAGTAAAGATTATAAGGAGTTAGATAAGCACTTCAGTACTAGTGTATTCAGAATCTATGGTCACATCTGTAATAACAAATACTGCCCCTGGTTATCACCCTTGGATATCGGCAGTGACCTTTCTTATTAGCACTACCCTCCAATATAATGAATAGAGGCTTATAATCACCTGAAAAGAAGTCATTAATTATCCCTATCACCTTTCTCTTCTTCTAGTTGGCTTTATCTTGCAAGATCACACGTGTGACTTTGGAGAATGATACAAACCCTAATCCCGATCTTGTACACACATGGTCAATGAACAGTAAACTACAGTTTCTCTAGCTATAGTAAATGGTCATTATGAGTAGATTTATTAGAATAGTGGTTTCTTGTTTAAATGTATTTAATTATTCACAAGCATATGCAGAATATTTGTTTACACAGTTCCTTTGTGTATATGGGAAGCCCTCCTGGCAAAGTTAAACACCTTTACATGCATACAAAATTTCTTATTTCGATTGACAGAGCTTCACTAAATTATTTATAATTACCTTCTTCATTCCTTTTTGTTATGACTGGTTTGAAATAGACATGCACAAAGGCATTTCTAATCATGCACTGCATTAATATGAATAAATATTCCAGAAGGCCAGGATTATGCACCTTTCACATATTGTTCCCTTGTGGAGTTGACTTAGCAGAAAATCATGCATCACTCAATTTTTCTGATAACATAGTACGCAGTTAAGAACATTTCTTTTCAATAATCTCTTGCTACTTTTTTTTTATATTGCAACCAGTAAAGTATGGAACATAAAGAAGATAAGGGTGTATTTGGAATAAAAAATATAAATAAATGGTACAAAGCAAAAACTAGAGGTTTTGGGTTTTTTTGAAAAGTATTTACCGGGATTTCTGGATTTTTGCAAAATTAATGAAAAGACAGTTTTTACTGTATTGCAAACTACCCATAGTGACCATTTATATTTTGTGATATTTAAAATCTCTTATCTTGTGTTCAGAATTTAGGTCAGTTCTTATCTTTTTAGAAAAACGGGTCAAGACAATGGATTTCAAGACATCTGCTGAATTTTGTTTGTTTACTCCATAGCGGTTAACTTGAAATCTGAAAACTTGTGGTTTGGGTCTTAATATTAGTATCTTTAGCATTCTGAAAGGAGTGTTCCAAAAGTAATTTCCATTTGATAGACCATACTTTTACGGTTTGCAGTTTCTGAAACTGAAGGAATACAGATTCAAATTTGAATACGGCTTTGCACATTTGGGATCACCAAAGCTGCTGAAGTATGACTGAACAAGACTTCTCTCCCAACACCATATTTGAGTGTCAGGGCTGCGTACCCTGATAACATAAGGGAGGAAAGAGGACAGTACTGTGTAAAACAGAACATTGCACCTGGAGGACCTGAACCTATCCTTGATGTGTATACATGTGCCTGTGTGCATGCTCTACCTAGCAAACACAGCGTTAGTTCAGAGTGTAGTGAAAAGAGGACTAAACCTGTTAAAATTACCTTCCACTTACTTGGATAATCCAGTCCAACTGGGCAACTATTGTGGATCACCTGTGCCTAATATCTTAGTTTTTTCTCTAGCTGATTTTCTATCGTGTGTCCCAATTAAATATTAATTGTCCCAGAGAAAAAGAAATGGTTCTTCTTGGTCCAGTTGTTAAACATTGATAAGAGAGAGGTTATCTTAGTTGCAATTAATATATGATGAGAATTTTACCATCTTTGATATCAAGAATTGAGAGTACAAAAATTTTCATTTTAAGTATTTGTCTAACTATTAAGAAAAAAAAAAGTAACATCATCCTCAGCATTCTTTTCTCTTCACATGCCACAAATTAACTTGAGACATCACGCATGAACAGAATTTGGTGTTTTGTTTGGATGACAGTTACATATTTTAATTTGGGCTTTGTGGATTCTTTTTATTAGTTTTGCTCTTAATTTCTGTCACTGAATTAAAAAATTATTCACTTATAAAAGAAATCAATGAACTCTTGTAAGTGACATGCTAGTGCTTGTGGAACATCATCTCTGTTTTAATGCTCAGAGGATGGAAAAACTGTCTTCCAAAGAAAGATAAAATCTTAATCCCAAAAGTAAAATTCCAGTCTCACAAATTCCTTGAGATCAACTACTCGATTCCAGGAGTAATAGCCCTCCACCTTCCTAAAAATCACTCACATCAGACTTTTGGATGGCTAGTAGCTATATACTATACATAGTATATTCATTTTTATATTTTATGTGTCTATATGTGTATATATATTTCAGAGGGTAGATGTAACAGGAAAAAAATTTCATTCAGGAATATGCCACCAAAAATTGTCTAGAGTATTAATAAAAATCAAAGGTCCCAAGAGCATAATTACAGATGCTGTACAAATTTCAGGGGTTTCTCATAATGCATTTTTTTTTACTACTGAAAGAATATCACTGTACTGTAGCAGAAGGAAATAGAGATAATTTTTTTTCCAATCAGCCTGTGCAATACATAGAATGTATATGGTTATTTGCAGTCTTCTTTAGAAAACAATTTTGGTATATGTTTGTAGATGATAGTTAAAAATCTGTGTTTCTGTACAGTCAATGGACTTATGTGCTGGGGGCATAATTCAAAGCTCAGAAGGGAACTGTCTGAGGTATGAATAACCCACAAAGCATGCAAGCAATATACCTACACCTTCAACAGATGGCAGACACATTAAAGTAGAATGTGAATATAAAAGAGAGAGCCTGCATTTCTTTATGGTCCCAAAATACCAGTAAAAATACATAAGTTATGAATCCAAATCTCTCATGACAATAGTCGTGTACTGGAGTCAACACTGATAAATAAAACAAAAGTCAGATAATATCTGTAACAGCACAGACAAAGCCACACAATCTCAACTCATCACTTGACAAGTGATCAATGTCATTTCACATAAAATAAGCAAAGGTGAAAATGAGACACTGACATTGTAAACACTTGATTAAATATGAGAGCCAATTAGTCTGGCACAGTTTAAGTTAAGAGTACAGGTGGTAAATCATCTCACTTTTAGGTCAAATCAAAGAAGAGATACAATTATAAAGACAAGCATATTGCAGCCAAGACGATTCAGAGAGTGGAAAATTACACATTTGTTTGCAAAATCCTGACAAGCATTAAGAATAATCTATTAAATAACTACTTATTTGCATTAAAAATGTTCAAAAAGTGTGCAAATCTGTTAACAGATAAGTTGCAATTGTTTCCCTATACTTCTATATGCAGATTTTTTTTTGCCTATAAATAAATGTTTTGATTCACAGGGACCAATTATTTTAACTTTTGTAATACTTAGTTTCTCCCTCCATACTGGCATGTCTAGACTGTGCCATGGCTACTTCCTTCACGGCATTTCAGTATGTTTTACTCTCTCTTTGTATCCTGCATCATCTTCATTGCTATAGGATCTAGCTTTTTCCACCACTGCATTATGTATTAATTAGTATGCTTTAGCACAGCACAAAAGAAACCTTAGTCAAGTGCAAATTATTGGGATTGGTGCAACATTAATCTGTTGTACAGGGGATTGAGTTGCCTATATGTCCGTTTTGTCTAAAGATTTCTGGTTCTATCTAAACAGCTGATGCAAGGACATGGGAACTCTCAAAGTTGATGTAGGAGTGTTTGACAAGAACCAGGTCCTCCTTATCCCCAGTTCACACTCAAGGTTTTCCTCTCATGATAAATGAACACTCACAGAACCACAGATTCATTTATATTGGAAAACAGCTCCATGATCAAGTTTTTGACCAGCCACCTTGTAAACTACACCATAGCACTAAGTGACAGGTCCAGTCATTTCTTGAGCACCTTCAGGAATAGTGACTCCACCACTTCCATGGGCAGTCCATTCCAATGTTGAACCACACTTGCAGTGAAAAAATTCTTCCTGATGTCCAGTTGGAACCTCCCCTGGCACAACCTGAGGCTGTGTCTTCTTGTCCTGTGACAGCGTTCTCAGGAGGAGAGGCCAACACCCACTTTGCTACAGCCTCCTTTCAGGCAGTTGTAGAGTGTAATAAGTAGAGTGTAATGAGTTCCCTCTTTCTCCAGGCTAAACACCACCTCTTTAGAGGGCTTGTTTTCTACATCCTTCTTCAACTTCATCCTTCTCTGGACATGGTCCAGTACTTCAAATGTATTTCATGAAGTGAGGGGCCCAGAACTGGGACAATATCCAATTACCATAAGAACTTTAATCCCATTCCTATTTTAAATAATCAGGGAATAAGGGTTCTGACACTTCAGCATCTATAATGTGTCATTTTCAAACTGTGAAATTGACTGCATTGTGGCTACTACTGACTGTGTCGCAAAAAGGCATCAAGAAAATTTGTCCTTTCTGCAAAAGAGTCTGACCATGCTTAAAAGTAATAATTATAACTTTTGTTGTATTCTGGACCAGTATTTTTACATATCTCTTGAGCTCTGACAAAGAAACTTAAATAGGGGCAAAATCAATAGGTGTGACATTGTTATCTTTTGTAGGGACATCTTGTGTGTACAGACAATGGATGAGCTTGTTTATCGGATCCTTGCTGTTGATGGCACAAGTTTTGGTGTTGCTATTAGTAAACCTTTCCAGAGACTGATAGTTTTGTACTGATTTTTTATTAGTACTACATGCCACTTCTCTCGGTTCTTACCATTTATACTGTGTTTGGTTTTCTGACTAGTCTTGGTTTGCAGCAAACTTCATCAAGCTTCTATTACTTTTGCCAGTGGAATTGTGCATTCAGGTTTAATTAGGGGCCATAACACACTCTAGTAAAATTCCATTCAGTTGGAAATAACTTTGAGATATCCAAATTCACAATTCACTGCACTGCATTTGGAAAAAAATGCTGTTTTCACAGATGAACTGGAAATCTGATTTGCCATTAACTGTAGAACTGCTTGCCAGATGCTTCTATTAGGAATTAAGTTGGGTTTGTGTACTACTCTCAATGCAGTATGATGCAAATGGGTTATATAATTCAGATGGGCCTGTTTGAAACACGCAGTCTGTATTTAGCTTCTCAATTTTCTTTGCTTTTCTAGAAGACACACTAAGCCTTAACAGCTTTTCCAATGTAAAGCAATTGCTTCCCGTGTCAAACAAAAGCCCCTATTAGTGTGAGGTAATGTGTTAGCTACTAAGAAGATTCTGGTACGCTAGCAAACTAATAAGTATTCATAAATAAACTTGAACTAGTCAATGCACAGATTCTCTGAAGAATGTGCTATAGTCTTAATCCAGAGTGTTGTAGTAATTAACAGATAAAAGGGGAGGTTCATTAAATGAATATGCAGTGTCATGAAATCAGAGCTGTACATTGATCAATGTTAACTTAAAGATTCTTCCTTAGCTAGAATATTTTGACACTCCATTTATCACTAGTACTATTTTTAGACTTTTAATTAGCAGATTACCAGCCCTTACCTCATTAACTTAGCTTCTGCAAAAACATTATTTCTAAAGATAATAGCTAGGTTAGAATAATCACCACTCCCAATTTCTTGGGTTGTAAGGAAGGACAGGACTTCAGCTTCTGTAACAAGAAAATATATTTCATACCAGGCAAATGTGACCTTGACTCATGAGTGTGTGTCTTATTTTCTGAACAATTTCTCTTAATTTTATGTTCCTAAATGCATTAACCTCAAAACATGCGCCTTTCCAAAGACAATTGATACTTTTCCCTAATTTATCTTAAAGGCTTATTTCTAGCCCTCTGTTTCCAAAAATGTTTTGGAATATATTTCAGCAGAAAATTGTACCTTGAGGTGTGTTTAACACAGCTTGCTGTTTATTTGTATAGATAGGTTTTTAAACACTTGGCCTTTATAGTCTTTTTATGAGAGAAAATACAATTTCCAGAAGCTAAAATGAACCAAATGAAGACATATTTACACTTATGTTTGCTACGTATGAAGGTTTAAGAAATAGTAAGAATCAGACAATTGACAAATCAATCAAGTATGACTTGTGCAGATGTTTGCTTCAATTTGAAGTGCCTATTTTATTGCTTATACTATTGAAAAGTATATCTCACCACTAGTGATGGATAGGAGCATACCTCACGCCATACGGTCTCAAGACTATATAATTATCTCTGCAACATGCATGTTATATTTTCAACATGCTGCTTAAGGTTTTCTTGTTGCAAGATCCACAATTAAATAATCTTAATGTCTTTTTGCTCTAATATATGTAGCAACAATTAGACTAGCCTCAATTAAATAGCCAATGAATTAAGTAGCTGAACAATATTTGCACCCCTAGCTGTTCTATCTAATTAAAATTCCTATCAAATGGAAGAATTGATTAGTCTCTTCAAGCAGAGAGGTTTGCATCATGCAAGCAGTATAAATAATTTACATTAGAGCTTTCAACACATTTCAAATGCTGCTATCTCTGCCTTGTGAAACAGTTTATGGCATTCTAAGCCCTGCTTTCATTACATTCACTGATTTTGCAATCAATAGCAAGCCAGAAGTTCAAAGCACAATCTTGAAGGTCATAGTGCTCCCACTTAAGATAGTCTGGGGAAAGGTCACCTAATTATATTGTGGTTTATGATGTTTTCAGCTACGGTCTGATATGTAGCCATGTATATGCAAGCTCATTAAGCAGTAATGCCAGCTTTGTAACGAAAACAATCAATTTTCAAACTTAAGATTTAATTTTCTTGTTCGCAACATTTTTGATGCAAAAAATTAAGAGCACTGGACTTTGTCAAGATGAGCAAATCCAAATCTTATCATTACATTATTAAATAAATGCAACGGATGAAAAAATGAATTTGTGGGAAAAACATTATTTGCTCCAATAGAATGTTTCAATTCAGACAGTCACTCACATATTTGGAAAGACTCATTCAGGCTCTTTTTCAGTGAATGATACAAAACTGGAGGATGTGATAACCTTGTGGAAAAAGTTTGCAATACGCAGAAAGAAAGACATGTCAGGGAGATTTAGGCTGGATATTAGAAAAAGATTCTTCACTCAGAGGGTGGTTGGGCACTGGAACAGGCTCCCCAGGGAAGTGGTCACAGAACCAAACCTGACAGAGCTCAAGAGATGTTTGGACAATACTCTTGGGCATGTGGTGTGACTCTTGGGAATGGTGCTGTGCAGGGCCAGCAGCTGGACTCGATCCTTGCGGGTCCCTTCCAGTTCAGCTTATTCTGTGATTCTGTGAAATCCTGACAAAAAAAAAAAAATAAAAAATCAAGAACATCAATATCTTCATGAAAAATTATGGAGCCTAGTCCCTGGGTAGACCCCAGGAATTAAAGAAGTTTTTAATGTATCTGAAGTATCTGGAGTATTTAGATGGAACCTGAGAGGAGCAGAGAGGTTTTCACAAAGTGTATCATCTTAGTTCTCTGTTTTATTTACAAGAACCTCAGATCTTGCCTTCAGAGGTGGGTTGTAACAGATGTACCAATGAGAAATTAGTGCCTCTATATGACAGTAACTTTCCATAAGTCATGAAATTTTCACAGTCCATAGAAAAATACTGCAGTTCAGAAAACAAAAAAAATTTGAAACTTATCAGAATTTCACCATATTTTCATTTATGTCACTTCCTACCAGCTTCCTTTGGATCCAAAAATGCAGAGCTAGGGTGTTACGAATACTCTTTGTTCATCCAGAGAATCAACTATTCAGTAGTAAAGTCAGGTTATTTCAAAGACAAATTTCCTTTAAAATGTTACCAGTCTATACTAACTGAATTTACACATACATGAAGAATTTGCCCAAAAATTGGCAATTCAGATGAGTGTCCTGAGTAAATATCTGAGATTCTTGGCCCTCGCCATATCTTCTGATATAACTTTTTTCTTTTTTTTTAATTTATTGGTTTTTTTTCTTTACATCCCTGCCTTGGCACATGCTTGTGAGTAGAAAAGGAAAGGAGATCAGCTTGCTCCAATTTGAAAACAGTGAGATAAACTGGTTTAATTGTCCAGTGTGTTTGCTAGAGTACCCTTGTGTTCTGAAAACTATGAGTCCTGTTTCATCCACTAATTATGATTGCCCCATAACTGCTGGTCTGTATCCCAAGTGGGTGGAGACATCCTAACTTCTTCACAAGGCCTTTTTCTAGGAGAAAAGCAGGCACAGGCGAACTATCAGGAGGACAGAGAGCCTCTGTTCCCCACACCATCAGCTAACTTGGGACATACATTCACATACACTGTGACAACACATTTCTGCAGTGGCCCTGAAAGCACAATGTCTTAAAGAAAATTGAAGATTTGCATTTTAACTAAAGATTTTCTATATCTTACGGTATCTGTAGCAGTGCAGCAATCCCAGCATCTATACAGCAGCATCTAACATTGACAGCACAGCATCTAACATCTGTGGCAACACACCAAAGGGACCCCAGACGAGCAGCAGGGCTCACAGTGCCACTGTCAGTGCCACCCAGCAGCTACTCAGAAACACTAATGAGGCACTACATGAGAGAAGGCATAAGAGGCATATAAAAATAACATTATACTGTCTTTCCATAAATCATGGGGTGCTGTACTCTATTCCTGGCTACAATGCTGGTCACCTTGTCTTAGGAAACATTGGGAAGGCAGAGGCACAGATTGCTCACAGAGGAGTGATGAATCATCAAGGGCATCTCAGAGATTAAGAGAGATTGAGAAGATTAGGACTGTTTACTTTGGAAATAAGAAGAGAGGACATGATCAAAGTATCTGAAGTACTTCAAGGAGTGTCTTAAAGACCGAGTGGTGTGACTGAAAATCACTCTTTTCTATATCTCAAAACACAAGACAAAAGTTGACTCAATTAAACTAAAATGACGAGGAATTAAAACTCTTAGGAACCTGAGGGTACTAACAGGCCCTTGTCTCCCAGATGCCTCCCACACCCTTTCACTTTCCAAATAGCCAAAGACCTCGTTTCAGCTGAGCCCAGCACCATCAGTCCCTGCCCCAGAGATATCTCCAGCACCCATGTCACTGTATCGTTACTTTTACGTCTTTCATTGACCCAGATCTATTGCTTTCAATCCCTCTTGCTCATGGGGCCAGCAGATTCCTCTATCCACCAGTCTTTACCTAGACTATGCCGTAAATCTAGGTCCAGAAATCATCGTGTTTCTAAATCTGATGTTGTTAAACTATCTAATGCATAACTAATTGACTAAAGATAATGGAAACTCTTAAGCAAAACTAAAGCTTTTATTTGAAAAACTCAGCTTAGTCGCCAGAAAGCACACAAGAGCCCATGTCACATTTGATCTATGAATTGATGTGGCTGTACTTAACTCTGGATATCCAAGTCACCTTGGTTAAAAGTGATCTCCACTATCTCTACACCCTACTGCTTACCCAGATGACCTCCAGGGTCTCTCAAACATTCTATGATTCTATGATATATCAAAAAATAGTAGTTAAAAAATTGAATCCTTTACAGATCAGTGACTTATGAAAAGCCATCAATCTCTTCCTTTGAAGAATAAAGTGTGGGCATTGTTTTTACTCCATCTCTGTCTAAAGCACAACTCTTGTGAGACTTCCCTGCTCTTAAAAATCAGGCCTAGTGGTTTCCAACAGAAGATAGTTTGAAAATCTAGAAAAAGTTTGTGTTTCCTTTATTAAAATGCATTGCTTCAGCCCTCTAGTACATGAAAACCCATGCAAGACCTTCATAAATAGTTATAATACTTTATATTTGCACTTCTACTTTCCAGTTAATTGATATGCACTGCTCAGTTAAGACTAAGCTCTAATTTTCACTTGCCAGTCTTTGGCTTTCTTTCATGTGCATAACTTTAGTGGTTAAAGTCAAATTTATAGTATAAGTTATTCCAACTGTGGATTACATTTTTTCCTTCATATAAAGATGGGCTAATTATTAAATTTAAAGGAAGCACATGATTTTTGCTGTATACCTGGAGAAGAGGTTTGGATATTTGTTCCTGTTAATATGGCTGTCATGAACATAGCTGACTATTTTGTCAGATCTTAATCAAGGTTAATATTTATCGCTCCTTCAGGTACATTTCCCTTTAACTTGAAGTTGTAAAATATGAAGATGTTATTAATTAATACCAGAGGTCTGAGGGGAGATAAGAATCACAGTGAGTCTATCAGTGGTCCAAGGAATATTTGTCTTCATAAGTTTAGCATGTTTTACCAGGAAGACGATGTATGGGTTGAACTTAACTTTGAATGTGGAAATTAAAATAAAATAAAACATCTTCTTAAGTAGGAGCTGTATGTATAGACAACACAACTTATCTGATATTCTGTGTTCCCCAGATCAGCATGCTAACATGCACACCTTAGGAGCTCAGCTTTGCTTCTGCTAATAGATAACAAATTTCTACTCTATTTATCATTAAAACCCACATAAATGCCTATTAAATGACAATGAGGAAAAGTTCTGAAAATTGGGAGAAAACTTTGATAATTTTGCTGCAGTGTTTTTGTCCAAGTAATTCTTTTACTTTGAAAGTGTCACTTAAAGTAGTCACAAGAGATACAGGAGTCAAACTTGCGCTCTTAAAGAGCAAATACCTATAGTCACTTAGTAGTTTTCATCAAAGGATTGGTGCAATCAAGAATTGACAGACTTCTTTCCATTACCATGATGAAAAAATTAATACTTTTGAACTCAATAAGTATACACAGGAAGATAGTTATATTTTATAAAAACCTTGTCAAAGCTGGAGCAGGATAGCTGGAGCAGGATCTGGTGACCCTGGGAACTGGAATCTTGAAAAATCTCTCCATAAGGGTGCTTGAAAGGACTCTATTGAGTATATTCAGATCATGGTTTAGGTGGTCCCAGGTCTGAACTGCATTAAATTGCATTAATGTTGTCCTTACTTTGCTCCAATCCAGTTCTTATTCTCAGTAGGTCATACTATCAAGGGTCAAAGCGTAACAAGAATACCTAATACTTTATAGCATAAAGATTTTTCCAGTATGATGGAACTTGTGAGATACAAGGACACGACTCAGGCAAGCTATGCAGAGTCTTCCATAGGAGCACTTTTTGTATATGGTCCAATAATAGAGACCTTGAATTTAAGTGACAAGAAGCCCTTTTACAAACAGCATCTATTGATTGAAACAGCACCTATTGATTGAAGCCCTCCTTTTGTTTGCATTTATTTTTAGCTGAGTACAAGGCACACAGAAGAAAAAAATGTTAAAAGGAAGGCAAATAAAAACAAACAAGCAAAAAAAAAAAAGGGAAAAATTAGAGGGGTGGGAATGGCAGAGATGCAGCGCAAGATTTTTTGTGAGATTTTTCTGATTCCATACTGCTATTTGTCAGCTGCACTCAAATAGCCTACCTGCGAGCTGCTTCAGAGAGCAGAAATGTTTTTCACATAGTCATGTTTCATTTCTTTTGCTGGCTCTATTGCCAAATTGTTACATATATTGGAAGAGGCCAAACATAAGCGCGATGAAGAATATTATCATGACAAGAAAAATGACAATTAACTTCCAAGAACAGCATGATTTCCAAAATTTATTTTAGACAGTATGTAGAAATCAGGAACGGTTTCTTCAAATTAATGAATTTTAATTTGAATCACTTATTTGGAGTATTTTGATTGTCTCCATTTCACATGCAGACCATAGGTAGGTATTCAAGGCTGTTAATTTCACATAAGAACACATAACAGAGCAAATGTATTTTTTCCTTCATTGCCTTCTTACACCCTTATAACTATCACATGGACCCAATATAAAACTGCAACTTTTCAAGTAAAAAATGAGACCATAGCTCTTGAGTCCCACTACACTCCACAGCCTTATTAAAGAGAATAGTTTCTTGTGTTGTTAAGAGTTATTCAGTAGGCATCAGTTTGTATTAAATATAGTATCCCTAAAAATTTCATTTGATAAGGAATTGAATATGGTGTTAAAGACATTACCTCAAGGAAAGTTCAGCATTTCAAATTAATGATTTAATCTTTGAAATATTATAGCAACAAATATTAAATTGCTTAAGAGTAGTAATTATAAAGTGGATATTATAAATAACAACATATGGCACCACTGTGAGTATGAGGCTGAATTAATTCCTGAGGCTCTGATGCCGTTCGTAAAACTCTCACAGTTTATGACTGCAGCTGAGTTCTTGAGTGAAATATAGCCTTGTGTTTACTCCAGGGCTATCTATTATGCTCCATGTTATTCAAATGGATTCTAGTGTTGATCCTCATGCTTTGCCTCTGCATTGTTTTCCCCAAATCATTAACACAAGCTTATAACTTTTTCCCCTAATACAAATCCTCATTTTTTTCAAGAACCCATCTGAACAGAGACATTGCCTTATTGATGCAACAAATCACATAGTCCACCAATTCACAGCCTTTCAACATTCATGGCTGGAGTAAAGGGAGCAATTTTATATGGAAAGGCAGATTTAGAGGCATTTAATTCAGTTTTTCATCTGGATAAGAGAAACCAATTCTGGGCAGCCAGCTGCCTTTCCACAGATCAACCTTGATTCATGAAATCTAAATAATGCTATTATACTACAATGACCTTCTTGAAATTAATCTAAATATGAAGGTCCTGGAAACAAGGCTCATCAGCCTAACAGAGGCAGGCACAAAAAGTTCCTGATGTGGAAGTTTCCCACAGACACTTAAGAATTCATACTTCCTTGACAGAGTTGTTACACGGATCAGAATAACTGAGTAGTAGGTAAAGATATTATAATTTGTTGCACTGAAGTCCTATAAAGCTGGTAAGAACTAGAATGAAAGGTTTTTAGTGTCTTCTGCGAACTGTGTTAAGGATGAATGTGGCTTTACTAAAGCAGTGCCTGTCTTGTTTCATATCTGTTTCAGAAATATTATAGGACGCCTACTGTAAACCTAGCACAAGGAATCAGAATTCTTTCTACTAAGTTGAAGGATCTCCGCTCAGGAAGTGCAAATTGATTGCAGAAGCAAAAAGCATGCGGTTTCTATCCCATGAAAATGTAATTATTTATTATGAAGCAACAAAGTTTGCTGAGATCAATAAAAATTAAATGCAAGAGTAAGGGCCCTGGTTTACAAAATGTAAAAACAAGGGAATGTGAACGGTGAAAAAACAGATTGACTTCAGAAAAATAGTTTTACATCCTATTTTCAACTGAAAATTTTCAGTAGGACTGAATTATTTTAATTTTGTCTCCCAAAATATGACAGAATTACCAAGGAGACTGCCAACAGGCATGAACCAACTAATCTCTATTATGGTATAAACACACGATCCAGAACAAAGTATTTACAAGTTTGGGGTGGGAAGGGATTTCCTGGAGTTTCCTGCATCTGCAGAGGTAATTATTCTCCTTTCCCACAACACTCCTTACAGTAGGATTTAGTTTCTTCACTGTAAGAGAACAATCCCAAAGCACACTCACTCTTAGCATTTCAGATTCTTCTGATTCTTCCAGGCATACCACACTAAGATCTTGGTGTACTTCCCAAATGTTTTCTCTAATTTATTAAAATGAACTCCAAAACTGTGGAATATTCTCTGACTTCTGGTCCTGCCCATGCTGGTTACCTTCAGTGAAGGTGAAATTAGAGACACAACCCTGTGGATGTGGAATTGTTTTCAAACCATTATCTACATGAGAATCCAATTCTTTTCTATATTATATGATTCTGTGTCTACTAGCTTCTATAAGCCTTAGTAGCATTAGTTAGGTTTGGGATACCTCTGAAGTGTGTCTTCATATTGTCTAGTTATGACACCTCTGATGTATGAATATGGCACACACATATGGTCATTTAATCATCCATCTATTCTTATGGACTTCTGACTTTTCTTTCCTCAATTAATACAGAGTTTTTGCTGTAGTCCTGTAGCTTTTCTCGGACATCCATCCCCTATTCTCAGGCTCTATTACTGTAAAATTATCAAGACTGCAATATTTGGTTTAATTGATCAGCTTACACATTGCTGAATTCCATAAACTGCATTAAATAATTTTCATTTTATAAATAGCATTTTAACACTAAAACTATGCTGTCTTCCAAATCAAGTTAGCTGTGCTATGTAAGGATTTTTTTCTGTTCCTCGGGAAAACTTGGCAGAGCATTGAGCCATAGAAACAAAATAAAGCAGCTGTAATTACTCATTACATGGTTTAGAATAATAGTCTATATTAGGTGATCATAACTAAAATCCCGAAATTGTTTGTCTATATTTTAAATCAATTCCAAATCATTTTCATGTATCTCAACACAAAATGAGAGTCTGTGCTTATTAATCTGGATTTCTGCAATAAATTCTAATAAACAGAAGATTAATCCCGTTAAGAAAAATGAAAAATTATACAAACCTGCCTAGATTAAAGGAGGCACAAGTTTTTCACATCCGTGACTATAATGCTGTGCTGTTGGAAGATTACTCTGGAATGTTAGTAGACTACAAGTAGTCTGCAAGCCTCAGTAATATTAATAGGGCGATTAAAGTTATATTGATTGTTAAAAAGACTTTTAACAAAACTAGCAATTTTTCCAAGAATGAGGGTCAGAAACTTTATAGAATTGTTTTTTTACTTTGCTATCTTGCAGTGAATGATAAAATTGCTTCTTGTGCATTGTCCTATTTTTATGTCTGGTTGTGAATTGCTGCCCCAAATAATGAACTAAAAATACGAATTCATTTCTGTACTGTATTATGAATGTGTTATTGTCACAGCAGGTAATTACAATCATTCACAGTGTGAAGATGAGGTCTGAATAGTAAATTGTCCTGAAAACAGTCTTCTCCTGTGAATTTATGAATTTTCAATCTTACTTCTCGATACTGATTAATACTGTGTCACCATTTAACACTCAGGTTATTTAGCAGAACAGGCATCAAACCTCAGAAGTCATGTAAATACAAAAAACACTTATTGGACAATAAAAATAAGGTCTTGTGACAGTATAATTAATGGATATTATACATTTACAGAATGAAGATGCAGGCAATAAATATAAGAAATCATAAAAAAAATATTCTACTACTGCTGCTAAGAGGAAAATTTTAAAAAATAGGTTTGTCAGGGGAAGAAAAAAATGTCTTTATAGCATCACTTAGTACCATTTATACAGGGAGGGAGGAACAGTCTTGTACAGACAGGGAGGAAACATCTACAGAGCAAAAAATAATAAATACTGCATTAACAAGATATTTTTGTACCAGTGGTTGAAGAATTTGTACTTTGCAGTACTGTGCACTCAAGTTTTAAAGAAAAATCTGTTTCTATTAATCTGTAATGACAATTTCTACCATATAGTGAAAGATGTCTTGGGTGAATTTTGAGGCAGGAACTTTTCTGATTTTCTACTTGAGCTATCTTGCTTCAGTAGTTCAAAAGACATACGGTAAAATAACTTCCCTGAATTTTAAAGTACATCCTTGATGTTTAAAACAGGAACATGAAGTCGAGTATTGCTACAATTTATCCAGTTTTTAATGTTGATTTTTTTTCTCTTCTAAGAAAAATACTGATTTTTTCAGAACTCCTTTTTCAGTTTTTAATTCCTCTTGTAAAATATATCTTTTTTTTGGTATTTTTTACAACCTGTGCAGAATCAAACATGATCATATGGTGTGAAAAAAAAATTGTATGGAAGCAATTAAAGTATTATTCTTTAATGGCTTAATTGAAACCGAAAATTTTCAACTGCTGTTCTTTCAAAATTCAAGGTTTCGTTTTCAGACGTTAATGATTGCATACATAGTTTCTTTCATTTTCAATTTTTGAAATTATTTTCATGCACCTTTTTTTTCCTTCTAGAAGAAAAGTGTGGTTTCAAATTCTGCTATTGATATGTTGGTTTTAACCCAACGCTTATTACTACGTGTTGGCTCATCTTTAGAGTTAACTAGAATAGCCTTGTAGAATGCTGAGATTGCTAAATATAACTGACCTTTTAAAAATTACTCTTATGGTATGTCTACCTGACTAAGCCTTAGCCCTTGTTTTTTGTGAAATAATTAATGAGATTGTCTAAAGCAATGGAATAATATAGGTCTAGAAATGTCATCAAATATGCTGCAGTTGATGTGATTAGTAATCTCCATGCTATGTAAATGAAGTCATATGGCTTCCACAGGTATTACAATCACCAAGCAAGAAAATAATATGCATAGGTTTCTCTTCCATTTATGCTAGTATCAAGGGAATAAGCAACACTGATGAAATTATTAAATAAAATAGTAAGACACACAAAACTATTTGAGTCTCTCAGTCTCAGTCCTTTCAGTGGATGTTAGTGCCTAACTCATGTGTGGGATTACTCCTCACTATATAGGAAAGGTACATTGGTTTGGGAATCAATTTACTCCACTGGGACCTCTGCTTTTGACATATAACTTTTTCTAGGCAAAATAAGGGGGAGAAAAAAAAAAAAAGAAAAAAAAATCTTGTTCAATACACAAATTTTGAAGCTGTTTTCCCTTCCTTGAGGCAAGGGGCTTGAATGGTTAATTGCTGTGAGGAAAGTAATACAGGTAAGGAATACTATCTGACCCACTTGCAAGAGGCACTGGAATAGGTAAGATCGTAAAGCATACGTATTTCACTGTTTCAAGATTTGGAAACCTTTGGTTCAAATTTAAGAGAAGACTTGGTTTTTTGTCTTATACTAGATTTTTTTCCCCACCTACACCTTGTCCATTATTCTTGTATATTTACATGTTGTGCTAATTTAAGCTTTTTCTACTTCTACACTGAAAAGAGTCTTCTTAATTTAGAATTCAAAAAGCACAAAAACACAAAATTATAAAGTAACTTTATGTACAACATCTATGATTAATTATTGCCTATTCTCTTTAAAATCTCATGCTATGAAGAATGATAATTTTTTTTTCACAAAGAGGAGCTTGCTACAGAGACATTAATTTTGTTTTGTTTTTTTCTTTGCTTTCTTAATTGATTTGGATGGAGATGGAGGTTTCAGCATGTGGTACCATCGCAAATCACAGGAAAATTCACTAGCAGATACTGTTCAGGATATTCTCTAGAGTATCTGAAGTCTTAATATAAGTGAAATACTGTGACTAGGACATGAATATTAAACAACAGAGATGCTACATTTTGACACAAGCCTTAAACAGGAATACTTAAATCACCAAAAGTCACTATCTTTGCCACAGCACAATCTCATTTGGGCCATGAAGGAAGCAAGCTCCATAATGCCCATGGCACTTTCCTGGTGTTTCTTCTCAGCATTAGACTGAAGTGATGTGCAGACACTGCCTCAGTTTGCACTGCATCAGGTTTGAATTTCTCTTAGTTCCTAAGTGCATTGGTTCAGACAGTAACACATGCTGCCACCTCCTTCTGGAACACCAGAACTACAAGAAGATGCATCAGCTGGCGGGTTAGCTTAGGATAATGTGATGAGAGAGTCCATTTATTCATAAAACATTATAAAAGAAAGAGTGAAGTGATAAAGCATCCCTGATTTGTTCTCTTCCTTTAATGAACCTCTAGATCAAAAGCAATGTCAATGTACTTCAGGTTCATAGGCTATATAGACAGTAAGTGACAGATTCTGCTGCCAGTTGCTATTCACTTTGAGCAGTAACTTTTATCTTAGAGGATGCTATTGATGCTGCAATAGTATTTGAGATACTTAAGAATAACAGAATCCTATATTAATGCAACACTGTTCCAGATTCAATCTGATTACTTCTGTTAGTCACTGTGCATGTAATATTTATGTATCCTGTGAAAGAGATAGTAAGCAACTCCAAGGCATGAAAATCTGATTTCAGTTATGCCATATCTGCAGGATAGTGTGCAAAGTTTGCAAAAGAACAACTTGTTTCCCTTAGGGCCTGACCAGTCTTATCCAAAAGCAACCTCCTTTACATTCTGGAGTGGGGAAATCTGTGGGCTGCAAGTCCCTGAGCATATCTGGCAGGCAAAGCATCATCAGAGGAGAATGAACAAGGCCAGAGTGTTTTGAGTAACTGAGACCAGAAAGGTCTACCTAAAGAAGTCTCTAGAGAGAAAGGAGGGCTGTAGGCAAAACTTGACACCTTTGTTATCAATAATATATCCCAACACTTCAGTACTGCTTGTCTACTTTAAAATTATTAATGTAGAGAAGAAAACTGGATGTGAGAAAAAGATAAAAAGACAATTAAAATAAACCTCTAATAATCCTGTTTTACTGCTTAGTTGTGGGGGTTCTATTTATATTTGATGCCTGCAATAGAAGTAAACTTGTCTTGCCTTCTGAGGATAGGCTTAAAAAAAGGTGTTCAATAGTTACTTACATCTTCCTAAGCAATAATCAATAAAGATTTTTACCTTATGGAGCTAAAACCTAAAAGTGTCTTTATACCTAATAGAAACCTTTCAAGTCCTGCTGCCTAAGCATAGATACCTTCATGTAGCTATAAGGTAGAAGAAGAAATCATTAGCAAATACAGCAAAGTGGGTTTATTTGTTTTCCCATAAAGATCTTGACACAAAGTATGTCACATTACATTTCTATATTGACATACGAGAAAATTTACATAGAAGATATAGCAATATAACTTTCAAATCTGCTTTACTCCATTTGGGAATGAAGCACAAAATCTTTGATGAAATACACAGACAATGTGAAAGTACATATCACATCTTTTTTTAAATCAATGGCCAACATCTAAAAGTGAAAATTGTCTTTGAAGTTTCAAAAAAAAGGTGAGGTTGTAGGAGGTACTCTCTAGTGTTAGAAAAAAGAAATTATTGTAACAGCAATAATTTGGATTCACAAGCAGATATGTAGAAAGCACAGAAAGCACCACCCGAACAGGAAGAGTAAACTCTTGTCACTCTTTTCTATTTGGTCTGTCACTGGGGAATGGGATGGAGAGAAGGTTTAGGATATTCTTAAGTTATTTTTCTAGTTATTTTTTCTCTGTTATTGATGGTATTGATAACCCCTTTTTCAAAACCCCAAAGCACCATCTACTCTTACCTCAAAAGCTGGCATTGATATACTTCAGATACAACATTGTTTGAATTCATGCTTTAATAGTAATTTGTATTCAATACTTGAATCTTTCCTTTTTGTTCTTACCTGTAACTGTTTCTATATCTCCATCTCTAAATCATAGATTGAAGTATACATGTTTTGAAGTGATGTTTAGCTTTGCCTATTTCATTGATTAAGTGAAAGTTTACTATTACATTTTTACCCAGTGTAGTTTTGTGTATAGTTGTATAGAGGAACCCTATAAATATCTAGGAATTTAGAAGCAGATTTATAATTCATCTTTGTGCTTTACACATCTTATGCTGAACGTAATCATACAAAATATCCCAGGAGATATGGAATAGATGTACAGTAAATTCACAATGATAAGCCGCATCTATTTCACTGAAGAATTGAGCCGATCCAGGAGGTGCGGCTAATCACCAAGTGCGGCTTATTTATGGACAAATTCCAGCAAAATGCCAACCAGAAGTGCAAGCCAGCCGGGGAGGGAGTCGCCGCTTCACCGCCACTTTTTGCTGCCGCTTTTTGCTGCCGCCTGTTGCCACTGCCTTTTGCTGCCGCTTTTTGCCACCACCTTTTGCTGGCTTTGCGCGAAGCCGCCGCTTTTTGCCACCATGCTTTGCCACCGTTTTTTGCCGCCATCGCGCAGCCAGCTCACCCTGCCACCGCTTTTGAGTGGCACGGGGAGCCGCAGCAGCCAGCATGGGGAGGGCGCCTGGAGCTGCATTTAAATGCTTCGCTGATCTGTGAATACTGTTTGCAAATTGTGCACCTGATAGCAAACCCTGAGATCTTGCAGTTCTGTTACTAACTCATTACTTTGTTGCACATGAATCCTTGCTTTAAAAAAAAAAAAAGTGTGGCTTATCACCCAGTGCGGTTTATGAGTGTGAAATTACTGTAGTTTCAGTGGATTTTAATAGGAGACACAAGAGGTCTGTCTTTTTCTAAATTTTCTGGCAATTTATGTGTAGAAAAAACCTTAGACAATACTAAAAATCTGGAAAATAGGTTTAAATTAATAGTTTAAAACTTTTCATTCAATTCTTAGCCATTTTGTGTGAAGTAGCTGTTTGTTTACAGGATTTCACCACACTAAAAATGAGAATGAGAAATATTTCCATTTCTCAATAACCTGTTAACACTTGAGGATCTAGAAGACAACTCTACTTCAAATGCTGGCAGGGAGTTCTTTCAAAGCAAAATATGAAAGTTAAAAGAAAACTCCAACAGTTGACTAGCATGTATTTATCACTATTATTTAATATAGTGATATATTCACTGTAATAGCAACTTGGAGGTCAGCTGACATGAGGTGATCATATATAAAAATATATCTTTAAAAATGTTAAAAGTTATTTTGATTGGATCTGACATTTGCAGATAGTATTTGGGGTGGTGTTTTTGAATTCACCTGGTTTTTTTACCTGTGTTTGTTTGTTTTTTTCTTGGTCATAACTATTTATCACCAAAAAAATCAAAAAAACAAACCATCTCTCCCCCTACCTGCCAAAAGCAAACAAAATCTGCTGTTAGGTGAGCAAACACAAAATAATTCATTATGAAAGAAAAGAAATCCACAGATAATACTTATATTTCCCAGTTCTGATTATTAGAAACTGGGGGTTGGTTTACCTGTTCTGTTTATCTAGGCTTTCTCTGTAGAGAATGCAGCATCTTACTGGACATTCCCAATAATACCCATCTATTTACTTCAGAAAATCTTTTCAGATGGGATGAGTTGCCTTCTGAAGTGTCCTGGCTCTCTCCATCAGCTCAATTAGAGGGAATCTAAAAACTATTAAAAAGTACTAAAATTATATAAAGTGCACATAAAATTTATATAAATTGCATATCTAAAATTCTGCTGTGCAACTTTCTTGTTCTTTAGGTAAATAGATCAGTGATCCACAATGCGCATGTAGTATCGTTGTTCACAGATATTTGAAAATGTGAACTAATTCTGTCATATCAATATTTTAAACATTGTTGTAATTGCTGCATGTTGTTGGCATAAGGAAAAATCATATAGCCAAAAGAAAACCATGCTACCATTATTTTTTTTTTAGAGTAAACCTATGTGCCTGTACAGAGCTGTCAAACTATGCTTAAGGTAGCATCACAGAAAACTATACACTAATATTCCACTTTCCCCTAAAAAGCAGGCAGAGAGACATACAGAGAGTCTGAGAAAGACTAAATCACATCAATTCCTTTATAAAGGCAGAATACTGTGGGGGAAACAATAAAAGGTCTATTTAGTTCTGAAGCCTAAGAATGAAAAAAACTAAGCTAAGGAAAGTTTCTATGTCGCTTCTGCATAGCCTGACTACCTTTTGCTTTTGGTTGTAATATAACATCAGGCAACTGCTAAACCAGAACTCATGAGGTTCAAACAGACATGATTTAGACACATCAGTTTTGTTCATTTTAATGAATTAGGGTTTTGATTTTTTTTTCACTGCTCAGCAATTTGATTTTGATGTTTATTGAAATCATGTATTTAATGAGCAATCAGGGTAGAAAAAATTTACTCAAATTTAAAGACTATAAATAAGATAGGGAATTGTAGTAATTTAGAAATAGTTTTAATAAAGGTTTTAGAATTATGCAAATACTTAATTAGAAAAATTAATCCAGATTGGCTTGTAAACAATCAAAAGATGATTAAAAACATTAGAAAAAGCAGAACATCTGCAAAAATAATCTGAAAAATATGCTATTAGTATTCTGAAATCTACTATGAAATAGTACTCTGAAATCAGATGTAGCAACAGAAGCTTTGAGATTAAGATGGACAGTAAGTGTGAAAACATAATGCCTACTTTGTGAATAATTTTTAAGAAAACATTCTCCATTATGCTACTTGAAAGCTGCTAAATCATCCTTTTTCTTTCATTTTCCCACATAAAATCAGGAGGGAACAACTACAGGAAATACTTAATAAAACTTTAACCTGGATGGTTTGTCTGAAGAAGGGTGTGATGACTTTTTAAAACCATCAAAAGCACTAGTTAACATCCAACAAAGATATGCAATGTAGGAAGCAATGAAGTTAGGTTTAAGCCAAAGGTCTTGAACACCTTCTTGGTTCAAAGAGAATTATTAAGTTATGGAATTTCCTCTTGAAAAATGCTCAGGTCTCATCACTTTGGTCTACAAAATTTAGACAAGTGCTGTGTAAAACTTTCTAATGTCGTTAAACTAGTTTCTTCATAATTGACTTCTAAGCATTTTCTCTCATGGTTTCTTTTTAAGGACATATATGTAGAATCCAAAGACAGAGGTTTGAATTTTATGTCTGTATAATATATAAATGCATTCCCCTACTTCAGAGCATTGATGAATATAACCTATATTTTTAAATCAAATTTACATATTCTTTGAATATATACTTTAGCAGAACTAAAACAAAAAAGAAACTACATCTGAGAATGTGACAGCTAGAAACCTGCTGTACTATAATCACAAATTTAATAAAATCCATATATACATAGCCATTTGTCTTTCGTTTGCTGTTTTTCTCATTTTTGTTCCTTTTTTTTTAAATAAAGAAATATTGTTTCACTCTGTTGAGTGAAATCCTGTAGGAATTTAGTGGAATAAGTATGGCTTCAATAACTGGTATTTTATAATACTAGTAGAGTATGACAATATTCTCAAGGCAGTAGAGAGATTTTTTTCTCTTTTCTCAACAAATAGTAGAAGATAACTACTGTAATAAATCACCTTTTCTCAGTGTACCAAAGCCAATATGTATGAGTCAAATGTATCATAGCAAATGCCATTAAAAATGGTAGTTTATTCATGAGACATGATGCTTGTATATCTTACTACCTTCAGTCTGACTTCTTTCACTCTGTCATTATAATAAAATAAGCACTTGATTAAGATATCAAGAGATTTTTTTTAATAGAAATTTTCTTTTTTTTTGCTCACTTTCTGGTCAATATTCCACAACACCTACTATCAGTGCATTGTAATTATTTTAAACTAGCAATAACATCCAAAGAGATGTTGGGTCATCCAAAGGCAAAAGGGAAATAACTTTTCTGTTTGACATAGGAGGAGATGCACAATATCCACAGCCAGTTCTTACTGGGGATAAAATCACCCTGATGGCCTTAGCTGCAGAGAGCATATCAGTTAAAAAGAAAGTACAACACATTTCTGACTGAAGAATCTTTTTATTTCAGCTGTTTTTTCTCTCTGACTTCAGAGCATCCTCACAAGACGTACGTGGCTCTCGTTGGCAAATATGAGGACTGTAATATAAGAGAATTCCAGTCATCTAACTGAAGACATTTAGATGTAGGCCATTTAGATGTAGCAATCTGGTCTACGGTTGCTGTCTCTCTAGAGAGGCTTGTGGAATCTCCACAGATTTTTGGAGATACCTACACATCTTCTTTACATGAGTTTAGCCCAATTTTTGCATCTAAACATCAACAGATATCATATAACCTGAGGTATTTTATTAAAACAAAAGGTGACAAATTTCTCTATTTTTATAAATTTGGGGACTGGGGATTTAAGGGTATCTTTACATATAAAATATCCTGCTATCAATACATAGAATCATAGAATCATAAAGTCATTAAGGTTGGAGAAGGCCTCTGAGATCAAGTCCAACCTTTGACTAAACACCTTGACAACTAAACCAAGACTAAATGCAATGTGCAGTTTTTTCCTTGAACCCCTCTAGGGACAGTGCCTCCACCATCTCCTTGGGCAGTCCATTTCAATGCTTGACCACTCTTTCAGTGAAGAAATTTTTCCTGATGTCCAGCCTGAACCTCCTCTGGCGTAGCTTGATGCCATGTCCTTTCATCCTGACACAGATTTCCTGGAAGAAGAGGCCAATTCCCTGGCTACACGCTCCTTTCAAGTAGTTCTGCAGAGATCCCTTTTCTTGAGGCTAAATACCCCCAGCTCCTTCAGACACCCTTTATATGACTTACATATTTTATTACGTGATTATATATCCAACTAGAATAACATTTCTGTTTTATTGGTGTGTTTGATTTCATTAAAGTTAGAACAGCATTTTCTTTGAGAAAAGCATTCAAAAGGCTTAATAATTTTGTATGCATTTTTCAAATATAGCCCTAGCCTTTGTATAACTGAAAACAGTTTGATCTCTCCAGACTTTCTCTCCAAATTGTATCCTTTATAATTTCAGTTCACACACAAGAGGAATGTGAATATTTCAAGCAGAACTTGTTAAAACACACAAATTTTGCTTATGATACAGTACCTTGGAGCAGGGAAAAAAATTTGAAGAGACAATAATAAAAATAATTTCTAGCAATGAGGTTAAAGTAAGCATGGTCTGCAAGGTTAAAGGCAATTAAACTTTGTAATTTTCTAACAGCTCCTTTTGCAGCAAATAGGTATGTAAGACTGTTATATGAAACATTGAGTTACACAGTTTGAAGGGCCGGCATTAAATTATTTTAAAACCAGAAAAACATGAAAACATGCATGCACAGAAATAATCCACTGCGTACACTGAAAAATACTGCCCCTTCCTGCAAAGAAAGCCCTCTCTTTTTCACTTTACTGCGACAGATGCAATGACCACTCTGAGCCAGGTTAATTTGATGCAAACAGATTGATAGTCATCATAGAGCCATCAGCGTCAAATATGCAATTGATGGTTGGTAATTTAATGCACCTCTCAGAAAACTGAATCTCAAATAGGAATGCAAACCTTACAAAACTGTGCCATCTCTAAAACAAAAACCAGCTCATATCTAAGATCTCCTTAAGAAAGGAATCAATCTTGTTTTCTGTCTGGGAATATTAGGATGCTTTCAAATTTAAAAACATTGTAAAAAGTGACCACAGAATACCATATATTATCGAAGCAGACCTCCCCACAATTACCCCAGATTTTATACATGTTATTTTTATTTAACAAGATTTCTGTATATGTGCATATCCTGTACCATTGTTATCCTCCTGCCTATATTCCTAGTTGATAATAACACAATCATTTTATCTATATCTAAATAATTTGCTGAATATGTACCAGTGTTTGAAGATTGTGCATTGCAGTAGAGAATACGAAATACTTATGGGGTTTAAAAATATTATATTATTGACATATTATTTAGAAAGAATATATAATACATGTGATTATAAAGTGTGCATGTGTAGCCTGCAGTATCTAGTGAAAATAATTATTCCTGAATGTTTTGAGACCTTTTAATATTTTTACTCTTACTTTTCACAAGTATTTTTATAAAAGGAAGCTTTTTCTTAAGTGTATGAGTAAATGGAGAAAACCAGATTTAGGCTGACAGACAAGAATTTGACTGATGAGACAATTAAATTGTCACTAAATAGATTTTTTTTTTCATTACTTGCTGATTAAGCAATAACAAAGCCAGAACTTCATTTGGCAGTGTAGCATGGATGGGAATAAGAGCAAGAGAAGCCATAAGTAGGTAGTATCCTTGGGGAGGAGGCGTGTTGCTGGGTATCGATCTCATTTTTGTGGTCTGCCACTAAATATCCCTCATAAAGTGTACCCAAATGCAATATAATGGGCTCCAAATGGCTTTTATTCATGCAAACTATAAAGATTAGTAACTCATTTTTCAGGAGAGTCCCATATCATGCTCATGGTCTTAGTTTGCCCCCAAAGACAGAGAGAGAAGGTAGTTACATGATGTCTCAAACTAAAAAGTCAACAACACTGAGTACAGTTTACTAGTCTACATGAGGTTAATATTGAGCATCTGCATGCCATCCTATAACTGGAACATCATTAAACAAGGGTAGAAAGAAATCTACACAATATTCAGGTTATGTTTGTTGGAAAAGCAAAAACATCTTGAAGACGGTAATTGTATTTTGCAAATTTACTTTGTTAATTTAACAAATCATAATGTTGAGAAACTTAGAATGACCAATTATTTCTATATACTTTGGTCCTGAGTTCAACTTCCATACATTTTAGTTATCATAGCAAGCATTTTACTTCTATGGCTTTAATGAATCATGTGCCTACAGTATTATATTAGTACCTGGCTATTCTTGTCCAGTTGAATTGAGTTTTTTCAGCATTTCACTTGAACGTTGCACTGATAACAGGAAGCTGTAACAATTAAATACTGCTATTTTATTCATTTTTATATCATTGGGAAAGAGGAAGTGTTTTGTATGTTATAGCTAGTAGGAATGAAATAGCATAGGATTGAAAGCATTTAAGGATATTGCAAAATGCTAGGGGGAAACACTGGGTATCTAGATCCTTCAAATTAAACACATCTGATGCAACTGAAATATCAAAAATAATATGGACCACAGAATTAGGGAAGCATCCTTGTTCTCAGAGCTAGTGTGGTCACCCTTCAAGTATTGTGTTCAGTTTGGGGCCCTTCATTACAAGAAAGTCATTGAGGTGATGGAGAGTGTCTAAAGAGCAACAAAGGGTTGAAGAACCCCAGCAGAAGGGTCTGGAGCACAAGTCTGAAGAAGAGCAGTCGAGGGAGCTGGGTATGTTTCAACTGGAGAAAAGGAGGCTCGGCGGTGACCTTATCACTCTACAACTGCCCAAAAGGCGGCTGTAGCCAGGTGGGTGTTGCTCTCTTCTGCCCTGCAACAAGTGACAGCACAAGACAAAATGGCCTCAGGTTTTGGTAAGGGTGGGTTTAGACTGAATATGAAGACAACAGAGTTAAGAACAGAAAGAGGCCACCCAGGTAAGTCACCATCCTGGAGGTAATTAAAAGATGAGTAGATGAGGCACTTAGGGACACGGTTTAGTGGTGGGATTAGTAGTATTGGGTCAATGATTGGACTTGCAGACCTTAAGAGTCTTTTCCAAAATAAATGAATATATGATTCAATATTTGAAATATAACACCTTAATGGATTCCTATGAAAAAATCCATATTTCCCTGTGATTTGCAAATCTGAGTGGCTTAGCACATGTTGTTTGAACTTAGTTACTGCTAAGGAAAATATCAAACAGCATGACATATACATTCTTCGCACTTTAAAATACTATTGAGAAGGCTGGAATTCTGACGATTCATAAGATTCAGATCACTGGTAAGAGACAATATTCTATGTTTATATTAAAGCTTTTGTGATTTTTAATTTCTTTTTAATCTTTTTAATATTTTTAATTTTTTTATAATTTATAATCTCATTGAAAGTCCTTACATGGTATTTGTTTTACTTGCCTAAAATATCAGACCGAAAAAGATGGAAAGAAGAGCTCTCTGGTGGTTCTCTCTCAATTTATATTTATTATTGTTTTGTATTCAAAATCTAATAATATAATATATATATAAGCAGGAAAAAAGAGTTATTTTATCTTTAAACAGAACATAAATCAGGATGCTTTGTAAGTAATCTGAATCACGGTAAGCATTTTCATAGCTTTTTCTTTCACATAGTGAAATAATTTAATTTGTATTTTCAGAGGTATCTTCAGCATAGCATGAGTAATTGTACGAAAATCACTTGAAAGCATTAACTTACACCTTTAGTCTTGGAGGTTTGTGAGTGTTTGTGTCGCTGTGTGTGTGACAGAGATAGCAAACTGAGCTGAGGTAGTAAACCGAACTGTTACAAAATGTAATGTTTTATAAATTACAAAGTTTTGTCAGTTATGCACACAATCTTCCTCATATAATTTATTCAAATGCATGCCAGACTAGAGATGGAAATTTATTTCCATTTTCTAACTGTTTAAGACCATTTCTCTATTCAAATGTAGATCATGCCAATTTTTTTTCAGTGGTTCTCAGTGTTGTGCAGTTTATAAGCACAGAATTAGTATCATCAAAATAAGAAAATTGGAAGGAAGCAATCCTTGGTTTCCATTTGTTCACTGAATGGTCAATACACTCTTCAGTGGTCTTTTGTCTTTTGAGAAGAACATCTTGTGAAAAAAATTTGTTCAGTCAAGACAAATCAAAGTTTCCATTCAATCCCTTGCAACTTCCACCTTTTAGAGTTTCTTTTGTTTGCATATTTTGTTTGACTGAATGAGATCTGAATAACTTACCTTTCAAATAATCAATGTCTTCATGAATCACTCACTGGTATTCCTTCATGCTTTGAGATTTAAATAGTTTTCAGGAAAAAAAATCATTAACTCTTCATGTTAAACTACTTTAGCTCATTTCTCACTGAGAAGTGCAGGAAATTCTGGCATCTTACATAGAGTTCCTCAGGGTGCTATTGCAGGTTAGTCTGGTAAATCAGTCTCTGAAAGAAGTTTTCATTTTGCAAATTCATGTGGCATTATTTAATTCACTATGCACATAATTTGCAAAAACTTGAAGTGGCAATACAGCAATAAAATTTCAGCTCTCTTTGAGTATCTAAGAGTATGTATCTGTATTTTAAAAAATTAAACAGTGCATTGCAATGCACCTATATGGTTAATTTGATTGGATGGTCTTTGACATGTTTTTGTTCTGGACCAGTTAGCAGTCTTCTAAACAACTCTTTTGTTTTGGGATTTAGCACAAGCAGACATTGTTCCAAAGTCAGAGGGAATATAAGATTCTAATTTTCAGAATAAGAAAAGTCAACATTAAAGAGATGAGTCTCCTGTGCTGGCTCCTCCCAAGTGCCAGATAATGGTCCTTAGCACTTTTAGTTTACTAGTACAGCTGTAGTCCTAGTAGATCTAGAAATTTACATTCCCACCTTGGTCAGGAGGGCCAAGAGGATGATGAAGAATCTGGAGGGGAAGCCTTATGAAGAATGGCTGAGATCACCTGGTCTTTTCCAGCTGGAGGACAGGAGACTGAGGGGAGACGTCATTGCATACAACTTCCTCATGAGGGGAAGCAGAGGGGTAGGTAACAGTTTTTTCCCTCTCATAACCAATGACATGACTCAAGGAAACAGCATAAAGCTGAATTAGGGGAGGTTTAGGTTGGATATGAGGAAAGTTTTTTCACCCAGAGAGTGGCTAAGCATTGAAACAGGCACCCAAGGAAAGAGGTCACAGCACCAAGCCTGACAGAGTTCAAGAAGTATTTGGACAACACTCTTGAGCATATGATGTGAATGTTGGGGTGTCCTGCTAAAGGCCAAGAGATGGATTCAATGATCCTGCTGGGTCTCTTTCAACTCAGCTTATTCTATGACTGTAGGATTCTACGACAATTAGATTAGTCATAGGTAGAGCTGCTTCTGTGTCTACACAGAAGAGAACTTCAAAGACCTTCTTGATTCAATTACTATATTGTTGTTGATTGAAAATATTAGTACTTCATATTTCAGTTTACTCATCTTCAAAATGGATCCAATACTCATCAAATTACTACAATTTAACAGTGTGGATGACTGGTAGATCTGAGACACTACCATTGTTTTAAAATGAAAATTTTATTTTCTTCTAAAATCTCTTTCACTATGAAAATGTGAAATCTGAGGTATAACAAAATCTTTGAAATTAATAAATATCATTGATGTAAAATGGCCATCGCTTTTTTCCTATATTAATCAAGTTTTTATCAATTCAACAAAGAAAATGGCTTTTAGTGGTTGACTTAAACAAAATAGGTATATTGGCTGAAAAAAAGAATATTCCTTTAGACCATCAGCAAAGTACACTGTGTTCACATAATAAATGCTGATGTAGAACTGAAAATGGCCACTGCAGGCTGTAGTTAGTGTTCTATGTGTATACAGTAGGAATGAGCATTTCAACCCAATTAATGTCTGAGTATGCTGTCCAATAAACATGGAATGAAGGAGAATTTTTCAGGGACAAGAATGAGGGTGAAATTATTGTGCTGGGGAAGTTTGAAACAGTGATTTAGGGAAATTTTATAAAGTGATTCTGGAAAGTCCCAGAGAGGTCTGATGACTTGTATACAAAATTGGGGCAGATCAGCCACAGCATGAAGACAGAACTATTTAAGAATTCACAGAAAGTCTTAACTAAAAAAGACTAAAAAATGCAACAAAAAGCAACAAACAACAACACCAACAAAAATTTTTTAAAACCCCAAAAATGTACAGAACAACTGGGATATTATTCTTATGTTTTGCATTGGAACACAAACCAAAAGAAATGAGAGACAAAAACTTCTGTTTATTCTGTTTATTCTGTATATTTCTGACTGAAACTTCTGTTTATTGTTTTCTCAGAGCCTTCCCAGGCATTCTCTGATATCCTGAGCCTCTTTCCAAGAAGGCCCAGAAGCTCCCAAAGCACAATTTAGAAGTTCTGCTCTAATTCTGGCTCTTACAAAGGTCTCTCTTTCAGCACTGGCTAAAAGAGAGCTTGACCCTCCCTAATCAGGGGGCGTTTCCAGCCAATACTACAGATACCTGGGGCAAGAACATCAAGTCATGCTCCTTAGAAACTGCTGGAGGCACCTCAGCCCTAAATACTTGTACATCACTCATGAGGTTCCACAAGGAGAAAAGTCCTGCACCTAGGGAGGAACAGCCCCATGCAACAACACATGAAGGCAGTGACACAATCAGAAAACAGCTTTCAGAAAAGGTCCTGGTGAACAGTTTGAACATGAGTTGGCACTGCGTCCTTTTGGCAAAGAAAGCGAGTAGTATCCTGGGCTATATTACACAAAGTGTAGCCAGCACGTTGAGGGACATCATCTCTCCCCTCTGTTTGCACTTCTGAGGCCACATCTGGAGTTCTGTGTCCATTTCTGAGCTCCTCAGTACAAGACAGACATTGAAAGGGGTCAAGGAAGTTCCTCTAGGTTGATTACAGAGTATCTCACCTATGAGGAAAGGTTGAGACTACTGGCACTATTAAGCCTTGGGAAGAGAAGGCTGAGATCTTATTAATGTATATCAATCCCAGAAGGGAGAGTGCAAAGATCAGTCAGTGACAGGACAGGAGGCAATAGACAAAAACTGGAGAACTGAATGTTCCATCAGAAAATCAGTTAATGTTTGCTGTAAATGTGACTAAGTGCTGGAGCATGTTGCCCTGAGATGTTCTGTATTTAAACAATGGGTTTTACCATTTCTCCTAATTCTAACCATGTAAACCAGCTTAGAACCTCTCAGTAGTCAATATAAAGAAGTAAACATGTCTCGAGAATAACTGATATGAAGGTGGGTATAATAAATTGTTCTCTAGAGATACATCTGTAATTTTGTCAATTACAGCAGAATCAACACAGTTGGGTGTCTCTCAGTACTTAGGTTTTATATGAATGCAGGAAACTGAGATGAATTCTAGCTCAGCTATCCACGTATAGATGATTGAAGTGCTGAAAATTAAAGGAAACTTTGAACAGTGTATTAGGAAAATTCATTTAAGATATTTTATTCCACAAGTATTGTGCTTGTGAGTCAGAATGTGCATTGATCTTATGATCAGTTTAATAATAAAATTATAAAGTGTCAAATATTTCTCTCTTTGAAATAATAGAAATAGTAGCTAGGCTGCAAATTATATATAGCTTTGGAATACTTTTTAGGACAATCCATTGGAAGTACTAACTGTACAGCTGTCACTTTCCGAACAAGACAAGATATGCAAATATTTTCATGTGGTTGTTGGGTTCTACAATTTTTACTCGTCTCCTGGACTGAAACTTGACAAAGAAATATCTAAATAAAAATATTATATTCTTATATTTCTGATTTATTTTCTTCTGTAAGGGGGTTGATGTGGCAAAGAAAGAAGGCATGGATATTATTTTTGCAATCTAAAAGTAGATGGTATTTGGAACATCTGGGTCAAAACTTCTAATTTGTCTGGTTTTTTTACTTCTAGTCCATTGTTTCCTTCATGTTTCACCTAAACATGATTTCTAATTTCAACAAAAAGTTAGGCTTTTTATATACCATACCAATATGCACTATAACATACCTTGTTTTTTCATTTCTCATCCTTTATAGTGTTTTTGCACTCAACCATGGTGATGAATAAAGAGTAAAGAAAAATAGAAAAATACTCTAGAGACTTTACTAGTTTTGTGCAAAACATGTAAAACCAAAATACAGGCTGCAGAGGTCTTAATAAAATTCAGTTTCCTTGGCTATAATCTCAACATACCAGCAATATGATCCTTCAGAAGTCACATTCTGCAGTCACATATTGGTAGAACCACATAAACTTAAGATGAGGAAAAAAAGGCTGCTGTAATAACTGTGAAGTAATATGGTAGCAACTGGTTCAGAGTTTCAGCTGTATATATAAATAAGAAAGTTTATATCTTATAAACATTATTCAGAAGCCTAGATATAGCTGAACCTAAACATCAATTTTCCAGCCCTTCACTACGATTACTATTAGTATTCACAAACTAGAAATATGGGTAATAGCAAAATACAGGATTCTTCAATTCAAAAAAATAAAAGTAATCAAGTCATAGGTATGGGGATTTGGACAGTCAATAAAAGTAACTGTCTTTTTCAAAGGTAAAATCTGGTTGCAGGAAAAACTGGTGATAATCTCTAGTCTTTAGTTAATCTCCCTTTATGAATACAGAGCAATGCTTTGAAGCCAAGATTATTTTCCTATTTTCTTACCAACCTACATTCATGTGGATTAAGCAGACATAGAGTTTTCCAATTGAAAGTCAAAGCAACTTGGTTCCAAGGATCATTTAAAAACTTGTCTTCCAAGAATTATCTGGCATCTCTCACACTGTCATATTGCTTATGTCTTCCTGATTTTTTTCAGGCTTTCTTTCACGTTCTTTACTATACTTTTCCAGACTGTTCTCCTTTTCAATGCTGTTTTGCTTTTGTAGGGCTCCCATAGAGTCATACTGAAATAATCTGTAATGCTTATATCAGCAGAATCACTATTCATACATCAGTCTGTTTTCTTAACTGATTTTTTTTTTTTCAATCCTTATACATCCATATTTCATTACTTCTTCTGGTGCTTCCTCGAAAAATAAAAATTTTATCCTTTTGTGCCTTAAAAGCAACAGGTACTGTAATTATCTAGTAAACATCTATGAAGTAATAAATATTTTGCTGCAATTCTGAGTGTAAATCAATCTTGATGGGCTTTAAAATAAAGTTGCAGAATGAAGCTGGCAATCAACTTTATTCCAAGTGAATCAGAGACTTGTGTCTCTCTGCATATTTTCTTGTCCATTTAAATATATCTTTGCCTCCAGTGTGTGATGGGAAGAAGAACTGAGATAAATCATCGTCTTTCTATGAAATTTTTGTACATTAATCTTTTTTTTTGGGGGGGGGGGGTATATCAAAGCCTTATGACATTTACTTCTCCAGATAAATAAGTAAAATACATTATTTACAGATTTAGTTTGTATAAATTAATAGGATTTATCATCTGATACTAAAAATGGTTCTAATATAAAAATAAATATTGTAGTCTTGATAAAAGGAATTGGGTTTTAGAAGAAGGTGACAAGGCTTTCATGAGCAGGGAATGAGAAATGTTTTTATACGTAGCAAAAGACATGGAAAAAATAGCAATATGAGAAGCTCAAAAGGCAGAAGATCAGAAAGACCCAAGAAAAGAGCAAGTGAATGGGGGGAGAGAAAGGGGGAAGAAGATCAGAAGCAGGAAAAGTGAACAACAATTTGTGGTAAAAGAAAATCAAGTAAATCCTAGCTAATGAATATAAGACAGGGAAGAAGTCGTGGTACAGTGGTTTTGGCAGTGCAGTGACACAGTTCTGAGCATATAGATAAAAAGGGTGTGGTCAATAATATACAGGCAGAAAAGGATACACCTAAATTTCCTTAGTCATTACCAAGAGACTTCTCCCATATTTTTATCTATTTTACAAGTCTGTGAGACCTACTGTGGAGATTATTCCATCAGTATTTCAAGTGCTGTCATATTATTTCTAGATATGTCATATTATCTCTGGATACATCAGTACATATAACTACCAATTCACAGTTAATAGCAAAACATTTTAATTGCCTCTAACAGTAATGTACACTTCTAGTGCTAATAAACACTTCAACTGGTAATGCAGAACATTTACAGCAGAAAAAGTCTTAATGTGTGTCACACAGACATGCTGACACACCTAGAAGATTAAGAGCTTTTAGATCAAGATCAAGGCTTTCAGAGTTATGAATTCGAGTCCAAGCTAGTGTGAAATGAAACACCAGAGGTATATGGATATATATAAGTATATGGTAATGGATATGAAGGGAAATTTCCCAATGCATGTACATGTAGATAACCTTATGCAAAAATGGGAAATCACAAATGGATTCTGGATTCACTTTTTTGAGATTTGGACTATAAATCTGACATAATGGAATGCAATTAACTTCATTTGATCTTCACGCTCTGGTGAAAATGTTGCAAAACATGAGCGTTCACAAAACAGACTTTACTCTTTTACTCTTTTGAACCTTTTCTGCAATAATTTATGCTTACCTCAGCAATTTTAGTTCTTTTTTTCAAGTGCAGATGATTCATTTCCAAACTACAAAAATTGAAGGGTCTGACAGGTCTGAAATATATCTTCATTCCTTATGGTGCGTATCTGCTTCTCTTTGCACTGGTTGTAATTCCCAGAAGTGTCAAAAATCCTTTTGAAAGATAGCAAAATGTCAGAAAAAGTGTTACTAGAAAGATGTATTTATTTCAGAGTGAGGCACTGCAAACTGACTATAATCACCGAAAGCAGGAGTAAACAGCAATTGAAGAAAGCAATTATGATCAGTTATTATGCTGTTTCCCTGAAGAATATCTGCAGATGGCAGTTCAGTGCATACCATGGAGAAATATGTATTAAAAAATAGGAAAAATCTGGAAAAATCCAGATCAACAGATCACTGTAGAACAGAATTGTTAGTGTGATATTCAATATTCAGTATGAGACATCCATGGTTTATGTTAAGTTGCATTCAGCTACAAGGTATGTCACTCATGCCACAGCAATTTCCTGCCCTCACTATTTCTTACTTTCTATCCTCCTTCTTCAGTACCAGTGGTACATGAACAAAATAAGCTACAAACGTGCAATTACTCTTACTTAGATGAACCAGCACTGCTACTTTCAAAGTGTAATTTTTTTAAGATGTGTTCCTAGAGAAGGCACTCCTGTGACCAAACTGATGGGAAGATGAATGTGGTGGTTTCATTGGGGAAATCCCTGTGGTAGCACTCATGTCAGCTTTCTGGGAAGCAGTGACAAGGTGGGCACAGTGGCTCATTGGCAAACTGGCCTTTATGACTACAGTGTGCTTACGAGACCCTGTCTTCCTCTGTGGAGCAAGCTTAAGACTTGAATAGTTCTTTTCACCTTGACTGGTGTCAGTGGAAGTGGTCACAAAACTGTCTGTCCTTCTCAAGGTGTGACTACTGCATGCAGGGTGAGGTGGAGATGAGAAGAGCTGTTGAGCCTAGGCACCTTCTGTAGGTCAGGATTGCAGCGCTGCTGCCACTGGAACTGCAGCTTCATCACTTGGTTTCCAAACAAAGGGGAGATGGGAGCCTACCTTAGAGTCAGAGCAACATTACACACTGAAATCTGCAAGATAAAATAGCAGGTTCCCTGTCTGAAGGTCAGTGTTTATCACTGGTTAACAGGGCTAACAAAACTGGGCTTCTGTTTGCTACTGGAAACATGAGCAAAAGCTAATGCCTCATTGAGTTTTCTTTACCTGCAAAGAAATGAGAATATATTTCGTCTAAATTCATATCTGGCTACTGCCACTCATGGCTCCATCATTCCGACACTGCCTTTCTACAGTGCATTTCATCTCAGGCAACATTGCTTCATTTAATCAGGAGATTTCGTGAACTGCAGTGAAGGCACTTAACAGTCACTCATCATGCTGAATCTTTTCACTGTAAACTTTAAGCTCACTTTCCTTTACAATCTATGTCCTAGGAATATCAAAAGATTTTAAAACTTAGATGTTAAGACTAGGAGTTTGAAATATTAATTTCATATCATATTTTAACATCAGAATCACAGATATGCTCACTTGAGTTCAAAGATATTAAATAAAAAGTTCATAGTCACAGGCCATATACGATTAAATTTTGTCAGCAAATAATTTTGAACCACTAATCAGTGTTTAATATAAGTGTGAAATCTAACATGGGGATTTATAGTGCTTATTGTGTTTATGCTTCTGTGAAACTGCCTTATTTTGTACTGATGGATGGAGGTAGATAAAACAATGTCAACTTCATATTTCCTTGTGGAGGCACTGTATAAAGAGCTTCACTATTTCTTTAAATTTATATTGCTTTATTCCTACACAGAATGTCATCAACTTTTCACTACTGAGCATTGTATTTAAAAAAATAGATGATTCAATGCACTGCTTATTTCATAAGACTTTGGGAGGATACCTTCATGTGTTGACTTCCCTTATAAGGTTTAAGTGTCCAAATCTAGGTTTCATGATTTCTAAAGAAAAAAAATGCAGTGCATTGGGGATTATTAAGTCCATAAACAGAAAATTTAAATCACTTTAGGAAAGGACAGCGAATCATCTTATCAGAATACAAGTGGCATTTCTTTCCTACTGTAAACAAAACATTTTGGCCAACTTTTAAAGCTGGTTAAGGGATGGTACTTTTAGAATGAAAGTACTCTGATATGTGTAGTCAACTCTCCTTCCAGGAACAAGCTATGCCCAGAAAAAAATGAACACCTTTCAGGCTAACATAAACATGCTTCCACTAAGATTTAGCTCTGGTTTGTAGAGGCTCATTCATTCCTTATGCTGTTCTAAAATTATAGTGTAACAGAAACCTGTTAGCATGCTTATTTCTGTAATGTGAAATGTTGAGGTTTCTATGGAACTTGAAATTTCACATATTTGGTTATAATTTTTTGATGGTTTGAACTGTAGTTACTGTAATATGGAACATCCCAAAATAGCACAATTTTTATCTTGCTCCTTATTTATAACTTGCTCATAATAACAATTTATAGAATAAGAGTCTTATTTTCATTATGACATAAAGTCAAAGTTTTACAAAGGTCAACAACAATTTTAGCCATGGTTCAATATGCTGCATAAATTAACTATTTCTGAGTAAAAGTCTCAGATTAAAAGGTGACTCCATTGTCATTTCTAGAATTAAGACATTGTCCAAATATTTGATATCAAACAGAAAAATAGAGCCCTCTGTGAGATCACAGCTTTCCCATGGCTTGTCATTCAACAAGCCAAACAGAACAATGGCTGGGGCTATGAAGAGATTGTTGAAGATCACTTAAAAGCATGTGTAGTCCTGCCATCATCATAGAATTACCCATTGCTTCTGAAGAATTTAAGGCAAATTTTTCAGAATTGTTTTTTTATCTTCATCGCCTTCTTATCAAAAGAAACATTAAAAATGTAGAAACACTAGTCAGAGTTCTATCCCAAAATTTTAGCAAATAACACAGATATAAATATTACTGTTGGCTGATAATTCTTATACTAAATCTCATTAGTCACTGGACCTAACCTTTCTTGAGTGTTTTTCTGCTGGTCTTGAATGTGACCTGTATGACTGGCAGAGGACAAAACAAATTCCAAAATGTCTTTTTTGGTAAATTAGAGGGCTGTGTGTTTGCTCTTGAACAGTCATCATATGTACTTTTCATAAGGTCTTGTCTCCTTGGGTACAGAACAGATGGCTGAAACTTAATAAAAAGAATGCTATGGGGAATACAAGAATTACTTGTACCAAAACTAATGTTATGCTCCCTTACAGGGCCCAGATGAGCTATCATGTGAATGTTAACTTTGAGACTGAAGCCACATTGGCCTCTAATCCTGGTAAAGAGATAATGCCATTAAACTGTTTTTGTTTTTTTTTTCTTTCCCACATCTGCTGACTGGAAAGTCTCCATTACTTCCTTTCACATATTCCCCAGATTAACATGATTTTTTTGCCACTCAGTGCTGTTACTGTCTGTTTTTCAGGGCTCTTGGACAAGGCATAAGGAGATTCTTCAGAGGGTATTGCCACAAAGGAAACACATCACATGAATTATCTAGCTTTGTCAAAGTCAGTCATCAGTTTTTAGCTTTTGCCTAGTATTTTCACTGAGCAGTCATGAATCCCCAGTGTTTGGGGACCATAGAATTTCAAATCTTGCATAATTTAGGGACATAACTACTTCTGGACAAATGAGTTTGAATGTGAAAACTCAGTCTTTTAAAGACCAATTCTGAACACAGACATCAACGATCTCTACCTTTTAGTCTCCATGCAGTTGTCTTGTTTATTCTCTGCAGGGCTTTGGGCCAGAACTGATGTGCCAAAACAGAGATGCCAAAGATGAGCTTTGGCAGGCAAGATTCCATGTATTCTGGTAGGTAGACTTAGGCAGCACCTGCGAGCACATTTCCAGATTCATTATCTGCATTGAGAGCAAATAGCTTTTGTGTCAACAGAGGTTACATCCCAGAATACATCATCAGAGGCATCAGCAGAGACCACAAGAGGCGGGCCATCATTACAACTAATTAGCAGAATTGCATCACTTCAGCTACTAGTGTGGAATGGTAAAGGTACTTGGTTGAATCCTAATCAGTAACCAAAGATAGAACAGCAAACTAAAAGTCAGATTGTCAAGCTAAAGGAGAATAAGAAGAAATCTGGCTTAGCTCTGAATCTTCTAGGTCTTTGTTGTGTTATTAACACACTGATTTCACAGTTGCTAGCATTTTATAAAACACATTAGGTTATAAACAGTTGTTAAGGCATTTTCTAGTCACCTAAGCTATTTGTTTCTCTTGGATTTGTCTTTCAGTTCATATTTATTTAATAAAAATGCATTTTTTTTAATATCCGCTTTTTTGCCTGCTGTCGTTTGGCAATTCATTGTTCTAAAATTGCTCCTTTGGCAGACATTGCTGTCAAATGGATTTCAGCTGAACTGCTCAGTAGTTGAACTTGTTAACAGTGGGAGCTCTATTGCACACAAACCAGCAAGAGACAATTAGCAAGTGTTTGTCGCAATAGGAAACACTGTCCAAACTACATTTTTCAGTTCCCAGGTGATTTTGTGTGGTAATATTTTTGGTGAGCTAGTACAATTAGAATGGGTACATTTTGAATCCAGTCCTCCAAAAATAACTTTGAATGTTCATGTGAGTGGAGCTACAGAAAGGAAATGTGTAATAGTGTTAGACCCTTAATACAACAGAGACAAAAACTTGTATCATGAGTGGAATAATAAAGTCAGTCCTAAAAAGATTTTATGAACAGTCTCTTTGGTGAGTGCCATCTTTGGCAAAGAGGTTGAATGATGCTGTTACTGTTAAGATTGCACTAGTTTTGTTTATTGTTTTCTCTTAGATATAGTATTAATTAAAAAGCAAGACAATTCTATGTTTGAATTATCTTTTTTTGTCCTTATCTGAATTAGGTGCATAGCTTAAAAATAAGCAATATTTCCTTGAAATGTCTGAAAACTATTATCTGTGAGGTACGTAAGTATCATTCTAAGTAAAAGAGAGCCTTTTCTAATGTTAATTACAATTCAGCAAAAAAAGTATTTCAAGTATTCTATGCTGCATAGTAACACAAAGTTTCTGTGGTAAAAGCAAGCTAGCTTTTCATTAAGTGGACTGCTGAAAAGTAAATGCTATCTCCATGACATGAGAACATGCTGTCACTTCTAAATTGTCCTCTGCATGTAGGCATTTCCTCTAGATTCCATATCTGTGCATCTATGATGAGGTATTTTTAAAAAATTCAACATTAGAAAAGTCTATTTCTAAGACCCTGTAAATTTATCTACAGATAAGACTGGTTTGCAAATGGCAATTTGGGAAGCAAAATTCTGCCTAATGCTGATGACTTTTCTTTCTTTCTTTTTTTTTCAAACATGTAATTTCAAAATAACTATTGCATTTAAACTCTCCCTAGACACAAATATATGTTCTGAAATGGTAAAAGTAATTTTAGTGGAAAATAAACTTGGTACAAGGAGCACATGTAAATAGTAATGTGGTTCTTGGGTTTCCTTTTTAGTGTCCTTAAGAGAACCTGTTTTAGCATATGACAGAACTTGGTAATCTCAAACATTATGGACATTCAACATTTTTATGTGATTGAATTTACCTTTAATATACACCTAAAATTTTATTAACATTTAAATCTCTGACTTTTATAAACTAAGTGTAATGCAATAAAATAAACTAAGTAGGAAATTAAAATTATACTGAATGAAATTTGTTCTATTAATAGTTTTGTTTAGTTCATGCTGGCTTCACAGATAAGAAGAAAAATTAACTCTAAGAAAGAGTGCAAAGATTGTAAACATATGGGAATTAAAATAAAACATGACTTTATATGCTTTTTTTTTCCATGCAAATAATGAGTTATTCTACTCTTTCTTATTTCATTAAAGAATAATAAAATCCCTATATCCAGGCAGCAAGAAACTTTAACAAATTTCTGATTTCATTTCTGTGACTCAGACCTGCCTGTAGTTAATGTAGAGCTTAGTTCACTGAACACACTGTGATAAGAATAATAATGAAAAGTTGTCAGCCCTAGGAATATCCTGGAACAAGATTAATGTTGCATTTAGAAATTGTGAAAATTGTTTATTTCACTGAAAAGTTATACAAAAGCCTTTGGGGTGCTGGCTTTTTTTATGTGAGATTAGAACAAAACAAATTGCAATTGTTTAAATCAATAAGAGCTATCAGACATAGATCTGCAATGATGTTCCTGAGCAGTCACTTTAGTTCCTGGGTTCACAGTTCTGGGTGATTGAGAGATGGAAAATGATAGATGGGTATAAATTATGCACAGCTTCTAAGCTTTCTTCTTTCCTTTTAAAGATTTTAAAAATGCACTCAGCTCTGACTTCTGGCTGCCTACAGCCTATTATTTCCTAATCCAAACCGTGACTATGCAGCAGGAGAGTAGAACATGTTTAAAGCAGTTTCTTTTGATGCACAAAGAGTTTTTTTCTTCTCCTGTCCTTGTTGGCTGGGATTAAGGCTTCTGTAGGAGCAAAAACAGCAGCACATGACTCCACTGCAGAGCAAGGTCCCCTCCAGAAGCAGGGAGAGCTGAATGTCTGTATGCCTTAAGTATTATTTGACAGAAGTGTAGGTTGTCATACATGAAACTGGAGTGGCGATTATATAATAGCTTTGAAGTTTCAAACTTCTGTATCCCTAGAACTGTGAATCCTGCGTAGCTTCATTATGTAAACTGGTGTGAGCTTGCTTGGTGCAGAAGCCCGTTTTCTCTCTCTTTCTCTGTACATATTCATATATATGTGTGTGTATATATATATATATGTATGTATTTGTATGTATATGTATGTATATATACATGCACACACACAAAAACAGAGGGAGAGTTACATATGTGCACAATCTATATAGAGTACATGGATTATATTTATCTCTATGCATGACATAAATATACACTGCTATGTGATTTATCTGAGTATGTGTCTTGATATGTAAAGAAGCATAGTTACAGATATAAGTATGTAGATAATTTATTTTCAGTTGCCAACTGAAAGTTTTTCTGATTTTCTTGGGAACTGTAGGGTTTTGCCTCAACTGTTTTCTTTTCCCATGGCCTCCACATTTGTGCAATCTTCTACCAGCTATTTTATCCCAAATGCTCTTCTCTTGGCTCAGCTTCTTGGTAGCTGGCACTTACACCACTGGAACTCTCTTAGACCTGGATTGAAATGGTACTGTTGGCCTCAGTGTAACAGAAGCTGCAGCCAAGATAAAGTGTACAGATATGGTTAAATGATGGTAATCCAGAAAAGCACTTAAATTATTACAGTTCTTCACTATTTATGTATGTTGCTCACTAAGCAGTATCACTTGGCCATAAACAGAGCTTTTGGGGAACTGGCCAGGCAAAAGCAAATGCCCATCTGAGTGATTTAAGTAATTTTATACTTCTAATATAGAGAGAAAGCACTTTGTAAAATGGACTAGTATTGTGGGAAGGGAAACAAGAAATAAATTTTCTGTTTGGAACATTCTGGATACTATGACGCAGAGCTCCTTTTCTTTATGTCTGCTATCCAGAGTCTGTGGCTGAGAACTTCTCTAGGAGTTTTTAAAAGTCTGATGCTTTTCTTGATTATGTCTGTAAGTATTTCCCTTCTACCTAACTAAATAGTCCTGAGATCTTGTATAGAGCTACTAAGGTATCACATCATAGGAACAATGATTTTTACAGCCTGTACAATCTCCACTGTCTATTCCTATCTAGGAAGACATGATTACTTCACTGTTTCCTAATCCTCCTTTCACGATACCAACTGAAATCCACTTTCTAAAAAATTATGGATTTTTGTGAACCAGAGCCTTAATCAACCACACAAAAGCTATTAGTAAACCAGGATTTTTCTTTCTTATTAAAGAGTTATTAATCACATATGCCTTGTTTTCCACTCTGACTGCAAAAGTCTGTTTTAACTATTTCACAGAATGAATTCTTATAAATTAAGCTAGTGCGTTTCTATGACTGTGCCTCACAGGTGATTTCTTTGGTTTTTGGTAGTGACAGGAAAAAAAAAGCCCAAAAAGTGATACTCGTCTCCTATAAGGTTTCTCTGTTTGCAAGCTTTGAGGTTCAATTGGTTAGTGGAGCCCACCATGGGAAAATACTAAATCAGTGAAGTGTTACATACTCCACAGGTTACTGCTATGAACTAAATAGTTTCATATCTTCCACTTATCCTTCACAAAATCCCAGTCTCAGAGTATCTGTCTTTGGATTATGGCCAGCAGCAAAAAATTGAGCTCAGAAGATCACATAGCTACATAGATCTAGCTGAAGTAAGGACAAAAAAAAGTTTTTCTCTCCTTTTTGTCTTTTTGGATTGTAACTATTTGAGACGTTAAATGAATTTATAGACAGAAATCTTCTTTTACTCTAGTAAAATTATATGAGAAGATTAGCAAAACCACTAATATACAGGTATGCTCTCACAAGTAATTTTCTTAAAAAGACATATCAAGTAACACATACATTCCTTATGGCATGGAATATTTTATAATCTGTTCAATGAGCAAAGTTTGAGCAGCAGCAAAAAATATACTATTTCATGGTATTTCAGGATGCAAAGGAGATTTGGAGGCATGATTCACGATTTGTTTGGCCACCTGTAGCTCTCCAAATATGATCTACCCAAATGTCATGAACTGTAACCAGGGGAGAGACACCTGTACTTCTAGAGGGTGATTTATTCATAGTACATATGATCTGTACACAACAGTGCTAAAGAAAATACTTCTCTTTTCTAAATATAAAGGGACCCCAAGGTGGCTAATTTGAATGATGTGCATATTTTACCTTGCTAAAGTTACAGAGTATATAAAAGTGGATCATATGAATCCCAGCTGTGAAGTCCAAAGAAAGTGGAAGTGATTTAAACATGTTTACACATCTTATAACTATTTTTCCAGTACATATCTCAGTTGATTGTCTTAAGTTTACTGGTAGCTGGTATTTTATCTTCATTGACAGATTCCTCCTGTATGTTAGTGGAAGTTCATATTTGCTTTTCAAAATCTTAGACTTGTAAACTCTTCCCTAAAAAAAGATCAGGTCATAGGCATCTTGACAGTTCCCAAGACTGTACAACTGCCTTCTACTTTTGGGACTGCATCTCCAAAACAGATAGAAATTTCTTAGCAAATCATTCCCTCAGAAACTTGGGAAGAGGTGGCAGCAGAGATGACCATCTCATTTATCAGGTCTTCTGTCAGCTGATACTGGCATAATGTCAATGAGCAGTTTTTTTAAATTAATGCATAGCATTCTTTGACTACACTTAGAGAACAGAATATTATTTACTGCCTTCATCTATCCTTCATTCCTCCTAGGCAGTTTCTCTTTTCTGCTAGAAGAGGTCCTGATGGAGCTGAACAACAGCCTTTTCTGAGCTGCTGTCTTGCTGCCCTTTTTCAAGGAAAAAGATAGCTAGCTTCCTATCCATGACTTAGCCATTGCACTATCTGGTTTATCTTCACATTGTTGTGAAATAACATGAGCATAATGAATTAAGCCTTCCTGTTTTCTTTGTTCATAGAAAGCACAAAAGAAAATATGACAAAAAGTGACGGGAAAAGGGCTCTAGTTTGATTCCAGTGTGGGAATACCAATACAGATACACACAGGAGATTATATCAGTATAAACTTAATGAGAAATAAAGGTGTGCATAAAGTGCAAAAAACCAAAATCTTTCCTGAAGAAAATTAATTGCAATATGATTTAGTGGAGGCTTAAATTCTATGCTTATGGAAAGAATTTCTCCTTCTGTAACTCTGCCTAAAAACTAATGTATAATACTTACTGTGCCCTGTTTGTTTCAGACTCCATTTAACAAGAAGAAGAAGAAGCAAAGATGTCCACAGAGGAGTTCAAGTAGTTCATTCTGTTCAGAGGTATGCAGGGAGTGTCATCAGGGTATTGCAGGAAATGAAGTAATTCAGTAGCACAACTTAAGGTTCAAAAGCACAATATAATCTGTATGACATATTCACAGACAAAAAAGTAAATGTTTTCTTCTGGAATAAAAGCACATTCACATATATAAGGTTCACACAACTATGCGAGGTATTAGTTTAAAAAACTGAGTTCTAAACTACAACCCAGTCCTAAAGGTTATCAACTTAAATGGAAAGCAAATTGAAGTGCCTATTTCAAAACCAGTCTCTCAAATAATTATTTAATAAGGTTTTTTATTAATTTAAAGAATCCCTCACATCTGCTGCTATTCGAACTCACTGTTCAGTATCAAGTGATCTACCACATTTTCAGAGATGGAAATAGCGTTGCAATTTTCGAGCACTTGCATGACCTTTAAGGTTGTTTTTTTAGTCTCTGATTTTGCTGTTGATTACTGTGTCCAGCACTATCACAATACAGAAAAGCAGCTCTGCAAGCATGTAAATGAAGTTATTTCTCATTTCAGTTCTCCTCTTTACTTCCAAGTGAATGGTTCAGAGGAGGAACTTTCAAAAAGAAAATAATCACCTAGCCCTTTGCAAAGCAGACATGCTTAATTCCATTATTTATGCCACACTATCAATCACTAATTCCTCTCTAAAATTTAATTTTAAGACTGTCCCTTATCTTTACATATTTCCCATCCATCTTAAATATTGAATCATTATTTCATGTGAATCCTCCTGTACATGCAAATTTTTCCAGGGTTCTGTTTGACTATCTCATTGCAGATCTATTTTCAGTTCAGATCATTAAATGTTTGTGTTTTCTTGCCTCTTAGAGTGTCTCAAAATTCCAGGGAGGTTACTGACAAATACCTGGGGCTTAACTTTGTTATAGAAAAATCTCAATCAAATGGTTTGAAGTTGCATTTAAGACATCTTTGCGCAATAGTGTCAACAGGGGACCAGTAATAATAATTTGGTGTCAGAAAATCTATAAAACACATTAAGCTAGTTTCAGTTCCACTTTTTTATTTTTCCTTAAGTCTTGTTACATTCAAAATTGAAGTCACATAGACAAGATCAAAACTCCAGGAACAAAGCTTACCTTGAAGGCTTTACTGATAAGAACTTATAAACAAAAGGTTTAAGTTTAAGATTCAGCATCCAAACTAAGCTTTACTAGTTCTGTAAACACTATTGATTTCCCACAGATTCCTCAGAAATATTTAATCCAAACTCTATTTGTCCTATGAAAATGAAGTGTCAGAGTTGATCCATATTTTCAGTTTACAATATTGAGGTCCATAGGTTAATACACTAAGCAAACTGCAGACTCTGGGGTTTTTATTCACTTTATAGGCTAGGGGAAAGACAAGCATTTAATTTTTTTTTCCATCACATGGTCTTGCAGCAGAAATATTTGTCCTGCATTGAATCTAAATATGTGGTTCTGCATTGCAGTAATACTCAATATCCTATTTAAGTTGCATTCTATTTTGGAGATAAAAGCTTGGGCTGTGGTATGTGAATTTTCATTTCACTGCTTAACTTCAGGATTCTGAAGGGATAGAAAAAAGTCAAACACCAGTTTCTCTAACTTTGTTTTTTTTTCAGTTGTCATCATAGAAGGTTATAAAGAAATGCTCTTTTTTGAGACAAAGCTCAGAGAAAGATGAATATTTAAAGGAAAATTTCCAAAATAAAAAATTATTTGGGATTTAATGTCAATAAATATTATGGGACTCTTATTTAGCTTGAAGGAGGATGTACATTATCTCACTTCCTGATAAGATTCATTTATAAGTTATTGATGGTTAACATTTGCATTTTCATCAGGAAGAAAAGAGGCAGTCATGGCATAGATCTTTCTCTAGACATGGATAAGTTATTTAATTAAATATAGTTCATGATTTTGTACAGCATCTGCAGAGTTTTGATGGGAAATGGGAATAACTGCACAGTAATTTTTCAATGGCTGTATTTTTCTAAATCATATGTTACTGACTATTTAAATTTGCTTTATAAGCAGGTTAGCTGTGACACAAGCATTTACACAGCTTTATCCTTATGACCCACCAAGAGATTGCCTAACGAGAAATATTTATTGTTTTCTGTGGTGATTTATGTAGACGGTTTGGGGTTTTTTCATACTCATGATTATAAGACCTGATAATGGGATCTGTAAAGGTCATGGCCCAGCAAGTTAATTTGGTACCTACATGTCCTCTCATTCTTGGCTATGGCACCCTGTGACAGAAAATGATTACACTGAATTAAAAACATCTTCAAAACAGGGCATTATTTATTCATTTAAAAGTAGATAGTGTGCAAAGTCATGAATAGAACCAATGAAAGGACCATATGTATTTTTTTCCTCTACTAGCTCCATCAGCTTTCCAGACTTGCTTGTACAGTGGCGGCTGAGGTTAATTGTCTGTTTCAAACCCAGCTGGAAGGTATCATTGCCCTGTATCATTATTTTCTGATTCTCTATGCACACTCAACACCACCACCCCTTTCAAACCAGCCTACCTAAGGGACCTGCAGGTTTTGAGTCTAAATATAAGTTGAGAAATACACTTTTTGCCAGATTTTGCATTGTCAGGCATTCCGCAGCCAATAGATTTACTAAAAAAACTCTTCCTTCTCCTATGTGAAAATACTTTTACTTTGCTTCTACTTTATTTCCTGTGGAATTTCTTTCCTTATCCTTGTCTTTTGATTTATCACCATGCACTTAGAGTAATATCTGATAGGTAAACTGAGGTTCAGAATTTATTTTTTAATTAATATCCATACACATCTTTTTTCTCCAAAAGAAGTTGATGGATGACAGTTAAGTTCATGTAATCACATAGAAGGCATAAAAGGATAAAGAAAAACTTGTTCTAGGAGTATGATGAGTCAGTATTTCCTATCAAAGAAAATTTGCAATGATCTGCGGTTCAGCAAAAGTAGTTTATACTGGGGCTTTCTCATTTCCTTCAAGATTATTTTTCTTGAATTTAGGGCCAAACCAAAAGACCACAAAGGAAGGGAGAATGCAAATAGAACATGATAGAGTGTTTGTAAAATAGGAACATGTAAAGACAAAGCTAGGAATGTATACAGCAAAGAGGTAATTAACACAAAGTCTATCAGCAGTGATCATGAAAAATGGTTGGTTTTTGCAGAAGGGGCATGGCTGAAATGGGGCTGTAAAATGCTCTTCAGAAGGGACACAGGACAGCAAGTAATGGGTTACAGGATCCACACTTGTAGGAGTTCAGTTATTTCAGGTGAGGCATGACCACAGGATACAAAAAATGTATGTGGTGTGTGTCTTTCAGCTTCAGACTACAAGAGCAGCTCTTAAACATAAGCAGGGCCAACTGCATTAAGTTAAGTGATCTGAAAAAATTGGAGAACGAATTTTAAATCAATCTTCCCCGTCATGCACAGGGAAGGGAATGTGAAAAAGCATAGGAGGGACGGTATGGGTTGTTTGTAGATCAAACTGGTGAACAGTAGTGGCAGTGCCAAGACAAAGCAGACCTACCAAGTGTGTTGGGAGGAGAAAATTAAAATAAGGAATTTGGTTTTGTGGTCAGAAGGAACATGTTAGTGACAGAGCTTACTCATAAAAGAGAACAACCTGAAAGTAATCTTTTATATTGTATCTGATATATGACTTCCCAAGTAAAAGAACCCTCAGAAATTAACATTTTTGCTAGACTTCCTCCAAACTTCATATTTTTCTTTAACAAATAGAGATGCCACAGAACAGAATAATTTCCAAAGTACATGTCCTGTACCTAAAAACAAGGTTTCTGTCATGTTATGTTTAATGACAAAAATGTTGACTATGCCTATAATAAATTTTTTTTTTTTTTTAGAAGAGAACCCACTTTGGCTAAAAAGCAATTTCTAGGAAGATCTGCCAGAATTGCTTTTTCTGGTTTTATTTGCTTGGGCTTTTTTTCAAATGAAAGAAAACATTAACACATAGTTCACTAGCATGTAAATCCAAAGTTTTAAAGAGGGCACACTGCACATTCCTTGTACACAAGTGTTGATGTTTCAACTAGCACTAAATCACAAACTGTTGCCATAGGCTGTAACCATCTGGTAGACTATTAAAAAGAAGAAATGAACATCTTATAGATATATGGAAGTTCCTAAAGAATAATTTCCTAGTGCAAAAATGCTCAGAGGTTCAAGTCTACCTCTTTCATTTATTTCTTGCAAATAGATAAAGTGAGTAAATGAGATACTAATAATGTAATAGGAAGTGCAATAACAGATGTGACCCTTGAGGTCTAAGAATACAGGTAGGACTCAAGTAGTGCTCAGTTCTCGTACTGGAAGCTAATGGGACAAGTGTATTCCAGAGGTAAATATTATTGAATAAGATTTCATTTCTTCTTATAATAAAATGATGCTTTTTGAATATCATGTATAAATGACATGGGCTTACAGACACTGCCTACTACAGAAGCAGGCTGAAAGTACTTGCATAGTTACACTTCTTCAAATCCATTGGAGCTCATGATCTGAATTTCATCTCAAAGTATTCAGAGAAGAAGTTGAGTTAGAGTTCCAGCTTCAGAGCAAACATAAGCAAACATAATGCTAGTTGATAACATCTTAAAACCTATGAAAGAATTGTCCAGAGCAGACTCTCAGTGGAGGTTAGAAAAAACTTTGGTTAGGAATAATATAGGTACAGTTCACTCTGCCTTCATCCAAGGAAGAACTAGATGAGTTTTCAAGTGCTCTGCAAATTCTGTGGCTTTAGAAAGCATTCATTTGATGGACCGATATAGAAAAGAGAAAGCAAGCTAAAATCCGGTTCAAATTTAAAAGGCACAAAAAAGGCTAGAAAAATTATCTATGTCTCAAAAAATAAAAGAACTTACATGCAGAAAATATCAAAGCAAACCAATAATTTTTCTATTTCATCTCTATCTTCCTTATTTTTTTATCTTGTCACATCAGCAGATATCCCATTATGTTGAGCGCACAACTTTGCTGTATTTGCCTTCTACTTTTATAAAAAGTACTTTAACACAGGAATTACAGATTCTTTTTTGTCTCTAAAACTCATCTTCAAAAATAAGGTAGCCATTATACTTTAATATTTTTCTCAGGAAAAAAAAAAGAAACTAGGAAGCTGTTGATTTGAACTTTTGACATCTTCTATTGATGGCTCACCTAATTTAACTTGTTTAATATGATGCAGGAGTAAGCCAGCCTGATCATAATTCAGCCTCAGGTGGAAAGATTTTTATGATCTTCTCTCAAGGTTAGTCAATAAGCTAACTGAAGCACTATGCAGCCATAGGAAAAAAATAAGCAGGTTCCACAACTGGTAAATATATTTGTTTTCTGTAAAATCTAAGTTCCATTTATTATGTTTGCATAGAACCATTTCAGACAAAGTGAAGCTATCAAGTCAGTGACGTGCTTGTCAAATAATATAGACTTACTGCTAGTTACTCCAAGATATCTTGCCTTGTCAGAAATCTTGACATTTATAATATCAATGTTAATTGAAGTATATTGGTTTTATTCCATTTCTTCGCCATTTTTACAGTTGCTCACACTGCAGATGTTCCTTTATTGGACTCAAGCAAGACCAATATGATTTCAATCTCTTCAACAATTACAGTAATTTCACAACTATAAGGTGCACTTCCGGGTTGTCGGCAAATTTCCGAACTTTGTCCATACATAAGGCACACTGGACTATAAAGAGCTTTTTTTTTTTTTGCAGCAAGGATCCACACGCAACAAAGTAGCGAATTAGTAATGGAATCACGCGATCGTGGGGTTTACTGGCAGGTGCTCAATTTGCAAACATTTTTCACCAATCAGCGTAGCCTTTAAACACAGCCCCAGGCATCCTCCCCGTGCTGCAGGCCCTGGCACTCCTGCCCACCGTTCTCCTGCACCCTGCCGCCACCCCTGCTGCCGGGCTGCTCGCAGCTGCCACGGCTCTACGGCTCGGCTCAGCTTGGCTCCATGGCTGCCACAGCTCTGCAGCTCAGCTCGGCTGCCGTAGAGCTGCGGCTCGGCTCACAATTCCGGGTTGGCAAATTTTCAAACTTTTTCCACATATAAGGCACACTGGATTATAAGGCACGCTTCCGGGTTTCAACCAAGATTTTAGTAAAAAGGGTGCACCTTATAGTCGTGAAATTACTGTACTTCTTTTTGCAGCATGTGGATGTGTTTGGATGTGTTGATATCCACGCCTCTGCCACTATCCCAGCCTTGAATTATCACCTGAAGGTTCAGTCCTTTAATCCATGAATTGTGAGTCAGGAAGAAAATGCTATAGGATTATATAAATAAATACATGCAACAAAGAAGATAAAGGAAGAAAATCTATTTTTTTCTTTTCAGTTCAGCTTCTACTTAAATAGAACAAGACTATTAAATAAATTATTAAAATACAAAATAGATAAATTGGCAAAATGTTTGGGAAATAGCAATGGAACCTAGTTTCTAATATCCAACAGTCAGTTTTTTGTTTTGTGTGTGAAGCTGAACTGCATGCAAATCTTTAAAAATAGCCACCTTCAAAAGAAAGATCTTAATTTCTGCATCTGCAGTAACAACATAATAGCTATGTTCTGGAGTTCTTATAACAATAGCTGCATTCAGTGATCTGTGTGTTTTTTTCTAATTAATTATTTCAATATTCTGTCAGGTGCTGCAGTTAAGTCTTAATTATTTTGTAAATGGAGGAATAGAGAGTATAAGTGACACAATCACATCAGAATGCATTAGTGGTATGATCCCAGAGAGTCATGGGTGTATGTCCAGGCAGGTTTTGTGACATCAGTGCCTGTAACAATGGACTCTGGAGGAGTTTTTAAGTCTGTCATTCAAATACGCTGGATTCATCTAATACCAGCTGAGGAAACGTAATACAACCAATGCTTAATGTATCAAAAACACTATAAGTTCTTATGACATTACAGAATTATGCATATATTGACACTGATTTCAGCCTGCATTCATGTGCTGAATGCTAAGATCTTTCTGATTCTTTTAAACTGGCACAATTAATTTCAAGAGAAAAAGTATAACTACTGAAAATATTACACAACATATGGTATACAGAAGCACTTCTGGGTCAAGTTCTCTACTGTGTCATTGTAGAGTTGATGTTTCATCTTTAAACTTCAGTTTTCTGAAGTCAGAATCCTCTTGTGAACTTTTCCAATTCAGAATAAATTATATCATTAAATTTATTGGTAGGACTACGTATTAATTGTATACATGTTAATGTGTCATTTAGGACTATCAAACCAATTTAATACCAAATACCTCCCAGAGAAAGAGGGGCACATTCTCTGTCCCAGAAGTCTTCAGTCTGACTAGATAAAGCAAACAAAGGACTATAGAGAAAATGCAGCTGAAGATGAAAAGGTTTTCTAAGGGTCATGAAATAAGGTAGTGGCAGTAAGAAAAAGACTCTAAGCTTTTTGTTTCCAGTCTTCTGACCATCTTACTTATTTTCTAAATAGTTCCTCCATTTCTTTTCGAATTTCAGCAGGAGATTATAATTTATATTCTGATCTCATCTATGAAAGTAGATTACTGATTTGTAAATAAGCTGAGATGGGAATTTTCCTGGTGAGTTACACTTCAATACAAAGCAATATAAAAAAATGCTGTACTTCACAAAACTTGATATGAACAATATTCTCACAAGTTCCTTTCTTTCTTCTGACATGCTCCTACAGCTGTCAAAACTTGTAATGTTAATGTGCAATGCAAACAAGAGAACTATAATTGTGTTTGCCCCAAATAACAGTAAAAGATCAATATCACATCCTGCTTGAGTGCTGTACTATCTAACACCACAACCATTGCTGAAAGAGAGGTGTTATCTTCAGAATTATCATTGTTCTCCTCATGATATAGGAGGTAAAAAACAAGTCTGTAAGAATAAAAAATGTTTAATTAAGTACAAGAAAAATCTTGTGAACAGCAAAATACTCAACTCACAAAAAAAGAAAAGTATATCCAGCATTTTGCTCCATAGAACTCATGAAAGCCATTATTAGGTGTTTAGACATACAAAACCAGATTCAGCCTTTAAATTAGAAAGCATTTACACCAAGATTACTACTGTAAGGAAGGAACATTTGTCAAAATATGTCATCTCTATTGTTGTGCTCAGCTTTTGCAGCAGTCTTTTACATATCTCCATACCATACCCATCAACATTTAGAAAAGGACGTCCACATCCTCACTTTTATGAATATGTTGCAAAGTTATGAAGAGATTAGACATTTCCTATTGATCCACACATTTATGATTAATCAGAAATGTGTGGGTCATGGGACTGAAGTCCCATGAGAAGCTAGGAAAAGTGTTTCTGCCTCCTATGTGCCTGAGAAGAAAGGAATGGGTTCCCTGAGTCCCAGAGCTGCCTCAGACTCCATGCTCCAAAACAAGGGAAGTTCCATTCCAGTTGCTGTTTTCTTAGGATTTTTATTAAAGTTTGCATTTTTTTTAATGTTTTCACCTAAAGCTGGACAATTTTAGAACATTCTATCCAAGGATGGGTCCCAAGACTCTCTTGCACTCCCATCAGTCAGCTAGGTGGCAAGCAGTAATAAGGAGAAAACCCCACACTCCTACCTGTACTCCCCAAAATGCTAGTCACTTCTTGTCCAGCACTTGAAAGCCTTGGAAATCTTTATGCTATTGTGACATTTCAACGCATTTTTAAAAGAGAAAGTTTCATATTCATTACCCACCAGAAGAAGCTTAGAAAATTAGAGGTGTTATCTTGAAATATTGAGCATGATTTCCTAATGTTGCAGTAGTATGTTAACCCCTCAGAAGAATGCTGAGGATATCAGCATGGTGGTGGACCTGTTTATCAAGCAATGACATTTATGTATGAAGAAAGTTATATTCTAATTTTATGCAAAAGTCTTCCTCTTTTCACACCAAACCTCTTGATCTTTTTCCAGTCAGTATTAAAGTTGTTTTATAACAGTAATCTAAGATCCTATATTGTTGGTTTATAGGCTATTTTATAATAGGCTTGCTTATATTCTCAGTTTGGTAATGTCATATGGCATTTGATTTTCTCACACACAAGAAATGGAAAAATATTTCTTACATTTATGATTCCCATGTTTCCTGTACTCTCTCCTTTTCAAAGCTTAGCCCCCTCTTTATGCTTTTATTCTGTTTACTTCTTGCTTGTTTCCTCTTCTTTTGTCTTCCTAAATCTTTTTTCTTATATGTCAGTCCCTTGACTCTGCTACTCTTCCTATTTGAAGTCAAAACCAGCAGGATTCCTCCTTCTTCATCCCACTCATTTCTGATTTTGACCTTATGTTTAATTCAAAATATATTGAGCCTTTCATGAGCAGATATGAGATCCAGTCTGGGTTAGTCAACACACATCTAGATCACAGATGCTGCAAAATACCAATGTGAGCAAGACTGCAGGTCATGCACCCTCACAGTGTGCTACTGAATTGAGGCTCTGTGGTGCTGATATGAGACCAGTTAAGAGTCCTAATAAACCCTGCGTTCTACAGCAAATACTGCTTTTCTTTTTGTCCTGAAATATGAGCTATCATTTAATCCTGGTATCCCCCACCCCCCAGACGTTTAGACATACAGAAGAAGTTCAGTAGTTGGAAATGCTTCTGTTGCACCCCCTTGACCTTGGCTAGAACCCTAAGAGCATCATGGACACAGAAATTTGGAGTGTGAGAGAAAGACATCACAAATTGAGTCCTAGAGATTTTCACCACTGCAAGAAAGAATTCAAAGGATTTGTCAGATGGGCCTAAACACATCTCCAGGTCTGCCTTTTTCTGGAGCTGAGGTTTTTTTTACTCAGGGAGCAGGAGCCCTCTTCTAAACTCAAGGCTCCAAAACTTCCTTCTGAGAGATCAATCATTTAAGGCACACCAGCAGGAACAGCATTTCCAAAATTTTATGTGAATAGATCAACTGTGAGAGGCTGGTGTTAAAACCCACATGAGTGATTGACATCAGTGTCCTTACCTGAGACTGTAAACCAGTTGGAACACTGGTTCCAAACTGAAGTTGGAACACTCAAGAGAAATAAAAAATTTTCAGATAAAAAAATAAATAATCATATACCACCAGTGGTGAGAGTACTTACCTGCAAATAGGCAGACGGCAGTTCCAGCCTGTTCTGACTACATTCTTCATTTCAATGCAGAGAACTCATACTAAAAAAACATACAGAAACATCGTTAAAGTAAGAACCAGAAAACCTGCCTCCCAGCAGATGTGAAAGCCATAATCTTTCCAGACAATGTCTCTGATCTTGAGTAATTTGTAGCATAGTGCCATCACTTCTAGGCAAACAAAGTTTTCCACTTTCTACTTCCTTCAAACATTTTATTTAGAATGTCCTCCCAGAAAATCAGCTATGAGGCAGGAGGAGGACACAGGTCTTACTTGCCCTAAGTAAATAATAACTCCTTTTCTTGAACAACCACAATTACCTTTTTTCAGCATCATTGTGCCATCCACTTAATGTATTTTAGGAAGATCTGGAAATAAAATAATATACACCAGATAAAATTTAATCGGAAATTGAGGCAGAAAATAATGCCTTATTCTTTGTGCCCTCATGAAATTAAATGTCAGAAGGTGGCAAACTGCTGAACATGACATACTCCTCCAAATGCACAACAGCAGAGCACCTTGAAATCTCAGATTTGAGTAGTGATGTAAATGCAACTGAGCAGCAGGTAGATTACATATCATAATTTTAATCCTAAATTGTGCCTGACTCATTCTGTAGACAAGTCTCTCAATGCAGCTGTCTGTAACTCAGTATATTAAATACACATATTTCTTGTAAGAAGTGAAGCTGGATAAATATATTCTCCAGCGACAGCTGGGTGCCAAGAGATTAGAATTGGCACTTTCCACAGAAATACATGCATTCCTTCAGAGCCATTGACAGAAAGCAGCAGGCAGCAGGACTATCCTGGTTGTTGCCCTGGCAGGCAGGTGGCTTGCTTGGCTGACCAGCTCCCAGTCTGTCCCTCTGGGCAGCCAGGGAGACAACCAGTGTGTTAGCTTGCCAGCTTCTTGGCTGTCTGAGTGGCAGATGGACTTGCAAGCTGCCTGGCTGGCTGCCTGCCTAGCCCTACTTTTGCCTGATGGCTGATTTACCTGCTGCCCAGCTCCCCAGATGCCTGGCAGGCTGCCTGCCCAGTTTGCCTGATCATGGGTGAGGTTATGGGCCCAAAATAGTTTGTTCTGCAAAGCAGGAGACTGCACTGTTGGTGTTTTGTTCTCATCCAATCTGGACTGTCCCATGAAGCAGAAATTCCCATCCCAGCAAGCTTTAGTAATCAGTTTACAGCATTTATCCATGTATTCTGTGCATGGCAATTTAGACTTAAGACTGAAGAAACACCTCGCTGGAAATGCTTGCATAATATGTGTCTGACTTGTTTCAGCTTCTCAGATTGCTTTGTACAGATTTTCTTTAGCAAAGTCAGAAAAGAATTTTAGACAGGCTTGTAATGACATATTAATCACTGGCTCTGTTTCTACTGAATTAAGCTACAGCCCAAACCATAAAGTACTAATAAACTCTAATACAGACTCATGAAAAATCATAATGATCACAGTACTAGATATGTGGCCAATATATGTGCCAAGTGAATTGGACCTTTCCTTACTTCAAAAAATAAAGATATAAATTTCTATTTGTCATAAAGATGGCAGGAGTCTGCCTTTTCTCAGAATACCTTACCTTGAATATTCCAATTTCATTTTAATCACACTGTCCTAAAGATTTCACTGTGCTTAAATAATGAAAAAAGGTGTTATAAAAATTGCATGAAATCAGCTTGCCCCAGGACAGGTTCTGTTGGATGTAATTACATATGCTTCAACAACTGGAGCAATGTGTTGTGAGAAAGGCTTTTAAGGTGACAGAAGTTAATTGTACAGGTTTTAAGGTAAAAAGAGAGTGGAGAACAATGACCAGCACACTGAAAAGAACCTGTTCAATTTCTTGAAGCTCAGGAGAGTAAAAATGCTATTAAATTATAAATGGAGAAAAAAAAGAGTGGTAAATAGGTGATAAACTTTATCATATAGGGGAAATAAAAGCAGACTTTGACCTGGTGAAAAGTATTGTACTCTGAGAAAGACTGTCAGATACAAAGTTCTTTGTGACATACCTACATATAAAATAGGACAGTTGCCTATAAAGAAGGCTGTGATATTTCCCTGGTGACACTGCTTTAGAAGGGAGTACAATAAGAAATACATATTTTTTTTTTCTGCAGTACTGGTAATGACAATACATCAGAATTGAAGGCTGAGTGTAAGGAAAACATTTAGACTTCTTTTTCCCAGCTGGAATACACAATTTTTTTTTAAAGGACTCTCTAGGGGGGCATTTCTCCAACTGTGAACTTGCTTTCCTAATATGTGTCAGATAGCCAAAAAAAAGACAAAGGAACTGCACAATAAATATATCAAAGACCGTATAAATGTTCTCATCACCTTATACTACGCATATGATATAGTAGCTCTTTAAAACACAGACTACTTGGTGTATAATTAATCCTGTTATAGTTCCTGATAAATAAAATTTTCACTTCATATTGACTCACACATATTTGGGCAGCAGCTCTCCCCTTACTCAGGATTCACTAGAAGCATAGTAGATATTTTTATTGAGCATGATTTCTTGAGTTACAGCCCTTGTTCAAGAACATTGCTACCAGTACATTAATTGCTACTAATAAATTAATTATATTGCATTGAAATACTTAATAAAATAGAGGCACACTCAAGGAGTGAAGGATTATTGTTGAATTTTAATGCTAGATTCAAATACATCAATTTTACAACTTAGTCTTTCCTACTCTATGGCCACTTGATTTTGATGAGCTGGAAGCATGCATAAGTCCTACAGGCTGCTTTAAAAGACAGCAACATTTCACATGGAGAATGCAGAGAGCAATGTGCCTTTCACCCACAAATGTAGCTGACAGTACTTGGAAAACCTTTAATGTATTTCCTACAAAAGGTTCTTAATTCTTAGCTCTTTTCCCCAAGGACCTCTGGTTTCTCCAAGACTTGATTTTTTTCAGGTCTAGTCTGAAAACTAGGTCTTCTAGTTTAAGTTTTATCCTCTTTCTCATTACTGGTATTGCTGTAAACAAATCTCATAATCTGATTTCCTCTTGAAGGTACACAGCATGTATTGGTCTAGTCCCAAAGAGCTTCCAGAGCAGAGTTAAGGTATTAATGCCCAAATCCTGAAATAAAGTGTTCCTACACAGGCCCAGCAGCCTCCCTTAGTCAGGCCAGAACATCACAGCTGAGGTGAGACAAAAACCCCAGAGCCCCATGACTGCTGGGCATTGGAAAGGAAGTTTTTATTACAATGGTGAATTTTGACTCTAAAATTCTTCTTATGTCATCTTTTAGGAATATAAAATCACTTAAAGATGTTCGTCCAAATAAATAACTAGTAGACTATTTCGAAGATGGGATTTTTCTACTCCTTTCATAGCTTGAGCCTGAAATTCTTTCCATATGACTGAATGCTAAATGATTATTACAATAATTTCACAATTCTAAGCCGCAACTGATTATAAGCCGCACATCTGAGTAGCCAGGTAGACCACGGGATCTGTCCATA
>VRYO01001463.1:43446373-43477043 GCA_009812075.1 Sialia sialis | reverse complement strand
CTTTCTGTTTTGTTGTTTCAGGTTTTCTTCCTCCCTTCTTCAATCCTTAGTAAAATCCATGCTCAGAAAGTCGTAAATTGATTGATAGATAGTCATGACCAGGTCTTTCAGAAACCTCTTTCCTAGCTTCTCTTGTTACAAAAGGCCTTTCCAGTTTAGAGCATACTAGAAAATTGGCATTCTTTTGATCACATTCCTTTAGTGTGAGAGCTGCTGAGAAGACACCTGGAAAGCATCCATTGAATAAAACTAGTCCAAACATCAGTGTGCTCACTGTTTAAGCAGAAACCCTATCCTGGCCTTGAGAAACTGTACAAGTTGAAACCAATACCAATGCTTTCACAGCATCAGCATTTTGTAGCACCTGCCTCTTTCATAGCTGTCAGTAGTGACAATAAATACAGAATGAGTTTTTAAGTATCTGGGGGAAAGAATTAGCAGTAGGTGGATCTGTTAGAAGTTAAAGCTGCCCCAGCTCTAAAAAATAAAGAAATTCTGAAATCTTGACAAAGCCCTTCAAGCATTTTAGATCTATTCCAGCAAAGGAATATTTACCTGGGGGTAAGTCAAATGCTGTCTTCAATATGTGCTTTTCAATTCACATAAAGATTTTCTCTCCTGTTTTAAAGGAAGCAGCTTGTCCATTTTCATCAGTTCCCCTTATGCAGTCAGCTCTGGGCCTCACCTCTTCATTTCTGCATCCATGGTTTCTAACACCATGGTATGGAAGCCATATCAGCCCCTAAGAAAGAAATGAATGGCTAAGTTTTACAATGTCTATATAGCAAACCATCTATGCATTGCTGGATTTCCATGCCCTGACTTCCTTTAGAACAGTTAGACTTCAGTTAGTGCAGCATGAGGAAGGTCTGAGGAAGGGAAAAGGGGCAGTGCTGCTGTATTCAGGCTCCAGCACTTTTCATTTTGTCAGTAAGGATGGTTTTCACCTGTGGAATCTCCTCTATTTGCATTGAGTCATTTATCTTCAATACATTTCAGATAACCTTTTCAAATTATTGAAAGTAGGTGCAAATCTATGATTGTTGCTGCATAGGAATGATTGAAAATCATTTAATTATGCTATTTGAAACAGTCTCCACAGCAAAAGCCTCGTAATCAGCACAGTAGAAATACCTTCCTCTGAAGTTAGTATCCTTAAATGCAGGATATAAAAATCAGTGTCAAGCAACTATTAATACAGAATCTTGTATCACTAAGCCTCTCAGAGCCTGCTCTGCTGCGTCAGACAAATCAGGAATTTCTTATGAGGAAAGACAAAATTATGAAACAGAGTGCTTGGCCTTGGGTTATATTTTTCTTCAGTAGCATCAAGTAAGTTTCATCAGACCTTTCAGTTTTCAGGCTGCAGCCTGAGAGTATATCAAAAGTTGCTCTTTGGTTATGATCAATTCACTGCTTCTAAGTTTTTCCCAGGACCAAACATTTAATTTGTAACCCAAAGTTAGAGTCTCAATTTGATGGTAAAATAGAATCCTATGTGATGGGGCTAGAGTACTAATACATTTGTCTACCCATATCCACATCAGTCTGTAAAAGAAATACTCTTTGGCCACATCAGGGTTTTTTTGTAGATAATATCAGCCTTTCCATTTTACCTTTTTATTTCTTTATGTTCCTGAAATTATCAGTGACATACCAAAAGGCTGATTCATTTCTTATTAGTAGAAAAGCAACAGGAGAGTGTAATTTAGAATCAGTTTAGATAATTTTCTGTCCAAGTAAGAGCAGCTTACAATAGTGAACTACTTTTCCCAAGATGGACTGCAGATGAGTCATAACCAAGCAAGGAATTAGTTATAAAGACAGGTAAGCTACGTTTGCATTCACAGCTTAGTCAGTCTAAGGTATCACTGCCACCCAAATAGAGGTCTCCCCTTCTCCACATATTTTAGCTCCATTTTCACAGTTCCTCTCCTCCTTTTCACAAGCTCCAGGACTCAGTAAAGTTTTCTTGTAGCTCATTCAATTGCCAGTGCAGGAAAAACCTTCATTTTTGTGTCTCTGTTTGTTTTTTCTGTACTGTCCTTTTGTAAGGTAAGTGGATTGGATTAGCTTGCAGTGAAGTCTAAAACTGATGCAAAGTATGCAGCAGCAGCATGTGGTCAGGAACAGGAAGGAAAAATGAGGAAAGAGAGAAAGAGTGCAAGTGCCATTATGATACATTGCCTGGTATGAGGAGAGGAATCTATTCATTCTGCCTTAGGGCACCTTCTTCTTAAAGTTACTTAGGAGCCATGTAAGGCATACAAAATGGAAATTGAATGCTGCTTCTTACCTAAACCTCCATTGCACTATCTCAAAAAGAGGGAGAAAAGCTAGATTAAGCTGGGACAGTAAAAACTCTTCCTTAGAACAATTTTACACAGGTGAGCAGAATCAGGACAGGATAACTTTTTTCCCCTAATTCAAAGTGTGCTGAATAATACAAAGTATGTGATATGATGTGCCAGATCATTGTAGAATGCAATGTCATATGATGTCACCAAATAAGCACAGAGGGGTTTGATCTCAATTTGTACTCCTGCAATATTCAATTTCCCAGCAGTTAATGAAGAGATAATTGCCATGTTTGGAACAATTTAAATAATTTTAAATATTTGAGCTTATATTTTCCTACCAGAAGAGAAATCACACAGGTTGGACAACAGAACTTTTTTTGTCTTAAAAAGCCTTTTCCAAAAATAGAAAAAATAAGTAAATATATATCTTAGTTGTGGTGGGTTTATACTTAAATGTTGTACAAAAATATATTTGTTTTGCGAAATGTAGCTCTTAGGTCTTAAAATATTTTGAAAAAAACATTTTTTCCAGCACAAGGTTGCCACATTTGGTTCCTTATTTGCAATATTAGACTTAAATTAAGCTTGTTTATTCACTTTAATTTTGTTCACTCTCTGAAGTAGTGAGTAATAGTTTGTTGGCGCTGAATTTCCATACAAATATGAAAAACGCCAAAGTGTGCTCAAGCAACTTTTGTAGAGCATATGCTGTTTTAATTATTCTTTTCTTGTGCCAGGAGCTCACCACATTCATGACACAGTATGAATGTAAGTTTTCAGTACCAGTCAGTGGAGACATATCCACTTTTAAGGTAAAGGAGCTGTTCATTCCTATTCAATTTGCTCATAAATCTCCAGGGGGGAAGTGGGAGTTTCTTAGTTCTGCTTGTCCTGCCAGGAAAAGACTATGAGCTCCTATTGAAGTACTCAAGCCTAATCCAAATACTGGATGTTTCATGGTGAATCCTGAGAAAATTCTGCTGTCTCTTATATATACTGCTGTCATTGGAACACATCTCCTCACAAAGCCTGTGAGCCATGGCCCTACTAGGATACTGCTGAACTCTCTCATGTCTTAGACATTTAGGTGATGCCTTAGGATTTTAGCTTTTATATTTTTCAAATCCTGCACTGCATTAGCGTATAAATCTAAATTCCATATAGAGTTTTAGTTAACTGTCGTCACATTTTGGTCAGACAGAACAATTCTTCTAGGTCTGAAATTCAAAGACACCCTACAGCCTCAAGCCCTGAAAAGTATAAATGTAAGTGAATTGGGGGGGAGCAAACTGAGGATAAATGACTCCATTACCTGAAGCTGTAATTGGAGGATTAACCCCTGAAAATGGGCCAAACTTATATCTGTCTGAAAAACTGACCATTGCCCATCTTGGATGCAGCCTCTGGGAGGATTCTTACTGCCCAAAGTGTACCTGTTTGAAGGCTTTTAATAAAAACCTGCTATTACTCTCTTAATCTTGTCCAGCCTCTGTTTCAGGTAGCCTTTCCAAGGCATCATAGGTACCACATAGGTACACATATCACAGGACTGCAGTATCTGGAGTGTGTCCTGGAACAAATAGTGCCAGACTGTGAGAAAGTGATAAGGAAGAAAAAAGAAAATAGGCAAGGAGCACTCATTTGACTTCCCTGCCTTCCCGCACACGTGAATATTGATGCAAATCTGTAAGATGAAAAATGGGGAATACTTTCCCACCTACTGCTACCTTTTTCTCTGAAATGTCTCACCAAAAAAATTGTTGAAAATCTAGTTTCCAAGGGAGTTGAATCAAAGCCACCAAGATGTGTAGTTTAAATTAGTTACAGGACTGAATCTGAAGTATTTGGAGAACATTAAAGAGTCATGTGGGCAGCCCCAGAAATACAGTGGCAGTGTTTCACTTATTTCACTTCAAAAGATGCTCACATGAGGATTCAATGCACTTTAACTAACACACTTTAAATTCAGACCTCAAATGAATTCGATTACCAGGTAGACAAGTTCTTAATTGGTCATAAAATGCTTTAAACACTCCTTCTCTGAAATTGTTGTGGTATTGCACAAAAGCTGACAATGGGCCTTGTCAGCATGGGTGTCACAGTCTAAGGAATTTTCCATTGGACAGAACTGAGTGGGTTGCCCTCAGTATATTCAGGACTGATGGGTCAGTGCAGCATACCCAGGCTGCTGGGGACAGGTAGTGGTACCTCACCATCGAAATTTCACATCCGTGTGTGAAAGGTGCATGGCTGCCTCCTGCTAGCCTCAGCTAACCTCATGTTGTTCATGAAGACCTTTCTGTCTAGAACTCCCATGGTGCTGTTTCACACCTCCACTGCCCTTGGATATCCACAGATCCCCCTGCAGCCTTTAGCCCTGTAACATCCAGACTAATTCTGTCTTCGTTTCTTCTGACCCATCGGTGTTGCCCCAGTGAGTGCTGCTGCTCAGAGGAATCTCCATGTCCTCAGGCCCTCAAACACTTACTTGATAGATGACTATTTAATGTACCTTATGAAGTGTTGAAATAAATGGCAATCGACAGATAAAATGTTGAAAATAACACGCTACTTCAACACTTTATGCTTCATCAGCTTTTTATTTCAACACTTTACTCTCAAAGTGTGAATATGATAGGGTTTATCAAGGGCATTTATCTTTAAGTTATGTTAGCATGAAGGGTTGTGATATAAAACATCCATGTTACTCACAGTTACAGTGTGCTGAATATTCTATGCACAATTTGAAAAATTTGTTAAACCCTGTTTACTTTCATGGTCTTTTTTTAAGCAAGGATGCACTGTGAACATTTGTGAGCCCACCAGCCACAGAACATCTTTCCTTCTCTTAAAATAAATAGCAATACAAATTGACTGACTTCAGAAATCTTGGTGACTGCTAAATATGAAACTATTTTGCAGAAAAGCTGAAAGGTAGAAAAGCTTAAAGAAGAACCAAAGTCAAAGCACAACAGCTAAATTAGATATTTTCAGCACACTATTTAGTCAGTGCAAAACTTTTATTGTGCACTGTTAATTAGTAGAACTTGTATCACAGTAGTATCAGACAAAATTCTGTCACCCCAGGCATCAAGATGTCAGAAGATTCAAACATTGTGCCAAATAAAATGCCATTAAAATATCAACTTTTTAATATTCTCTTTAACCAATTTGTCACTTATTTCCCGTCATTTTTGAATATCACAAGAGTATGGTCCATAGACTATTCAGAAGCTACATTTGCTGTTTATATATATTATTAGTGCATATAAAAATAAACCATTATTACTGTTAGACACTATTAGTCCCATGTACAGAGGCATCTGAATCATCTGTTTTTATTACAATTCTCACAAGGGCATAAATATAATTTCTACCTGGCAGCATATTAGAAGATGCAATAATTTCTGGCAGGAATTGATCCTGTCACTGAAAAAACCTTTACTTGCTCACGAGGAAGTTTCTTTAGAAATTCTACAGAAAAGTGAATTGTTGCTCCTAACACAATTACACCTGTCCCTCTATTTCAGTGCCTAGCAGAAAAAAAAATTGATCACACCTTCAGAATGGTGTGATCTTCTTTCAGGAAGACAGAGGATGTGGTAGAAGGCACCCAAGGAAATGAAGAAATTGAAAGCACTGTGAGTTTCCTCTGGGACAGTTTTTTTTGCCTAAGAAAACAAATACATGAAAACTGATTTTTGTAAAAGTTGCTGCTTCATTTAACATTTATATTTATTTGAGCATAACACCAGTAATTTGTTTGGCATAGCTGAACTAATTAGTGAGCTTTTCAAATATTTAAAATGTCTATTTGCATCAATATGCTTTCTTTCAGATGCAAAAACTTTTGTTTTTTTAAACTGCTGTGCTCCTCTGTATTGAACAGCAGTGATATATTCCAGGAACAATTTCAGGGTGCATTGTCAAACGTACTGTCAATAATTTTGTGCATCTCAACCATCTTCCTACACATTATTGATATAATCATAGAACACAAATGAGCTTATCTGCATGAGGTGATTCAAGATCCCATAGTGCTGGGTGGACACACAAAGCTTTACATGTTGCTGTGAGCAGTGGGAGCTCAGACATGTATCCATGGGGAAAGAAAAGGAAAGGAGATAAAAATATTATTTTCAGAATATGTCAAGTTTGTAGGCTTTAGATTAAAAACAGATTACAGGATGTGGAGAAAGTGTGATGTTATTAAAAAGATATACATTGAAAGAGGCTTAAGGTGGTTGAAACTTGCTGTAATGGGATGAAAAGTCCCTGTGAGCTTGATTTTCAGCTGGTCTCCAGGAAGACTTTCAATACACAATTGTTTATCAAGTCTATACTACTGAAACAAAACACCATAAACCTGAATGTACTTTAAAGGGTTTTAGAGAGATGTCATTTGTTACAAATGAAAAACACCCTTCCATCAATGTTATATATTTTTTAATCATTTTTACAAAGAAAAAAAAAAAAAAAACCACAACTGATTTTTCAAACACAGCATCTGAGCAGAGAATGTCACCCAGCTGTATAAACAGATAATTTAGTACACTGCAGCAAACATAAATATATATTTTTTAGAGCTAAGGTGTAATGCAACTTCTGGGGAACCATATGGGTAATCACTTCATACAGTAGCTCGTGAGATGCTTCTTGTCCTTAAAAAGGGCAAACTTTTCCATGCAAAGTCTTTAGTTTGAGATTCTGTTTCTTCTGCAATCATCTTGAAAAGAGCCAGGGAACTGCAGTTTTAGATTACTTTTAATTGCTTATCAGCTATCATAGAGGAAAGATGTGCAATAACTCTAACTTTGGTCTTGCCAAAAGGAAAAAAATTACTAATTATGTATTATATAAATTGTACTGGACCTGGATAGAGGCAATTTTCAGAGCAGCTCATATGGGATTTATTTTTAGGGATTTGACCAAAACAATTCTGATAGAACACAAACTTTCAGGCTATTGCTGATCACTGCTTGCACAGTGTCAGGTTCCCCTCTGTTTCTCATGCTGTGCCCCCAGGCGAATAAACTGGAATGCTCTGCAAAAGGTTGGGAGAGGAGACAACTGGGCAAAGCACCCAACAAACAGAAGTCTTAGGAGGCATAACCATGTTTATCCCAGGAAGTGGCAGTGCATCGGTCTACTCATGGCAGGTGGTGAGTGGTTAACTTTGCATCACTTGGTTTATTTTCTCTCTTCTTCCACTTATTCTTCTTTTTTTTATCTAACTATATCTAGTAGTAGTAGTAGTAGCAATGATTGATAATAATAAAATAGTAATAATGATTATAGTGTCTATGTTGTTGTTGATGTCTTGACTCCCCAAGCTTTATTGCTTCTATTTTCCATTTCCTCTTCCCCATGCTGGGAGAGAGAGGGTAGGGGGAGGGAATATGCAATCAGCTCTGGGGTGTTTAGCTGCCTGCTGTGGTGAACCAACAGCTTATACAGTGAGAGACATAAATCTACAAAGTTTTCATTAAGGTTCATGCATTTTCTCACAGACACCTGAGTAACAGCATACCCTCAGAATTCAACTTCCTACTCCATCCTTCAATCCCTCTGAATCATCCAAAGAAATGTTTTTGTGTCTGTGCAGCATATTAGTCAATTTTTTTACGTTAAAAATGTGATTTTCCTCTACCTCCTCCCTAAGAAATCTGACACAACAAGAGTGGTCAGTAACTGCAAGAAAGGAGGTCTGGAATAAGGTGAAGTGGGCATGCAATAAGCAAATTTTATTGCAAAGAACAACAATGCTAATTATTCTCTAAATGCCTTTTAGGATTTCTGTCTTGTGCAGCCGTACATACGCATCTGAAATGGATCAACCCCTCCCCCTCACGATGTCAATCTCCCTACAAATACCTGTCTCCAAAAATATTTTATCCCTATCGGACATTCCAGTCCAAAACTTGCAGAGGAAGGTAGAAAACACAGAAGACAAGGGATTTCAGTCCTAGAGGTAATGACTAATAGAGCTGGGACAGAAGTTCAATTAGCCTGGTGACACCTTCAACTACCATGAACTGCTAAGAGGTCTTCCCTGTCTTTAACTCCCAGAGCACATTTTTACTGGCATTCAGCATCACAAAAGACTGAGGGTCAAGTAACTTCTTCAGGTCAGGAAGCTCAGTATGAAAAACAGAGAGCAAAATGCTCTTGTCAGAAACCTCAGACTTATACTCTGTTGGTTTAGGACATGGTTTGTTTGGGGTTTTTAGTTGTTATTTATTTATTTATTTATTTATTTATTGAATCTCTCTTTTACAGCAAAAATATTTGGAGGAAAAGAAAATAAAATCCTGTCTTTATTATTATTTTATTAGATTGTTTTGCATTAAGGGCTACTTAATTTTTTGAGCTAAACAGTAAAGAAGAGCAGGCTTTAAAACATTAAAAATATATTTTAAATGGTTGTTACATAAAACTTTTTCCATTAAGTATTCGATGAACAGATTATTTAAGAAAAACCTACTGCTAATAATGCAAACTATGTAGTTTATTCATCACCCATCTAAAGCAAAGAGTGCCAGACTGCTGTTGGAAGCCTTGATGACTTGTTTGGAAAACTAAAAATGCTTTTCTTTAGAAAGTTTACAGTCTTTCTAAATTTGTGCAGTGACAAAAGAATAGGAAAATTTTGTTACAAATACTTCTCAATAAGAAAAAGAGTTTATGAACATTGAATTAAATTTCAGGTTTCTCTGACTCTTGAGCTCTATATTTGGCAGACCATTTCTCTTGTTAGAGAAATGCATACTGACAGGGAATGAAAGTCACATGTTCATGATGTGCCAAAAAAATTTGCATCCAAAATACTATTCTGTTGTCTTGTTACTTTACTTTTGTCCTTTCTGTTTAGAAATGCTTCATGGGGCAGAGCTAGAAAAAGGGAATTTGCTCAATCAAATAGAAAAAAATGCTGGGCAATCAAAGCAAACTTGTTGTGAAGCCAAGCATCACACTTAAATTATTCTGAATAAATCATCTGTAAAATTACACCTGTTTATTTACAGCCAGTGTGGAACAAAAGGAATAGACATTTTAAAAAAATTGAAGACCTGAGACTGCTTGACCAAGTTTTCGCACAAAATAACCAGCATGTTTCAAGCAAGATTATACATTGAACAATATGGACTTAAAGGGTTGTTCTGCTATATTGTAGTAAGCAAATTGGGTGCAAAAGACTTGACTGCTCTTGATCTTTGCATTTGCTCCCACTGAGGTCCTGGAGATCTGCAGTGGTGTATCAAGACTCCTATCAGCTCTCTGTCTATCAGCTGGCTGGCAATGTTCTCCATACATAATGGATTTGAATTTAGCTTGGTTATGTTGTAGGGCAAGTAATCTGCATTCTCCAGAATGTAGATAGCAAGTTTGAAAGTAACATTTTGTAATTTTAAGTAATATGTGAGTTTGAATGGGGGAAAAGTCTTCATTTCCAGTCCTGAAAATGTGTTTCTTTCTATTAAGTGAGTAAGAAGACTGAAATATCATTAGTAGCTGATGGTCCAAAATGCTGTTTCTCCACAAATGGTGCTTGACAGAAAGAATATGGTGGGGTTTTTAAGCTGCATTTCTAAATTTGCAGTGACAGGCTTTGGCTAGGACAGAGTTAACTTTCTTCAGATTGTCTAGCATAGGGCTACGTTTTGGATTTGTGTTGGAAACAGGGATGTTTTTCTTATTGCTGAGCAGGGCATGCACAGCAAGGATTTTCTGCACGTTGTCCCACCCCACCACCAAGGAGACTGGAGGTGGACAAGGAGATAGGAGGGGACACATCTGGAGCAGGTGACTCCATCTGACCAGAAGGATATTCCAGACAATGTGATGTCATACTCAGCATATGGACCTGGGGGAAGAAGTAAGAAGAATGTAGGGGCGATGTTCAGAGTGATGAACTGTCATGATTTAACCCCAGACCAGAACCCAAGCTCCCCCACAGCTTCTCACTCACTCCCCACCAGTAGGACCAGGGAGAAATTGGAAGGATAAAAGCTAGAAAAATATCAGGTTGAGAAAAAAACTGTTTAATAGGAAAAGTAAAAGCCACAAAGAAAGCAAAACAAGGAATTTATTCACAGCTTCCCATGGGCAGATGGCTTTTCAGCGATCTGCAGGATTGCAGGGCCCCAACACACATAACAGTTATGTGAGAAGCCAACTCCATCACTCAAAACACCACTCCCTTCCTTCTTCTTACCTCCACTTTGTATACTGAACATAATGTCATATGGTCTGGAATATCCCTTTGGTCAGCTGGAGTCACCTGTTCTGGCTCTGTGTCCCCCCAGCTTCTCACCCACCCCTAATCTCCTTGCTAGCACAGCAGTAAAAAAAAAGTGGAAAAGGCCTTGGGTCTGTATAAGCCCTGTTCAGCAATAACAAAAACATCTCTTTATTATCAATCCTGTGTTCAGCACAAATCCAAAAGACAGCCCCATACCAGTCATAGGAATGATTTCAGAGCTCTTGGGTAGTTATTAGGATTCGCATCAATCAGAAAAGACTCAGATGTTAAGTAGGACCAAAAATAATGAAGAGATGATCAGATACCAGTTTTCTTAGAGCTCTGAACCAGTTTTCTCACAGCAAAAGGGCAAGATGGCAGAAGACCCTAAGACAATTCCGTGTTAGGAGAGAGAGAAATAAAGAATATTCGTTTCAGAGGATAAGTACTGAAACTTAGAAGGTTGAGAAGAAAAGCAGTTAACAACTGCTGATACACCTGAGGGAATAACTCTGTTGTAGGACATCTACTAAATTACCTGCTATGACATACAGTGACATAAAGAATGGGAGAAGGAACACTGCTGCATCTGAAACAACCTGCCTCAAAGATCACCATGCTCCTGAGGCCCATCTACCTGGGTCTCCCTTGCAACATCCATAGAATAGACATATTCTGGAAAGAATTTAGTACATGGTCCTTTCTTTCCTTTCTTTCCTCTATTTTTTTTTTCTATTTTTCCCCACTTCTATAAGTGAGTCTTTTCCAGAAAAGACAATTTATCAAAAAAGCACAAGTCTAAAAAGGCCAATATTTTATGCAGACAGCTAATGCCATATGAACAGTAGTGCAGGATTGGTGGTAATGAGAAAACATTTTCTTTTTTATCTCATATCTACAGTAAATTGATTAGAGTCTAAGCCCATCTCCACAGAGTAAAGCAGCATTTGTGTGTATTCTAAAACCAGCAAACATTAGAACCAGGGTAAAGTGATGCATGATATCCTAATCCATCTGGTACACAAGTGTCTTTCAAATTTCCGTATTATGAGATTCATCAGAAGGAGAGGGTCTGTATTTTCACTGTTTAAAACCCATGAGGAGGGGGGAAAAAAGGCTCCTCTTGCAAAATTTCCCTCCACTAGAAGCATAAAAAAAAAAAAAGATAATGAAGTTAATTCAAGTACAAATTCAAATACTGTCTAGTACAGTATGTCTGAAGAAGGAAAAGATCCCAGAGGATAATATTCACCTCCGTTTCTGTTAAGAAGTTAAATAATTTGTTCCAAGAATGAGGTTATCAATTGGTTTTGTCCATTTCTCATGTTCTCATCACAGTGTCTTTTCAGACAAGAGAGGCTGTATCGGTCTGCACAGGCCACCTTTTTTTACAAATCACTGACTTAATATCAAGTAACAGACACTTGAGCACTAGGTTCTTCGGTGAATTTACATGATTTAGTGTAGCCTTTTGTATAGTTATGTCTTTTCAATATATCGAATTGGTTTCCTTGGCCTCATATAGAATTTTCCTTTTATCTTCTTCATAGAAAATCTTTTCACTTAATATTTTCAATGTCTCAACACTAATTTTTCAAATTTCACTTTAAAATGGTACAAGGCCAGGTTGGAAGAGGCTCTGAGCAAATTCTAATGGAAGTTGTCCCTCTCCATCACAGGGGGTTGGAAGTAGATGATTTTATGGTCCCTTGAAATCCAAAGCATTCTATGATTCTGTGAATGCTCAGCATTTTTCAAATGTTTCTAATGCCAAATGCCTCAGTTGTTTCTTTCACATAAAGTGACTGTTTCTAGCCCATAGAGTAATGGTGCCTAGCAGTGCACAGATCTGCTGCTTTTGCAGACTTTATTTACTTTGAAGTAAAGTTTTTATCAGCTTGTGGTTTCCTCAGCTCCTGTGAAGTATATCTTCTTTTATTCTCGTTTGTAAGGAAATCTCAGCAGTGGTCAAGGTTCCTCTGTGCACACAGGATTCTTGCACATTCTTTGACTTCACAGATGCCACATTTCACTTGCCCTTCTTATTTCTTCTTTTTCATGTTGCAGCCAATTCATCTTCTTGGCATTTATTATGAGTCAAAGTTGACCAAACCAATCTTCCAAGGTTAATTATTAATTTGATTCATAAATAATTCAAGCATTCTTTTCAGTTATGTGATGTCATATGTGTTAGTTAGGGACCTCAACTTTAGATTATCTCAAGTCATGGCCTCTATCTTATTTATCATTCTTACTGTCTAGTTAAAGACTATGATGAAAAGCTGTAGTGATTCTATGCTTCCTCATGTTATATCAGGTTTTGTACTTGTTTAATTTTTCTTTTTGTTGTTGTTTTTTACAATCCTGCAAGTCTTCAGACATAATTTTCATACTTGCAATTATGTTATCTGAATGCCATGTGATTTTTGCAGCTTTCCACATTGTTTCCAACCAAGCTGAAACAAAAGTGAATGAAAAGGACAAATATCTTTTTTGGCTTCTTGCTTTCTTCAGCAGCCAGCAGAGCATACATACCCAGTCAGTGCAGTTTCAGCCTGAAGCTGCCCTAGCTGTCCTCCCCTTTTACTCTTTAAATATCTTCTATCTGCAAATTATTGTTCTCCCCATGACTTTCCTGATTTTCATCTCAGCAGAATCTTTTTAACAAGTTCAACTATTAATGGTAGTAATTTCTTTCATATTTCTTCTTCCCCTCATGCATAATTCCACCAAAACTGACTAAAGATTTTTCTTTAGTCACTGTGATTATTCTCAGCTTAACCATTTTGTACATTCCTTCAATTTTTCATTATTCACAAAACAATAGATTAGGTCAGGTGTATAGAATAGAAAAGAATAGCATGGGTCAGATTGGAAGGGACCCCAGTGGTTCATCTGGCCCAATCTCCCTGCTCAAGCAGGGTCACTCAAGCACATAGCACAGGATTGAATCCAGACAGCTCTAGAATATTTCCAGTGAGGAAGACTCTCTCTGGACAGTCTGTCCCAATGCTCAGTCACTGCACAGTAAAGAAGTTCTTCCTCATGTTCAGGTGGGGCTTCCTGAGTGTCAGTTTCTGCCTGAGCCTCCATTGCCTCTTGTCCTATTGCTTAAGACCACCAAGAAGAAGATGCATCCATCTTCTTGACACCCATCCTTTACATATTTATACACATTAATTAGGACCCCTTTCAGTTGTCTCTTCCCAAGCCTAAAAAGGCCCAAGTGTCCCACCCTTTCCTCATAAGAAAGATGCTTCAGTCCCTTAATCATTTTATCTGTGTGACCCTGGAATATCAACCAACTCTCTTTGACCCCTTTTAATGTACAGGCATATTTTGGAAGAATATAATTGTGTCAATATCCCAATATGGCTTCATAGGGATGCAAGGTTTTCCCTTGCTATAGTTCTCCCTTGCCCACACCTTATCTCCTTTGGTCTTGTCCCCCTCCCCCTTTAAAATTTCTGATCTCTTTAAATTGAGTTTTCTTTCTTTTTACGAGTCTCATTCTAGAAATGCCTTCATTTCTTACAGTGATATCACCCTACTTGCAGCTTTTCCCAGAACTGTGATTTCTTTCTGTATCTTAATTTTTGCAAAGCTTATCCAGCTATTTCTGACCTTAGATCTAATCATCTTCTTTCCTGTATTTAGTTTTGCTTCCCTGAATATTTCTTGTCCAGTCTGTAATGAGATTTTTTCATCAACATGAATTAATGAACTGAAAAATGTCTAAATAGCACCTTGAATGCCTTCCTCATAGAACTTTCTTTTCATCAAAATTGAATTTGCTTTCAATTACAACCAATTCTGGAATCTCAAAGTTGGGGTTTTTTTTCACCTAACAGGGCTTTCATGAACAATGTTATTTCCCACTTTCCTATTTTCAACACCCAATGCCTTTACTACTAATAAAGTGCTCTCTCATAGTGTGGGTACATGGTGAATTCCCTAAAACCTTCTGATGTCTTCAGGAGAAATCCACCTGCAACCTGTAACCAAACTGTGCATCTCAAGGCAATTCTGAACTTTGCCCTTGACAATATGAGAGAAAGAAATGACTGAGCAGGGATGTAGTGATGCTACCAAGAATTACACTGGTTTTATTATTTTTGTCAAGCAACAGAATAATGTCTTTTTTTAAAAAGTAACAGCCCCTTTTGAGAATTTTCAACTACCTGCACTGACAAACGTTCCCCTCTTCTATTAAAATAAGACCTTAATAATCCATAAGGGACAATTTAAATAATAATAAGTTACCAATTTGCAAAAATTGCTTTTGTAATATGATGATTTCACCATTAAAATAATTATGTTTTTAAAAGATTAACCCTCACAGTCACCATTTAAAAGTAAACCGTGTCTATTGTTCTTGAATTTCTGATCAGTTTTGTCTCATGTAATGGGTGGGTTGCTATCAGATGTTTGGCAGAATACAATGCAAATTAAGTTTTTTAGTCTGTGGAAATATCCATTAACCATACACATTTCCAAACTTCAAAATGCTTGCTTGAAAATTACAGTTGATTAGATGCTTTGTTGTGAATTGCAGAACAAAAGCTGAAAATTCTGCTCTGCTTTTCATTTATTATATCAAACAATGATGCTATTCCACTATTGTATAGCATAAAAGGTGTGTTCATGTTTGAAGAACATATTGTCCACAAGGTTTAATCTGCAGTCTTATGTTCAGAGGGGTTTGTAAATCGATTCTTTACTCGATGCTGTAACTCTTGTCAATTGAAGATAAATGGCTGAATTCCAAGAGAATACAACACAAAGAAAACCATTAGCCCTGACAATTCATAAACAAAGTAAAGAATATTATTCACTCCTTGTTCTTGTAAAATAGTACCTAATATAAAAGAATATAAAATATATAAAAGAAGCTCACTTGAATCATTGCAATTATTTAGTCAAAATGAGTTTGTTTATGAAAAACTGTACCACAAGAAAAAAGATTGGTTTCTTTATAAGAAGTAAAAAAAGGGAGAAGAGGCAGGAGAAAACTTTATTGTAAGTCAAAGAGCTATGTTAATAGCTATATCTTTGTTTTCAGTCTTTTTTCTTTTATTATCTTCTTGCTGACCTATTTCTTCACTGAAAAAAGAGTGTCTGAAACATTGAATGCTTCTAGGTCAGAGGTTCCCAGCGTCTGCGCACCATGGTGACATCTCAGGAGATTTTCAGCCAGTAAGAGTTTTCACAAATCTCTCAGGAAAACCTTTGGGTTACCAGCGGCTAGAAAGGTTTGGGCTTGGTGTGGGGTTTTTTTTGCACTATATGCATTTGTCTTCAGGCTTTGTGAATTTGTGATTTCCTGGATCACTTGGCTGTCTAGTCCCAGAAATTAAAATATATTTTACTTTTCTTTCTGTGACATTAAAAATGCATTGCAATTAATAATATAGTAGGACTGTGTATAAAACTAAAGCTTCTGCATTCCTTTTAAATGTTTGTTCTTTAACAGAGATTCTCTGAGGGAAACTTATTGAAATGATGAACAGTAATTTAATTTTTGATCATAAGCATTAGTGGAAAATAAAGGACAAAAGTACTTTGCAGGGCTGAAGAAATGGAAAAGATATTTATCATAGGAAAATGCAGCATCCAGGCTGAATCTCTGGCAGTGCACATTCTTTTTCTGTTCAAAGAGTGGCAATAAGGAGATTAATATTTAGAGTCTAGAAACATTTTCTATTTATGTCGTAAGCAGCAAGTACTAAAGTATCTCACCATGAAAGTGTGCTTAAAAAAAGTATATAGCCAACAGATTAAAGCAAAGCTTTTTGAGAAATAATTTTTAAATTTTGAAAAGCAATTCAGTAACTGCTGGTTTTCCCCAAAAATATTCTGGAGGAATGTTAAAAGTAATAGCAGGTCAAATCATCAACTCACATACGTCAGTATTTCTGATATAAGGAAGACCTGCATTTTTGGAAGACATCTAATGAAAACTGTTCCAGGAATCTGCCAGTTGTTCTTAGATTTGAAATATCATGTCATATCACTGCAATTTCATGGAGAAAATTTAAACCCTTTTGTAAGATGCAGTAATCATTAAAATTTAAGACACCTATAGAACTCTTCAGTTCAGCTACCATTCATGATGTTCTTACTCACTTATATACAATTTTTCTGATATCCATGTGAACCTCTACTTAACAAGGAATAGGTCTTTGTAAACTGCCAAGTGGCAGTGATGATCTTCCCCCTTCGCAAAAGAAAATATCAGCTGATAAATTGTAGTCTAAAACTACAGAATCAAAATATGAAGTGTTTAATTTTCTCTACAGATACCTCATGAAATGAGATCCTGTATAAAAGCCAACAGTTTGGTTTCAGGATGTCAAAAGGATTTATTGAGGCACACACTCCCCTTCCATTTCTGCATGACAAGTGCTATGCAGCTTTGCAATATTTTGTATAAAATGTAAATAAACTTTTTCTTCAGGACAATCTCAGACCAAGCCCAAAGATTTTAAGATTTAGCTGAGCTATGCAGGATATCCAACAATAATGAACAGTCAATGGTGAATAAAACACTAGAGTTTTCGAAGTACTCCTTTAAAAGTCCCATCTGTCATAGTGAATTACTAGTGACACAGTTTCTCCCAGTTGTAGTAGCCACACAAGTCTTTCTTTCTCTCTCTTTTTCTCGCACAACACACAGAGACACGGATAAGAGAAAAATAATTTCCTTGTTACAAATTAAAATAATTGCTTTGCCTGCCACTATATCTCAAAAACATTATTTTTCTCTAGCTATTTACCAAAACTTGATAATGCTAAAATAACTTGCACATACTATCCTGAGACCAAGAAGAGAACTGAATTCCAGAAGAAATCCTTCATGCAGAGGCCTCGACAAAAGAATATTATCTCACAACAAGTATATCTTCAATGATGGGTATTCCTGTGTGAACTGCTTCCAAAATCCTAGTTAATATATATCGAAAATGACATTTTCAATATGCTGTGATGTTAAGCAGCGTTAATGCTTTTATTTTTGTCCTTGATATTATTCTAAGGACAATTATCTAATTGTTGAGGAGAACTGGTATAATAAAAATTGTATAATATTCAAAGGCAGAAGGCATCAATATTTAGTGCATGCCTTTTGTCACTCTTCTCACAACAAGTCATGTAGAGTAGCAAGGATGCAAAAAAATGACAATGGCCCCACCAAACTCACAGCATTCTGCACTTTAGTTTACCAGGTCTGCACCAGCTGCAGGTTAAAAACAGCCTCAGTCAGTCTTGGAAAATGCTTTGCTATCAAGGCCAACTATTCCTCTCCATGATATGGGGATGTCCCCAGCCATGTGCAAAGGAATGGGAGATTGGTAGGGTAGACCTAGTTATGCATAACTAGGAGTGAATGCATGCTTCAGAACACCAAACTTTCTACATAGCATATCTCAGTTATATTACTGTGCAGATTTACATTTTTTGTGCAGCTTCGTGATGTTGAAGGTCCTCAGATTGCAATTTATATTATTAAAACCTTGGTTTGAGAGGCAAGGGTATGCTTTTTTTATGCATATATATACATGTAGTAGTGAGTTTTGTGGGCACAAGACCAAATAGTCTAAAGCACAGTGTATATTCTTCTGATTATGTTTAATACCATGAAAGTAAGTAGAATAGCAGAAGTAGGAAACCTAGTGGAAAACTTATTTTCATGTAACAGAACTGAACAAGTCTTCTGGAAAGAAGAAGCCCAAGTAAAGCAACAGTTTTGCAAGTTTTATTCTTTCTTGAGAAAAAATGTGAAATCAATTTCAGAAGTAAAAGTACAGGTCACAAGAAAAACAGGTAAGGAGCAGAGACAGAAGGAGTAGTTGCATACAGAAATGCCAGGTAAGCCTATTTTTTGAAAGCACTTGAAAACACTTTGGAAAATAATGATGGTCTCCAAGGATTCCTCATGGAGAAGTCTCATAGTTGGTAATTTGCACTGAAGGTTCTCAAATACAAGCAGTGACTTGAAATGTCACCTTTCCTCATCTCTAATCTCTCCAGTGGATGTCCAGCTAAGAACCTGGGGATCTCACAGCAACAAAGCTGTTAAACATTTTAGCACCTGAAAGAGTAAACCACAATGAAGAGGATTTTCTTCAGGGGCATCCAGTGCCCTGCAGGTTGGGGTCAGGACTTTTCTGTTATTGCTGCCCAAAATGCCAAAGCCGAGTGTAAAAATTCTGTAATGAAGACATGCAGCAGGGAAGGTAAGTACCTCCAGAAGGGTGGGGAGCTTTGGCAGGTAGTGCTATTTTAAAGGTTCAGAACTTGCAAATTGTCTCACCTCTGACACTGTGACTTCGGATAAGCAGGCTGACTTACCTGTCATTCCTTCTTTGTCTTCTTTAAATAAGGAATCAGCACACTTTGGTGCCAAAGATGTTCAATCAATGCATACAGACTCTTTTGAGGATACTACTTTTTGCAGATACTAACACTGTTGTTTTGATATTCCAAGCTTTGGTTTTATTTTTCTCCTTTGGTACATGCCAGTCACCACTCTGTACATTAAAACTCTTGAATAGTTCACAGAGTCAACATAGAGCAGGACTCTTGTAGATAACCCAGATTTGAAGGTAGTATGAAAAAGGACTATAGATTATGAAAAAAGGCTGTAGAGTTGAGAAAATTGATGTATGGATGAGGTAGGTAATGAATAATTAGGAATTAAATTCAAAAAGAAGAATAAGACATCATCCCATTAAATTGTGAACTATAACCCACCACTGCAATGTGCTGTGAAAATCAAAAGTAGAAAGGAATTTGAAGATGAATTGTATTAAAGAGAAGTAGGAATTATAAAGAAGACTGTCATTAGCTTAGGCATAGCATAAACTGCTGACTGCCTCAAAATGAGACTATGCTGTCTGAAGAAAGCTTGTCTTACACTTATGTTCTTTCTTAAACTTTTTTTTGCTCTGCTCCTGCCAGGTGGACATGTGATCCTGTGCAAGGTGACCCTTGGGTCTGATCTAGTTGAACAATTCTTATATTCTCGCACTGCAGGATTAGCTCCCATTGGAAATGAGAAGCACAGCACTTTCTATCTTTCCCATTCATAGCGGAAGGAAGAAAAAAAAATGGGGAAAAGGACATGACTGCTTGTGATTGCAGGCCTCAAGCCTGCTCAAAAATGCTTCTGGGAAAGGAAGAACGGGATGTGAGGTGGATGAGAGACTGATGCAGAAGAGGAGTATCTACAGACTACACATGGTGGAGGAGAAAGTAGCACACAACTGGACCCATCATCTGGGTAACCTATCATCTAAGGCTCCAAATTATGGTCTAGCAATTTAATAACATCTTAATACCCTGCAGACAAAAATCAATGCTCCTTGAATCCATTTAGTCACATGGAAAAGCAAGCCTGTAGTTCTAGTGGATATAATAGTCTCAGAGCAGTTAGCTAAAAGTGAAGTTAGCTTAAGAGAAAAAAGCATTCCACTGCAGTGTGAGTCCTGACTAAGGCTATCACTGGAAATGTCCATGCTGCCTACAATAGTCTTTTAGCTCTGGACTCAAGGGTTATTTTCCTACATAATGAGAACAGCATGTGGAAGGAAAATCATAATACAGGTTCTTGTTCTATTAATATATTTTTTTGAGCACAGGCCTAATGTCTGCAGTGTTTCACAAGCACTAAAGTTACTAAACATTTTTAACAGAACACAGAACTTTACTGCAGAAGAAAGATTTTCCCACATGAAACCTTTACTGAATGGAAAGCTTTATAAGTCTAGGAACATCTGTATAAAAAATACCTGAATCTTTTTCTCAATTATTATATACACCCTTTCTCTAACTTCCCCAAATGATATTTTGATGGTGCTCTTTTTTTTTCCTCCTCTTTTCACAGATCATGCTATGCTTTAATGCAGGTAACAAAATTTTAATAATCGCTCCATACCTCTTGTTTTCTCTGGCTGTTTTCTCTGGTTTGCATAAAAGGGGGGAGATTAACATGCTTAAACTATTCAGCAGATCACTGTTAAGCAGTAAAGTGACTGAATTCAAATCCTGGAATAAGTTCCAGGTGGCTGCCTCTTTTAAGTTTGGGGGAAGAGGGCTGAGGCGGTGGCGGGTGCATCATCCATCCCTTTGTTGGGAGCGAGAAGCAGCGCTGATCAACAGCTCCATCTCCTGCCCTACGAGCAGCACGGCACCGAGGGGAGCCACTGTCTTCACTGTCTCGCTCGGCTCAGGCAAAAAAACCTGCTGAAATTTGTATTTTAAGTGTTCTTTTAGCTATTTCTGACATTAATTTCTCATGCTTTCCCTGGTAGCTAATGAAATGCTGCAGAAATCTAATGTACCTAGATAAACCACCGAAACTGCCTTTTAAACCTTATTATTATACATTCAAGCAGTTCCAAAATAAGGAAGTAAGGTACAAATAATGTCATCCCTGTACATATATATATATATATATATATACATATATGCATATGCAGCTGAATATCTAACAAGGCTTTAAAAATAAGATAAGACAGACACAGATAGAGAAGGATTAAATTTTTTTTTTTATATCAAAGTCTTCCTTAAATTGTGTAAAATCAATACAGCATAAGCATTACATATGTATGAGACTGAATGATCATGAGTAAACTTCACTGCATTCTCTGGAGTAGGAAAGTTCAAAGAACACCATAGTCTGGTAACCACCAAGCAGAACCTTCCACTGGCAATGTTGTTTATACCTGCATATTGAAATTCAGCCATAAAACTGTTTAATATGCTTTTCTCTGGTAGAGGCATTAGTGTGCTTTGAATGACTTATGCCTTTTGAAGTCTGTCACGTACTGCATTCAACTCTTACCATAAATTCCCTAGAATAAAGTGGATAATGGAATTGTTTCTCAGCTCTCCCCTTACATTAACTGAAGCATTTCTTATACTCATTGCCACTTTCTGTTTTCTGGCTTTCAATAGCAACATTAATACAAGTGGAAGTGTATTATCTTATCAGGACTTTATATTTTCGAATATCCAGGATGCTGTCACATTGTCTGCTTCCCACATAAAAGCTGACTTGGAAAAGAGAGGCTTTTCTACCCACAATCAATATCTGAACAAGAGCTATCCAGCAAAAACATCTATAGTCTAGACATTAAAGCAAACCTTTCAACAGCACATCCTGATTTCTGCTATGTAGCATGACCGTGGCAGTTTATGAAAGCATCTCTTTCAGTCTCTAACTTCATGTTTTGTACCATGAATCCCAGACCTTGGAGGCTCTCTTCTCTGCAAGAAAATACATAAGGCGAAGAATCAAGCAAGTAGGAGGTCTGGACTGAGACAGAAAAATGTGACTCAAAACTTCTAATTATCATCTAACAGGACCTGTAATCAGGCACTACAATGAAGAGCCCACAAATCCACCAAAACAAGGTATGAGCAATAACCAGCCCCAACAAGAAAAACAGAAAGACAGCCTTATAAGTTTACTTAAAGACTTTTGCTTTTAGGGAAAAGCACAATGTATGAAAGTCCAGAAACAAAAGCAAATACTATCTTCCCCATACAGAGCCTTTCCCACTTGTGTGACCTCTTCCTACAGGGTTCCAGAGGTTTTGTTTTCTAGATGAGTATGGCTCAGTACCTGCCTCCTACATGTGCACTGACAAAGGAGATGAAGGTCTTAACACCCAAATTTGCCAGAGCTTTCTAAGCCATAAGAAGGAGGTGAATGGGGAATGTCCTGGCTTGACATTACTGCTCAAGAGAGTGAAACTTCTCCCAGTATGTTTTCAGACATTTTCCAGTTCTTTGCAGGCTGTGTTCCATTTTGCTGCAAGTACAAATTAATACTGTGATTTCCAGTCATTGCCAGGATTTTTTACACAGCAAGGGATAGCAGAATATGGCCCCTCATCATTATATTTGATGTCAATTCAGTAAATGGCAAAGACATGCAAGTGAACTATTTAGTATTTTCTTTGCAAGGACAGAGGAGCTAAAGATGGTGATTACAAATCACTCTGGGGCATGCCTATAAACTCCAAGTAATCCATTGAAGGGAGATAATGCCAACATATAATGGGAGCAAGGAGATCAGTATTCCCTTTTCACTGTAATACTAGGAAACATCAATATGCATTGCTCTGCTAATACAGTGTGCGTTGTTTAGCAAAGTCAGAACAAGGCAAAAAAAAGAGCAAGATTAGAAACCCACGAAAGCGTGTCCTGTGCACTGATTGGCTGGAAAACACTTTTGTGCTTCAGCCAAGCGGCTAAAATCCAGAGACTTGTTTCATTATTACCAAACCAGAATATCAAAATCAGAATTTCTCCATTGCCTCAGAGCTAATTCTTACCGCAAATCATGGCTTTGTTAGCACGTACAGTAATCTTTGCTTCCTGGAATTTCACAGGTTGCTTTTCCTAGTAATAATTGAAGCCTAGGATCATACTAAAGCCTTCTAAAAACCTCCTGTCTCCTAAGAAAACTTTTCTCACTTCTAGTTCTCTAATCTCCAAAACAAAATACTGCTGCACAAAATTCTTGGAGGCGTCTTGCAGCAGGGTAAACATCGCCACCCTTGGGCTGACATGAGTTTTGTAGCAGCTTTGGCTGAGAAGCAGGTAACAGCTCTTTTGAGACTGCATCCACAATTTTGGGTTCTATAGCCTAGTGAAGCTGTGCAAATGGCTTCTGTTCGTGCAGAATTTCAGCACTTTCACAGAAGAAATCCAAACATTTCTTTTCTTCTGTCCTGTGGGCCTTAAGAACATATGTTTGTTAATATCCTCTAATCCTGTTTTTAGTCTGCTAAGTGTCCTATGCATTTTCTGTGTCCTCACACTGTTTTTCCATTCAGGTATATTTACTGGCACTTTTATTGCCCTTCTTATGTTGTAATTTCCAGCCTCTTTGCCCTGAGTACCTGATGAATACTGTTCTATTGTTCTTTCACAGAGGAGGAAAGCGTGTCAATATAGCTCTATGAACTATCTGGGAAAATAAGTTTTTATTTGTTTAAGTTCAGCACTTAACAGGAGTCAAGTAGCTTGTAGTTAGGGGAAATTCACATCTTGAAGTGTGGATTGAGTCTATAAAACCATTAAAATTTATTTTCCATTGGAGGATTGCGAGGTTAAGCCATTAATTTTGTGAATTTGCAGAGGTTTCCCAGAAGCTTACTCAAATCCAGAGTTTGTATCATGTTAAATCTATTGTACTTATTGCCCTAATAGCATAATTGACCTCTCATGCAATGGAGAGTGACAAGATTTTCCTAACAGTGCCTCTGAAAACTCAGGGTCACTTTGAAACTAGGTAACCTACAGAAACAACTGTATTAAAACCATATGAGTTTTGTGAAGCTGGTATTCTCTTAGGGAATTTTCCAGTTATGTGGGTTTATGCATAAACACTCAGACAATCCAAAACAACCTTTGAGTGGTAAACACAGGGAAGTTTTTCTTTTTGTGGCGTGTGTGTTCTTTTGGTTTTGTTTTGTTTTAACAAGGGCAATGATAATGAACATAACAGGCACTCTAAAGGACAGTGATGATGAATACAGAAACGCTAGATTTCCTATAATTATTTTAAATATTTAAGAAAAGAACAAGTCTTTAGCATATTGATTTACTTTTATTATCTTCTTTGGGGGATACCTGGGCACCATAGGCACTTCCCATGAAAATTTAAAAACAGCCTACTAGTTATTCTGTATTCCACACTCCAAGGAACTTTGTGTATCAGCAGGGACCCCACTCAGCTGCCTCCAGCACAGCAACAACAAAACACAGGAAAATTTCTGCACGTAATTAGGCCTTTCTAGCCATGTTTGGGAGGTACAAGGCTGTTCTAAATTGAAGAGGTTATACAGTTCTTCACATTCAAGTGCTTCATACTGGAGGTCTGAGAGATACAAAAGGAGTCTCCCACTCAGGCAATGCATTTCTGAGCTGAAATGTTTACTTTAGAACTTGCAGCACAGGCCTTTTTGTTGTAGAACAATGGAATGTGAGAAAAGTTTACAAAAATACTTCATCTCATTTATGTCTTAGAAATCTTGCCTTAAATCAAGGTCCTGAGAAATGTTTTGCTCCAGAATCATGTGAGGACAATAGATGAGGTTTTTTTCCTCATCTACAGAACTTTTCTTGAGGACTTGAAACTGTAACTAGCCCAGTTGCAAATTTTTGTGAGAACAGGGCTGTGTTTGTCTGAAGATCCCATTGATAAAAAAGGTAGCAGGAAAAAAAATAATATGCTTTCAAAAATGTCCTTTTTTAAGCTTATCATTCAAAGTCAGTTCTTAAACTTTGAAAGACCCAATAGGCAACTTTACATTGCAATATATTTAAGGTTAGTTCAGACAGCAGAATGCTCATCTGAAATTGTCTCAAAGTGTATGCATCTAAAACCACTCAGGTTGTTAGGGTATTTCAATTACATTTATTTTGAAGTAATTATTTCTTTTCTACAGTAATGCAGAGTGTATAATTGTACTCTTGCATCCAACTGTGACTTAATTGTAGCAATATTTGCTGGTAGCAAAAAGGGAAATTATTGATGGAGTAAAAGGTATTTGCTATATTGTACCTCCCTCAGCATTTTTCTCAGCAAGATAGAATTAATGGGGGAATGGGTGACCTCCAAATGTGCCTGAACTCCACAGCATTCTGAAAGGATCATTGTCCAGAAGGTTGTTTAAGATAATTTCCTTAAAAGGCCATTGGCAAGTGCCTAAAACCTCTATTGATCCTGTTCCAGCAGGAAATATCTTAACTCCCCCAGTCTGAGAAACTAAAGATTTGTGAACTTCTAAGATGCACATGTGGCTCAAACTGCTTAGAAGTGAGAAAAGCAGAGAAAACATTTCCTGCTAAATATAGGGAAAGCAAAATCTTAATGATTACAGATATCAGCAAAATTCTTGGCAGAATGAAAACTTGCCTTTAAATGGATAGTGGTTGAGAGCACTTAGTCAGTGCCAGACAGGAACATCATACAAGTTCACTTATTGCATATGTTTTGATAAGGAAAAACCCCAGAAAACGACTGAGGCTATTAAAAGATTATCCAGCAGGAGGAGATGAGACGGTCAGTTAAAGAAGATTCCCAAGCACAAAGGAGAGAGGAAATGAGTTATTTATAAAAGAGGTATTTATACCTGCTGTGGATCTGTCCATAAGGATTATTTAGACTAGGAAAGCAATGAATCCCAGTGTACAGAGAGGAATTATTTTTTTAAAAAAGACATTTCTAATACTTTGAGCACATCTGACTGATACATAATTGTAAACATATTTAGGAATGTAAGTGTAATGCTGGAAACTGAAGTCCAAGATTTTTGCTTCGTTGGCATTCAGCTGATATTTGAATATGGGTGTTATCCTTCTGGTAGAAAGTCTTTCAAGTTTTGGTGCATCCACCAGCCTCTTAGCTGCTGCCTAAGCCTGTCTTGTATAAGGAGCACAATTCTGTGCTCAAGCTATAGATCCAAAATGGGAACAAAACTTTCTGACATGAGGAAGTGTACATCTCACTGTACCCATCATATCCAGCTGTGCCATGATGAAGGCACCTCAGGAGTAAATGGCCTCACCACAGGATACAAAGCATCACTTGTGACACCAACACATCAAAAGCAACTGCATGAGATCCCATTGAGCTACCTAGGATACTGTATGTATCCATCAGAAGAGTTGATTTCATGACTCTACACTTTATCTCAAAGACTTTAGAGCTGGGATCATTTAGAAAGGCATTTTACCAACCTTAGCATATCCCCCAGGCTTGTGGTTTAGTCACGGGGAAGCCAGTTCAGATCACACAGACTGGATAGAAGAAAATACTTTTCCATCTCCTAAGTGGCTTCCACACTGACTAGTGGGTATAACCAGATGTAAGTGATTCTCCCCAGTGTTTTCTACTGGAAAGGGATATCTGACTTAGCAACCTAACTCCAGGGAATGATGAACAGTTAAGAAACATCAGCATCTCTTGTTAGGTCATTTCACTTCTCTCTATTTTGAACTGTTCTGTTTCTTTCCCTCTTGAAAACAAACCTCTCTTGGGGGGACTACCTCTAAAGACTAGTTTGCAAGTGCAAACTAGTTTGTAAGACTTCATCTCAAAGCTCAGGAATCAACCTGCTCCGTCTTTTTAGCTGTCCAGTCATAACCTCACTAATTAGTCTGCAGTGGCTTCTGCTCAGCAACAAACTGCATACAATCAATGTACTGAAACCCATAAGTCATTTACTAACTCCATGATCATCCAGAGCACGCTATTCTCACTAACCAGTGGTGTTATAAAACATAGTAACTTCGAAATATAGAAAAGCTATCCAGTGTTAGAGGTTGGGGGAAGAGTGATGTTATTGCTGATGGATCATGAAAAATCAGATCTTACAACCACATTACTTCAGTGACAATGACTTCTCTCATCTATATTATGTGTTTTTAGACTAACACACAGCCTTTTGACCAGACATGGTTTCCTGTAATAACTTCAGACATAAATTTTAGTAGATTATCTCATTTGGAGCTAGGAAGAGACAGCCTACAGACTCCTTGCTTCCTTATAGGACTAATGTCTATTATTCATAAGCATTTCCATTTTCTTTTCAATAAGGATAGAACATATTTTTTCTCTAATGACATGAGAAACAAGCCCCTGAAAAACTGACTCACAGTCAGGATTCCTAATGCAAAAAATACTCAGAGGTTTATGGCCATTTTTAAATTTAACTTACAGCTTTGACAGAAGCAAGATGAGCAACAAAACAAAACATATAAAAATGATTATGAATTAAGCAGAAAAAAATGGGGCTTGTAGTAGCAAGAAGCATTGTTACTAAAAAAAAAATAAGCCTGCAATATTTATAATTTAAAAGCAGAATTGTGAACCTAAAACTACTTAAAATTTAAATGGATTCATTTTTGAATCTTCAGATAGGTCCCTACTGCTTTGGTTCCATGTGAAAAGCAGCAGGTCTTCTAGTTGTAGTTCAAGTACAGCCAGAAAATTTGCAAAACCTTGGCTTAGGGCCAAAAATACAAAAAAATCTGTGCAAGCAAATCGTCTGCTAAGAGACTTCCCTAAAATATACTAAATATATACCAAAATATAGAGTAATAGTTGATGTATTCATTATTTATATAAGGTAAAGCAAATTCAACTGCTGGGAATACACCTAAGAAGTTGGAGAGTTAGTTCAAGGTCCTGCTTCAGGGAACAATTAATTATTTATACAAAGTGGAAACAGGTTTGAAAGAGGCTGGAATAATCTGTTTCCATAATATCTGATAAACTGATAAGACTATCTCTTGGGAAATGGAACATAATTTCAGAATCCAAGCATGTTAATTGTTTGAGACATCTTCTTGAATCATGATAACACACACAAAATCTCTGAAAAATACCTTTTTAAGACTTCTGTGTTATCTATTTCAATCTAATAATTTATTTGGCTGGAACTGCAGACCCAACATCTAAAATAAACTAAGCAAGCATGCAAGTGCTTCCAACTCACTCCTAATACTGATTTATTACCAAGTGGCTCAAAATCCTGGCATGGCTTTATCCCTAGGAGCTACAGATGCATTTTTAAAGGTGTTTAGGCGCCTAAAGATGCAGATAAGAAGCTGGCAAACTTTTAACCATTAGGCAACTCTTTGCATCTTTAGTTGCCTAAGTACCCTGAAAAACTCGGCCCTGAGAGCCATGCTGCAGGCTCAGTCAGCCACTGGCCCCCTTCAGTGGCTTTTCTACTGATTTTATTTCTCGTCTTGGAAATAAGAGTTACCCACATCCTTTTCCAGTTACCCTGATTCACTTATTTGAAATACATAATAGATTTTGCATGCATTGCATGTATGACTAGCAGGAAAAATTTTGTACAGATCCCGCTTTTATATTAGTGGCCATTGAGCCACCTGCAGTTTCTGAAGACTAGAAACATCAGGTGTTTTTCATGTACAGTGATTCACATTCCTTTCTACTTGGCTCAAAATCCAGGATTATCCTTCTTGGGATAGTACAGATGATAAGCAACTTCTGAGGTATCTTTTCTTGAATAATAAAGCCCAGAAAACCAACTATTTTCTCCTTATCTCATGCAACATTTACATATGTGTAGCCCATCCCATATTAATACAGACAAGTACCAACAATCATCACAGATATCAAAAATAGAACAGGGAAAACTTAGAATAGAAAGTTCAGGAGGTTATCTTTTTTGGGGGTTTTGTTTGCTTTATATAGTTGACATCTAAAGAAGAAGCTAATCTTGTAAGAAAATGATTTTTAGACATTAGTGTCTTAAAAAGTCTGACATAACTTACAACTTATACTCAGGATGATATGTGCTTGGTATTTCCTTTCCTCTCTCATTTCCAGCTTTGCTCTTACTCTGTATCAACCAGCACAGTATCATTCATGCCTGATAAAGACCTAGAGACTCAAGATTTTTCTGTACTAAAGTTAACATGCATATTTTGAACTTTATTTCTTCCCACTGCCCTTTTCCTTTCTACCAGCAGCAATTCTTTTGCCTCTTCTCAGTGTGTTGGATACTGAAGAAAGGACAGCCATATCAACCCTAATGAAACAACAAATTGCATTTTACTGAAGTGTTCTATTTCACAGAGGGTCTCTTAATCAAAATGAACCACAGTTTATAATGTTATGACTGATCAAACATTAACATCTCTCTCTGCAGATTAAACATCACTTTCAGTGCATGTCACTTGAGTTTCCCATAAGATTTACTTGCTTTTTGGTACTGATCATGATTGATGCATTGTTTATATGCAACATTAAACCCATGCTTTTCCTGTTTCTGGTAAATGAAATCCACTTCTGCTCCTAGTGGTAAAACTTGTGTCAGTGTTTTACTTATCCACACCATCACTCCTTTCACAGACCGATTGCAACATATAAAAACCTCTGGACTGCCTAAAATTCAATCATTTAAAAGGCAAAATTCAATGGAATTAATAGAAGCTTGAGCCTGTCACAGATGATGGCCTAGATTAATCGTCCAGATAAACTTTTAAATGTCGTCAAGCACTCGAGGCACAAATGCTTTTCCTTAGATGTTCTCTCAGCTACTCTATTTGCCACACACAGCTGAAGAATTCCTTAAATCCTTCATTAATTTTCAACCTTCACATGTTGTCACAACCCTTTAAATTTCATTTCTCTTCTAGGACTGTTGGCTTAGAGGCGGAATCACCTACCATTTGTAAAGATGTGAAACATGTCTTTCTTTATAAAAAGTAATGCTTTTCAGTGGGATCATGCCCCACGGGGCTGAACACTGAAAGCTGATTTTTTTCTATGCCAGATGATTGCCATGAGCAGCTAGTTCTGGCAGACTAGTCAGCTAATCTAGGTGCTGAAATGGTAGGTGATGCTGGATTTTACATCAGATGTCCAATGGCTTAACTCCATACAAGGGATCTGACTCATATATTGGAAGGCTAAACCTGTGCTTGCAGGTAGTGCAGTGAAACCCAGAGAGAAAGTTATGCAGTTCATATCTGTGGAGGCAATGAGGACAAACAACCATATCATAACACTTGAAAAGTTATGCTAGAGGATAAAGCTCTCATTTATTTATGTAACCACATTTTTTGCAAAAGGGACTCTGAGAGACCCATCCTGGAATACTCAATTACCTTGTCACGAGGAGAAATTCAGTTCAAAAGGGTCAGAGAATGAAAGTGAATCTGAATAATTTATATACTAAAAGATAAACCAGTTGACTAATCAATCAAATGTGCAGTTTTTTCAGTGCTTATTTGATATTTGGTTTCATGAGAAATGAGTCAGCTCAACTTAGATAACAAACTTCAAGATGAGATTGGTGACATAAATCCAAAGACAGAAATCTCCAAACTATTCTTGAAGCAGAGTCAGATGAGCTCTGTTGGAAGTCATCTCCCCAGCAGCTTAAATTAAGTTTTTTTTTTAGAAATTATCAGGCTGATGACAGAGGAAATAGACACAACTCCTATCTTAATTTTTGATTCATCAACCCAACATCAGAGGTGTCTTTAAACAGAAATGTGAGAATGTGGCTGATGTTTGTCTCACAAATTACAGTAATTTCACAATTATAAGCCACACCTGATTATAAGC
>VRYO01001463.1:43424848-43445373 GCA_009812075.1 Sialia sialis | reverse complement strand
AATGACTACAGAGGATGTCTTGATTTATCTTCTTTAAACATTCATTATTGGACATAATTGCCATATCTCTTATTTTCATTCCCTTGAGCAGTCCATTTTAATCTCATACCATATGGAAGTGATTGCAAGCCATCAACAGCAAAGGAAAACCTGAGGTGGATTTGCATTGAGATAAAATGCATCTGCTCTAAAATTACTGGGGTAATTTCACTGGAGAATGACATAATTCTGGATTATGTCAATAGCATCAGTGTACTGGACTGGGCAAGAACACATTTCAGTCCCTTCTGTGTAAAGATATTGATCAGATAAAGTTAATGACCACATTTGGTGATGGCTAGCCTAACATGATCATTTGTTATGGGCACTGAAATTTGACAGAACAAAATATGTCTTTATTAGACTGCAAACTCTGCTTTATGTCCCACAATGTCATCATGTTTTATATTTTGGATTCATCTATTATTTCTCTAAGGTGTTCAAAGTATCTGCTTTCTTGAGGTCCAAGGCTTAATATGTCATTAAATTATAATCACAGTGTCCTGGTTTTGGCCAGGATAGAGTTATGGGACTGGAACTCTGAAACTCTGGAGAGAACTCAGGAAAAAGGACTACTGTGGTTTAACCCCAGCCAGCAGCTAAATACCACACAGCCTCCTAACCCTGAAGGTGGGAGAAGTGAAAAAAGGTGAAACTTTCTGGTTGAGATAATCACTAATAATAATAATAATAATAATAATGATAATAGTAAATAATAATAAAAATAACAACAACAATAACAATATCCAAGAACAGCAAGTGATGCACAGTAAAACTGCTTACCACCAGCATTCCAATTCCCAACCCATCCCTCAACCAATTCCTACCAGTTTACACAGAGTAGGATGCTCTGCGGTATGGATTATTCCTTTGGCCAGTTCAGGTCAGCTGTCCTGGCTGTGCTCCCCCACAGTCTGTTGGGCACTTTTGCACAGGCAGAGCAAGGAAAACTGAAAAGTCCTTTACTTAGGGTAAGCTCTTCTTAAACAACAACCAAAACTCTCATTGTTTTTTCAACATTATTTTCACACTCCATCTAAAACACTTCACCAGCTACTAAGAGCTCTATTCTCTTCAAACCAGACCCACAGTAAAGCCCTTAGGGCTACATTCTGAGGTTATCTGTTCTACCTTACCAGTCTGTGTTCCCAAGGTACAATGGGCACTCCAAAATAAAGGATTGACTGGAGCAAGCAGCGTGAAGAAAAAGATGCCATTAATCTCTTATAACCTTTAAGTGCCCTATGTACATGGAAGTAGAGGGAATTTCTGTGCCTTGACAGAAATTCTGGCTGACTTTGGACTCATAGTAGCTATGAGGTCAACTTAAGTTAAACAGTCCAAAACATAGTTTTCAGAAATCTGTAAAACTACTTTCTTGAAATACTATGGTTGTCCTTGTGCTTCACTCTCCTCACTTTCCTATTACACAAGAAGCCTGGGCTGAGAGGAGTCTAGACAGGACTCTGGGAAGCAAAGACCTCAGAGAGTGGTTTCAGAATACCAGACAGCCAAGGACTCAATAGACAAGTTTTGTGGCTAGCAATGAATGCCAAAGAGCCCAGGTGAACAGTGAAATAGAATAGATCTAGGAACCAAGCCTTAACCTGAACCTCTCGTTATCCACTTCTCTTACAATTCTGTTCCTTGACCCCACTGCAATATGCCCAAAATAGCATTCCTCAAGACTAGTTTATTTCAGAAGAGATTGCTCCTTGAAATTTGTGACTAGGTGCCAGCTGGTACTTCTTGGCCTTGGGACCAAAAGCCAAGATGAATAAGATTGGAAAGAAATCAGGCACATGATCCAGTCCACAGTGATTTAGTAGCTATAACTACATCCTTGTGTCATGAATGGCACCCCTAAAGTAAAAAAATAATAATTAATAAAAAATCACAAGGCTGGTCCGCAATATAGCTGATCTCCAATAATATTATTAGGTCACTGAACCATATTTGTTAGTAAGTCAATTTTATGAATACTTGATTGTTCCATTCAGTTCCTTTTAGCAGTTGCTTGAGAGCCTTGGAAGTCATCATAACTGCTGATTTTATGGAGTTCATGTATTGAAAATATTTTAATTCACTGTGAAGTAGCTGAAATCCAACAGCTCTATAAAATATTGACCTTGTTTACTTCTGGAGAGCTGTGTCAGGAATTCTTGAGCTAGGTACCAAGGCAATTAGTATGTCAGATAATCCTTTAATTAGATTAGAGGGTGCAGCTACTATATGTCAAAATACCTATTGGCAAATAAAAAAGTCTGTCTTGGGGTTTCCTAAGTATGTACGGTCTATTTATTTGTCACATAGTTGTTTTAAAACTACTTCTAAAGGACTATACTGTTCAAGAGAATAGTTAGGTAGGTTAATCTGACCTGAAAAACCTTGAAACATTTCTGTTTGTCGTGTGAGCCAGGGACATATTTCAGACCTAAGAGATTTTTATATCTAGGAGACCCATCTCCTGTCACCCTATATGGCAACATGCTGGAAAGAGGTAAACATCAGCTCACTGCTAGGACTGGGTGTATCTTGAAACCTTAAAGCTTTATATGCCTAATACCAGAAAGCAGCCACTTGTGCAACATCAGGTGCCTGGCTAGGAAGCAGTTTTGGTCTGAGGTATTTTATTGACAATTACATGGTCATTGCTCATGTAGTGCTTTCCAGATTTTTTCATCTGACTCCTTGATCACTGAAGTTTGATAGTAATTACTGAAGCCATATCCCTTCTTCCAGCACAAAACCCAAACCAAACCAGTAGTCTTTAGACTACTCTGGCTAGAACATTTTCCTCCCAAAAATGGGATTCATAGAATGGAATGGTCTCTTTTCCTTTTTCTAGCAAACTTTAGGCATCTGAACAATTCAGCTCAATGTCAATTGAATCACACCAAATTCTACTTCACCTGAATTTTTGTCAATGAGGTTGTATATATGCAACATGCCAGATGCTGGATTATGACTTTGGAACACCTTCCACTTTGCCCTATTTATAAATAAAGCCCCTGTTCCCTGTACTTGGTAGCTATGTCCCTATTCTGCAAATGAATAAGGTTATGTATTTGCATACCTATCAAACCTGTGATAACTCTTATCACAAGAAAGCTGTTGAGAAAAGGTTGGGTTTCTTACCAAATCATTTAGGATTAGCCTGATCTCTGTCAATGTCATGCAGTGAAAAGTTTACAGAGACACTGTATTCAAGATCTTTACTGTTTAAACGAGTATTTTGACAGTATGAGCTGTGTTGTTGTTTTTAAGGGCTTGGTAGATGAAGAGACATTGCCTGCATCACCATGAAAATTGCATCCAGTAACAAACTTGTCCATAAAAAGCACAGAGCACTGTTTTGTCACATGAACATTCCTGCTCATTTTCTTTTTTTTAATACAAGAGAGGACTTAGAGCAGTATGATATATGCCCAGCAGGATAACAAAACCACAGAGTGAACCACTCACCTTCCTATGTTCTAACAGTTTGCATGAAGCAATGAACATGACTACAAAGCTTTTAACTGCCTCAGGCCCTGTACTAGAAATTCAGAATACATGGAAGCAAGATGTCAGAAAGAGAACTGCACTTGATTTTGAAATAAGAATGAATTTTCTAACCATCTTCTGCCCATCACATCTATGAATTTCTTACAAAGTGCAAAAAATACTGAAATACATGGCCTTCTGTGGGCTGAGCGGTAATAGAATGTGACAACACAAATCATGAAACAAGGCTTTATTGAGGCAGTAGGAATGATGAGCATATAGCAGCTCACCCAACTGCTGATAGCAGATTCAGGATCGTGATTGATGCTATGGTTCTGGTGGACTGCCAGGGACACTTGGGGTCTGGGGCATATGGCAGCCACAGCCAATCCTGCAAATGCCTTTTGACTACAGACAAGTCATGCCACTCCTTGGCTCCACCAAAGATAAAGTGATTTGGGAGAATCATATTTTACATAAATACAGTAATTTCACGCATATAAGGCGCACCCTTTTGACTGAAGTTTCAAGTCTAACCCAGAAGTGCGCCTTATAATCTGCCAAGCCGGGTGGGAGGAGAACTGGAGCCACTGGTGAGCGGGTAGCAAGCCACCACCGCTTTTGACCAGCGGCTCACTGCTTTTGAGCGGCACAGGGAGCCACGGCAACCGGCATCAAGGGCAGGAGTGCCAGGGCCCACAGCATGGGGAGGGCATGTGGGGTTGTGTTTAAAGGCTTTGCCAGTCTGTGAAAACTGTTTGCACCTGACAAATTGAGCACATGACAAAAAACCCCACCACCGGGAGATTCTCTTACTAACTCATTACTTTGTTGCACACAGATCCTTGCTAAAAAAAAAAAAAAGGTGGAAAAAAGAGTGTGCCTTATAGGCCGGTGTGCCTTATACATGGACAAATTCAGTGAGCTTCCCGGCTACCTGAAAGTACGTGTTATAAGTGTGAAATTACTGTAATTTGTGTGGCATTCTGTCTGCACTACTGATTCTGGCGGAAGACAGGGTGTCAGGATGCTGCATGTCACCTCCTGTTTAGGAATAAACATTTTGGTATACATATAGATATATTTAATATTCATATGTAAAATTTCACTGAAAATATCAAAATATTGTATACTGAATTTGGGTGAGTATGTAGCTAGAAATCTCTCTATTGCTGTTCTTATATGAAGAGAGTATTATGCTTCTCTTGGAGAGAAAGAAACAGAAAACAGTCAGTAATTATCATTCAATGCTCAAGCATCAGCCTACCTCTGAGGCTTGAAAATACATTTTAAAACTTCTGGACTACGAACATAAATTTTTAAATTGCTCAAGCAGTCCTTTTCAACTGAATAGATGGAAAACTTGAATATTTGCCTTAATGATATTTATATTTACCTACCATGCATGGTGATAATGTTAACAAAAATAATTGTCATAATAGCTATTTTCCATTCTCTATTAGAAATGTGTCTAGAAGAAATATAATTCTTCATTGGTTTGTTTCTTTCATTCTCTTTACTTCTATCAGCTTCCTAGAATGATAAATGAATTGTTTCTAGAAAGGAATGAGCATTGTTTTGAATCCTTTGTATGGGCCAAGTCTGCTGATCTGATGTCATTCAGAAGAGCAAATTTTAAGACTATGGTCTAAAAACCTCGCTTAATTCTCCAGCCCACCTATAATTACTGTTAATTGTATCATTTAAAAAACTGGTGGAGCTTTATAAAAAAGGGAAGTAGAAAAGGAAAACATCTTCACTAAAGCTATTGGAACAGAAAGGTTGTCTTTGCCTAAAGGGCATGTGAGGAAGTGCAATGCTGAGAGCCTGCAGCATGGTGTATTAATTAAATGACACACTATCCTTTAGTGAATTAGTCATATTATCATTATTTCCTATGGTGAGCAGATGTGTTCTATTACTTGAGCATGGAGGTAAAAAATATATAATGTTTTTTGCTCAAGACCTGAACAGTCTAGGGCTAGGACCTTAGCATTAGCTTCATTATATTAAAAGATTCAGTACATATGGGTATTCAAGAACAAGTCCAAGATTTAAAGGATGAACCAGGACTCCAAATAAATTCTTATATCACAATATAAATCCCTGCAATGAAGGTAAAGCTGTCCCTAAGTTTAGTTTTCCTACTCCTACCAGCTTTCAACTACTATAGCTTCATTGAGCTGCCCTTGATCCTTACCTGAGGGAATTCAGATCATAAAGCTCCCTGTATTTCCTGAAAATATCTCATGAAACCAGCTAGCAGGGAACTGCTGGTGGTGTCTCTAGAGTTGATTTCCATTCCTTGGACTTCAGCTTTAAGACCCACTAAAGTGACACACTAAAGAGACACACCTGCAACTGTGAACCCTATGAGATCTGGGAACAGGTGTGAGTAGATCAGCTGAAGGACATTGACTACAGGAGTAACAGGATCATTCTGACCAGTTGCTCCTTTCTACAGCATATCCTATGTTAACTATTATGGAAAAAATATTTTTTAAAAATGTATAAATTGGCTAGATTTAAAGAATACATGATTGTGATTTGCACATGTTGATGAAGAAAAATATGAGGTATGGTTAATTGATATTGTATTTCAACTGAGAAAAAAAATATTGAAATATGTTCAACTGCTTATTTCTTTATCACTACAGCACTGGGCTAAATTTAGATTAGAAATATCATGTTTGATACAAACACTAATGAAAAGAACAGTTTCTTAGGGTAAGAAGTTTTGTTAAAACATGGAAAATATGTTAAGGTATATATCCAGCCTCCAAATTACAGTAGGAATATTTGAACAAACATAGCACTGCATACCACCTGTATGCCATTATATTGTTCAAAGCAGTCTAATTTTTAACAAGCTTATTTTAATCAAGAGTAAGTAGTAGAAGGTATTTTAAAAGTGATATTAATGCCAAGATGCAAAAGCTTTCATATTTTCAAAACAATGCCCAAAACCTTGTTTGTAGTAGTCTATTTCAACAGACAATATGTATGCAAGTTCATAGGCTAATTCATTCACAGCTGCATAACTCTCTTCACTAATCAATGCTTTCTCCATTTTTGAAAATACAAAATCAGCACATGTAAACCATGCAAACCTGAGTTCATTATGATATGCATCCCAGCCTGGCACAGGCACATGTCCCCAGTGACAACACACATTAAAAATATTAAGATGATTCTCTTTCCTTCAGGCCCAAAAAACACACACAACCTGGAAGCATAGGCTTCTGTGGTAGAGTTAAGTAATGTGACATCTGTGTATTTTCAAAGTACTGCCTGTTTTCATTTTCCAGCCACCAGAACTGCCACAAAGAAAGTTAAATAGTACAGCAACAATCTTCTCTTTCAAGAGCCTTATTATTTAGCTAAAACAAAGCAAAACAACAACCCTTCCAATTATAGAGATTAAACTCTTATTCTGCTTGTATAACATTCCCTATCCCAAACCCTGCATAATTGAAATTATCTATCAACATCCTTAAGTCTCATTCACAACAAAAGTAATTATGTAAGACAAGGGGGAATGGGTTTTTCTTTTTGTTAGTGCTCTTTGGTTTTTTGCTGTTCTGCAGAGGAAAGGATGCAAACAGAAATAACCTTTTCCTATTTACTGTCTCAGTTGCTAGCAGCCCTGTGACTATGGATAACACAGCCCTGAACTGGCCACTGATCTGGTCCTCCTGGTGCCTGTGTGCCATATGTATGTGGCTGTATGGCTTCCAGTAGACTCAGGGCACAAGTCTGCCCATGAGTAGCTGAGTAGACATATGGTAGATAGCATTACCTGGTAACATCTGCCATAATAACTAAATCCTGCTGAAGACTGGCAGTGTCTCCTACAACACCTGCTGTCATTCTGTTCCTACAGGAAAGCATTAATGAAGAGTAAAATGTTACCTGACTTCTTTTACAGCTTTGCAGGGGGAAAGAGGCTTCTTTAAGGGGAGTCAAGGTCTATAAAAGTTTTCTTTCATGAGTCTGTGGTGGACCCTTGTTAGTCATTGCCTAGAAGACTCTGCAGCAGATAGTGAGCATCCGGATCATAAAAGGTTTGTTGCTAGTTAGAGCTGGATCCTGGAAGGGGAAGCTTTAATGAAACAGAGCAGGGAAACCTCAAGAAAATATTCCATCTCTTGTTCCATGTGTAAAACACAGCTGTAGGAAAAAGCAAAATTTTGAGCCCTTACAGCTAAAAGGCATGTTTACTGGAGAGCAAGCCAAAGAAGAACTTTCTTTAGGTGTTTGAAACTCTTAATTAGCAAGATACATTAAAGGAAATACAGTGATTTTTGCCCCTTCTTCTGGTTGTGAGGGGTCAGTAGTGAGAGACAGAGGCAAATGAAGGCTTGTGGCAAGGTGGAAGCTAATGAGCTTGATTTCCTAAGAGAAATTTGTGGAGATATATTCTTTGTCAGTTTCCCAACTGGGCTCTTGGGTGTCCTATTTCTTTAAAGCAATAAACCCTTCTGAAAATGTATTTTTAAAATCTATGAACTAGGCCTGTATGGAGTTTTGTTTGTTTTTTTTTTTAACAAAGACCATTCTATTGATGAAAGAACTGTATCCAGCTCTTCTAGCTAACAGGCTTTTAGCCTTTTATCTAGCACATATTTTTCTGTAGGACAGATACCCTGAGTCAGTCTGTGAAGGCTCTTCCTGAGTGCCTCCATCAGGGGTGTTTTTATTGCATTCATTCATTCATTCCTTCATTCATTCATTATTTATTTGTTTATTTATTGCTCAATTTGTTAAAAGTCTTTGTTCAGAGGCTTTTACATGCTAACAAGTGGCAGGAGAAAGCAAGAGGAAATGGCCTCAAGTTGTGTCACAGGAGGCTCAGATTGATTAGAAGACATTTCCTCACCAAAAGGGTTGTTCAGCATTGGAACTGGCTGCCCAGGGAAGTGGTAGAGTCACCAGCCCTGAAGGGGCGGTTTGAAAGACATGTAGCTGTGGCACTTGGGGATGCAGTTTAGCAGTAGAATTGGCAGTGTTGGGTTTATGGTTGGACTTGATGATCCTAGAGGTCTTTTCCAACCTGGATGACTCTATGAATTTTGCTCTTCATATCATTGTATTCAATGCTGTGGGAGATAAAAAGCTGTGACAGGTTGATTAACGTCTGGAGGCAGCAGCAAGTTAGAGAGCAATGGTGGTAACCCAGCTGAGGTCCTCCTTCCAGATACTCCTCAAAACAGGCACTAGATAATTGGTTTTGCTCATATTACAGAGCCTAGAACTTGATAGAGAGTAGTTAACAAATGCCTCCATCTGGTGCCTGCATCTTTCTTTCCTTCCTTTCTTTCTTCCTTTCTTTCTTTCTTTCTTTCTTTCTTTCTTTCTTTCTTTCTTTCTTTCTTTCTTTCTTTCTTTCTTTCTTTCTTTCTTTCTTTCTAAAATACAGGATTTTAGAAGCTGGTAGGAAAGTTAATAAGCGGAACAGAAGATATTCAATATTAAAAAAAGCTTGATAATTGTTCTCCTTCACTGGTCTTTGAAAATAAGTGATGTGCACTTACTTTTTTTGTAAATTAAAAGGTTCTATACACTGGCCTTAGTTCACATTTTGTTTTATTCCCTGAAGTAATGTTTTCTGTATGATAATTTTCTTTCCCTGGGAATACATTATTTGCCCTGAGGTGCATACTTAATAAGGGATAGACGAGAGTAAAAAAAAGAACAGAAATCTTTAGGCCCTTTGATGGATAAAAGCAGCAGTTCACCTTTTGGAACATATCTATTATGGTAATTCTTGATTATCAGCTGCCCATAGTCGTGTTGTCATCATCATATGTGTGCTCACATTTAATTACTTATAAACACTTCCATCTTTATTTATTAAAACACCTAACCTCTATTTTTTTAGATTTTCTGTTTAAATTATTTCTTTTCAATAAAGCCTGAGCCAGTGAGTGTTCCAGCATGTTGACCTTTAGCTGCCTGTATGAGTGGTAATTAATGCATTAGCATTGCCAGTCACAAGAAACCACCACTGTAAGAGCAAAAGCACAGATGTACGAGCATCACTTTTCACCCTGAAACCAAAGTAGGGTGTTGTTTGTTTAGTTTTGTTTCGTTTTTTTTTTTATCAAAATAAGAGCAGAAATCACAGATCAATAATTATTCCCTGAGAGATGCTAACTACTATATTTCCATGCCATTTTCTTAATTTCCTTTGCTTAGCTATTTACAATGAAATGGTAGAGAAAAACAGTAGCATATGGTGGTGGGCAAGGGAGAGAAAACAGAAGTGAGGGAATGTACCATGGCAAAAATAAGTAAAAGTCAAATCTATGCTCCTGGGTCATTTTCTCTCATCTCTCCTTGTGGTTAATTAACAGCAAAATATGCCTTACACACATTAATGCACCCAGTGAGTCCCAGAGTAAGTAATTCTGTCTTCAGCCATTAAATTACTGAAGTAGCTAGTGTTTCTTAGCCTTGAATTTTAACCAGAGCTTGTAAAACAGAAAAAAAGCAAACAAATGGAATTTCAAATTGACCCTCAGGAGCATTTCAAACTATATGACTTTGTGTACATGTGAGTCAACAATATGATGTTGGAATACACTATTTTGACTGCAGCTGGAAAAAGATTACTTGTACCCCCTCTTAAATTCTGTGGAAGATCAGATACTTAATAACTATAAAAAGTTGTTTTCCTGGTTCAGCCTGGAAGGGCAATTAAGTTGTAATTGCTCAAATCTGTAGCTTCCATTTGTGTCATCCACTCCATTTTACTTCCCTTGTAAATAAGTTCTTGATCTTACTACAAGAAAAATAAAACATGTTCTTTTCTTAATATCATTTAAGCAAGAAAGGAGGAGAACATGGCTTTTAGTCTTAAAGAGATTTCATTTCTGCTGTTGACACACATGTCAGTAAAAGCAACAGTTTTGTTGCCGGTACAAGAGCTGCTGTGCTTTGACTAGCAGATTACAAACAGCCTTGGCAGAGTCAGTAAACTGTGACAGCAAGAGATTCTAGCTACAGTAGAGTACAGTTAGGTAGGATGTAGTGCTAAATGCCTGAGGGATGAAAGAACACGCATTGAAGTTCCCCACAGAGATTTTGGATCTAGTACATAACCTGCAGTAGGACTAGGGCTGAAAGGGAGCAATCTCTTCAATGCAGTGCATAAAGTCTGCTCTTTTCTCTCTCTCTCCGCTTTCACTAAAAATCAGATTTTGGATATTTTCTGCAAGAAGCAAACCAGATATGATTGCCATAAGTTTCCATAAGTTTGTATCCATACTATCTCTCTATAAAAGAGATTCTCACTTCAGGACTACTTCCTATTTTTGTTGAGTAATGATCACATTTGTTCACTGACTCTAAGTTTCTGTAACACTCTGATAAGTATTTGAAGCAAAAATAGTTCAGAGTAAACCCTAGTCTATAATAATCTGTTAATCTCATTACTGTCTTACTTTTTTATTATGTACACAGGCATATATGTCTGCTATTATCTGGACATTTGTTTTCTGTGCTTCTGGTTACCATTTTGGGGTTTTATTTTTTTTATTAATACTGAGTGCTCAGATTATAATAATGCCTTATTTATCAATGCAAAAATCCCATTAATTTTCTTCACATCCTCTGCCTCAGCAGTAACTGCTATTTGGAGACTAAATCTTAAACTGTGTCAAACAACATATCTTGTGTTCAAGCACGATTAATGACTGTAGAACTGGGCTTTTGTTTGCCAGTGTTTTGTGGCTGTGGTTTTAACTCCAGGTAACTGTTCTTATTTACCTGATATATTCAAGTGTCCAAAACCACGCTATTCTCTGAGGTATTTTGTTTCTTAACTAGAAATAGAACTGAATTTCAGTCTCTCAAATATTGAGAATCTGTCTTCTAAAATAGTGGAGGTCTTTGTTTAACATGTGATCAAAGAGCAGAGAGGGCTTCCTACCATTCATCTTGTTCCTACATAGAGAAATGTTAAGGACTTACAGCTCAGCTGCTCAGAGCAGTCCAAAATGTTCTCAGGACAGCTCGGATATTTTCAGAAAGCAATGATTTGCCATCATTTTCTCTATGTTCTTTCCACCTAAATGGCTGAAAAGAGAAGAAATTGATAGAAAAAACTTGGCCTAATTTGATGATGTGGGGCAGTGAGGAAGTCTCTCCTGTGCCACAGAATCCCCAAGTCAGCAGAAAGGAGCAGCAGCAAAAGAGTAACATACTATCTTTCAAAGAGATGAGATTGTTTTCATAAAGAAAAGGGAGGAGAAAACCAGACATCTTTAATTCCAGTTCACAATCTTTGGACTATCGTACTGATCCTTTTGGCTGATAATAATTCTGCTAACACATGATAGCCTTCAGCATGGTTGCTTTTGGAGCATAGCACACTGTATTGGGCTCTTATGCAATCACCTCATTTAAGCTCAATGAATATCAAAGGACTATTCTGAGTTGGTCTGACTGATGTGTTTTCTAATGGTGTGCCTGAGTAAGATGGAGACTAAAGGTTCGTTTCACTCTGAGCATCTGATGATCTGAATGACATAGATTAAGCACAAATTTCCATGGGCACAGCTATTGTGACTAGGTCTATGTATAGGGGCAATACCCTCATTTCAGTCTGTAAGTCTCCATCCAGGCTGATTATGCCATTGTACTTCTTTATTTCTGGCATCTAAGGCAAACTTTGCTATGTGACAGCATTCCTTGCTTTCCCCAGTGAGTCCACTAATAGTCCAGAGCTCTAGAAATCCTCCTGAAAGTTGCTTCATTTTGTGTGGCTTTTTCTTCTCTTTCATAACTGCTCAGTGTCAGTAGTTGCTTGACGTGGTTTTAAAACTATTCCTTTATTAATCACCTGTACAACAAGGAATGTCTCCCTTGAGCTGCTGCATGACACCAAGTAGTCAGTGGACAATGGGACACAAATTCTGACTTACTTATCTGGACAGTTGAGCTGAAGTGCCACTGCTCCTCATAGACACATGCTGCCTTGTAGACTGATGGGTTCAGGTCTCTGCTAATCTGGATATCTCTCCACTGTAACCCTCTGTAGAGTATCCCATGTGCTGATACAGCCAACAGCTGCCAGGCAGCTCTGAAGAACTGAGCTGTAACTGCCTTTCTCTAATGAGAAGATATCTCTGGCAAGATTATGTAAGTCCATAAAGCAAGAAAACAAAAACAAACACATGATGGGCTTCCTACTTTATTTGCATCAACCTTCATTACTGCTGGTAAACCTGAACTGGAATAAGACTGATTCCTCTGTTGTCTATGCCTTCTTACTTGTGTGAAACAAATATTTTTGCTAGCCTCATAAAAAAAATTCAAGTAAAACTATGCTCTGTCAAACCACAACTGCTTTAAATTGTTCTGAACACCACAATTACATATGTCCTTGTGCTTTTCAGCAGTGACATGAAGAACAACATGCATGCATTGACTTTAGTATTGCTCTTTTGCCATTTTTTTCCCCTCATTTTCTTCTGAGTTTAGGTAATGCAATCAAATAAAAGAATTTATCCTAGTTCAGCAATATTTCTCTATTTTCTGTCTTGTTCATCAAATTTAATTTAGTGACACTAATCAGTTATTCCAATTATACATGTGAGGTGTGTGTTTTATTTTTGCTACCAAACTTGTTTAATGAGAAATAAAATGGAAGATTGGAAAAAAAAATTCCTCTTTAAAGGCATTGATGATTTGGGGTTTTTTGGTAGTTCCTCTTTCACCTTGCTACCCTAAAAAAAACCCTTTTGTTATAAAGGTATGAGTAGGCATAACCAAACTTAAGAGAATTGACCTCTAAAGTAGAATAGAAAAAGCAGGAAAAACTTCTTTATAGAAGAGACATCTAAGTTCTGTTTTATCTTCATGACAGGCTATATTTATTTTGAAGTTGGGGGAGTGTCAATAGAAATGCTTGTCTTTGCTGCAGAATTGTCTAAACTTCTGTAAATAATTTAATTGAGCTGTGAATATTCAGTGATTGAAAACTAATTACTTTGGCTTAATTTGAGTACTGCCTGACTGCTCTGGAGTTGTGGGTAATTTAACAATGTAGATAGTGCGTGAACATGGAATGTTAAACAGTGACTGAGACAGAGTTAAAAATTAAAAAATAACTTGTAGACTTTACAAGTATGCCATGGGCTGGGCTATTTGTACCATCCAAGGGCTTTTTGCCGACAGTTTTATGTGCACTGCTTTCTGAAACATCTATTGGAATATTTTTGCACATCATTAAGTAATTGCTTTCCACTCCCCATAGAATTTTGCAATAATTTTGCTCATAAAGATTAATGGTGTAGCACAATGAATTGCATTCACTCATGTGAGCTTCAGCTTTCATTTTTAATCATTGGTTAGGTATCATGCAGATTCTTTTCATATGAATTTCTTTAAACATTTCCACCATGAGTCTCATTGTTCCTGGAGAGAGTGTGATGTCTGTGCTTTTCCTGAGGAGACATTTCAGTCATTTTAAATAGCATGGTAAGCAGTGCTTCTTCATTTTTTGTTGCTGATACCTGTAAAATATAGACATCATTGAATATTCAGACCTTTAGGCCTTGTTTTTTGGGGTCATGACAAATCAACACTGTTATTCTTCTAACATGCAATTGCATTCTTTTAGTTTTCAGCTGACTTGTAATAGACTTTTAATATGAATGTCTACTGTTAAATTATACAGAATTAATACTGAGCTGCCCATAAATTACGAACTTCTAAAGAAAGCTGCATTTTAAATTGCATTCTTATTTTTTTAGAAGTGATTTAGAAGTAAAGTTCAGGAAGTCTGTGGAGGGAGTTAATGTTTTAAAAAATGTGCACTATGTACTTTCCAATGGAAAGCATAGGAAATGAGACCAATGGAAAAACAGAAAAATGTGAATTAAAAATTATTTACTATGCTTGCATTGTTCATCTATTATTCTGTGAGTCAGTCATCAATAGTGATTTGATCAACAGTTTACTAGCATTTTACTAAAATGAATAAATAAAAGTTCCAATTAATATATCAGTTTATTACCAAACTTTCTGTTCTATGTTCACAGATCTCAAGGAAGATGTGTAAGAAATGTCAGGAGAATGGATTTAAGAGTTATCTGTGTTTCACGACAATGAACTAAAAGAATTTCAAGGTTTTTCTGTACTGAGTACTGTGGTGGTAGAAATTTTTGTTTATTTTCATTTTCTTTTCCTAATCATTTTACATGAGTAAAATGAGAACTTTTAACCAGAAGTTCTCATCTTCAGTAAATTAACCAAGGCCACGAAGGGAAGCATCTTGCAGATCACTGGCCTTCAAAGGTAACATACATTAAGTATGCTAGATCACTGCATAAAACTTGCAAAATGAAACCTGTAAACATAGTCTGAGCAATTCCTGAACCTGAAGAGAGGCCTACCATGCTCTGTTAAGAGGAGGTTTCTCTTTGTTTGATATCAAATAACCTCTAAGATGGGCTTCCTGCAAAGCTGAACAAAGTTTAGTGCTGCTTTTGGTCTCCCTGTAGCACCACAGGGTTAGTTCTCGGGAATGATTGTAACAATCCTTAAAAACTGATGGGAAAATAGTCACCTCAGCTACTGGGTGTAGGTGCAGCAGATGATGTTTCACCTATTAAAAAAATTAAATCTAAAATCCAAGCCAAACTCAAAGCAATTCCACACAAGATCGTGATTGGCTGATGAGTTATGGTATTTTTCCTTAAAGATCTAACCTACATTTATGGAGAGCTTGAAACCTGTCCTACTGTTACACAACAGTCACCACACTGGACAACAAAAAATATAACATGGAAATCAGAAAATAAAATAAGTACAATAGAATAAGAGAAGAAATAGGTACTCAAAAATTGTCCTCCATGGAGGGTCTGCAACCTATAACTTTCAACCAAGCTTTTTAGACTAGGGCTAGTCTGTGTGTCGTAAAGTAAGGACCGAGGGTTCTTACTCACCCAAAGGGCAGAGCAGAGAATACAGTAATTTCACACTCATAAGCCGCACCTGGTTATAAGCCTCACTTCTGGGTAGCCGGGAATACCACGGAATTTGTCCATGGATAAGCCGCACCAGGTGATAAGCCTCACCTTTTTTTTTTTTTTTTTTAAAGCGAGGATCCATGTGTGACAAAGTAATGAGTTAGTAACAGAATCGCGCCAGCACGAGGTTTGGTGTCAGCTGCTCAATTTGCAAACAGTTTTCACAGACTGGCGAACCCTTTAAACGCAGCCCTAGGCACCCTCCCCGTGCCATGGGCCCTGGCACTCCCGCCCCCAGCAGCGGCAGCTACTCACACTACTCAAAATGGCGGCTCACCCATGCAAAGGGGGCGAAGGCAGCTTACTCGCCAGCTCAAACACGGCAAAGCCGGGCTGGCCGAGCAAAGGCGGCTTGTCAGGCTGGCCGCGCAAAGCCAGCGACAGTTCACTGCCTGCTTGCCAGTGGCTCCAGCTCACCCCCCACTCGGCAGCGACTCTGCGGCAGTTCCCTCTCTGGCCGGCTCGCACTTCCGGGTTGGCATTTTGCTGGAATTTGTCCATAAATAGGCCGCACCTGGTGATTAGCTGCACTTCGGGATCGGCTCGATTCTTCAGTGAAATAGGTGTGGCTTATCAGTGTAAAATTACTGTAATTCATACCCTGAACAGTATCCTGAGGACTAGTGTGTACCTCCCAAGGAATGGTGATATTTGACCAAGTTATTCAATAAACAGTATTCTAGCAGGATCTGGATCAACGATCTAATAACTAATTTTGTGATATCCTTTTACTGCTCTTATTGTCCCCATTTTGGCCAAGAAAAGGGTTATATTTTTGCAGTAGCCATGAGAGGCTGTAGCTGGAGCCATGTGGGAGTGACCAAGACTGGTGTTGTTCAATAACATCTTACATCACTACTGGGGGTAGGAGGGCGAGTCTCTCTTTTCTGGGAATAAGGATGTTCCTTTCTGGAACTTGGAAAAGGGTGGCAGCTGGCGGTTCTGTCTGCCATTGTTTTCCATTGTCCCAGGCTTAGTGAGCATTGTGAAAAGTAAAATACCCTCCCTTCGTACATGAAAAGTTATTACTGTTTATTTTTTCATTTCATTGCTGTTTTCAGTAAATTGTTCTTATCTCAGGCACTGATCTTTGCCTTTTGTGCTTACAGCTGGAGGGGGAAGGGAAGTGAGTGCTGGCACAATTTCAGTGGGAGCAATAAATTGGAGAATACTATTCCTAAACCACGATGTTTATCAGCCTTTCCAGTATCTCACAATACATAGTACCAAAAAAGTCAGACCCCTTGAATTTTAAAACATATTCACTGAAAAAGTTCTGTGCACTCCAGAGGATGTGAGTAGCATCTTTTTTTGATTCTTCCCTCTTTCCTTCACCCACAAAATTCTCTGCGATGGTGTTCATAAGAAAAGTCTCTGGCACAAGGGAATCTGAATCTTTTTAGGATATGCTTGCAAATGTTTTAATCATATGTAGCTTTCAATTTTGAAGTGAACCTGAGGAATGCCTTTAAAACAATTTACACATCCAGTTTTCCCTCCTGAGATTGTTTTCAACCCTGAGAAATTACATATATCCAGAGGGTGGGCCCTACAAACTCCCTAAATGCCACAAAGTGCAATTCCTTGACTCCTGAGTACAAAACAATCTAATGGTCCAGATGTTTTTTTCCTAAAAGCATTTGGCAACCCATGAGGTACAGAGCCAAGATCAAATACTTTTTTTGTACTGTGAGACTACATAGGAATACAACAACTTCCCTAAGTCTGTCAATATAATGAATATTTTCTGGGTTTGCTTCTTAAAATCTATAAATGCTCTTATAATGAAAGCCATTAAAGAAGAACTCCAGAAATTCTACTTTTCTGGGAAGTTTTTCTTCAAGTAACCCACAAGTTCAATCCAGATGAAAAGCTGTCAGACAGCTTTAAGACGCTATTGAAAAGTAGAACATGGACAAAGGTTTTGCTCCCTTATGTTTGAGATGGTGGAAGGAAGAGGCCAGCCATAAAAAAAGTCACATGTTTCAAATTCTTTTTAAGACAAGGCATTATTGTTTTTTTGGTCTGTTATTGCTGTTGTTTAACTTCACCAGCAGCAATGGGAGAGGAGCTGCAAAACAGAGAAGTATAGAGGATTCTATACATTCTGTATTAGGTGGATAACTGATGGAGGAATGTATGATATATCTCTTCAAGTCATACAGCAGAACATAGAAGTTTTGAGTGACTGATCAGAGTTTTATATTCCCAGTGAGCTAAAAGCTGAAAAATAGGATTATCCTTCACTGTGATTTACTCTGCTATATGAAGAAAAACGAGATCAAGTAAAGTCCTAGTAGTAAATGGGAGCACCACAGTGGGTTTGCAGCAGCTGAATCACTCATCACCATCAAAACAGGTTCAATGACACACCACAGCTTGAGTCCTTATGCTGACTCTAATGAGTAAACGGAATGCAGGAGACTTAGACTTCCTGAAGATTAAAGCTTCCTAAAGATTAAAGTTTCTACCCAGCACCTTGTTCTCTAATCAAGCCAATTTTCCCAAATGTAATGTTAGTAATGGTATATTTTCAAATGGAACAGATGGAGAGAAGTCTGGGCAGCCATTTGTTTAACAGGAGTGGAAACTGTGAAAGTGAGTATACCACAGGATTCAGCGTTAATAGCATGTGATAAAAAGGAGGAAGTATCCTGAATTGTGAAACTAACATTTTTATTGAAATCGCAGAAGTTAGGTTGGAAGGGACCTTCAATCAAAGCAGGGGAACCTTTAACTTACATCAGGCTGCTCATTCCAAACATAATTCAAAGTAAGTCTTGGCAAGACAATGAAGAGTCACATGTGGATTTTTTTTTGTGTTTCTCCCATAGTCCTGAGGAATCAGACCATTTCATTCACAAGATTCTTCAACTGCTGCTTTAAAATACAGGAGTAAATTGCAGGACATGGCTCCAACCTGTTACATGCTGTGTTTCTGCTTTCATTCTTCCCTGGGTCTTCTTTCTTTGATGTGCTTCTGCATAGTACAGGGTAGGTCACAAGAAAAGGTAGCAGTACTCACAAGGGAAAACTAAGGTATCTGGAGCTGACCCAAGCTCTTCTGTTCTCTGGGAAGAGAGAGGCTTTTGCAAAGCACCAGAGGTGAAATCCAGCTCTGACTTGAACTCTAGAACTCTCTGTCTCTCGAGTAGAAGACTAATTTCCAAATCTAGGCCACTTTCACAAGTGTGAATGCATCCCAGGGTACAAGCTGGTGTCAAATCAAAATCCCAAAGGCCCAAGTGGCCTTACCATCCAGAAGGTCACATATTCATAGCCAACATTTTGCATGTTGTCAGTGTCTGATTCCTTAAGCACAAAATTAATCAGGTATTTATATGCAATCTGACTCAGTACTGCAAAGACTTTATGGTCAATTTACACATGGTGAGTGGTTGATTTGAATCCAGTGAAAGGAGTTATTTTTCTTCTGCAAAATTGTCTTTTTTTTTTTTTTTATGTTTCTAATGGTTAAAATTCTTCCCTGCTCTATTCACTTTTCAGCATCTGAGTAAGTGCTAAGTGGAAATATTCAGTCAACAAATCTTACATATTTGCCTTTTTCTTGCTTAAGGAAGGAATTCTCTTAGTTTTGAAAATGGTGCTACAGTTCCCAATATGACTTGATTCTTGTGCAAGCTCGTGCCTCATGTGAGAAGTGATGGCTGCATCCTGAGAGCCTCATATCTATGGGGAACAGCAAATATTGCCTTGGAAAGCCTGAGAAATTATGTGACTTTCTCTGGTCTTTTGCATCCACTCTGAAAGGAGGCTCCCAAAGTAATTGGTATTTGATGGAACAATGCAAGGAAACTTTGTTTACTTATACTCCCTCAACCCTACCTATACTCCATTTGCCTTGGATGCTCCCCCCCACATAATGAAAAATACAGTAATCACTTTGACTTCAAATTATATTTTCCTCATCACTCTTAGACATTTCCATGATGACTCAGCTCTTCCCGGAACCTACACTGACTCACTGAGATTCAGATGAATTTTTTCCTACTCACATTGCTTCATGGACTGTTGGTTTGGGAAGCATGTAAGAAGCCTGGGTTTTTCAGTTCTCTATTTTCACAGGCATACAAATAGTCTTCTTTGACACAATCATATTTGCAACTCAAATCTGTGTATAAGTTTAAATATTATTTTTTTCCTATAATGTTGCCTTCACACAGACAGAGACTTTTGGGCTACAAGTAAATATATCTAAAGTATTTTGAATAAATTTCTTCTTTCCATCTGAATAGTAAAATGATAATTTGTCAGAATTGATGATAATTTTCATCAGGTAGAGATAGGCAACAGATAAAGCTGGGAAATATGCTCACTGTCTTACACATTTGATCTACTTTTCACACTCTTGCAGCAACCATGGAGTAGCAATTAAGTGAGTAACTACTTTGTTTCTTTCCAGTGCCCTAATGAACCTTTTGTCCACGGTTTCAAACACAGCACCTTTTTTTACATAGCATTGGTTACTCTTCCACTAGAATTAGAGTTGCAGTCATGCAATTTCACAAACAGGTTCAAATATGTCATCTTTTGAGTTGTATCTAATTGATTTGGGTCAGACAAATGTCCCCAAAAGTTACTTGAGACAGGCAAAAAAAGAAAAGAAAACGTATTCAATTTGCTCTAAAGCTTGCTAGGCAAACTAGTCTAAAATTGAAGGGGACTCTGCCTACAGGTTCAATAATGGGGTTCCTGCTGACAGAGGAAGGGAATTCAAACCACTTTATATCTCTAGGGGATGCTTTCCTCCTTAATGGCAAGAAACTATTCTTATTTATGAAAACTACACTCAAGTGTTATATCCTAGCACATGGGACTGAGTTGGAGCTGAAGATTTTTCTTAGAATATCAATTAATTTTGTGTGAGATGAGATTGCACTTTACACTCTCCATGCACTGTAATTCATCCAAGGCTACCCAAAGCTTTTCTTAATGCTTGAA
>VRYO01001463.1:43409995-43423848 GCA_009812075.1 Sialia sialis | reverse complement strand
TTACTAACTCGTTACTTTGTCACACATGGATCCTCGCTTTAAAAAAAAAATAAACAAAAAGTGCGGCTCATCAACCAGTGCAGCTTATTTATGGACAAATTCCACGGTCTTCCCGGCTACCCGGAAGTGAGGCTTATAATCAGGTGCGGCTTATGAGTGGGAAATTACTGTACTTTCAAAGTTTGACATATAACTATTAGCAAGAGATATTATACAAGAATATCTGGCATTTATAGTCACAATTATGCTACAGTAAATGCAATAATACTGCTTGATTAGTCCAAACTATGTGAAGTAAGTGAAAAAAGCTTATTAACACACAGATTGCTTTAAGGTAAAATTACCGAAGGGATCTGAGAGTATAAACCTTTCTTCTTAATATTGAGTCTTTTAATAGCATAAAATGCTAAAACCTTGTTTCTGAATATAAGGCAAATTCAGAAAAAAGGGTGTTATTTATAATGTTCCTCAGTGCAGATATTTCTACTCTCAGCTATTTTTTCTTCTTTTCTCATTTGCCAGTCTGCCATTAATCTCTAAAGCTCAGCTCTATATAATTGTTTTCTCCCTTTCAAGATATAGATACAATCAATTGTTTAGGATCTTCTTACAACTCCAGGGGAAAGAAATTTGATACTTTATCCTTCTGAGTGCCATAAATAAACTGCATCAGATTGTGGAAAAGAGAACGCCAATACTTCCAGGCATAGAAAAAAAATCAGAAAACATTTTCATTTTTACTATGTTCCCTAGCCTTTCCTTTTAACCTGATTATGATTGGAAATGTTATGGGAAGCTAAACATCTGACTGTGTTTGGTGCTCTTCATACGTCTCTCTAAAAGCCTGCAAACACTAACAGTGCTCTGAAGCATTGCAGCAATTCTGAAACAGGTTTTTCTTTTTCCATCTTCATACATATTCCAAAGGATTGTGCAAGGTCTCTTCACAAGCTTTTTTAGGCTTTCCATGACAGTCCAACACAGCCGGTGAAGGAATGCACCATTAACAGTATAATCTTTTACCCTCATATAGTATATGACAACACAGGAGATTAACATTTTGGGGGTGTTTTTTGAGGCTTATTATACTTCTTACCAAACAGGATGCAAAGAACTCTAAAGAAGTTTAATTAAGATAAGATTTGAAATGCAAAACACACAGGTGATTTTGAAATCATTATTTATCAAGTGTGTTTGGGTAGTTTTATATGTTTTGTAAGTAGAAAAACTTACAGAATCACAGAATCATTAAGGCTGGAAAAGACCTCCAAGATCACCAAGTCCAACCTTTCAAATCCACTTTGTCAATTAGATCATGGTACTGAGTGCCATATCCAGTAATTTCTTCAACACCTTCAGGGAGGATGATTCCATGACCTCCCTGGACAATCTGTTAAAATGCCTGACCAACCCTTCGATAAAGAAATTCTTCATGATGTCCAGCCTGAACCTCCTCTGGCAGGCCCTGGGGCTATGTCCTCTTCCTGCACTTACAGTACAGTGTACCCTTTACCAAGTTCTATTGGAAATCTTTTTACAGAACCAGTGTGACTGTGACAAGCTTATTCAAAGAAGGTTTGATAGCAATGTAAGTTTTCTTTAAGTTTTGGAGGTATAACTGAAGACTTACATGAAGATATATAGTTATAGACTTATGAAGCTTGGTCACAAGAAAATGTAGAGAAAGATGGACAGATTTTTCCCTACAATGGTAACTATAAGGATGTCCATAAGTGAAAAATATACTATGACAGCTTTTGAGGATATTTTTCACCTTTTCTTAAGAGATGTCTAAAAAATGTCATATTTTTGTTATATAGTAGATATAAGGTATCTCAGAAGAGGTTATAAAGTTTAGATATTTCTATACTTTTGAAAGTTCTAGTCTGCAGGGTTGTCAAATTAGCTTATTATTAACAAAGACAAATCTGCTGTGTCAATATTATCAGTTCCATCTTGTTTGAATCAGATTGCTGGTGAATACATGTTTGTTTAAACAAATTTCATAATCACTGAATAATTAAGTTGAACAGAATCTCTGAAAGCCATCTGTTCCAAACTACATTCAAAGCTGGTCAAATCAGGTCAGGTTGCTTGGAGTGATTTCCAGTTGCATCTTAAGATTCTCTAAGATTCCCAGCCTCACTGGGAATCCTCATGTTCAACCATATTCAAGAGCTGATTTGTTGGTTGGTGTTTTTTCAGTAAGTTTAAAAGAGCAGTAATATTAATAAAATAATGTGCCCATTGCATCTTGTTTTACCACCATGCACCTCCAACAAAAGTCTGGAAACCTCGTATCTGTATGGTCTGATTGTAATTATATATGTAATTATATATGTAATTATAATATCTTTCCTGAGAGCGGCATGAAGAAAGACTTTCATGAAAATTGTCAGTAACAATTATATGCACTGTTCATTGTTCATCAATTTTCTTAATTGGCTGTCCCTGAAAACAATTATGTGTAGGCAAAAATGGATAGGCTGCATAAGTTACAATTATTTCATTAACTTATTTATTCACTCTTTTTTATGAAAAATCAATTTTTAAAAAGTAAGAAATCAGCTAGAATTCATAACACTTCCAAAGCTTTATGAAATCTAAATTCATTAGGTAATTTATTCCTAGGAAATAATTCAGCCACTTTGATTTATAATGGAGCTTGGAGCTGGGAAAACAGTACCCTCCTAACAAAACTCAGACAGATTGGTTCCTAATTACAATGTTATACGTTCCAGAGTCATGTAGTCTTTTGGGTTTTGTCTGTATTCTTCTCTGGGAAGAGACATCCATATAAAACAGCTGCAACTCCAAAAGGACTTCAAGTGGTAAATTGATTTGATTGATTCAAATTTGATTACATACTAGAAACACATTTAGTTCAAGTTAAGCACATTAGCACACATCAGCTAGAATAAAATTTCAATTGCTTCTTTGTTATTCATTAATGGAATTTAATGACTCCAACAAAACATTAATGAAGAAAAAATATTAGCTTGCATAATTCATTTGGAAAAATTAATTAATTGTTGTATTAAGGGCAGTCTATTCCATGGAGTAATTACTGAAGCTTTGGTGGGGAATACTTCATGATATTTATTTTGCAAGCTGTTGTTTACTCCTTTAATTTCACATCAATTCTGTTATGCAGATAGTATAGTTTTCCTGCTGAAGGAAATGAAACACACTCTGTAATGATGCTCCTAACTAAATATTTATAATTGATAGGGTCACCACAGTTTAACACTCAAGCTGTTAACATGATGTTTGCTGCTTCCAGTGCTGACTGGAAAGATGAGAAAATTTGTCAAGAGATAGTATGCTAAGTCATGTAAGACCTTTGATAGACCCAATTCACCTGTTCATGTGTACAACATAAACAGTCATTTCTGCTCAGCTGAAGCTTTCTAGCAAGTAGAAAATAACTTCTGGGGCCATATTTTCTTCTTGCTGACATCCATTAAGAAATACATGAGAATTTCCCATAAATGCTTACAACAATGAAGTCATTACCTAGAAACAATTTCTTTTTTTCATCTTTTGTACTCTTTTGGCCAAGTACTTATTCTGTAAATAAGGCAGATAGAAGTTCATTGTAATTTCTGCTTTCAGAGGAGTTTTAGTTCTTTACTGAAGTAATCCTCAGTTGATAAAATTAATTTAAATTAAAACATGACATGAAAGTGGTATCAGGTGAAGTAAAAGGTGGTACCATGCCGTAGCCTTGTTGACAGCAAAAACAAAGTTTACCTGGAGAGATATAGTTCTCTGGAGCACTGATAATGGATATCTGAGAAGAAAAAAAAATTATGAAATATCAACAGCTCCTTTAAATGTTTCCTCGGGGGCAGTAGGATTTTTTAGATGGTTTGTTTTGCTTTTTTTCCTTCTGTGGAAAAGATACGTTCTTTTATCAGTGTTAGGTGAAAGGGAAATATGTGAGTGAAAATATTGCATACTTCTAACCAGAATCCCAGAAGAGCCAGTTCACTGAGCACTTGGAAGGCTCTGCAAGCTCTAGATGTAAAGTGGAACCATATGTCATCATATTTAGAAAACACTACAAAATAAAGTAGAGTTTTGTTCTGTAGCTGGGATCTTGTTGCTGCTTAGAAATTTGGTGTGTTTAATGAACAGTGTTTGGCTGCTTAATTTTGGCTGCTTAATCAATTCCTTCAGCAGTAAAGCAAAAGCTGTTTGTTTATATGGCTTTTGGCATTTTGATCACAGACCATGGTCCATGTATGATTAGGGTTTTCTTTTTATTCGTCTTTGGGAATTAATTTTAGCAACTTTTGCTGTCTAACCAGCAAAGAAACTGCCTGACCACCAGAGAAATCATCCAAGGCTTACTGTAATTTATGTGATCTTCTCCCTGCATTTAGTAGGATTTGCATTAAATTTTCTACTTAGCAATATGTATGAAACATGGTAGGGGACAAACAGATGGTGGAGATGTGTTAGTTTAGGTGGTCAAAGATGGAGTGAATTAATAAAATCCTCTAGATTCTTTTTTTTTTTTTTTTTTTTTTAGGTAGCAATTTTTCAGCAAATATGAAGTCCTTTCATTTGTACTACTGAGGGATGAAACAAAATACTGCAAGCAATCCTCCTGTGGTTTGGGTGAGGAGAGAGGGTCAAGACATAACCTTTTTCCAGTTATTTTTATGATAACAGAGAAAGATACCACCATTTATGTAAATTGAGGTACAAAATGAAACTCATTAACAAATAAAAACATGATTTTTCTTCATCATAGGAAAAAGAAAAGAAAAAAAGTTTAGTAGAAATCTTAAACGCTCTGTTCACACCACCTTCTGATTGCTACAGATAAGGCTTTCCTGTGAAGCTGGAAATGGCCCACAATATCAAAGTCTCAGCAGCTTCTATGCCTTTTACTGTTTGGCAAGATTTTACTGTCAAGAGAGGCTGGATTTTCTACTGTTTTTGAGAACAAAGGACAAAAGCAGGAAAGAATCAGAAGAAGGAAACTCTCGAGCGCTACAGGAGATTCAAGTCTTCCATCTCTCTCCTAACAGTCAGTGCAGGCCAGCAGCAAATGAAGTGGAAATGATGCCTTTGTTTTCTCTATTAATTTTCCGTGCATGAACATGTAACATGCCACACGATGGCAGCACAGGCTGCAAAACGCAGTGGAGTTGCTCAGCACAATAAGGGGGACAAACAGAAGATTTAACATTGAAGCTCCTGTCTTGCAAATGCTTCTGAGGGGTAGGGTATCACTGAACCTAAGCAGCTGCAAAGTGAGGTTTTCCTGTACACAAGTCATGTCTGTGGAAATCACTTTTCTAGGAAAGACCATCTTTATGAGATGGTATAGGTATTTCTTCTCAGAATAATAAGGAGTTTATTGTCTCTAGTGACATTTTACTTTCCCACTGCCCCAAATTTTCTGTGCTTTCTTAAAACAGAATAATGCCTTCATCTCAAGGTGCACTGCTGCACTCTGTGACCTGCTGCACCTGCACAGGTGAAGGTTACAGCTTAGCAGGACAGGGCACATGTGAAGGCAGAGACCGGTTCCAGCAGAAGTCTTTGCTTTCCACATACAGCTGTCTCTGGCACCATTTCAAAGATTTCAGGCTTCAAAAGGAAAAGCAAAATGAACCTCAGGAAGGAAAATAAGTTGTAATTTTGAAAACTGACTGGAAGGAGGCGTGGGAGCTATGATGAAGAAGGGCTGGGTTGGAAAGCTGACTGAACAAGGTGCCCTTCTCTGCTGCCTTTTTAACTTCCTCTTTGGTTTCTTTACTCCTTTTCTGCCCCAGAAATCCTGGACATCTGATTTGTGCTCCTTTTTCCTCTGCCAGCGATTAAGTGGTATCTAGCAGACAAACACACACCAAATGAAAATAAAAAAGCCGTAACACTTACAAAATGAAATAGCCATCTAGAAACAAAACCGGATACATCACTTTGTCTGGATGTGGGATTATGATACCTTTTAATTCTATTAAATTGATTTCTATTTCACCATTCAGATGATTCTGTGGTTTGTTACTGCAGCATGAAGCCTGCATTTCGATTGTTTGCAGTAGCCCAGGATGCAGCGTGGGTAGGAGCTGATTATTGAAAGCTCTCTCTTTTGTGCCATCGCATGCTGCCATCCTGAGGCCAGCTCCTGCAGCTCTGCACAAGCCCTGCACATCCCTCCCTGCCTGCTGAGAGACCACCCAGGTCGAAGTTTGAGTCTTTTCAGAATCATCGCAGTTTCAGAGGTAGCCCAAGAAAATTTTTTATCTGAATCCCAAGGAGCTAAATTAAAATTCACTTTTAGTAAGCATTCAAGTTTATCATGACTTTTAGTTCGTATTTTTTAGTCTGAGACCATGCAACTACTGTTTTTACAACTGAAAGTTAAATTGGTGTGGTTCTTCACTTGATTCATATAATTATGCCAGGAAAAATCATTCTTTGCCTTTTCTGGATCATAGTTTATCAGTCTGTAAATGGTATATAACTCAACACTGGTTATCTTTGGGTCCCAAACACTGTCCTAGAATTTGAGAGGATGAGTATGCCTTCATAGCACACTGTTTCTAGTGTAGGTTTGGTCACAGGAAAAAGCCCTGAAATGCAATTGGATGTTGGCAAGTTGGCAACTTCAGACACTGCAGTCTTTGGTTCCAAAGCTGTTACCAGTTCTCTTTTAGGAATGAAGGATTGAGGCAAAGACAATTATCTGCTGCCATACAAAAAGCATAAATGCTCTTTCTCCAGCATGTCACACCATTATACATGTTTTACTCCCAGTCTTTGTTTCAGCAGTGTAAGTTGATTTCCTAGAGCTTTTCAAGCAACTTGAAACAGCTTGTAGTTTAATGCCCTTTTTAAAACTTTCATGAACAAAAATATATTAAATATAGAATTCTAATGTTCCTTTCTGCAGGGGTTTCTTTGGGAAAATTTGAAGGGCAAGATCTAATTGAAGTCAGTTCTGAAACTATTACATGCCCTTAAGCATGAATTGGTGCAAGTATTTTTTTATCTCTGTAAGTACATGTGGCTAGATTTGCATTAATTTTCATTGTTTGTTTGTTTGTTTGTTTTTCTTTAAAGCAAACTTGCAATATGATTTAATTCTTGCCTATAGAAGATTTCTTAGGTAATAAATTGAGAAGTGAGCTTGGAGAAAATCAGTTTGTAACACATTAGTGTGAATATTATAATTAAAATATTAATGGCTTGTTGAAACTTGGATAATTATGAAAATCAATGAAGTAGAGACACTCAGGTGTCATATACGAATATTAGGATAAGAGGAGAAGCCCATATTACCTCAACTGAAATAGAAAGCAAATCTTTCCCTTTGTAGTAACATGAAATAAAGAAATGTGAAGAATATGAATGTTTTACATGAACTATAATTATCATTGTGAAGCAAAAAAATTCATGTTTCCTGCTGTAAGATTAATGAAAATATTTACACTCCTATGAATACATGAGGGGAGCAGTGTAAAAAGTAGCACCATATGATAAAATCCAGGTGGAATGCTGATGTGCTGCTACATCTGTTGACTGAAGAAGCATCCAACTGTGTTAGACAGTGTTGTACACCTGATAATGCTGTCCTTCACCTTTCAATCCAATGTTCTTTTTGGTTCATTTGTGTTGTGGTTTAACCTCAATAGGCAGCTAACACAGCTGCTTGCTCACTTCCCTGCAGAGGGGTAAGGGAGAAAATAAGAAGAGCAAAAGTGTGAAAACCTTATGGGTTGAGATAAGGACAGTTTAACAGAGAAAGCAAAGGCTGTGCACACAGCAAAGCACAGCAAAATAAGGAATTAATTCACCACTTCCCATTGGCAGAGAGGTGCTCTGCCATCTTCAGGAAAACTGGGCTCTCTCATACATCAGAGTCACTTGGGAAGACAGATTCCACAACTCTAAATGTCCCTCCTTCCACCTTCTTCCCCCAGTTCTGGTCCGCTGGGATCAGCTGTCCTAACTGTGCCCCCTCCCAAATCCTTGTGCACTCCTAACTTCCTCACTGGTTAGGTGAGATGAGGAGGAGAAAAGACCTTGGTTCTATATAAGTGCTGCTTAACAATAACAAAAACATCTTAAAAAACAAAAACAAAACAAAAACAAACAAACAAAAAACAAAACAAAACAAAAGCAAAAACAAAACCACAAAAACAAATTTATCGATGCATATTTTATCCCAAACCCTTACCATAGAACCATTCAAGCTACTATACTCTAGCCAAAATCAATACAATTTATTTAGAGTGCATACTCTGAAGTTTAGCCTCTTTTTGTTTGTTATCTGCTTGTATAGGGTAAATACAGTCAACCTCTGACCTGTGAGTCTTACTCTTAGCTGGAGTAACTTCAAACACTGCAGTCTTTGGCTCCAAAGCTGTTACCAGCTCTCTTACAGGAATGAAGGATTGAGGCAAAGACAATTATCTGCTGCAATGCAAAAAGCATAAATACTCTTTCTCCAGCATGTCACACCATTATACATTTTTTATTCCCAGCCTTTTTTTCAGTGGTGTAAGTTCACTTCCTAGAGCTTTTCAAGCAACTGGAATAGTTTATGCTGATATCTTGGCAAAGAGTTTGTCTAAGCCACTGCTGTTCTAACTGGTTCATGCTCACTGGGAATTGGCCCAAGAGATGAATGCTGCAAATCTGAAAGAGCACAAAACTTAGACAACTGCAAACATGCTCTTCTCTGCATTTGCATCTTAGATAGCAATGAAGTTTATGCACGCCATCCTGGTTCATTTTTCCTATGAAGCTCAAGAGTTACTACTTAGCACTAAGAGCGATTTTTGCCATAATTTGTTTCTAGTCTTCATTTCCTCTGATAGCTACTCTACCACAATATTACTTTTTTATATATGAAAATCATAAAGAATTTGGGAATGCACTTGTTAGGAACAACAATGGGAAAAAGTAATGCGGCAGTTCTGTCTACACAAAACAGTGCAGGCAAATAGGAACAGATCTGTAAAGCAAATTGCCTGGTTTTGAGGGGCAGTGTCCACACCAGAGGTGTGTCAGGGGAATTAATTCTCAGCTATGGCTATTCTTATCCCACAGACTGTGTGTTCCTGTGTGTTTCACTGCTCAAGGTGAGGGCCAAAAACCAGGATAATGAAAAAGAAAACACAATGGAGAAACAAAGAACTTTGACAAGCAAGAAATAGAGATTATGTTGGTGACATGTACCTAAGCAAGCTAAACTAAAGATCCACCCTTCAGCTTCAGAACTCTTGCTTCCAGGCGTTCACCGATCACTTTTGTAGTTTAGTGTTCTGCAACAGGTTATTCACTTTGAAGACCTTAATCTTCCTTAGAGTTTAATCTTCCTTTCATATATGATTTTCTGATGATTAGTTGGCCCTGTTGCCTCACAGGACATTGTATTTTAATGTTCCTTTCCAGAAGAGTAAATTCAAGACTCATGTCTTTTGGCAAAATTAGCTTTACTGGGTGTCTCATGTGGCAAGAGTCAGGTTTAGTTGCTCAACATTTCTCTTCTATTGCATTTATGTTTAATCTTGTTCACAACTGAGTCACTATTGAGGGAAATTTTGCAATCATTGTTCTTTGAGGATTTTTATTATCATAGCAATTTTGTCAAGAGCCAAATAAATCATGTTGGTAAGACATGTTTGGACAGTAAAAGGAAACTGCCTTGTAGCAGCAGAACAGTACTCAGTAAGAGTGTCAAATCACATCAAGCAATAAACCTCACGAACAAATACATGAATTTCAGCCTGCTTTTTAAAGCAGGTTCCACAACCAAAAGAGGAGCTAGGAAGCAAGTCAATGTAAACTAGATATTTGTACATCTGCCAAAGGATGAAATGCTTTTAAATGTATTTCTCTTTTCTTTCTCATTACTCATCTCATTTCTCCCTTCTTTCCTGATTTCTTTTCTTTCTCATCAATTTTATTCATTGAGCAACTAATAATTTTAGCATTTTGAAAGGGTTGCTGGAATGTTTTCTCTGCTCATTTCATCTTATAACATTTCTTTCTTGTGTTTACCTGGAAGTAAAGGAGTATTTTATATCAATCACAAAGACAAATACACAGGAAATACCATTCTGAGAAATAGAAAATATTCATTTCAGAACATGAGGAGAAGAAGACAGTATTATTCCTGTAAATATGAAAGTTTTTTTCTCTGTGCATTAAAATGCTAATGATTTTTTTATATAAGCTCAAAGATATAGCTGATGCAATACTTTTTTTTTTTAACTTGGCTTGAAAATTGTTTTGAACAACTCATATTCACACAGCCATTATCTGCACTTAAGCTAACTAGTTTTGATATGTGTCTTCTGCCTTGATCTTGACTGCTTTTAATATTCTCTTCATTCTTAGTATGATGCTATCAGTTGTCCCAGATTCTGCACCTACTATGTCATCAAAAGTTTTCTGTGCTTCACTAGCAAGATGTTCACCAGTTTCTGCACAGCTACAGACTTACAAGTTGATCCAGACAAACAGATCCCATTTTCATTGTGCCTTTGAGTTTCACAGCCCGAGGTGAATATGACCTTAACTTAAATTATATCAACAAATTTTTCACTTGATGATTTGAAAACAATAAACCTGTCTCCTTTCTGCTTTTTATTGCAATGAACCTGTCTTTCCATGTGGAGTGGCGCAGATAAATGTGGCAGCTGTTGCTGAAGGCAACCAAAAAAATATTATATCCTCATGTATCTCTAAATTTAGTGAAATACAATAAGAAATCCTTGATGAACCTCATGCAATATGAATTTAGGGATGACTTCTTATAGTGTCAGACAGAAGACAAGCTTATGGCAGATGCCAGGTCTCATGCTTTTGACAAACTGCTGGCTTGCGCATATCTTGTATTGAGCAAGAGTGTCCCAGTCATCAGACATTTCTTTCCAGAGTACTTTGACATAAATGTCCAAGTCACCCCCACTTATTCCATGCTGGTGCAGTTCTTGGACCAGTTCTGGTAGCAAATTCAGCAAACTGAATTTGTTCAGGAGGAAACGTAACCAAAATCTCATCTTCGTGTGTACATTAAATACATTCATCACTCCTAATGATGATATAAATCTTCAACCAGTGAACAGCCCTCAAAGGGCCTTTAATCACAGGGAGAGGATGTTTCAGTCAGGGAACCAGCTTAAATCTTGGCTGATGTCACCTAAAATTGCCCTAATCATCTTCGATGTGTAAGTAGAAGTCTTGGCACTAAGCACTTTAACCTACTGATCCAGTGTTGGTGTGACAGATTGTTAATGTAAAATTAATCTGGAATTCCTACAAACTCTTCAGGATTAGCCTCTGAGGCTCTGGTCACTGATTCACGGAGTGTGCACAGTGGTTCTGGAAAACTCACCTCATGCCAGCAGTTTTGAGCGCTATCATGCAATGGTCCAGCTGTTGAAATTTAAACAATATTTTAAAAGGACGTGATTGCTCTCTTTTAACCAAGCAGATCTATGCAGAGGACAAATAATTTCCAAATTGTATTTCTACTCCATTTCAGTTCTGTCTTGCAATAATTAATTTGTGCAAAAATGCCTCAGTTTACTTTCAGAAAAAGGGTTGAGCACGGTTTCAAATTTCTCTCTTTTCATGATGCTTACAGATCAATGTTCTCTCTGATGCATTCTAAGACACATTGTATGTAGATGATTATTAAGGCACAAATATTGAATATTTTGTCTATATCTTGTTGCAATGGGCCATATGGAGCAAAGCTATGCTCTGCATATCCTGTGATGGATGTGATGAGTATGGGTCTGTATTCCAATGTAAAAAAAGTTAATTAATTATTCGCATTTTTTATCTGAATTCACATACATCACATTACAGTAATTTCACGATTATAAACCGCACCTGAATATAAGCCGCACTTCCGGGTAGCTGGGAAGACCACGGGATTTGTCCATATATAAGCCGCACCCGAATATAAGCCTCGTTGGTTTTTTTGGCTTTTTTTGTTTTTTTGTTTTTTTTTAACTCCACACGGCAGAGGGGGCAGGGCACTCCAGCCTGGCCCCACACAGCCTGGCTTCCCAGCGGCAGGGGCCGGCCCGCCCTTGCGCAGCCCCCGTTCCCAGCCGTCCCACCGTCCCGGCGCCTCCTGCCGGCACAGGGGCCGGCCCGCACACTTGAGCCCCCGTTCCGGGCAGTCTCATGCTCCCGGCGGCTCCCACTTGCCACTCTGCTTGGCCGGCTCTCACTTCCGGGTTGGTGTTTCGCTGGGATTTGTCCATAGATAAGCCGCACCTGAATATAAGCCGCACCACTGGGGTAGGCTGGAGTCTTCAATGAAAAAGGTGCGGCTCATATTCATGAAATTACTGTACATTTATACTCTATCATAAAAATAGCTGAAAAATATTCTGTTTTCTGTATTTTGCAGCTCCTGTTTCTACCATACTTTTGTTCCCATCTTTAATGGAAACAACTTTCAGTCATAGCTGTGGTCCTTGTTAGCAATAACAGCACGTCATGAAGAGCTTCATACACAGATGTCAGTCAGGTCTGTCAGACTCTGTACTCACAGATTTTTATGTACATAAATTTATGTGGAACTGATAGCCACTGTCCCACACCTGGTTAAAAGTCCACAGTTGAAAACATAACCGCAGTTTCCAGGATCAGCTGACTGCACAGGTTATCACCTGCTTAAATCAAACTTTGTGTTTCAGCTGCTATAAATAAAATAATCAGAAGTTTATTTTATTATAACACCTGCCCAACTTTTTTCTTTGACCAATTAAACCATTTCTTATTTTTCAAGCAGAAGTAACTGCCTTGCAAGTGCTTAACTGCCCAACAGCTTTCAAGATTCATCCTCCCTGTTAAAATTACATCATTTTTCACCCCACCTACATATTACCTTTTTTTTGCATATATTATTGTGTGCTTGTACATGTCCCTGGGAAAATAGAGAAAGCATTTAATGCAATATAATTTCTATAAGTCCCAAACTTCCTATTTGTCAGAGCAGTGCCCTGCAGTTTATTCCAGCAAACTGTCAAAGGAGACATTAGAGTCAAACAATATTAGGAGTTCCAGTTTTTTCATAATTATATTGAGTTTCAGAAAATATATGGTGCTGCATTCTTGGCAGGCATGTATTACATTGCTGGCTGCACTGTGCTCTTCCCTGCAAACCCAATTTCAGAAACATTATACCGAGCAGAGCTGGCCTGTTCTCCCAGGCTTGGCACCTCCTTTGGTACCTGCCCATGGCTCAGCAGCACGGGCTGCTTAGCTGGGGCCCAGGCTGGGAGCTGTATAGAGATGTGCCCCCTCACTATAGGAAAGGATGAAAAATTGAGGCAGATATTGCTCTGCCAGGAACTCTCATTCCTGCCAACAAGTTATCCTTTAGTAAGCATTTCAGTTGACCTGTTCTCTCACGTGTTCCTAATTGAAGGGGTGAGTGAATACTGCAAAAGTGCTGAGAGCAGGTGATGTGGGTTTTTTAAACACTCTGTGGGGTACTTAGAAAGAAATTCAAAAAGTGATGACTCAGAGATCTTCATAAGGAGTATTGTATCTTAGTCTGATACATGAGTACTGAGATAGGGTGCCAATGCAAACATCTAACAGAAAACAGAGCAGTTTTAGGAAAAATTATGTACTTTTAATAATAATGATGAGAGAAATAAAGTTTCATCGACTGGGTGTTTACACATTATTTAACCCAAAAACAAGTGAACCTTGCAGTGAATAATAAGGGCATAGCTATTTCTAACATCTTCCTGCCACCATTCCTCTGGTAAGCGTAAACCATGATATTTTTCCCATTTTTTTCTGATATTCATGTTACAGATCAGTGTAATCCATGCTATGCTGTGACCAAT
>VRYO01001463.1:43365009-43408995 GCA_009812075.1 Sialia sialis | reverse complement strand
AACAATTTCCCCCCCCCCCCCATACAATTTCTGTAAGATAAAAACTAATAAAGCTAACATTGCAAAGGTTGTGATTGTTTGTAATGCTACCCCACGTAATGGTATGAGCTTTGATTTTTGATATTGTTATTTCCTTCATAATTATTGATTGTAAAATATTATCCATTTTGTAAATTTTTGCTGGCTGTTAACAGCACTGTGAGTCTGGAGTTCTAGATATCTGGTTAATTTGAGAGAAAATAACTAAAACCTTAGCCTCAATAACAGACATCCACTGGTTATCAGCAAAGGTTTTTTTAAGTTACTACAGAATTTATCGGTGGCATGAAAAAATCATGTATCCTTTGATTACCACCTAAAGGCTTCCTGTATTTGCTTTATGTTAGTTATACTTAACTTCTTCCCTTTAGTATTGTTTCTGATATAGCGGCTGATTGAGCTGTGTACAATACAAAACCCAAGATATAAGATGCTCTTCAAACCATGTTTTAGGAAGGCAAGGGAAAGGTGCCAATTGCTTTTGTGTTCTAGAGCACAGGTGGATCGTAAAACCTCATCATATACTCTTTGATCTTGTCAAATTACAGCCTCATTAGAGTGGGAGGGAAGAGTTGGGATACTTTATGAGCCTATTTGATTTTTAGTATTTATGTGATAAATTTGTCGTGGTTTGGTTGTAGTTATGAGCTGGCTTAATTACAGGTTGATCCAGCAAAGTTACCTGTATTTAAAGAGTTGCGTCATGCTTCCTTGTTTGCCCAAGTCTACTTTCAGTCTAATAATTTCAAATGATAAAGATAATTTGCATTGAAAATCTAAGTTGTTCGGCATTAGGTAGAGGCTTTTTTCTCAATTGCATATTTAAGTTTAGCTCAAAAATCTAATACTTTCTTAGAAAGTGGGGGGAAAAAATCACATATACATACACACACAACCTTTCCTGTTCAAAAGTTTCAGTGTCTCTTGTTTTTCATAGAATTTTGACTGTTTTCATGGGGTTATTCTACTGTCAGGTAGATGTCAATTGGTATCATGCCTGTCCCACTTGATCAAATTGTGAGTCTGACTTGCAAATTTGCAGACAGCCTATGAGTATCTGTTGGCTCATATGCAAAGAATGACCTTTCTGAAATGCGCTTTCTCTAAGGACCTTTGAAGCTGACCAAGGCTTTCCTTTCGGTTGGCACTGTAACCATAGGCCTTCTAACCAAAATTAGGTACAGAGGTGGGATTCATTTGACCAAATAGAAACCTTTATCTTCAGCTTGAAAGAACCATAATCCAAAACTCCATTATCTAAATCTCTCCTAACTAGAAATTCACTGCATGATGATTACCTCATCTGTAGATGTCTACATTTTTCAAATGTAAGTTATGCTGTTATTTGCCCTTTCCTCACAGACCCTCTACTGTGTGCAGACAGCTCAATCAAATTCACATTATGCAGAAGCTAGACTGCAAGAAGAGAGTGCAAATTGCAAAAGAGGTGTTTGACATATCAAAACTTATCTTTTGTGAGGTAAGAAATGATACCCGTGTTCACACAGAGACATGTCCTGAGGCCAAGGCAGAGAACAAAAGCAAAGGGTAAAGAGAAAGCTAGGATAAGAAAGGGATCTGGAAGCTGGAACTAAAGAGGAAAAGTCCCAAAATAGTATGAGTAGGCTGGGCTCAGAAAACAGAACAAATTGCTTGGGGAGTTACTTGAACATAAATAATGTCATTTCTCCATAACATATAAAGCTAGCACTTTGGAGTTGCAGATTTCTTCGAGGTATTTGCTGATGGAAAGCATTGCATACTGAGTTTTTAACATGCCTCAGCCAAAATAAGACTCTAGATATTTCAAAACAATCTACTGCATCTGTAGATCTTGCTTAACTTTGCTGATCATCAATACTACCTGGGCAACTTTAAATCCAGCAAATCTGATTTTTATACATAACTGGGTTTTTTTATGTCACAGATTTATCTGAAGATATTACAGAACACTGAATGAATATTCACATTGTTCCACTTGAATATATACTGAAGGCTAATAATCAATAAATATTTCAGTGGAAATCAAAAATAATTCATGGGAAAACACACACTGTCCCCTAAAAAAAAAAAAAAAAAGATGTATCCCAAAAGATGTAAGACCAAAACAAAAGCCATAGCAAACAATGACAGATTTCACGGTAGTCTATTTTCAGTAGCAACTCATTAGACAAGCTGGTGCCCTTCTCATCTCACATTTTTTTTCTGATAAGATAGTCCTTTTAACCTAAAACACTTGTCTTATATTCATTCAGAAGGCTCTGAACGGGATTAAAAGAGCAAGAACAGCGTGTTGTGTAACAGTCTCCTGATAAAATAATACTTTGACCCCTTACTCTCCCCCTAGGAAAATACATAGAACCAGGAATAATGCAAGATCATTGAGAAACTTTGAACCCCATTTTCATTGTTATGCTTAAGTATAGCCCCAACTTGAGGTTGACTGAGGTTGAAGTGAGTCAGTTTCAGGTCTTTTTTTCTTTCCCCCCCCACCAGTTTCTCCACAGCACAGTGGATATATCCACTCTCCATCTCGCGAGTATGACCAGCACACAAATGCTGAGCTCAGCCCTTTGATGCTGCCTGCAGAAAGAGGCAGCATGGAGTGCCATGGACTCTCTCAGTGCTGCATGTGTAACCTCACTCCTCCTCCTCCTCCTCTTACAGTCCCACAGTACCAAAAAGCACAGGGATGGAAAGAGGCCCACCCTTTGTATGAGCTGAAAAACACCAGTGGCATAAATATTGACAAGGAATGAATACTGAGGCAGGTTCACACCCTCAAAGCGAAGGAGGAGTGAGGTGTGCCCTCAAGAGAAGCATCTGTACCTGCTGACCCTGAGCCATGCAGAAGCACCAGGAGGAAGCAGCGAGTGGGTGACAGCAGTGGGTGACTCTGCTTCGAGGGACAGATAGACCCAACTATCAGTGTGACCTGCTCCCTAGACAGTTTTGCTGCTTGCCCAATGAGAACGTCCAAGAGAGGATTAAAGAGTAGACAAGGGCAGCGTCTGTATGCATCCCCTGACCAGGTAGAACAAGCACATGAGCCTTTCCATGGGTAGCCAGAAGCAGTCTCTCATCTACAGACTTTGGTACTCATGGGGCATTTTAACCACCCTGATACCTGCTGAAATGGCATAAGCAGCAGCTTGGCTGCTTGGAAAGCACAGCTTGGCAGAATAGGACCTGGGGCTCCTGCTGGATACCATTAGTCGATGTGCTTTTTCCAAAAAGGAGGCCTATGACATTTTGGGCGGCATGTGGAGTGTTGCCACCTGGTCAAAGGAAGTGATCCTTCCCTTCTAATCAGCACTGGTGAGGCCACACCTGGACTGCTGTGTCTAGTTCTGGGCTCCTCAGTACAAGTGAGACATGGACATACTGGAGACGGTCCAAAGAAGGCACTAAAATCTGTGAAGGAACTGGAGCCTCTCTCTGGTGAGGAAAAGCTGAGGAATGTGAACTGTTCAGCCTGGAGAACGTTCATTATTAATTTATACCTGCACCTGAAGTGAAGGTGCACAGCTGGCAGAGCCAGGCTCTTTGCAGTGGTGCCCAGAACACAGGCAGCACCATCTGAAGATCAGGAAGCACATCTTTACTTTGAGGGTGACTGAGCACTGGAACAAGGTTTTCCAGAGAGGCTGTAGTCTCTGTCCTTGAAGATACTCAAAATCCACATGGTCCAGAACAACCAGCTACAGCTTGAGCAAAGAGGTTGGATCAGAGGACTTCAGGAGGTCCCTTACATCTCAGCCATTCTGTAATTTCTTTCCTTGAAGTTGGATAACCAAACTTACATTCCACTTATCTCCTGATCATAATATCATAACCCAAATTTTAATACGTTTGGCACGTAAAGCTGCAGAATATTAGTGCAGTGGGGGTTATCTGCTGCTACTGGTTTTCAAATGATTTTTATAAGGTTTTCAAAGCACGTACTGTGTATCTTTTACAAATTATCAGGAAGATGACAGAGTAATCTTTTACTCTTTAAAGAATAATACTTTTAATATCCTGAATTTGCCAAGTATAAACTCCAGCTAGACCCCTCCACAGTTCATGCTGCAAGGACAAGTACTACTTGCATTACAGAACTATAGTGGCACAAAACCACTTTCATTAAAATTTAAAAATCCAATCCCCTTCAGACATACTTATCTTCATAAACTGGTTCGTGCACAAGAAATGAAGAGTTTTTAAAGAACATCCTTTTATTTTGCAAAAAATTTATTACTCACTGTTGTAAAAAATATACCTAAAAATATGATGTTAAGATAATTTTGACACAGCCAAGTAGATTGCAGATTACCTAGCTGAAGGGAAAAAATCTTCACAATTTTAAGGCAATTCAAGACAGTAACAACAAGTGAATTATACATTTTAAAATTTTCCCTTTATAAGATTTACACAAATGTAACCTGGTACTTGGTATCTGTAAACTTTAATGCTTTATACAAAATTTCCATTCACATAATTAGAAGACACAATGAAAATAATGCTTTGCAGTTCTTTTTTTAAAGCATCTCACTTCTAGTCTTGGTTTTACAGAAATAGCTGGTTCAACTCAGAATTTTAGTTTTTGAGACAAAGGAGTAGAAGTGATTCCAGATTTCTACTTTGTTTAAAAATGGGGAGGGAAAGGTAATTATCTATGTTTTCTGAAATGTAAAAAAAAAAAAAAAATTAAAACCAAACAAGCAAACAAACAAACAAACAAAAAAAAAAAAAAACACAAAAAAAAAAAAGAAAAGAAGAAAAAAACCCAAACCAAAACCAAATCAAAATAAGACAAAAAAATCCCCAAAACCAAATAAAATATTTTTTAGGTAAATTAGACTAGAAATGCATTATTTTGATTTAAATAATGTATTATTTTAATTCTAGGATGGTAAGTTTGCAACCATCTGCTTTAAACAGCCAACACTGATTCAATTCTATTCAATCATACAAATTTGGTCTATTCTTTTAGAAAAGTACTACTGTTATATTTCATGAGGAAAGAAACCATACTCACAGGGGTTTCTCTACAACACCATCCAAGTAATTGTCAAGAGTGCAGTTGTTAGTTATTCTAGGTCCTTCTGAGCCATAGGAATTTTATATAATTTAAAATACAAACAAAAACACCACCAAACATTGAGAGAGAGAGGGAGAGACATTACTGTTACCTTAAAAAGCATATAGCCAATAACTAAACATAAAGATCCAAGACACAAAGCAGCAAGAAAATTACTAGGGGACAGATCTTCACCTGGCATGAAGTCAGCATAGCTCCACTGGCATCAGCAGAGAAATTCTGACTTGCATCAGTCTCAAATCTGACTGTCCATGTACAGAAATTTTTGTTTATGTTAGCGATAAAGATGAGCGGTGTTCAGAAGAGAAGTGTTAGCACACATTTTTTAAATGAAGCAAATTAGTAACACCTTGCTTCTCATCTAGCATTTTGCTGCTGCTGCCATTCTTGCCGCTGCAAGTGTATTTAACTTCAGGATGAATTCATTACCACTTTCAAATTATACAGTAAAATATATTTAACATTGTTCTATGAAGTTCTTCATCACAGCTAGTTCTTCCCAGAAATATTCTGAAGCCCATTAACAGTGTGAAACACAAAGTTTTAAAAGTACTATTTTCTAATGCTGGGAAGTCTATACTGTTATGGATTTTCACTGACCATAATTCATATGGAATGAACTGCAACCACTGGAAGTCAGCAGTAACTGAAATTTAGAGCAGCATAACTTTTGCTTGTTAGCAATTATTTCTTTTACAGATCATTAGCTATAGTAAATTTTTAAAAATATCTCTAAGGCGTATGTTTACAGAGCAAATCCTAAAAGCAGACTTATAGCTACAGAAATAAGTAATTGCACAAGTTTCTCAAAGGCACCAAGATGTTCTTTTAAGGCACAAGAGAATTCCCAGAGTGCAGAAGACAGATTACTTAACCAGGAGTGCAAACATTAAAAATAACACTTAAAACCTGGGAAGCAGAGGTGCAATTCCACCTGCTGCTCATGGCAGCATTCAAGTCACGCTACTGTGATCTGCCAAAGGTATTTCAGACTTCTGTGTGTGTATATATATATATAGTGTATATGTATGCTTAATCTAGTACAGTAACACATGGGATTCAGATGGTTTCTGCCAGAGATGTTTCTAAACACTGACCACTACAACTACCCCAAATTAAGCTCAAACTGGGTTTCTCCCAGTGTAATTTTGCATCTCAGTAAAAAGGTATCTCTAAAACACACTAGTAACAGAGTGTACTCAATCCATTTGAGCCATATCTTCTGTCAAGCTCTACTTCCAAAAAGAAACAGTTTAATGAAGTACACAGCAAGGCAAGTAAAGAAGGTAGTGGTAGCTACACTGGACAGAACTCTCGGCAGTGCTCATCATTTCTGCAATGATACTGTGTCAAAACTCACAAGAAACTGAGGTACAAGTTTGTGTGAAGTAAACATGAGATTTATATTGTGTTCATTTGAAGCATGATAGTTTCCTCTATTGCATGATTTATTTTTGTTTGTTTGTTTGTTTTTGATCTCTTATTTCCTTAAAAGAAAAATACATCCTTGCATACAATGCTGATACCCTATGTGGTGATGCCATAAATCCCTTAGGATAGCAAGTTTGATGGGTGGTAACCCATTAGGAGAAAAATATATTTTTTGACTATTATTTTACATATATACAATATATATATATATTTAATTTTCAATCAAAATGTAAAGTTTTCTAATATATTCATGAGTATTTTTATGTCCAAAATGAAAAAATATTATGTATCTCAGTTCATATAAGTTAACAAGGTATTTGATATCCACCAACAATATGATTTGCTTAATTTCTACAAAATTAAAAGAAAACAAAGAAACAGTGAGTTATAAAGCTTTCCTTCTCCAAAGCCAAATATAATAAAATTTCGAAGCTGGATAATTAATTAAAAGAACACCAAGTTTTGCATTGTGAGCAATCACAAAGAATGCAAAATCTGAACTAAGTAGAAACTAGCATTACTATATTAACCTAACGAAAAAATATTTTGAATCCCTTTTTTCTGACAGAATGTGTCCAGTGTAAGAAAATGTAAATTTAAAGCAAGAGTTATTTACACTCTCACCAGCCTATCTTACTTTTGATAAACCTCTACCCCTCTCAATTCCAAAGTACCTAATATCACAAAAGTATGATAGCCACTTATTTACAGGTTTTTTTCAGCACTGTGAAAGGCACGTTTATCTTTTGATGCATGTTTCTGCTAATGTCCTAAACTTGGGCTCCAACTGATCTAAGAAGTCGAGTGCCTCTTCTTCATGCTGATCACTGCAGCAGCCTACAGAGCCAGCCAAGGATCCTTTTCCTTCATAGTTATATGAAAGGAGATAATCTTCAGAATGCTTCTGTTCTTCATCCTGTCTGCATAGGTGCACCTTCTGGGTAGGAAAAGAACAGATCTTGTTATTTGCTTAAATTGTTATCCTAAACATATTGCAAAAAAAGAATTTCTTTTTGATTTACCTTTCATTCAATTATTTTTAATCACAGTGTGTCCTCTAATGGATTCCTACATACAAAAAATGCACATGATTGGTCTATATCATTATGACTACAAAATATAAGTATTTAATAAAGAAATAATTTCTACTAATTATATATGTAATAATAAAAGAGGAAGAACCTGTTTAAATAACCTGTTAAGCAACTAAAATCCACTGAAAATTAAAAGACTGATTTATACATAACTAGTTAGACAAGTAGTGAGAGTTTTTTGATCTCCAAGAAATGAACTACACTTTTAATGCTGTACATTCATTGCTGCTCCATTGCTAAGTTAAATACAAGGTTTAAATTAGCACGAACAAGCAGTTAGAATAAAAGCAAACAGACATTCTCAGAAAAACTCACAAAAGCTTTAGTAATTATTCTAAATTATTCAAAATTAAAAATAGCACACTGCCTATAGTTTAAGCTAAGATAATAAAATAATTTACACTTATGTCTGAAATATGTCAAGGATTACTCCTTGAAAGAGCAATATTCCAAAGGGGATGCAGAGGAGCAAAGGAGAGGAAAAATGAAATGAAACCAAAACCAGAAGGCCACCTTTCTAGCACATTAACATGTCTTCCTTGAAAAGCCTGTATATATTGTCCATAACCTACACTTTGAAGAAAATCAGTTTCAGAACACTTACTTCGCCTAAACGAGGATGTGTGAAATTATGCCACTCTGAGTAGGAGTATCTACAAGTATCCATCATAGGCTGTCCTCCTCCTTCTTTAACTGATCCCAGAGTCTGATGGCCACCTCCCTTGACTGATTCCAAGGTATGCCCTCTTCCTTTTGCCATTTCAAATGTTTGCTGCTCTCCTGTTTTTACTCCATACCCTCCTTGACCACACGTATTTTGTAGAGGAATTATATTGTGATCCTAAACAAAACAAAAGCAAAAAGCAGTAGTGAGAACATCTTTTTTTCCCCTCATTTCTTTTTCCTTTTCAATTCAAAAGAAGAAATGGCTATCAGAAACTGTCATAACAGAAATTTGAGAAATCTCTATCTTGGCACTGTGATATTTTGAGCAAAAGGGTATCTGTAGTGTCTAAAGATCATAAATAATCTTGGGAAAGGATATTATGACAAAAGAGAAAAGAGGATATCTGCATTATGATATGATATATGATATGATCAAAAAAATGCAAGTTTTAACCTAGTGAAATGCATATAATCCACATTCTAGTTTATAATGGACATCTCAATTGCAAGTTTCTATGTTGAAACAAACAGACAACTTACCATCACTTCCTCTCCTGGAGCTTCTGTGTTTGAAATTATTAAATTGTGATTGGCACAATCATCAGTCACCTGCCTGTGCATTACCCCAGCGCCACAGCAGCCACAAATTGTGATCAGGATCACTATAGAAAAGGAAATAATAATATAAATTTTACCTCACAATGGTATCTACTTATGTTGGATAATGAATTTTAAGGGCCTAAGCATTAGGAATATTTTTTTTTTAAATCATTTCCAAAAATGCCCACACTTAAAGCTTTATATATTCACTTTTTTTTTTAAACCGTATAGCAAGTAAGTACTGCATTGCTGAATTATTTCATTCTTCTAAAACACATCTGGTTTTTCCAAAAGAAATGTAAGCATCCTTTATAAAAGCACTGTGACTCACACAATTTCACAGTAATGAAAAATTTAGTCCAAACCCAGGTGAAAAGTCATGTCTTATGCCTATAGCTTGGTTGTACATGAGATATTTTTCATATGCAGATGTCAAATTATATCATAAGGAACTAATAAGCAACCTAAATGTCCCAATACCAGAAACTTTTGCTTCACAGGAAAGATGAGCAGAACCCTGGAGGACTTCCAGCATTACACTGAGACAATCTTATTTAATCCCTTGTATTCATTTTATTCCTCTTAATAATACTACTTTTTGTTGTCCGAGACTCACCCAAAAATGACTGAATAACAGAATCATGATCAACTAACACCTCTCCTAAACAAATGACTAAACCTTTCATTCAGAGAACCATTCTGTTTTCTTCATTTTCAAATTGTTAGCTTAAAAACAGAGAAGCCCACAAGGAGGAGAACAGCTCTGCCTAACTGCCCACTGTGCAGTTTGAGCTCTGAACACAAACTTCTGTGAAAATTGGCCAAGAGTCACTTTCAAGCTACTTTAGCTTCTGTAGCATCAGCTGTCAGAGATCTGCACCAGTGATTCCAGCAATTGCCTCCTGATGCTGACAGATGGGAAGAAGACATCCATGACAGCACTGAGCAGAGGATACACAGGGTAAAACTTATCCACAGTAAAATAAACGATCTAGTTGCAAGTGATGCAATCAAGAGGCAATGAAAAAGAGGTAGGTGACGTTTCACACAGTTTCTTTGCTGCATGTTCCTACATCTGAAAATTCCACCTTCAGGACATATCCCAAATTTGGACACCTGCCCAATCAAAATATTGATCTAGCTAGCCTTCAAAACATGTCCAAGTCCCAGTGTAGTAGTTACTTAAGTAAGAACAGCTAGCTGAGATTCAACAGGAGCAAGACAGTTTTACTATGACCAGAAAAAAACGGATAAGAAAGAAGGGGAAAAAAAACCAAAAAGCCCCAAACAAACCAAATTCTGAAATACCAGCTACTGTAGCATGTCCTCTATGGTTTTTAAGGATATTATTAGTCTGACTATGTTTGATTTTAGTTTTAAAAAAAGTTACTTGCTTTTGCTTTTATATATCACTGTCATCATCACTGGTTAACAGCAATATTACTCTTCTCAGAATATTAGGTTTTGGGCAGCTCCAGTAACACAACACATAATCAAAGCTTTGGTCTGTTGTGAACTCTTCAATCTATCCTTTAATATTTCTGCACTTCCGATGGGACAACCCTGGATAAGTGTGTAGACTGGGGAAAGAGATGCTGGAGAACAGAGCTGTAGAAAGGGACCTGGGACCCCTGGTCACTGGCAAGTTGACCATGAGCCAGCAGTGCCCTGGCAGTCAGGAGGGCCAACCCTGTCCTGGGGGACACCAGGAACAGCATCACCAGTCAGGCAAGGGAGGGGATTGTCCTGCTCTGCTCTGAGCTGTGGCAACCTTGCCTATGTGCAGTTTTGGGTACCACAATACAAGGAAGATTTTAAGCTATTAGGGAGTGTTCAAAGGAGGGCCATGAAGATGCTGAAGAGCCTTGAGGAAGCTGTATGAGAAGCTGCTGAGGTAATTTTGTCTGCTCAGCCTGGAGGAGACTGAGGGGAGACCTCACTGCAGTCTACAATTTCCCCAGGGGAAAGACACTGATCTCTTCACTCTCGTCACTAGTGACAGGACTCAAGGCATTAAGCTCAGTCCATTAAGTTGGATATCAGGAAAATGCTTTTCACCCCGAGGGTGGCTGGGCACTGGAACAGGCTCCCCAGGGAAGTGGCCACAGCACCAAGCCTGACCAAGTTCAGGAAGTGTTTGCACAGTGCTCTCAGGCACATGGTGTGATTCTTGGTGTCCCGTGCAAGACCAGGATTCAGACACAATGATCCTGACAGGTCCCTCTCAAATCAATATATTCAGTGGTTCCATGATTATAGGGGTCATGTAAAATCCCTTGTGAAATCCATGATACTCTCCATGAAATCTCAGATACTCCATATTTTAATCCACAAGAGACATCACTAAATGGTCTGGGAAATGGATTTCAGCATTCCTAGAAACAGAAATGCTTCTAGAACTCACAAACATCTTTGAAGTCTTTTGGTTGAAAGGCTAAATGTAGGGTTTTTTAGCTTCAATGGCATAAACATACAGAACATCTCACACAAAATATACTTAAGCAAATAACCAAAAATCCGCACACAGTAACTACAGCACAAGATGAGAGCAGGAAGCCTATGATACTGATACAAATAGAGCAAGTACATTAAGTCACTGATGACAGCCACACAGCTATCAAAATAAAAATTTGAAAGTTTGAATCAGGTTCTCTCAGCTAATTTTATAACTAACTGAATTGTACCTTGTGTTTAAAAAATAGTACTTACGCAGCAATAATAATGATCCTAAGATCATTGCAAGGATGGCCCAGAGACCAAGGGTGACATTTCCACCAGAAAGCTGACGAGTTCTGCCATCACATTCAGTTGGAGTAACACAGTCACAGAGATTAACTCTTACGGTGTTCTCTCCTATCTTTCCTCCATTATCAATCACACTTACAGGAATTTCATAAATTCCATATGGAATATCACTCTTTGGTGAAAGATACCAAGAATTATCTGTAAAAAAAAGACAAAACCAGATCTAAGGTCAATGACACTTGGAACTCAGTTGTCACAAATGTGACCATTATCACAATTTTCCCTTCTGTTACAGCTATACTACTACCAGATCCCCATTAATTGGTTGCAAGTTAGATTGAATGTGTTGATACAAAACTACATCTTGAAAGGATTTATACTTTCAACATCTTTTAAATGTTAGAACTGACAAAGCATGCCTTCTACAACCCTCTGAAAACATATGAAATGCTGAAGTTGATTTAGTTCATTATAGGAAATGACACTACTTGGGCTTATTAGTAAAGATCAACTAAACTGACATGTATTTAAAAATTCACACTTTTGGTAGTGTGATTGGTATAATAAATTATAAACTCACTTGATACCTCTTCTTCTCCTTAGATGCATTGCTGTATTCAATGAGAATTACTGTTTCCAGTGGGAAAAATTAATTTAATCTGCTGTCCTGTTTAGAGGCAATGATTAATGACCATATCTTTAAGGGGCAAAAGAAATAATTTGTAAAACCATCTACAAGACAGACTGATGTACATAATGGCTGTTTTATGGTGAGCTATATGAAACAACATGTATCATCCAAAAAAAAGTGGTTTTCAATTTGCCTGATACAAAACTTGAAATTGTTAGATGTCTTTGCTTTCAGGCTTTTCTGTCTTTGACCTTTTTTAGTGAATATTTGATGGAATGCTACAGAATCGGATCCTTTACAACTAACTCATGTCACCACAGTAGCAAATGCTACTCTTGTGGTCATCATCTGGCAGCCACCAGGAAACCACCATCAGCTATGACTTTTTATATCAACAAATTTCAGGAAATAGTGCTTCCTTTTTCAGATATTTCTTTAATCTACTTCTATAAAAATTATAAAAATAAAAGATATATTAAAGGAGATAGTCAGGCTCTCTTTTAAAGCTCAGCTTTACAAAAAGTGTGTTAGGTAGTAACAAAGAAACTTCCAGAACTTTTTTTTTTTTTTGTCAGCCCATAATCAATTTTAGGTAACGTTTCTGTATCCCAGTTCTCCACCATAGTAACAGACTAAGAAAAGTTACAGTAAGGTGCACCCTTTTGACTAAAATTTTGATCAGAAGTGCACCTTACAATCCTTATATATGGACAAAGTTCAGAAATTTGCCGGAAGCGCGAGCCAAGCTGCGGAGCCGTGGAGCCGAGCCAAGTCACGGCACCTGCAGAGCCGAGCTGAGAAGCCACGGCAGCCACGGAGCCGAGCCGAGTCATGGAGCTCCAGCTGCCGAAAAAGTGCGCCTTATATATGGACAAAGTTCTGAAATTTGCCAATACCTGTCAATAGTTGTGAGATTACTGTATATCTGTTTTTGGAATACTAGCCATTTTATTCTTAAATTCCTTATGAATTATGACTCTCTAGCTCTTTTTCCAGGTGTTGATGCAATGCATTACACTGGTTTTGTTCTTTCTCCTGATTTTCTTACATCTTAATTTCACACAGCAGCTGACTGCTGACCCAAGGATGCTAGGGACAGATTCTTATTTATACTTTAAGAGACAGATCTTTCTCCTTGCCTTTAGGATAACTACAGTATCATCTTCTCTATGGGTCCCTTCCCACTAGATGGGAACTAGAGGGACCACTAGGGACCATCAGTGAGCCCCGAAGTAGCTCCACTGACCACACCAACTCCTAACAGAGATGCATCCAATCTATTCTTGCAGACCACCCAAGTGAGAGACAGCAAAGCCTCCTCGGACAGCTGGGTGAGGAGGAGCAAGCGTTGACATACCGTCGTGTGGAGTTAACTTCCACATGGAAGCCAGCCTTGAGTCAGTGATGCGATACACAAAAGGTGCGCTGTAAGGAGCCTCATCGCTGTCCTCTGCCGTGAGGCAGATTGGTTTCCTGTCTCTGCACATGATATAGTCTGTTTGCATGATTCGTGGGAAATTCTTGTTGCCAGGCACGATGCAAACCTGAATTGTTCCAGTGCCTGTTTTGCCATCTATGAGATAAAAATAACTAGGTTTAGCACTTACTTTTAACATTCATATGTTAATTTCTAGTCCAAACTTTTACAATTAAATAACATCAACTGTAAATCTATGTTTAGAAGTAAGGTGGAAAGCAACTGCTGATTTAGCCAGAGAGAGATGGGGAGTTCTCACAGCTCTTTCTTGGCTGCTTCTCTTTGCTTGGCTGGTTACAGATGCATTAGCAGTTCCCACATCTCCATATTCTGCATGTGCAGACTGTATTTTGTTGAGCACGTGTGTCTGTGTGGGAACACATACTACTCTAACAAAAAGATAGGAGGAGCAAGAGCTCATAAACCAGGAGTAAAGGAAATTAAGACAAGCAGAGACAAAAGCAGAAAGTGAAGATCTACAGCCTTCTAACCTCTGGAAGGAGAAAATTAATTATACTTTCCCTACCTTCACCTCCCCTGGGAACAAAAACAGTAAGGAAACAGGAGACTTCTTTCTGTCCTCAACCCTTTAAGTGACCATGCATTCATCAGTGGCACATACTATGTCACAACACACAAGAAATGAATCAACTCTTCCTAATTACAGTTTTTCCAATATACAAATGGTCAATGCTTGTCATATGCATTCCAGTGAAATTACATCAAGTCTACTTTTTACTTTTTAATCTTTTCTCTAGAAACAGTTGACTGCAGATGCCTATATCATGTTTACTATATAGACAACTGAAGTTCTGAACAATTTAAATTTGTATTATTTACATTTAACTTTAAAATGTGAACTTGGACAGAGTTAGAATTTTTTGCTGCAAGGTCAAGGATTTAATTTCAAAAAGTCCTCTTTACTTTTTCTAGTTGTCTAGCTCACAGCTGCCAGGAGCTATCACTTAAAGAAGAATAGTCAAGAAATAGAAGAAATTATAATCCAGAGGAAAATCTCTCAATTTAAAATTACTAAAGGATTTTAAATGGGGCAGATAACTTCTCAAAACACTGAGATCATGCCTGATTTCTAAAGGCTCTCCCTGCTAAATAATATTCCCTAAGCATTTGACAGAGCTATCACAAACACAATACAATAGATTAGGTGGGCCACTGGTCTGAACTGCTACAGTTGTCCTGACATGATGTTTGTACATGAACATCTGCTACACACCAAGAAGAACTCCAACAACATTTAGTACTCACTTCTGTCTATTGCGAGGACTGTGACATTGCATTGACCTCTTCTCATTTCCCCTATGTCTCGGTCCAAGACCCTAACAGTCCTGACTTCACCTGATTTGTCATCTATGTTGATCCAGTTACACTGGCCAGGTGGTATCCGGTATCTGTGAAGAATAATTTGTCATATTAGAGATCCCAAACAGCACACATATTTAGAAACATGCATTCATATAAACTGACAGGTGTGCAGGTGCACACATGTACATACAGCCTCCACAACTATTTCCCCCTTCCCATATCCCACCCATGCCGTACTCCAAAAAAACCTAGTAAATAAGGTTGCTTCGTACCTTATGCCCTCACTATTTCCAGTTTCTGGATCTTCTGCTACAAATCTCCCAATAGCTGTCCCAACATCTTCGCATTCCTTAACGTCTAAGCGCAACAGACAGGGTTTAAACACCGGCCCCTCATCCACATCCAGGACATGCACGGTAACAGAGCAGGTGCTCTGGGAAAGTTGTTGTGAATGGGGAGCCAGCAGGTAGGGTGCCTCATTGTTGACTCCAATCACCAGGATCCTCTGCTTGGCAGCTTCATAGTCCAGCCCCTGTGACAAAGGTAAAACGGTGGTTTTATTCCCTTCAAACCAATACAAAACCTAATATTGTTTTCACCACACAATTACAGCTGAAACTGTACCACATTTATTTACAAAAGAAGTCAGCTGTCCTCAAACAGGCCATCGAGACAGAATAAAAAGGCATGCTTTGGTTTTTTTTTTAAAGTAAAGCTTTAAGTTAGTCAAAGAAAAGGGCCTAAAAAATACCCAAGCCAGCAGTATCACTGAAAAATTTTGGATAAATATTCTGAAAATGAGTTACTAGAAGAGTAGAAAGTAATCAAATTTAGTGGGGGACTTTCTTTTTCCATATTTAGTAAGTCATTATTTTAGCTTACATATATTTCCTTTTCATCACTAGTGAATCACACAATTCTAGTAGCTTCAAATCTATCTGAGAATTTATGGAGTTGAGAGTGAGTAGCTACCATTCATTCTTCAGACACGTTCTCCAAAGTCATTTTATGCCTTTAATAGAGTTAATTTTATCCTAAAGTTATAATATTCTCTAGCCTACTACAGCATTACAATAAATGTAAGAAATTTTAACTGTTTTCATGTGCCAGGGACAGAGCTTTAGAAAAATTTCTAATGCTTACTAGGAACAAAAAAACCCTACTAAATAATATTAATTTTAATATTAATAAGTATTATTAATTAATAATAATTTTTAAAATTACTAGTATCTCTACCATTTACTTGTTCAAATTTTTAATATTAAACACTTACAACAAATAACTAAACTGATAAATTCTTCCTCATTTGCCAGAAAAGCAAACCTGAAGTCAGTACACTGCAAAATAAAGCCTGGAGAGCTTTATGATGAAATAGGAAGTTTATTTAACTCCCAGAGAGAACAAGACTGGAGAAGGTGTTTGATCTTTCCCTGCTTTGCCATTCTCACTTCTGTTAGAAACCATGAAGCATTCCTCAGCTGCATCCCTAAGCCTAAACAACTCCAAATGTAGAACCAGGCCAAAGTACCACGCTCTTCTGAAATGAAAAACCAAATTCCTTGGATTATGAGCACACAAAATTGAGGAACAGTATGGAAGGGGATTTTTGTGTGTTATGTGCCACACACAAGCCTCAACCACTGTACTTAATGCAACTTGCTCTATAAGAGAGTTCAGGTCAGAAGAAAGTCTGATGAGCCTGACAGTTACAGATATTCTTTGAATAAATTTTTTTCCTAGATTATTGGTTTTAAAACCTAAACTTGCAAATCCATAAATTTTCTTTTAGCCCCTCAATATTTACTTACCTTAACAACACACAGTATTCCTTCGTTGGTATTTTTGTCTGTCGTAATTTCAAAGGCCTGATCATCATTTCCTCTTATAATTTCATAGACTGCTCCGGAGCCAGGTGAACCAGGTTCATCAAGATCAACAACAGAGACTCTCAGTATTTCTACACTCACTCTGTTTTCCTCCACGCGTGTTTCATACTTAGAGTACCCAGAAAAAAAAAAAAATTCAATCAGAGAATACTGTTTTTTCTGAAGGCAGAAGTGAAGAACACCAAATTTAAACAAGATAACTCCAACCTAAGGGGTCAATTTACCATGCTGCTGTAATGATTTATTTTGTTTTCACACATCAGCATATTTTCCCCACTCTTTACTTTTACCCTGCATCAAACAGCAAACCTTTCCTGACAGCACTACTGAAATTTCAGCTTCTTCATACACTCAAATTATCACTGACATTATTAACTCTGGAATTCTTCTTCCAGGATAGGCAATTTCGCACAGTTTCCCTCAGTTACATCACATATAGATTGTAATTTGCAAACAACATGATCAAGCTGAGAATTAGAAAAAAAATTGGGGTAAATTAAAAAATATATAAGCAAACAAACCAACAAGAATTTGAGGCCAAGAAGGATTAAATACCTCTCTACTCAGATGGCAAAAGATAAAATAATTTTTTGCACTTTTTTTATCTTTTTCAAGAGCTGTGTTATTCTGTACAAGCTGAAGAGTAGATTTTCTTTTAAAAGAGAGATTCTCAATTAATATTACTGATGATATTCTACAGTAGTGAGCAGGAAGCGTAAATTACATGCATACCTTAAGAATAATTACAGTAATTTCACAATTATAAGCCACACTTGATTATAAGCAGCACCTCCCGGTAGCCGAGTAGACCATGGGATTTGTCCATATGTAAGCCACACCTGAATATAAGCCGCACTTTTTTTTTTTTTAAATCAAGGATCCATGTATAACAAAGTAACAAATTAGTAATAAAATCGCTGCCAGCTGGGTTTGGTGTCAGGTGCTCAAGTTGCAAACAGTTTTCATAGACCAGCGAAGCCTTTAAAGGCAGCCCCAGGTGCCCTCCCCACCCGGCTCTCACTTCCAGGTTGGCATTTCACTGGGATTTGTCCATAGATAAGCCGCACCTGATGATTAGCCGCACTACTGGGGTAGGCTGGATTCTTCAATGAAAAAGGTGCGGCTTATAATCGTGAAATTACTGTAGTTATTTTTTAATACATTTCATATTACAAAATCTCCTGTGGTATTTTGAGATGCATACACAGCTATCGAGACACACTCTTTGCCCGGAATCATACACATGGATGAAATAAGCAAAGACATTTATATGGGCATTTACTGCCTCAGGGCATTAGACTTCCTATTTGAGGGACTGGCCATCAGGAAATCAGAAAGGGAATGAAAATATGGGGTTTTAACCAGACATTTTACTTATGCAGACTTACTTGTAGCTGTTTAAAGGATGGTGCATTGTCATTCGTGTCCTCAATTTTGATGACAACTGTTCCTGTAGTGCACAAACCAAAAGGCTGACCTGCCATATCTCTCACTTCAACTAACAAAGTGTAACTGGGTACAAGCTAAAAAGAAGAATGAAAGCATACAGAAGTTTGTCACACTCAATTTTTTAATTGCATAGTTACACACAAGAGTAGAATTAAATATTTCACTCCTGGTCCATAAGTCTACTCTAAATTCAGTGCTTCCCAAAAAAATGAGATTCAACTGTGGGGTTTTTTGCCCTATAGCTCAAAAGGAAGAGCAACAAAATAATTTTCAGTGGCTAAGCAGAATTCAGCCAGCATCAAATAAAGCTTCTCACAACATCAGCACTATTTTCCAGAACCTGACGTTTTGGAAGATACAGATTACACGCTTTCATCTGCTATCTGTCTTCCTTTTGGAGCAAAAGAGCATTCCCTCAGGTTGCCAGCAGGTGAAGTGTTTCCATGCACGGTCCTCATTTCACTGAGGATGAAGGAAAACACTGCTGCAACCAGCCACTGTCTGGGCGATACAGGAAAAGGCAATGCCTCTCATTTGGCAGAGCCTGCCACTGAAGGAGTTGGTGCCCATTTCAGTTCCAAGGGGCTCCCCATAGGAAGCAGCCCACTTAAATCTCTAACTTGAGCCAGAACAGCAGAAAGCTTTTTTTAAAGTGAACAACCAAGGGAAGGGGGATAGGGAAAAAAAAAGCATGAGAAAAGGGGAAAGAATGCAAGACAGTATAGATCGATTAGGCACAAAACAGAGAAAGTTTGTAAATGAAAACAATAACTCTAGTTCTGAAGTAGCATTATGGAAGTAGCATTCAGTTTCTCTGGCGCAGGAATGAAATCTCTTGTTCCACCTCTTAAGTTTATCTTTAAAAGAGAGGCAGTGGACAAGTTTTTCAACCCCTCCTTCCTTCAAGTAGTCACTGTAACAGTTTCCTTAATAGTCACAATGATGCTCACAATCACTGCAATTTTCTCTTTTCGCTTTCAGCTAAAAAAGCTGAGCACTGTATCTGCAATGCAAAATTTTACAACATGCTGTTTTACATGGATTTTCAGCCATGAAAAACTCAAGTATGCCATAATGTAACTCCTTTTATCTTCAGAAGAGATGTGCCTGTTGCAATATTTCCTAGAACGGCTGTCTTATGCTAGAATTATTATTTTTAATCACACACACCTGTCTTTTTCTTTCTTAGTGTAAACCATCTCTCACATGACATTCTACCCCAAAAAAAAGAAACAAACCTGAAATTCTGTATCTTATCTGCTTGAAAGCTAGCTGATGAAAATAAATGGGTGGCACATTAATTTTAAGAAATGGTATATTACTATTTAAGTTTCAACTGTAGGAGAAATTTCTGGTTAATATAGGATGACTGAATACTTCCAGAGAAACCAGTTCATCTTCTCTATGAAGAAGTAAGAAGCACCACAAATCGAGCTTAATCAGGAGGAAACAGTGGCTCGTGGGATTCCTGAACACAGACAGTGCTCAGTAAAGAAATAAAAAAGTGAAAAATCCATAGGTTGAGCAGCTGAGCAGTAGGAAGTTCTCGGCCAAGGTTAGCTAGAATATGGTAATCTATGCAGAAACTCTCTGGACTAATTACAGGTCTCTGAAAAGCTTCAGAAGGTCCTTAGAGACATTAACAAAAAATGAAAAAGAGGCTGTCTGTTGATTCCCATGCCAGCATTTCACAGACTCATAGAAAGGCTTGGGTTGGAAGGGACTCTAAAGATCATCTAGTTCCAACCTGCCCATGCCATGGGATTTCACTCCCATGAGCTTCCACCCCCTAAATCAGTTTTCTCAGGGCATTGTACAACCTGGCCCTGAACACCTCTAGGGATGGGGCATTCACAACCTCTCTGGACAATCTGTTCCAGTGCCTCATCACCCTCTAAGTAAAGAATTTCTTCTCAACATTTAATCTAAATATCTCTTCTTTTAGCTTAAAACCACTTCCCATTGTCCTATCACTAATTGCCCATGAAAATAAAAATCACTTTCCTTTAAGAATTAAAAGGCTGTAACGAGTCTTCTCTTCCCTAGGCTGAACAAATCCAACTCTCTCAGCCTGGCTTCATAGAAGAGGTGCTCCAACTTTTGGGTTTGAACTCCTTCACACCCCTCCTCTGGACATGCTCTACAAGGTCCATGTCCCTCCTGCACTGAGGAGCCCAGAGCTGGACGCAGCCCTTCAGGTGAGGTCTCACAAGGGCAGGGCAGAGCAGTGTTAAGCTATTTGTGTGCTAAATAACTAAATTCTTCAGGAAAGATTACCTCTCTGTCCAGCTGTGGCAGCAATACGGAGATGACACCGGTGTCACCATGTACAGAAAACGCTGGGGTAATTGGTGGGGTTTGTGACACAATGCGGTATTTCAACGTGGTGTGCAGAGTGTAAGGCTCATCTCTGTCCTCTGCCATCACTTTTCCAACAACAACACCTGTGAACACAACACAGCAATTTTTAGTTACAGAAAAATCTGCAAATAGTAAAAAATTATTTGAAAAGGTATTTCTGTTTTTAACAAGTGAAAAAGGCTAAAGAACTACTTGATGATTTACTGCTGCTCTTTGCAAATTCAGCCTTTGCTGCAACATAATACTTCCCAGAAATCCCACTAAAATGTCTTAAAAGGTAGGATCACACCTAGTCATACTGGTATCTAACAGAGCTGAGTAGTGGTAAGTGTGTTCATAGATTTAAAACAATTCTTACCAGGTCTAGAATTTTCAGGGACACAAAATTCAAAAAGGTCCTGTGTAAAATATGGAGCATTATCATTGTCATCCTCTATCCTGATTGTATGCACAAGTGGTACTTCTGGTGAATAACCATCTGGAGTGGTTGCAAAGCAAATTATCTGTAAGAAAAATTCAGTTCTTAAACAACATGCAGTATTATTACACTTTTAGTTTAATGGAGGAGTCAATAATGAAATTAAATACAGTGTGCAAAGCACATCCTTCTCAAGACCAGGCTCTTCAGGCTCATGGAAGGGGATGTTACTGTTATCTTAAAGTGAAAGCAGAACAAAATGTTCTTTGAATGTTTTCCAATCTTTCCCCCTTCTATTTCTCACACACAAGTATTTTAATCCTTTCTCCCTGACTCCTCCTCCAATTCTATCACTTTTAACAGGTTTCCTGAACACCTTTTTTTCACGTGTTTACAAGGCACTTCAGCTACCAAAATTTAGATGCATACATTGTTAATCAGAATAAAACAAGAATGAGAGGTAAAACTATTTGTCCATTATAACATAACCTAATAAAATGCAGCAATAGGTATTGAAAATTACATTTTAGAAGCTGTTTCTACTAATTGCCTTATTACACTTCTCAGCCAGTAGAGAGAGCAGTGTACCTTGTTAACAGAACTGAACAGCTTGAGAGACTCAGTTGTCTAGAGTTTACCATTATTTTGGTTTTCTGCAGATCTTTTCAATCTTCCCTAAAAAATCATTCCTAGAAGTGATTCAAACCCAATAGCTCACTATATCTATACTGCAATTAGAGATTAAGCAGTGGAAAGCAAAACTACTGTCAACACACAGATGACCAGCTATTTATTTATTTGCTACTGATTTTATCTCTTCAATTCCAAGGATATTACTCAGAATAGACAGGTGATTCCAGATCTTGTTAACTGCCATTTCCCCTGCAGCCCAACTGTCAAATATATGCATAAGAGATTTTAAATATATAAATGTATACATTTAATTATATTTACACAACATAGGCCTGTACCTGAAAACTTGGATACTGCTCACGGTCTACTGCACGAGTAGCAAAGATATTTCCAGTTTCTCTTTCTATGTAAAACAATCCTTTTGGATCTTGATCAATTCCTGGTCCACTTGCAGAATAATAAATTGTGTAGTTCTGAGCTGTGTCTGACTGGACCTACAAGAACACATTTTCAAGCAAAGGAAAAACAGCAACAGCATCTCAATACATTTCTTCTTTTTCATAATATTTAGCACAAACAAAAACTACTAAAACAAAAAAAAAACAAACAAACAAAAAAAAAACCTTGATTTACTGTTCACAGAATAGGAGAACAGCCTGACATGTGTCTGCCTTCCTTTATAATGTGTGTACATGGAAAGGGGAGCTAATTCAAACTCATAAATATTTAGAACTATCAAATTAAAGAAATGACAGTGTAAGGAAAAAAAATTGAAACCCAATCCCTCTAGAATACTTCACACACAAGGCATACTCAGATACAGACAGCTTATTTCTGAACCTGTTCAAGAGACTAGTTTTAGTGCATTCACTGAGAATGTGGTTTGCACCTAAAAAGAAAAAGTGAAGGAAGGAAAGAAGGAAGAAAGACCACATAGAGTATAGTTCAGATACGGCAATTTAGATAGCATCTGCATCTCATTACGAGCACCAAGGAGGCAACATTAGACTTATCTATTTATAAACACTCTTCTCCCAAAATACTTTTCTTATTTACTGGATGCCAGAAGTTAGGAGGGTAAGATTAGTAGAAGAATGATTGCTCTGCACAGACTCTGTTATTACACTTGTCTCTACACATCTGCTACCAGCCACTCTGTAATCTAGTGAAGGCTAGATGGATCTATGATAACTTCAGTTCTTGCATTTCTCTTTCACGCCTACTTGTTTTCTCCCAGTAAGTACTTTTCTGAAGAACACAGGCCATACTCAGTCTTCAAGGCTGAAGGTACAGAAAGGATGTAGACAAGTAGGCAAAATTTACCCCAGTCTGTGTTTACAAAATCCTTTTCTATGCAATGTTTAGCGAAGGGCTGTTTGCTGTTGCTTTTCTTTTAATTACACACACTGATTTCCAGACCAAAGAGCTCTCTTTGATAGTACGTCTCCCTTCTTTTTTCAACTTTTGCACAATTCCATTTCACTCCAACAACTAAGATCACAGGTTATTTCAGGTACAAGATCATGAGATATACAATGAACAGGATGGAACACGACAGAGGAATAATAGTAGGAATGTCATCGGTAGAGAACACAAGACGGCTCATTTTCTTCATCACAGAAGTCACATACAAAACTAGCATGGGTCATACAATTAAGGCTCATACAAAATGTACCTGCTGTATTTGCAGTGGGAAAGGTCCCAGTGAGTTCTCTATCATGACCGATGGAATAGGGCCCCATCTTCTTTTGGTTCTCTTGAGAACTGTATCTCTAGCAAGCCTGGTCTTCGGTGTCTGGGTCAAGAAGATAGAATGACAGATGAGAATACATCCATATATTCTTAACTGCATACTAACTGCCATCCTGTATTTTTATCTTTCCCCCCCGCATTCCAGTCTTCCTACTGGCAATTTGTTTTTCCAAGGTCTTCGTTTCTGATTATATCTGTGATAATATTCCATGCTTTTTCATTTCTTGCAATACTTTGCATGAATAAGATCTGCTTTAATTTTGCAAACATGGCTTTTAAGATTTTTGACATTTCTGATTATGCTACTTGCTAGCATCTCCCATTTGAGAAAGAAAATTTGCTGACTAAAACAACAGAGTAATGAACAATTGCTAAATAAATTACACTCCACCAGTATTTTGCCTGATTATTTGAATTCTAAAATTCAGTTACAGATACTTAATATGAAGCTGTACTCCGGAAAACTAAGTAAGATATCTTGAAATTAGAAACTAACCTTTTTTGCGTCTTCTACCAAGCTAACATGTATTTTCTTTTGAACTTGTTCTTGAATGTCCTTAAGTAATATGGTAAAAGTCTTTTTCCCAGCAGACAAAGAAAGAGTAGATGTTGTATACACAGAACCATCCTCTAGAACCTTGAAGTTCCCATCACTGGAACTGATAAACTCTGCAGATGGAAGGCATTCTTTCAAATCAACTGTAAAAAAATATTCAGACAATTACTTAAACAGCAAAAAACAGTATCACTCGTAAAACAACAAAAAACCAGCCCCAAGTAAAAATTGAATTTATTGACATGTAGAGTCTACAAAAGCTTGTCACTCAGTATTTAAGCATCACAAATACTGATCTTAAAACCTATTTATGCACTCAGATTTGATGAAGTTTTCATTAATATCCCCTCTTGTGTTCATTAGTGCTTCCAAACGACATAGGTGCTTTATGGATATCACCCAACAAAACTCTATTACACTGGTAAAATTACTGAAGAGCCAGAGATGAAATTATGCACATTTAAATGCAAAAAACATTGCAGACATGCCCATTATTGGACCAGTAGCTATTACATTTGCCTCGTGCTCCAAGCCCTACAATATCGGTGAAGACGATTAATTAATGCAAATGCCCAATGGGAGATTTGCCCTCAGGAGGAAAGCACTGACTGGTACTATGGGATTTAATACTCTTGGGAGGACAAAGGCCTCTAAATTATGAGGCAGACAGATGGGAGAGATAAAGACTAACTCTAGAACAAACAATTAGCAATTTTTAAATATGTATGTGATAGAATCCCATACAGGTAATTTCAGTACTTCCCAGGTATTTTTCATTGTATTTGCTATCACTTGTGGCTAAAACAGATTTTTTGCACTTTAATAAACTCCGTTTAGCGCTACAGCTGGAGAAAAAGCAAGATAAGGATATGACCACAGCCCTAAGAAAGAATGATTTGGCACCCTGAAAAGGATGAAAGCCACAGACTCAAACTCCAAACAAGTGATCATTGCAGAGTACAAGAAATGTGTCATGGTCTCAAAATCAAAAATTTTCAATACTCATTCAATGGTATCATAGTGGGTGGGACACTGCTGTCAGAAAGCTGATTGCAAAATCCACAAAGATTCAGAATTTCATCCTGCAGAAGTGGATGATATTTTCAATACACTAAATTTCATTTCACATTCAAAACCTCAAAAATAGATGGGAAGTATAATTGTAAATATGATGTGATTTCTTCTTCCTCTTAAGTCTGTCCTTTAAATGCACAAATAAAGATTTCCTAGACTTTCCATGGTACTGCAGCAGTGACTCCTATCCTTTCTCATCTATGCAGTGCAAATGGAGTATTGAAAAGAATATCGCTGCCTCACTTAAATGTACCTTATACTGCTGCTACAGCACTGCATTTCCAAAAATACCAGACTGGAGATATTGTTTTTGATGGTTATAGGAGTCAACCCTATAGCCCGTTAACTATAGTTTTGAGGGGCTTTTTTTTCTTTAAAAACCTCTGGTAAAAGAAAAGAATGCTTATGATAAGCAGGAAAATCTGATTAATTTCACTGTCAAGGTATGGTCCCTGTATCAATGCAAAATATTTCTCCATAAATACTTAAGTAATGTCATTTGGGTTATAACGGTTTCATTAAAAGTTTTGGGGGAAAAAATTAAATTTCCATTTTCTGCAATTTCTTTCTGCAATAACATGAAGTTTTATTTTTCTATAAATTAAGTTTATTTACATAGAGAAATGTTTAAGTCTATGAAAACTCAGTGAATTTTCATAGCAGCCCTCTTCATTTTAAAATTTAAAAGATCAAGGAATTTTCACTATAAAACTAGATCTTCTGAGCAATTGTGATGAACTACCAATTCACTTTATTTTTTCCTTCTATAGAAATATGGATTAGGACTGCAGACTTGGAGCATACTTCTCTGTCATCAGAGGACTCACAAAGGGCACTTCTGAATCCTCAAATTCAGTCTCAGGCAGCACAGAATCCTTCAGCACCTCCTATGCCACACCTTTCAAAGCTGCCCTTGAAAGACTGGTCTGGAAAAAAACAGGAGTGGGATGTTTTCTGGTCTCCTCTATTCCTCTCAGTCACCTGCAAGCTGCCCTGAACTGAGGCAGACTGTCCAGTCAGACGAGAGCACTCTCCCAACAGAATGTGCACGCAGGACACCTCTGCAACACGTCCCTTGTGTGCTCTGAATGCCCCAGCACTGCTGAGCAGTCACATCCGTGTTTAACAGAGCAGCAGCCTCTTGGGGCCTGGTTAAGCGGGTTTTGTCTTCTTTTTTTATCATTTCCTTTGTCCAAAACACTTATTCTCTTCTTCATGTGACTGGGGGTTATGGGTGCAGTTTGTAATATTAAGCATTTATCTGAATAGTAAGCCTTAGACTCCAAATTTTGAAAACATTAAATTCTGACATTTTAGTTCTAAATTAAATCCTGTAACCTGACAATAGCTCTTTATGGATTCATGGACTCAAATGGATTCATGGAGCTGATGTTCAAATCCATAACAAACACAGGGCGTATCCTTCATAAAAAGGCTGATCCAGCTGTTTAGCTGGCTCTCCAGTCATCTATTCATTCCATTAAATATAAAGTCCCCTCCATTGTTACAGCATCTCCAGCAAAGGTGCAATGCTGTGTTGTTAAGCTGGACATTTCATAGCTTCTCTCACCTCTGCCAACTAACGTGTCAGCCTCTAGTTCAGAAGGAACATGAAAAATAACTTTCTTGCAAGCTTCACAGCACAAACTCAGCACCTAGAAAACAAATGAAGAAATCAGAAAAAAAACCCCACATAATTACACGGTATTTTGAACTAGACACTGATGCTGGCTTTGGTTGGTTTGTTTGTTTGTTACAACAAGCAAGTGAAACAGCACAGAAAGCACTCCTCCCTAAAAATTCAGGTACTGTGCAGCACAGCAAAATTTCAAAGTGGAAACAAGATCTGACTACTGCTCCTGGATTTGTCCATGGCTCGTGTTTTGTATTTTTCCTAAAATCACTGCACCAATGGCAATAACAGCAAGCTTTCCCATCAACTAGAAGATTTTGTCTACACTATTAAGTAGAGAAAAAATAAAATACAGCTTTGCTGCGCACTCTCTCCAACATCATTCCTGGCCAATTTAGATCCAAGGTCTCCAAGCATAAAGTTTTAATTCATCAACACTCAGTTTGGTAGAATTGTGGTGATGCTGAACATTAAAGGGACAAGTGTCTCATTAAAACCACATGACGACACTTGCACTTACATATCACTTTGCATCTTTAAAGTGCATTCTCAACAAACTAATTAAATGTAGCTTCAGCAATTAGATATGACAAATAAAATGTTGTGTATCACAGCAGTCCACTCCCATATAACCAGTTACAAAATAGGGTCCTCCTAAAAATTCAAATGAGTAGTAGATAATCAGACCTTTTTCTAAAAAGAATCACACAGAGGTACAAAGATTTTCCTCGGCAAAGGGCAGGTGAACCCTGATCTCAGATTATATGTGTGTGGTTTTGCCTAGTTTCTATCCCTATGTTTAAAATTGTAATCCAAAAATCACACAGACAACTAAACAAGGACATAGAAAAATGTAAATAAATCTATCCACCCTTTTCTGTGCATTTACACTTTCAGAATGAAAGCCTAGCAAAAAAGGAAAAGCATTTTTATTTTGCACATACCTTTAGGATTAAAGGTATAAAGAAGTAAATAGTAATGGAAATTGAATAGTAATGAAAACTACTTGTGATGCTTACTAAGAAAATATTTAAACAAAAATACTTTAAACTCTGAAAGACAGTAGGACCCTTCAGGAAAAAAAAATTCTGTGTCTACACCATATAAGCCTTACATATGAGTTTCTTATACGTATACATATATGTATATATACACACAGATATAAAAATTGCATGTATAGAAATAATTTAAACATTCCTGCTTATGTATTAGTAGGCTTTCCTTATTAGCAGGCACTTAATAAAATACTCTCTCCTGAAAAATATCACACTAATTTTTAAGTTATTGAAATCACATCTTTTTACACTATTCTGAAGTATTTTAAAAAACAATGACATCTAATTTTTAAATAGTAATGCCAAGCCCAGTCTGATGTCAGCACAAAGAACTACTGAGGAGTTAAACAGAAGTAAGTGGTAGTTATTCATGGACATGAAGACATAAGGAAAACATCAGGTAAAAAATAAGTTATGATGTCCTTTCACTTTACACAAAGAAGACACCTCAGGATTTTTTTTTCCTTTGAGTGTTGTTTTGTTTGTTCTGCTTGACAGGAGAATTTTCTTCTTTTTTTTTTAATTTTTTATAAGATGTACGAGTAAAGTTGCCTTGCAAAGGCAGGCACACAGTGTCTGAAATAGTAACATTTTCATTAAAATGTGCATGTATAATTAATATTAAAATAATAAATTCAGTGCTTCAACACTACCAAGTATTTTTCTTTCACAGGCTCAGATGATCATCTGCCCTCTTTTTGTGAATGCAATGTTAATAGGGAGGGAAGAGGCTAGGAAACAAAAGACAAATCACTTTTACTCATCTACTATAAATTTTAGAAAAATTAAATGTAAGAGAGAACTCCACCACTCTCTCTGCCAAAGACCTCTCTGGAGCTGGTAATTATGTACAAATACAATAAACTGAAGGTAAAGGTAATCGCTGAAAAGTGTTCCACGCACAACTAGTTTCTTCAGAAGAGCTCAACACGCACCGTGGCACAATCCTTCCCACGGAAAAGGGAGAACCAGGCGCGGAGAGGCAGAGGGAAAGATTTAATTATATGAACTGCGGTATTTTTTATTTTTTTCTATGAATAACCAGCAGCAGCATCAGCGACCCGAGCGTGCGCCCGTCGTGTAACCTCAGGGCAGGTTCCAAAAGCCACCCGACCCCCTGTCCCAAAGCGAGCGGCGCATCCCACTGGATTCCTGCCCGCGGCCGTGCAGCCCCCGCGCTGCTCTGCGCCCCTCGAAAGGGCCCCGCCGACGAGAAACCCGGCTCGGAGTCAAGATCCAGACAGGGACCACCCGTTGGGATGTGTCCCTGCGCGCCGCGCACCCGCGGTGCGGCACGAACAGCGCGGAGGAAAGGCGCGCCCAGGTGCGCGACCGCGCTCCGCTGTGCTCCCCAAGGCGCCCACCCGCTCATTCCAGCGATCCCAGCCATCGCAGCGATCCCGCTCCCTCCCTCGCTCACTCACCAGGAGGCCAAGGACGAGGCAGGAGGCTGCGGGGGCCATGGTGCGCGGGGCTGGGCGGGAGGGGGGGAGCCGCCGCCGTCGGTGCTGCCACGGCGGGCGAGAAGGGAGTGCGGAGCGGCGGCGGAGGCGGCGGCGGAGCCCGGCTCTGCTGTGCCCTCCCGTCTGCCACAGGAGCCGGCCGGTGGAGAGGGTGGGACCGCGCGCGGCAGCGGCGACTTTAATTAGTGCCTTTTTTTTTTTTGTCCGCCTTTTGGGTAATGCCCGTCCCGGGCACGGCGCTGGAACACCCCGCCCGCTCGCCGCCCACCTCCGCGGCGCGGCGCTGCCCGTCCCCTCCCCTCGCTACCCCGCCCCGCCGCGGCGCCGGCTGCGCGCAGAGCCGTGCGAGCCGCGCCCGGGACTGCTCTGCCCCCGCCCCGGCGTGCCGCTCCCGGGCGCGGCTCCCTCCCCTCCCTCTCCCTTCTCTTCCCTCGCCTTGCCTTCCCTTTCCCTGCGGGCCGCGCTCCGCGGGGCGCAGGTTGCGCACGGGCGGGTCCCGTCCCGTCCCGTCCCTTCCCGTCGGGGCGGTGCCGCCGCCATGGCAGGCCGAAGTGCCCTGCGCTCAGATCCAGGCTGGGATTTTCGGCCGGGTTTCTTCTTTTCGGGACGATTGTGGTGATCTGTGTGAGGCTACGCGTGCTCGCCTGTGGCTCCTGGGTTTCGAAGTGGCTTCAGGAGAATAAAAGCCGAAATAACAGTAACGAACCCGGGTTGCACACGCAGGAGGTGGACATCGCATGGGAACAGCCTGCGCTCAAAAGATGCTTCAATCTGAAGCAAGGAACGGTGTTTCTATTGCCGGCTACATTTTATTCCACGCTTTGCTTCAGAAACAATTATTACTGAGTTGTAGCCAGTCCCAAAGCGCGCCAGAAAGGAGACAAGAAGATTGCAGTATTTGTTTACATTCGTGTACATTGAAATTCACAGTTCAGGAGCAAAAAATCTGAAAAACAAACCTTCTGTTTCTTACAATTGTAAGCTAATAAGGAGGGATCAGTTGCATCTGACAGCATGAGACGTTCTTTGCTGGACGTCACCTGAAGTGACTGTAGGTGGCAAGAAGGTTGGGAGGGGTAAAACCATTGGGCAGTGGTAGTTGGATTTGCACGTTTGTGTGGGCATGAGAATGCTGGAATCCCTAAAAGCATGGCCATGCCCCATCCCCAGTCATGTGGGCATCCACAGAGGTGTGTGGGAGCAACTGGTTGCATGCAAGTGCACTCTGGGCACAGGGCACTCTACAGGGTAACCTGTGGTAACCTATAATAACATTCACAACTATGTGCTCCAGTACTCCATGGCTTGTTGGTGTTGTAGGATGCCTCTGCTCATGGTTGCGCCATAAACATAACAACATTGCACCAAATTCCATCATATGGATTCAGTGGGAGTAGCGGCTAAAGGGCTGTGATACCTCTTTTTTATTTTGTTTGAACTGGCAAAGTGTGATTTGTCTTAAGAAGCAACCTCACATCGCTGGCTATCTCACTTCAGCTGTTCACATAAACACAAAGTAAGAGCCCGCAGCCCCCTGGAGCACCCTGCAGCTGCACCGGACCCTCCACTTTGCCTGGTGGGAAGCACAGGGCCTAATTTTTAACTATTGTGATTCTTTATGCTCCATTGAAGCACTTGTGAACATAGAAAGAGAATGAATTGTCTGGACCTGCAATAATTTCCATCCAAACCTAATAACTCAGAATGTTTACCTTGTGGTCAAAATTTCATTTTTGGGCTTTTGAATTCTCTGTTTAGTGTCAGTGTGGGACAAACCCACATCTGTGAGAATAGGTGCCTAGATTGGGTTGACCCAGACTGTCTATTCCAAAGCCCTAATTAACAATCTTAAAAGTCTGGCCTGGCTTCGTACCACTCATGTTTTCCTCCTCCTACATGCTGTTCAGTATTTGCAGTAACACACTGGACCCCTGCACTGCATGTGATGCTGCTGCTGTGGGTTGAGAAAGCAGGAGTTCAAGGGAAGAGAGGGCAGATGCTGGAAGGAGAGATATAGACAGAAGTAGTAATGAGACGGGATCGTGGTACTCTCAGCCCAAGGCTGCCTTGTTCTTACTTTTTCTGGCTGTTGGCTTAAAGCCACAGCTGGAGAGAGCATACTAAGCTTGAGAGGCCATCGATTTGGATGCCCCTGCTTGTATGGAGCCCCATGTGCTTCTGTGCTACCATGAGTTTCTCCCAGCAGGTCTTGGGTCTTCCTTAATGTCAGTTGCTTCAAAGTCACTCAGCTGTTCAAAAAATCCAGTTGGAAATTCTGCCTGGGTGAGTAAATGCCTTTTAGTCACAGTACTTTTTAGAGTCATTCATGCCTTCCTCATCACCAGGAAGCTTTTGTACAGCAGAGAAGAATTTGACAATGGGCTGTCCTGCCCATCAGAAGAGTTGTATTGTGTAACTGCAGTAAATCCCTGCCCTGTGAGCTGCATGTCCATGAGCTTATACACAGATTTCAGGGCTTTGGTTTGATCATGAGAAATCTCTCATAGCTGGAGCTCTGAATCAACCTTCTTCCCACAACATGCTTTTGACCATAGGTGTGCATGGGTATGTTTGTATTTTAAGTTCCTGTGAGTGCATTCTTAGGTCTAAGCAACAAGAATGTGAGGGGGGAAAGCATCCCTTTGATTCATGCTATTTTGGGCAGAGACACCCTACAAATTTCCACAACAGAGTCACATAATTGCAGAATTAATCTTCCAACAGTTTTACTTAAAACTTTAACAACACTGGTATGCATAATAGTCTTGGAAAAAGTTTTAACAAAAAAGTTTACTTGTAACTTGATTATCTTGGAGACCAGTTAGTATAAGGGATTATTAAAAGGTGGGCTCCATGAGCATGTGAAGACATATGAAATGTTGGAAAAGAGTCAGCATGACTGTCATAGAGGGCAATGTATGGGCAGCACATCTCCAAAATCAACCAGAGAGTAAGACTGAACTCAATGCACAAATTGCTAAGTTTCACCTGTTCAATGCAGGACTTTCATCCAAGAGTTTGATAAAGCCTATCACCAAAAAATGTCCTAATTAGGAGTAGAGGTTTTGCTGTGATCATAGGTGGTTTTAAATGGAGAAAAGAATAATTATTTGTGTTGTAGGGGAGGTTGGCAGCTGGACCTGACCATCTATTCATAAAGGCTATTTGAAAGGAGATTGGTAGTAACACAGTAACAATGGAGAATCTGTCATATTCATGACAGCCATATTTAAGGCTGGCTACCCAAAATCAAACAAAAATGTTACCTTGTTTCACTCATAGTTGAGTGAAAAGATGCTAAATAGATAACTGAAATTTTAAATTAATATTGTAATGGAACTAATGGGATATGAATAGAATGGCAGATTCTAGCCTTGCTGCTATCTTGCTGAGAATGGATATATAGTTCTCTGCAAATATCTTGAGCTCAGCAACTAATGTCAATTAAAGGGAAATAAACCAGCAGTACAGTAATTTCACAATGATAAGGTGCACCGGACTATAAGGCGCACCTTTTTTTTTTACAGTGAGGATCCATGGGCTGCTGGCTCTCGAGGGCTGCCGCAGCTGCCAGAGCTTCCGGCTCGCACTTCTGGGTTGGCAAATTTCCGAACTTTGTCCATATATAAGGCGCACCGGATTATAAGGCGCACTTCCAGGTTTCAATCAAAATTTTAGTCAAAAGGGTGCACCCTATAGTCTTGAAATTACTGTAATTCCTTTGAAAGAAACAACATAAACTTCTTAATGTTTAATGTTATATTCTCTGTAACCACAGGTACCTCCATATAATGAAAAGGATATATTTGCAATTCTGTTAAAGTATTTCATGAAAGGAGTAGTAGAAGCAAAAGCAGTACCAAGAAAAGCAGCAAGAGAAGATTGTAGCTATGAAGACCAAGTGGACTGGATTCTTGAGCTTGGAAAAAAGAAGGAGTATGTTAGATGTATACATAATTGGTAACAATACAGAGAAGATGAGCTGGGAAGGACTGCATGCTTTCTCGTAATCTAAGTATCAGAATAATTAGATCTTGGACATTAAAAGCTGTTTGACCTTTCATTCAGAAAGTTCTAAAAAGCTAATGTTTGGAAGCTAGAAGAGATTATATATATTTTTGAAGGTAGGAGGGATCATTCAATAATTTATGATTTCTACTCTTTTTTTTCCTGTAAAAATCAGCTACTTTCTACAGCTGAGGCAGGGAATTATTGAGATAGACTGGCAAACCAGTCCATACTGCTTCCTTTGGTAGTTCAGAGTACTTTTCTGTCTGGCTGCTCCTCACTACACATGAAACAACATAATGCCAATAAAAGGGTTTGGAAAACATGGAAGCCACTTTTCCCTGAGCTGTGGGATGGCGCAACCTTTGTTAGTTGAGTAACCAAGAACCTGCAGCCAGATGTTTATGTTGGAAGCATCCTTGGATGTGAAATTTTCTTCCTTGGCCACCTCAGAAAACAGAAGTACAGCATATATTTTGGTCAGGGGTTTCTGTTACTGTGCTTTGTTAATAAAATGTGCAAAAATGTGCCTAATTTAGGTCAGGTATACTAATTACCTTAAGAGTACCTGAACAATAAATAACAATGACCCTTACAGAGAAACTAATTAGCTTTGAAAATTTGGCTTTCTTAATCATCAAAGAAGATGGGTTAAAGCTCATCTTTAATTTAGAGAATAATTATTATCAGTGGTCTGAAGCTTTCCACATTACTCATTCCCACATGCGGGTTGGATTGAATAAGGCACCGGAGCCTACAGCCTCGCACTTCTGCGCTTCTGTTTTTCTCTGTTTTAACAATGCGAGCATACTCTGAAATTTAAGATTAAATCTGCAGTTTTGAAACTGTTTTCTTTTAAATGTTTATCCAATTTTTTATTTATATGAGTTTTACAACACAGAATAATAAACTGCATATACTTAAGATAGCTTTTCTTGTTTTCACTCAGTAATTCTCATTATTATTCTTATATGAAAACCACTATTTGCTTAGCAAAAAATGTACTTTTCATGATCTAAATATACCTGTTGTCACAGCAGATCTTGATTTTCATGTGCTTTTTTCAAAGGGGAAATAACCAAGTATTTTATTGTGCAATTTCAAAAAAATGCTAGGTAATTTCTTTCTTTGCCATATAAGTATATATATCTCCAGATCTTTATATAAAAATATCTTTTATGAATTTAAAAATTTTATTAAGCAGTTCTTGTTCCAATAAAATAATTTTAAATACAGATAATAAATCTTGAATTGAAAATTGAAATAGTTGATTTAAAACTGCATGGGCATTTTTAACACTTGGTTGAAAAACTGTCTCTTAAAGCCAGGAAAATAGTGGCTCCTGTATTGGTTTATTTGGAAGTGAGGATCTAGAATTTTCTACCTCTAAGTGACAATGAAGAAAATATTATAGTCAAGGGTTTTTGCCATGTTCAGGCCAAAATCAAAGCAAAAGAAAGAAAAAAGCTCATATTAAAAGTAGTTTTTTTCAAAACTAATTCAAAAACTTTATCCAAATCAAAAGATTTTAAAATGAAGTGGTTGGTGGTAAAGAATCATAAGTTTAATTAATGAAAAAATTTAGTAGAAGGCAAAATGTGTCTTGTAGGTAGGAAAGTAGTGCAGCTTTTTTTGTGTGTTTAATGAGTGTTTAGCCAACTGATCTTCACTATTAGCAAAATGTAAGTGATTGTTCCCTGCAAGTGTACACACTTGATCCTAAGTTGCAGGAAAAAGGCTGAACAGCTTTCAATGCACAAACCTCTCATGTTAAATGAATTTTTATTTCTCAGAAAATCTTAGGTCATTAGTCAGTAGCATTTAAAAAGCAAGCATAATCTCAAAACTTATTAAGAAAGGAAGAAGAGGGGTGCAAAATTGAGAGCAGAATCCTGTGTGAATGCAGGAATTTACACTGGGAAAATTCTGCATGCTGGTCCAGGCATCTTAGAAAGAGCCTACAGGAGGCAGAGAAGCTATCAAGAAAAGAACTCAAAAGTGGTTTTCATACACTGAAACAAATCCAGAATCAACAATGGGAGGCAGTGGGTAGTAGGTTAGGTGAGGAAAAGGTCAGTGACAGGATTTGCAATGTAAGGAATGACATTTGGACAATAATAGGGAATATTCAGTCACAGTTTCTTGTAAGCTGAGATTTTAAAAGTTATTAGGGGAAACTCTGAGGCAATAAGTTAAAAACAAGTAAAAGCATGTTTGTTTTTATAGTAAATAATCAAGTGGTGCTCCTTACTAGTACCTTATAGAGGAAAGAAGCATAAATATGTTAGAAAAAGGATCAGAAAAAACAGCACAAGGTGTGCTCGTCAGTGATTGCTACAGACACAGTCCTGAGTGCTTGACTTTGGAAATCCCTAAACACTGATTGGCAGAGTTGAAGAGTATACTGGGAAAAGACAACACACATGTACTTTGTTTCTTATACTTCCCACCTAAATATCAGCTTCTATTTTCTGTGAGAGATAGTATTAATGTAATGCACTTTCAAAAGGGTGTGGTAAAGAAGGTAATTTTATTTTTCTCTTCTAATATCTGCCTGATGTATTTTCCTAGACATCTAGCAGAGGTGAGGGTATTAAGTATTATGAAACAAATCTTTTTGTGCTTCCTATAAAACACATTGGGTACATTTAAAGTCTTGAATTCCTTCTGTATCTTGCTTTCATCTCTATTTTTCTAGCTATAAATATATATATATTTAAATGAAAAGCAGAATGACAGCAGCTTGTCAAGTACTTTGAAACCGGATGTATTTGTTCTGCACAGCTTTATTTTGTCTCACATCAAAGATGCATAACAAAATTGCATAGGAGTGGCCGATACAGGAGTTGCTTGAGTGTTACTCATCATACCTTTTTTCATGTACTATCTTTAATAATCCCATGACTCCTTTTTACTCACAACAGGTGTCAAAACTTAAATTTTCTATAGTCATATTCTTAGCATGTAAGAGAAAAATTAGAGAATGAACTCAAAGAAGATGTTGTTTTTATAAAACAAAGAGGACTTCCTAACACATTTTATAATCTGAAAAACAGAATTGTATATGTGCTAGAAGACTCTTAGAAACTGTGAGAGAAATACATAGATTTCCTACACATAGTTTTGACCCAAAAAAAATGCTAATAGGTTATAGTATTAATTTTACCATGATAGCAGATTAGATGTTCTTAGAGAAATAAACCAGACAAACTTCTTTAATAAGAATAAAAATATAACTGCCATGCTACATTTACTTTAAAAGCTGTGAATCTTAGTTCAAGAGTGGAGACTGAGCAGAGAGAAAAGTGCACAACTATAAGGCACACCGGATTATAAGGCGCACTTCCAGGCTGTCAACAGATTTCCAAATGTTGTCCACATATAAGGTGCATGGAACTATAAGGCACAATTTTTTTTGCAGTGAGGATCCGCGCACAACAAAGTAACGAATTAGTAACGGAATTGCACAGTTGTGGGGTTTACTGCAAACAGTTTTCACGGATTGGTGTAGCCTTTAAATGCAGCCTCAGGTGCCCTCCCTGTGCTGTGGGCCCTGGCACTCGCTCCTGCCCCCGGTGCCAGCTGCCGCAGCTCTCATGGCACACGGTTTGGCTGCTGGTGCTCGTGGCTTGCACTGGGTTGGCAAATTTGCGAACTTTGTCCATATATAAGGCACACTGGATTGTAAGGTGCCCTTCCTGGTTTCGATCAAAATTTTAGTCAAAAGGGTGTGCCTTACAGTTGGGAAATTACTGTAATTTGAGACGGTATTCTTGGAATGAACAAGCACAGATAGGTTCAAAACTCCCAGAATAGGTTCAAGTGCAAGGTGGACAAAGATGGATAACAATTGAAGCTTCCACATTTTGAGGCAGTGAAAGCAATGAAGAGGCACTCATGGACTAAAATGCAAATGACACATGGAATCACATGAAGAGAAAATTTCAGTAATCTGGGTTTGAGTTTTAAGCAGAAGAATGTAGAAAAGAAAGAATTATGGACGTGCATGGACCACTCAACACCTCAAACAGGACATAGTAGGTGATTAGGGAATATAATGAAATGAGAGTGTCTATCAGAGTGTAGGCCAGAAAGCACAAAAATGTAATCAAAAGGGCAAACTATCTATCTGAGCTAGATCCTTCAAAGAAATGTAACAAAACTATAGGATTTCTAATCATAGTACTGTAGAAATAGTATGAAGGGGACAAGTGAGGTCATATCCTGAGAATCAGACAGAGATTAGGGGACATTGAATGTCACACATCTTAGTGCTTTGCCCCAATTTTAATGAAGAAATTATATATATGACCAAGAAAATATTATCCAACATGAACAGGGAATGGAAATTATAACATCCATGGGGAATTAAAAAATAAGCAGGTATTGTGTGAAATCTGAACAATCTGGATAATGTGCAGTAACAGTTATTTTAAAAGAATCTGTAATTTTGGTCATGGTACTTTCTTGGTTCCTATTAGAAAATAGTAAGTGTGATGCATGTATCTGATAAGGAAAAGTAGAATATCCATAAGAAATCTGCATTTATCCTTAATAAAATATGCAGGATTTTTATGGAAGAGTAATCTAGAACACGAAGTTTAAATAAGATAAATTCAATATAATTTTGGCAAAAAGAGATTTTGTCATGTTATAGTACGTCTTTCTTTCATATCCTTTAGGTGGGATCAATGAAGTCAATTTAATAATCTATATTTCAGTTAAGGAGTGACTCAAAGGAATTAAAATTTAAATCAAAGGAAAGGAAATTAAAGTAGGAGTTGAAACAAGGACTATGGGATGATTAACATGATAGCTGAAGAGAAGATTACGATGATAAGAGAGTTTTCCAGATGGATAGAGGTTAGAAATTCCAGTAATTTCATGATTATAAGCCGCACCTTTTTCATTGAAGAATTCAGCCTACCTCAGTAGTGCGGCTTATATTCAGGTGCAGCTTATCTATGGACAAATCTCAGTGAAATGCAAACCTGGAAGTGAGAGCCAGCCAGGGAGGGTGCCTGGGGCTGCCTTTAAAGGCTTCACTGGTCTATGAAAACTGTTGCAACTTAAGCACCTGACACCAAACCCAACTGGCAGTGATTCTGTTACTAATTTGTTACTTTGTTACACATGGATCCTCCCTTAAAAAAAAAAAAGTGCGGCTTATATTCAGGTGCGGCTTATATATGGACAAATCCCGTGGTCTGCCCAGCTACTGGGAGGTGCAGCTTATAATCAGGTGCAGCTTATAATTGTGAAATTACTGTACATTTAACAAGGACTGATCTTAGAACAAGTTCTGCTTAATACCATTATTTGCAATACAGCTTTAAAAAAATTTGGCTTTAATAAACTATGGTGTGGATGATGTACCACCTCAAAAATCCAGCCAATGTTGACAGGAACAGGTGGACTGCACATTGTGAGTAGCTAAAATAGCTTAATAGAAAGTAAAGCATATAGAGACTCCAGAAATTTTAGTTTAAATGGAAGGCTTATCAACTGGAGTTGGCATTTACTGGAAGATCACAGGAAAACTTTCAGTAAAGACTGAGGAACTTTAGCATTACAGTGCATAATATTAGCAAGATGTTCCATGCTTATAAAATAATATCAATTTGGATCAAAATAAAGAAAGATTAATAGGAAGAGGTATTTTAGAAAGTTTAAAAGGCTATTTAAGCTATTAAGGTAGAAGATTTAGAGAAGATATGCTTATTCTTTAAAATTCACCTGGATAATCTCCAAAAATTAAATTATTTTTAAGCATAATGATCTCACAAAAGGCATTGTACATATAAAATCTGTAACTATTTAAAGAGGAAACCCTGGATGTGCTTTTCAAATGAAGTGGTAGGCAAGAAACCCTCATTATTTAAATATGATACTCATGAAGTTTATGAGGGTTTTACAGACCCACACTTTCTTTTAAAATGCTGGAAATATTTATTGCAGTGTCTTTTATTGAATTCAGTTTATCCCATGCATAGTGAATTCATTTAATTTGTACATAAGGCAGGAAAGAATTTTTACAAGTTTTGATGCACAGTGTAGGCTCAAGGGAAATTTTAATTCCCTTTCTTCCAAGTTTGGAAGGTGTCAAAAACAGGCAACAGCAAGGGATAAGATATCATCAGTCATTGACTTAGAATCAGAAAGTAACTTCTCCACAGATCCAAGTATCATAAGCCCTTGTTTTGGAGCTCCTCCTTTTTTCTTTTTTTTTTTTTTTTCCTTTTCTTTTTCCCTAGCATGCCTAATATTTTAATTCTTTGGATCAGATTATTTAAGAATATTTCACACTGTCAATTTTGAGATACCCAGGTATTTGCTAAACTGCTTTTGCTGTGGCAGAGCCTAAAACCATGTAGTTACATTTTAGAAGGATTTAATATGAAGAATCTAAATATAAACATCTATATAGTCCTGATCATAATATATGGGACAACTATTAGAAAAGTAATGAAATATCCTTGCTGGAACACAGCAAAAGGCAAAAGTGGCAGTCTGACATTGAATGCTGGCCAAAATAGCTATTGTTTAACTCCAATTAATTAATCAAACACAATTTGTTAAGGCAAATGAGGACTCTAGTTCAAAGTTGCATGTTATTATTTTTTCTAGTGAAATATTTGGCTGAGTTCCTAATGCCTTACTCTGTCATTCAGATGGTTTCTGTTGAAGACAGAGCTGTAGTTTATGTGCATTTCATGGAATTGTAGACATACTCCTCCTTTCTTCCTCCTCTCTTTCCTACAGCATCAGATAAAAACATTTTTCTGGAAGATGAATCTTCCTAGAAGGGGAACTCCCTAAAACAACTTTCAGTATTTTTATATGAAACAGTAGTATAAGGAAAAACACAGGAATTGCAAATGAGAATAAAAGCCAAAACAAAAATTAGTTACAATCATTTGGGATTCAATGTGAAAACACAGAATTGCCCAAATATGTCTTTCTCTCTTTTTTCTGTGCAAATTTATTATTTAGGTTCATCTGATTAAGAAAAATAAATATTTAAACACATGGAAGTATGAATTTGACAAATTGTAAGTATGCTTTCAAAACTTAATTTTCTTATAATCAAGAAGTAAAACAGAGAAAATAGATGTTTATATACTGTGCAAGTCAGAAAAAAAATAATTTTACAGACACAAGGGAGAAAGTAGAATGACAAACCAGGTTTTGAAAATATTACTGCAGCTGATACTAGTTTTGTAGCTTTATTGTTTTGTAATTCTATTACTACATCTTCTACTGCTACATCTATTACTGCTGTGTCTGGTCTGCTTCCTTACTCTGCTGAGCACAAATATCCTAAGCAAGGGTATTTATACTGTGTTGGAGGAACTATGCAAATAGTATAAAGAAAATTAAAAATCTGTACAGAAATGTAATGCTTCAGCTAATGAATGGCATGCATTTAAATGGCCTTGAGAATCTAAAATAGTCATTTTCCAAAAAGGTCTCTTTTGACAGCTGTGTATAGACATTTTTAATCTATTTTCATTCAATTTCATTAACTGCTGAGTTTTGTTTTCTCACATGTAGATATAGGTAGCAAACTGACATGTTTGCAGGGTACTGTTTTACAGCATTTCATTTTTTTAAAATAATTAAGCCCTGGTGGGTTTTTTTGCTTCTCTTGACATAGAAATTTGTGCAGCTCCAACTTACTTCTTCATTTCCCTCTCACACAAATAATTGCATTTAAAAGAGTTTCCTAGGACATGTCTCCCAAGTGTCCTTGAAGTGCCCTGCTCTGGGAACAACATAACCCCCCAAGGGCTTACTTTTATTCTTGTTTTGGTTTTGTTTTTTTGTTTTTTCCTGAGGATTAGTAAAATATGCAGATATGAATGATTTTTGTGAATGATAACATTTTAAGTCTCTGTGCAGGGTATTGGGAATTGCAAAAGGGCAGTAATATCTCTGAGTGAGGAAACAGATAACTCTTAATCTCAAGGAGAAGAAAAGAGGAAACTGAAAAATTTTAAACTAAATTTCCCTTCTGTGACAGGTAGTACTTTGGCTTTCTTACTGTTACTGTTGTCTATGCACCTAGAATTGTTACCAAAAGTAATGGAGAAGGTTTGCAAAAGAGATGCTGTTTCAATAAATATGAGATGAAATAATGAGGACTTTCATTGAGTATCAATTAGACAATGACTAGATGAGATGAGCACTCTTTTTATTTCTTTATTTCTGTTCAAAAGTATACAGTTGTGATCAAACTCTTATGTATCAGTGTGATAAGTTTTAGGAGAAAGTGCTTCAGAGAGATTTTCTTTATTACCTTCTTCATTTAACTCCATAATATTTTAAAAAAATACTGTCTTTAAATGGCACTATGGGTGGTTTCATTCTGGGCTCTGAAATTTATATTTTAAGAGAAAATATAGTATGTGATCTTGCTAATGCTGCTGCGCTATCCACAACATATGGAAAAATTGCATACCTGATTAGTTAATGTTTCTAAAAGAAAATTTCCAAATTAGATTGTTTACATTTGGATCCTTCTCAGTTCTCTGTGGCCAGTAAGTTTGTTTACATTTGGCTCCTTCTCAGTTTTCTGCGGCAAGTAAAGAACAAAGCAATTAAAATATTTAGAGAGATTATTTCATTTCAAACAAAAGAAATTGCATTGCTTGCATTATTGATTTAAGAAAGACGAGAAGATAATATATTATTTCAGGTTCACTAATCTTAACTTGAATGATCTGGTGTCAGGTATAACCAGTGACATCTGCACTTTTAGAACTAGTTTAATTCTTTAAGGTTTTTTTCTCTATATGCTCACCTAACTCTTTATTTGACTTCAGCACTGCAAAGCAGGCTTTGCCAGAACTGGTACTAGTCCTGCATATATGACCTACACTAGTCTGACAAAGGATGCAGTCTGGAGACAACCAAGATGGATGTATACTTTCCATAAACCATGCATTCTGCAAGGCCAGCTATGACCTAAACCAAGACCATTAAGAATCATCCTTCAGGAAGAAAGGGGAAATGAAAGCTGCTTAGCTGAGTTGTATTGAAATGTAAAATTCTTTATCCTTATGCGTATCTCGTAAACATTATTTAAGGAAATATAGAAATTATTCAGAAGCTAAGGCAGCACTAGCACTGGTATTCAGAGTCAATCAAATGGAGTCTTGAGTGTACATTCTCAGAGGTTTATGTAAAGATGTATTATGTGGAGTAGCTTACATTGAAAATCATGTCATGTCTTCACTGACATACCTGGAGTTGGATGGGTGACTTCACTGGTGGTTACGGTAAGTTGATCTCCTGCCAAATTTTGCTGCACATGGGAATACATGTACCATATTTCTTACTACACTGATTTTCTTTTAAATTACATCTATCCCTAGATTTTTCAAATGCTTATTGCACAGCTGGCTTTAGGATAGAGCAAAATAAGCAGGTACATAAGGTGACAAACTTCTGGGACAGCATGAAACAACCTTTGTAAGAGACAGAGGAAGGGGATGACTGTACTGACCTGTCCACCTACTCTAATTTTGTGGCTGTTGTCTCCAAAAGACCAATTCAAATCAACATCTGGCTTTAGCTTTTTCTTGCAACAGCTGTTCCACCTTGCTCTGCTCATCTCTCAGGCTTTATTTGAAGGTCAGCAGCCCCCTTCTGTCCCTGAGCCCCAATCCCAGCCTCATCCTTTTCTCTTTCCCAAGGCAGGAACAGATGTGTCTAGCGCACATCATGGCACCAACTATGGGAGGATAACACATAGAACCTTCTAATAAAACTGTGTATGGTTGTTATATTGGGTGCTATCTGTGATTTGTAAATCAAATCAGCTTGAAAATGGGGGATTTTTTCAAGGACAAAAGTGGGAAAAGAATTCTGGATCGTTTTGACACTCTACAGCCCTCTGAAAACTCCATGGCCTGTCTAAGGCCTCTCCCCATCTTCTCGGAGAGGAAAGCCTGGAAAGTCGTTGAGCTCTCACTGACCCCATAATCCCCACATGCCTTTCCTGTTCCCTCCTATGCTGCTTGCCTAGTGTTTCCTGAGGCCCTCTAAACCTTCCCACCTCAGCAGATATACGGTGCCTATTTGAACTCCTAGATTCCTCCATCCCAGCTCACTCGCATGTGAAATGCCCTTTGCCACCACCTAGCTTTGCCTACATTACTGAGGTGCCTCAAGCCACTGCTGAGATTATTTTTGAGATATACATGCCCAGAAACCTGTTGCTACCCAGTCTTTATCCTACCATAACCCAGACAAATAATTATCTCAAAACAGCTTTCATAAAACTACGAATCATTTATTTCATTCCCAGTCACCTGAAATTACTAGAAGCTGTTAACTCTGGTCTCTGTTTGTTTGAAAGGCTGTCCAAGAGTCTTTCATATGAAGTTTAAATACTGAATTCTCCATAAATCATGAACACATTCTCCCAAGTCCCCTCATTCCTATGGGGGGTAAGATGATCCCTCTGCAAAAATGGTTGATGTTGGGGGATTCACCTGTGGGAGATGCTCACTTCTACCCTCAGTCACTACTTTCTTAGGGATCCCAGCTTATTGGCCTATAATAAATACTGTAAATGAAGCAAATATGTATTTTATTATTTGAG
>VRYO01001463.1:43342039-43364009 GCA_009812075.1 Sialia sialis | reverse complement strand
ACATAAACTTTTTTTTTCCTTTTTAGTAACTTATCACTTCTACTGTCCCTGTCACTTTTCATGAAAGCATTTTGTACCCAGCTTTAAACCTTCTACTTCTGCTTTTACTGTTGTCCTATTAATTGTTCTGGACCTAACATGTTTGGTTTTAAGTGTTTCATGCATTTCTGTAACATTCTTTTCCAGGAATGGAATACCCTTATAAAATTAGCTCTGGCATCTGAGAGCAACTGGCAATTAATAAAGACTAGGCAAATACTCCTGAAAGCTTTTTTCTACTAGTACCATATCTTGAAAATAAAAAAATAAATTACATTAAAATAAAAGGTGCCTATTTGTTGGAAGAGCAGAGTTAGGCTGCACCCAGCAATGTAATACTGAATGCTGTCAATTACTGAACCTGTCATTTACAGAACCACAAAATCAAGGAATGACTGAGGTTGGGCGATACCTCTGGAGATCATTTTATTCAAAGCTTGTATTCAGAGCAATGCTAGCTGGAGCAGGTTTCTCAGGACTATGTCCAGCTGGATTTTGAATATCTCCAATGTAGGAGACTACCAACTCTCTGGACAACTTCTGCTTGACTACTCTCATAGTAGAAAAGCTTCTTCTCTCACTTAAGTGAAATTTCTTGTGTTTCATTTTGTCATTGTCCATTGTATCACTGAGAACAGTCTGGGTCCACTTGCTTTGTTCCAAACATCAGGTGTTTATGCACATTGAGAAGATCTCACTTGAGACTTCTCCAGACTCCGAAGTCACAACTCTCTCACCCTCTGAGTGCATATCAGAGTCAGATGCTCCCAGACATTAATCACTTTTGTAGCGTTTTGCTGCACTCTTTGCCCCTGGCCCCAGCCTGGATGGTGGCATGACCCTCTTGTCTATCAGCTCCTCTGTTCTGGATCATCCGTAAACTTTCAGAGAATCCACACTCTGTCCTACCTATTACTTTGTCCCACTGTCCAGGTCACTAATGAAGATGTTTAGCAGTATCAGATCCCTCAGTGCCAGCCTGAGGTACTCCAGTACTGCCTGGCCTTCAGCTGGACTTTGTGCATCTAATTGCAAGCCTTTGAGCCCAGAATTTGAGCCAGTTTTCAATCCACCTCACTGTCCACTTATCTCGCCCAGACTTCAGTGTTTCGTCTAAAGATGTCATGGGAAACAGTGTCAAAAGCCTTGCTAAAATCATAGCAAACAGTATTTCACAGGGTTTTTTTTCTCCAGCAAGGTAGTGACTTCATCAGGTTGGTCAGACAGGATGTCTCTCATAAATTCATGCTGACTCTTTCCAGTCACATTCTTATCTTTAATATGTTTGGTTATGGCTTCCAGGATTACATGGTCAATCACCTTCCATGGGATTGAGGTGAGTTTTACCAGGCTGTAATCCTGCTGCTTGACCTTGTTGAAGATAGGAATAACATTTGCTTTCTTCCAAGCCTTGGGAACCTCCCGCAATACCCACAACATTACAAAGACTATCAAGAGTGGCTTTGGAATGTCATCAGCCAACTCCCTCAGCACTTGGTGTCATGGATCTGTGTATGTTCAGTGTGTTTAAATGTTTCTTGACCTGATCCTCCTCCACTGAAGGTAAGCCTTCCTGGCTGCAGACTTTCCCTCTGGTTTCAGGGACATGGGATTGCTGAAGGCAGGTCTTACCAATAAGAACAGTGGAAAGAAAATGTGGAAAAACTTGGCCTTTTTCATGTTGTAGTAGAGCACCAACTGAACACAAGTTTTCAATGCTAGCAGTCAACAAAGCAGAGTTAATATGGCCCTCAGATATAATACGGAGATTGGGAGAAGACAAAGTTTACATCTGTATCCAATTCTGGTAAGAACACTACTAGAACAAAGCACCTAATTCTTATCGAAAAGAATTTAAAAGCAACAGCTAAAAAGCTGTACTTATGATTTGAAAATTGGTAGATACTATGCATGGTGAGAGATTGTAAAAGCTCAGCATGCTAAAAAAGAGGGATGAAGGAGTTGGAGACTCATGCTGCTGAAGACCTTTAGCCAAGACTAGAAACCTTTAAGAATAATTCCTTCCTAAGCCCAAAAATATTACTCAAGCACAAATTACTGAGCCTATTGGTAGAGAAGTTGACTCAAAATGTAGGAAAAGACAAAAGATCAGGTACTGTAGAATTTTTTTATGTTTAAGTTCTCATAATTTCAAATGGAGATTAACTGTTACATTCCGTATACTATATGACACCAAAGACACTGACCCCAACTGAAACGTCTAATGAAAATTGAAGAAAGAAGAAATATTTTTATGCTTGGCATAATTTTAATATTAGATAACAGTACATTCTCTGGGATATTCAGCTTAGAAAAGAGAAGGCTTTAGGGTCACCTAACTGCATCCTTCCTCTGCCTAAAGGAAGGCTACAAGAAAGATGGAAAGAGACTTTTTACAAGGGCATGTACTGACAGGATAAAGAAAAATTACTTCTAGCTGAAAGAGAATAGGTTTGGATTCAATTTTAGGAAAAAATTCTTTATTGTGCAGGTGCTGAGGCAATCCAGAGAAGTTGTGGATGCCTCCATCCCTGGAAGTGTTCAAGACCAAATTAGTTGGGACTCTGAGCAACCTGGTCTAGTAGAAGGCATCCCTGCCCATGACAGGAGGCTTGGAACTAGAGGATCTTTAAGGTCCCTTCCAAACCAGGCCATTCTGTGTTTCTATGGTTTAACTGGTGAGCTTGAGTGTCCCTAGTGCTTCCTGCAGCCTTGGCCTTATGCTAGTCCTGGGAAATATATTGCAACATACTGTCATACAAAGGGCTGTCCACGTGCACGAGTTCCCATCCAGTGGAAATCAGGACACAGAGGAGGAGAGACAGTGGGAACATGGGATGATTTCTCTTTTTTTTCCAGTAGGACATGGCTGGAGTTTTCTGCTTGATGTTGGAGCACTCCTAAGTCTGGAGTGTTGGAGTATACATAGAATTTTTATACTCCCAAAGCTGTTTTCAAATTGCATAATAAGTATATACTTATTGATAACTTCACATATTTCACCTTGACTATGACTCCCAGATGAGTTATATTTAGTCCTTTTTTTTCCTATCTGCTTCACAATGCTCAAAAAGAATCTCCAAATATGTGTCAAATTTTTTTAAAAAATTAACATTACTAGGGAAAACTTTGAACATGGAATTAGGTATCTCAGTCTCTACTTGATGCTTTGGCATTTGTGAAGAGACATTCTTCCTATTGAGATAATTGTCAAGTTCTATAGAATTTTGTTATGATGCTCTGGTTTGGTGGCTACAGAAACCACTAAAGAAGACCCTTTGTGACTTCTGCGTTATGTCGAGTACATCTTGGATAAATTTATAATTCCAGAAGTATTCACTGAGAGTTTCTTCATCCTGACTCCATCCCATATTAAAATCTTGCAGTTATATCAGTTTAATGTCATGAGGATCTTTCCTATAAAATCTCGGCATGGTGCCTTGCATTCACAAGAATTGTTAAAACTGACAATAACAGAGTAATTAACAGATGAAACGCTTGTTTAATTAATGTGTTGATCAGATCTTATTTTGTCATGGAAAGAGGAAGCTGACCAGGTCCACCTCATCCACCCTGCATTAGTGATACAATAATTTATTATCATCACCTTAAGTAGCTTATACACACGCACATACAATTTTCTTTCACTCACTCATGCTCTTTCATGCTATTCAGTTTTACACGCTTTACAAGGATAGGTGTGGTGGTTTCTTTATTTCTCTAATTCCCTTGCCATGTTCTGTTTAAATTATTCCATTTGTAAGCAGAGACAAGTTGATACACGTGCGTGAGTTTCGGCACAAGTTTAACATTTATTATTCTAGATGGTTTTTGAGATTATAGAGAAAGATGGCTGCAAAACCAAAACACTTTTTGGTCTAATTAATTTATACCCTTTCTTGTAATCAGTTTGGTTTATGTATCTTTTTTTTTCTTTCATTTGATCTCTATTTTTGTCTGATATTCAAAAGAATGAACATCTTACTAAAAAACAATAAAGTTGAACTGTTTGAATTTCCTTCTTCATTGTGTTGCTACAAGCACATGACATTGAAAAGCTTTTATCTTTACATTGTTGCATTGTTGACTACCAGAGAATAAAAGAGCTTTAGCTAATTATGAGAAAACTAAGCAGACATATATTAAAATTATATTAGAATATCAATATATTCAAATAATATTAGAATATTATACTATTGATAATATTATCAGCACGTGTATATCTCTTTCATTTACATATGCCGATCCAGCAGACAAAGACCTGCATTGTGAGGTGCACGACTGTATGGATGGCATGAACTGTCCATTACAGGGCAAGCCTTCCTGGATTTTCCACCTTGGAACTTGTTCTAGAGTTTTTGTATGAAAAAAATAAACTGAAATTAGAACAAAGGGTTGGTCCTTCAGATTTCAGGTGATATCATAAACCACTACTTTTCTGTATTTCCGTATCAGAAATATGGTGATGTCAGTCCTCCTTATGGGCCTGACACTGTTTCTTGGGGCTTTTCATAGAAATTCAAATATTTGTAAAATTTGTCTAATAAAAATTAGATGTTCTTGTTTTATGACTTTGTCTTCACTTTTTAGAAAACTAGTAGAAATGTGAAGATGGTTGCAGAAGAGCACAATCATGTCACATGTTTCTTTCACATAAATTAGCAAAAATTTTTAGGGGGAAAGACATTTTTTCATGGTTTTCCATTATAGGGAGCTGCAATGAAAATGTGCTAATCGGGATGCAGGAAGTAAGAAAAGGAAGAAAAAATGAGTGAGTAGGCAATAACATACAGCTGGATTTATTAAATCACCCAAAGAACTGGTATTAGAAATGAGGAAAAGAAAGAAGAAAGGATTAATACAGAAATCAGACATTATTGGCATAAATGGTGGTGTTCAAACACACAAGTAGAGATCCCTGAAATGACTCATCAATATTACTAAGGTATTTTATACAGTCTCATCTATCCGTCTGTAAAATTAAGCCTGTAAGAATAAAAATGTCCTTTTATTCCAGTTAAACTTGCATGAACTGAGTTTGTAATGTACACATCTTTTGTTTGGCTATTGCATACTGATATAGGAATTCATGACAGAATTCATAACACTGGACTTCTTCAGACTCACAGATACGAAACTCCCCCAGCCTCACCAGCTAATGGTCAATGGAAGCCAAAACATTTATAAGTGCTACCTTATTCAATTGTTGATATTCATGGTGCTTGAATTCCTCACCTTTATCTATAATCATCTTTACTCTCCAGCCCTCCAGTCTTTCCACATCCTTTGTGCTCCACCCAATGGCTTTGGGGAAGTCCTCTTTCATGTTTTCATACTTCAAGGAACCACCATCCCTCCGAGGCTCTCATTATCCTAGGAAAGGAGGTTGCTGCTCAGTATGGCGTACAGTGAGTCAGTCAAACTGTGTTTACGACTTTGCAAAGATAGCATTTCTTTTACCTGTAGGACAACAGTGTGCTCAAGTCAACCTCCTTCCTCATTTTCTCTCCTCCCAGTCTTCTCCCTTCCCATCCCCAGGGACTGAAAGGCTGAGCAAGCCATACAGGACACTGCTTGAAAATTATGAAAAAAATAAGTACATCGAAATTAGAGGAGGGATAAGAGTAAAAGGGGAATATGAGAGAAGAGATGAATTAACATGTGGGGAAGAAATTCAGAAAGGCGACAAAAGGAGTGAATGACTAGAGAAAGTGAGGTAATGAGATGGGACAAGAAACAAAATAAAATTAATTAATTAAAGAATATGGAAATATAAAAATAATTAGGAAGCAAGAAAAATTGTACCAAAGTAAAATAAAGCTCCATTTTAAAGCCAGCTTTTTAAAAAAGGACTTTTTCTCTTTTCAGTGGAGGAGAGAAAATACTAAATACTGCTTTGAAAAATGTCTCAGCATAAGATAGGGGCATGATTCACACAAACGGAGATATAAAAACAAGGTGGAAAGTTGCAAAAAAAAATCAAGATGGAAAGTTGTAAAGGGAGAAGAAAGAAAAGTAAGAATGGATAGTAGAGGAGGAGTAGTGAAGGCCTTTTTCATGTTTGTTCTGCCCCCTTTCCTTAGTAATGAGCAGGGAGTGTTTGCCTAATGGAATCTCAGCCCCAGGGCAAACAGGAGTGCCTCAGCTCACCTGGTAGCCAGCACCTCTCCCCATTTCAGGAGTGGTATTCAGGCTCAAAAGAGACTCCAGGAGAACCCCAGCACATGCCAGGAAGGAGAGGTGAACACTTCCATCCCAAAATTCCTTCCCCACTCCTCTTCTAAACAGAAGAAAAAGAAGGAGGCTTAATGTTGGCAGTAGAGTTCAAAAAGCTCTCAGCACTTCTCCCTGTGTGTGTTAATATAGACCCCGATGCATTTTTATAAATGGGATGGGGAGGACCAGTTTTCTTTATCATATGTGCAGTTTTCAGCTGGCATGAAACGACTGGCCTCATGGTAGCAAATGCATTTTCACCTCGATTGATGCCCTCTGTTGCTTAACGGGGCACTGCAGAGTTAGAGCAACACAGTGGTTTGTGCATTATTCAGCAGTCCAACCAATTTAGTTTAAGTAGTTTCCAGCCTGTAAGCAGGCAAGTAGACTGTAAGGAAAACAAAGTTCAGGTTAGACTTGTCTTGTCTACAGGAGGCAAATTCAAGGGTCTATACCCTCATTAGCACATGCATATATTCTCATGACTTTGGTTAGTTTAAAAAAAAAAGGCACAAACAAACAAGAGAGGATAGTATAAGGGTTTTCTCTTTTTCTGTGCTTGATCTTCATGTGAACGTGTTTAGTCAAAGACTGTCAAGCCCCTGTGCACCTCAGGCATGTGTACGCAAGTGAAACTGTCATCTTACACTTATTAGAACTGGTCAAATGCATAGGTGGTTCCCACAACCTTATTTTCTTTTTGAATGTGCTATATCACGTCTGAATAGTCTAACCATTAGCAGCAGAATATCATGAGATTTTATAAGTGTACAGTATTATTTATTCTAATAAAATCTAAATCATATCGTTTTAAAACAAAGATATTTGGTTGGTAGAGATGTTTTGAACAAATTTAAGAGAGTTGCAGCAAGTGATATCGTTTCTGATGAGTTCAGCAAAGCAAGCTCAGTCATGCCAGCTTGGTGAGAAAACTGAACCTCACCCAGCTGTGAGATTTTGCACTGGAACCTCAAAGCATCATGAGCAATTACGTTTGAATGTGGGCAGTCAGTGTATCTAAAGCAGCAAAATACTTGGTCAGGGTGAAAAAGCAATCTGCCTAAAGTTAGCTTAAGTGTTGTGGTTATTTTTTTACCCAGAACAAGTAATTTCTGTGTACATGAAACATGCCCAGCCTTTGCATGGATCTACAAGAGGAGCTGGGGATGGCAGTGGAGGGCCAGCATGGCTTGTGGCAAGTGGAAGCAAACACAACCCAGGTGCAAGAACAGCACCAACTGCTTAAAAGAGATCCTAGCCTGCGTGCATGTAAACAGTCTGCACCACTCACAGTTTTAAGAGCTAGCCTACTACAAAAGCAGTGAGAAGGCAGAGCTGCTGAGTTTCCCTGTTCTCAAGATTGATTCTTATGCAATCAACAGGTAAAGAAATCCTCCAGAAAAAAAAAAAGATGAAACTGCCAGTGCTGATGTTTATGGTACGTAGAAGTAACTTTTAGCAGAGACTTTCTGCAAAGGCAAAGTAATGTGACAAAAACGTATCTTTGACAGCTGCCACATTTACAGTGATTGACAACTGAGTGATTACCTACCATGACCTGTTAAGTTCCTCCTTCCAGGTGCATCTAGAATTTTTGTGGGGAATGCCTAAACACCTGTAATATACTTGGCTCTACCAGGGGCAACCATGTAGGTAGATAAAAGAAGTATTTAGGGGTCAGCACCAACAAAGTAGTCAGGCAGTGGCAATAGGAAAGATTACATTAGGTATGATTTTAAAATTCTATAATTAAAAAGAGTGGGCCGAATTAGAAGATTTATCTCAATGCATACTTAATTTACAAAACTCTCTTAGCTTTCTCTTTCTTAGATAATTTTTTGCATCTTTGGGTCATCATATTTTCTTTTGTGTTTTCTGCTATTATTAAGACATGTATGTCTGAAAATAAATTCAGTATATCTGCACATTAACTGCTCCATGGAAAACCTAAGCAGGACTGACCACACACAGTGCCCACAGAAGACCAAGGCAAGTAGACAGGTACTTAACTAAAATCGTTACAGGATATCCTAAATTAATGCCTTCCCCAGCCAGAGCAGAATTAAGGCCACATATTTTTTTATTCCCTCTTCAACTGTCCTAAATATAAGGTTAATTGGGGTGGAGTACTTTTCCTATTGAGGCTGGGCCCTACTTGGTCAGGAATGGACAATGTGAGGAATCAAGAGGGAGCTTAGTGATTAAAGCACTTAGAGTGGCCTAGTCCTAATAGCCAGCACATTCTGTATTTTTAATTTATGGATTATTTGACACTAGCATATTTCAAATAGTTGTTATGGGCTTGATGCAGATTACAGTTTGAACCTTTGTGAAATAATAGTCCCATCTGACCTTGAAATCCATGATAGGTCAATGCCTTTGAACGTGCGTCATATTCCTAAATGTCTAAAAATTTTTTTACAAGCATGATGAAAATGTAGTTTATTAATCCATGTTTTAATCTAACAACCCACATTGCTGGAACTGTACTTGATTTAACTGCCAATTGTGGATTTATTTCTATTTATTTAGAGGTTCAAACTGAAATGTAAATAAACTGAAATTGTGGGGGAGTTTTTGAAAATTTTTCTTGTGAACAGCAAAGGCCCCATTTCTATTGTATTTTTGCTTTGAAAGAAATGTGCTCAACAATTGAGTTTATGTAGTGAATCTATCATTGCATGCAAGACAAGTTTAGCTAATATTTATGATCTTAAATACTTCGTAAAGTGAAAACAAAAATCTTATAAGAATTGGGGATTTTTCCGGACAAAAATATAACAGGAACTCAATTTTGAAGAAACAAGGTTTCTTCAGCATTCTGTAGGTTTATTGTTGAGAGGAAGGAGTGAAGACTTCATGTGTAAGACCTAATGTAAAAAAAAAAAAGCTTTATATTGACTAAGCTAATTTCTACAATCATATGCTTGTACATATAATTGTGCAAGTAGTACTTGTACTGCTTTCATGATCTGAAAGTTTGGACCAGTGTCAGATGAATAGTTACAAGACTCAGAGCATGGTGAAGCTCTTTTCTTACAAGGACCCAGCCCTATGGTACAGAAATAAATTTATTATTGACGTTTCTCATGGGCTGCAAGCCTGCACACATGAAAATTTATACATAGCCGATTTTATAATGTATACTTTTTGTATCTTATTCCATTAATGTTAATATTGATGTAATTTAAATTCAAGCACACTTGTGTCATCTAACTTTCAAAACATTTTTTCACATGCTAAACTGAGATTACTAGTACTTCTTATGCACATCATTAAATGTTTCCAAGATTAGGACATTTTTTTGGTCAGCAAATTCAAAAAGGTAATTTACATATACTTTAAAAATGTCGTTATATTTCATAACATCCAAAGCTGCATAAAATGTTGGTAGAAGATGTGTACTGAGTGACAGTGAGAATCCACGCTGAAATATCTGCCTTTCTTATCATGACTTGAATCAAAAAATGAGTAGTGATTTAAAAATGTTGTTTGGAACACACAACTGAAGTACCTAAATGTCACAGAGGGACCAAGAAATTTTGAAAATAATTGTGTTTAACTTTTCAATGACTGGTAATAACAAAAGGAATGAGAAATATTCTGAAGTGCCTTAAAATTAAACACAACTCTTGCCACTATCTCTTACTCTGTGTTTCTCTTCTCACTGCTAGAGAAATGTGACTATGTGAAGAGATATCTGCAATGCTATGGTCACTTGTAAATTAGAGATTACAGGCAAGAATTTCTTTTCAGGTAAAAATAAGCAAGTGGTTATGCTTTCAGTGTAATACTGGAAGGAGCATTTGGTCAATAGATTAGCTGCCTTATTGGATAGGCAAAAACAATAATGTCACATCATCTAAGTACTGTAAATTAGACAAACAGTTTTAATGTTAGTGAAAAGCAGCTCATTGGAGATGTTATTCACAGTACAAAACTTAGATCTTTCTTTTATCTAAGGATTAATGGGAAAATTATCTCTGACTATGCTACTAAATGACATTTGCATTGCATTTGGTTGGAAAACAGCTCTTCAATACCAAAGGTCTGACTTTATTACAGTTATATTCTTCATCTCTGTAACATTTATCTGCTCCTATACACAGTTGTAATTAAGAAGTTATAAGTATATTTAAATTTGTACCTTTTTCCTAAAAGGACATTACTAAACAATATTAAATGTTCAATATTTAAATGTATGTCTTTGTATCATATGTTGTCAGCTGCATTTCAGGGTCTTATTATTGTCCATTTCAGCAGGTGTACAGCAATTGTCCAATCAATAAGACAAAAGGCAATGGGCAGAAACTGCTTCACAGGAAACTCCACTTCTTCTTAGTGGAGGGGTGGCTTTCCTCCACCAAGTGTGAGGAAGAACTTTAATATGCAAGTGACATATACTGGAACAGATTGCCCAGAGAGGTTGTGGAGTCTCCCTCACTGGAGATTTTCAGGAGCTCTCTGGATGCAGTCTTGTGCCATGTGCTCTAGGATGGACTTGCATGAGCAGAGAGATTGGACTAGATGAACCCCTGTGGTCCCTTCCATTTTTATCCATTCTGTGATTCTCTAATTAGCTATGTTTAAAAAAACACCTTTGAGAAATGTGTCCTGTAGTTGAAAATTAAAGCCTTGAAGACAACCAGAAATCTCCACATGTGGCCCTCATAACAGTAAGTATTTTTATTGCATATTTCCACTAAAAATGTTTATATTAGCAAATAAAGCATTGCAACAGTAGGCTATACCAGTGCATTTATGTGAACATTCCATCAATATACCCACACACACTGAATTTACTGGCATATATGCAACAGAGTGGTCAGAAATTGGTATCTGAACATATGCCTGTTGTATTATACATCAACATGGACATGAAGGCTTTTCAAAACACAGGTGTAGTTTGTAGCACATCTACCATGATTTCCAAATGTCCGTTTTATGCAAAGTATTAAAAATCCCTAAGTAGAGAATGGTTTTAAGTAAGTTTTGTGTAATATCATAGAATCATGGCAAGGCCTGGGTTGAAGAATACCTTGAATATACTCTAGTTCCAATCCCCCTGTCATGGATGGGGACAACTTCCACTAGAAAAGACTGCTCAGAGCTCCATCCATCTTGGCTTTGAACACTTCCGTAGATGGAGCATCCACAACTTCTCTGGACAGCATGTTTGAGTGCCTCAGCACCCATACAGCAAAGAATTTTTTCCTAAAATCTAATCTAAACCTATTCTCTTCCAGTTTGAAGCCATTCCTCCTAGTCCTGTCACTACATGCCCTTGTAAAAAGTCTCTCCATCTTTCTTGCAGGCTCCCTTCAGGTACTGGAAGGCCACAATTAGGTCACTCTAAAGTCTTCTCTTTTTCAGGCTGAATAATTCCAATTCTCTCAGTCTTTCCTCCTGTGACAGTTGCTCCATCCCTTGAATCAACTTGTTGGCCTTCCTCTGGACTCACTCCAAGTACTTCAGATTGCCAGAAAAACATGGGTATTTTACATTTTGAATCATAAGGTTAATGAATGCTATTCTAACAAACATTTTGTGCCTCTAAATTGGTGGGGAAAGGTTGCTTTTCACAGTTAAGTCTGTGGGTGATCTAGTGCTTTGCCCAGAAGATGCTCTGTGAAGGTCTCTGAGAGGTTGGCAGGGAGCCAGCCCATTCTTAGTTGAAGTTTATTGGTGTTCACTTTGAAGTCTCAAAGAGTTTGGCCATCTTTCCCAGGAGAAGTGTTCAAGTGCTCCTTCTGTATAATACCACGTTTGATTTTGCCTTTCACTGGAAATGTGAGATGTCTCTTCTGTAGCTGTTCTGTCCCCAGCAACCTTCCCTAGTGCAGGATGAAGGCTAGGCACCATCTGAGGGCAATTGTACCACATTTTTAGTGAGATTAATTATATCTCCAATACGCTAATGGGGATGTTCTTGTGATATCTCAGAATATAATTCTGTACCATTCCCTCAGAGGAATTTTATACCAATGGTCTGGTTTAGTCATATCTGAGGTCATTAATCAAATCAGAGCACATCGATACCTGTATTTTGTAAAAAGGATGGCAGCAGCCACACCTTCCCCTGAGTAGCAGTTCATCTGCTAAAGCCTTTATCCCAGGGAACAGGCAGCCCGGTGAAATCTTAACATGACTCACGTGCTCTTGCAACTGAATTATTCATTGTAGGTGTAGTCAGTGTACTGAAGCTTGACTTGCCTCTCTCTTCTGCAAGACCCAATTTTGAAATGGTAATAGTAGTATATACATGCCAGAAATATTTAATCAGATATTTCAGATTCATGAGGAAATTTCATCTGTTGTAGTATTTCCTAATTATGTTTAGTCTTAAAAGCTTTTTATCTCTTTATTTCATATCAAGGGTGAGAAAAATAATTAGCAAACTTCTGTATGACTTCAAGTATTAGATCTGGAAATACTCAAAATACTCATGGATTCCGACTAAAAGGAACAACAGACAAAGCAAAATCAGCAGCTCCTGTGTTACTTTATTTCTCTCTCAGAGATTCAACTCTATTTACAGACCAGTAGGGTCTACATAGATAGAAATATCATTTCGTGATTTCCTACTAATTAGGGCCAAAATTTTTGGACAAAATACAAACTTTTTGCAATATATACATGAGATCAAGAAAGATCCCTGCTTTGGAAAACTGTCAGGAAATTCCCATTTAAGTGACATCTTATTCCCCAGTTGCTAACTATGAAATTGCTACACACTAATCAGTGGAAGTAAATAACCTGGTAAACTGTCTGTACAAACAACTTCTTTGCCAGAAAACATACCTTCTGGCAACACAAGTTCTTTAAGGTAGAAATCCTTTTTTAAAGTCTTGATTATATATTCTGTTACTAAAGTAGGACTTTTAAACCATCATTAAGTCATGCACATTGAGGTACAATACAATTTATACAGTTCTAGCCATTTTCCAGGGGAGTATTTTATAAGTATTTTATAAATATTGAAATGTTTCTTTGGTTTCAGGATGTTTGCTAGTTTTTATGTCCCATTGTCCTATTGCTTTCAATGCTGGAGATTACTATCCTAATTCCATATATATCAGTCATGGATTCATTCCTAGATTCCTTTGGTGTTGGGAAGAAGCTTCAGTTAGCTTTGAACAGAGACAAAAATTAAATATACAGTAATTTCACGATTATAAGCTGCACCTTTTTCCTTGAAGAATCCAGCCTGCCCCAGTAGTGCGGCTTATATTCAGGTGCAGCTTATCTATGGACAAATCCCAGTGAAATGCCAACCCAGAAGTGAGAGCCAGCCAGGGAGGGTGCCTGGGGCTGCCTTTAAAGGCTTCGCTGGTCTATGAAAACTGTTTGCAACTTGAGCACCTGACACCAAACCCAGCTGGCAGCAATTCTGTTACTAATTTGTTACTTTGTTAAACATGGATCCTCGCTTTATTTTTAAAAAAAAAAAGTGCGGCTTATATTCAGGTGCGGCTTATATATGGACAAATCCCGTGGTCTGCCCAGCTACCGGGAGGTGCGGCTTATAATCAGGTGCAGCTTATAATTGTGAAATTACTGTATATCTCATAGGTAGCCTTCAGAAGACATCATAAAACAACTGCCCTGAGAAAGTCTTGTGATGTATGTTATGCTACTGTCACAGGTTTCCAGTCATAGGTTGCTTTTCAAATTTTACGTTCACAGGTACACACACCTAAACCTAAGCCCACCATTTGCTGCATCATTACAAATTTTCACAGAGTTAAAAAACAGAGAAATCTTGAAGTTTCTTCTGTAATGCTGCCAGCAGTCCACTGTCTCTCTATCTACTATCTTCATCCCGTCTTGCAGGGTTTTGTGTTCATCTGCCACCTCAGCCCCCTGTGCTCCCTCTAATCCTCCTTGAGATCCCCATTTTGACTGGAATATGTTTCCCTGCTAGTGAGCCAGAGAAGAGATGACAGGAAGTGATACCATCTGGCTTTCTCCTATGGGATTATCCCTATTTCCTGATCACCATGATGAAAACTGTGCATCTCCCAGCTTATTGGGTGTGCTGAAAAAAAAGGATCAGTGCAGGAAAAATAAGGAGCAAAACACAGGCATGTAGGAAAGTCCTGGGAATGTGAGGGCTCACTATAAGCTTGCAGCTTTACTGGAGAGAGCCTAGAATTGCAGAGCTTATCCAGGTCTATAGGAATGGACCTCAGCTATGGAAATCTGGTACATTTCCATTGTCAAATGAAAAGTCCCACCTCCAGCCTGGATAATTAGGAGAGTGTCTTTGCAGACTCACATGAAGCATACATTTTATACATAAATATAAAGTCAGAGTTAAGACTGGGTTGGAAAGTGACTGGGGGAAACTGAACATGCAGCCAAGCCTTTTGTTCCTGGGCATGGGACCTGAGCTCAGCTTAGAAGGTGACACTTCCGTTGGTGGGTTTTCTTTAATTTTATACAGGGGAGGTAGGAATAGGCTGGAGTCCATTTAAATCTGTTTTAAAAAAACCCAAAACAACAGTTTGAGTGGTTTAACTAAGCATAGATAATGCTTTTATGGCTACTCTTTAAGAGAGTGATTAATTAGTTCTTTGCTCTTGCTTTTCTACTGCAGACTTGCAGGAACAGCTTTGGTACTTAGGAGAGAGAGCCAGGATGGATTGGAGTGCAGAAATGATGTTTAAGGCCGCTTCTCAGAACTGGGGCATATGCTGCAGCTGTTCTTGCTCCTCCTTAGTCCTGTGTTTGAAGCACTGTCTCTGCCAGGTCCAGAGCTTCACAGGATTATGCTCTGGGGCTGTCTTGGCTTGTTTCAGTCTGCCCAGAGGAAGAGACTGTACTTGCCATTTGGCACTGTGGTTATTGTTCATCTTCATTTCCATTGCCATCAGTTGAATCCTGTATTTTTCCAGCATTTCTTGCTTGCTTTCCATCTTTTTTTTCCCATTGCTTTTGTTGGAGTTTTTTTGTGATCTGATTTGAAAAAAGAACACACTTTTTTTTTGTAAAATCTGACCAAAAAATTTAATTATTTCCACCCTATAATTATTTTTTCTACAGACACAGTATATTGTGGGAAATGCAAACATTTCCAAGGTTATATTTCCTTCCTTTTATTGGCTGCACTGTGAGGCAAAGACATTTCATGTAAGTCTTTGTGTATCCTCTGAAGTATAGAGTCTAAGTGATGTATTGTTGGTCATTTTAAATTATTTCTTTGTTGTTTTGTTTTTCATATGAATACTAAACTATAACAAAGAATAAATCTATATTATTATTAGCAGAAATCTCAGCTTTCCAGCTGTGGTCTGTGTGGCACCAAAGAAGCACAATTTACAAAATGTCTTTGTAGTTTTAACATTTTTTTTGCTTTTTCCTTGTGTAATTTCTTGTATGCTTTTAATCTGTGTCCTTTTGAAGACAGCTATGTTAAAATGCATAATTTGATAGGTCCCTACTTGTTTTCATCATGTTAACTGCATTTCAGTCATGGCAGCTTTTTCTAAGGGTTCACCTTTATATTGGTGCCCAGTTATGATTTACAGTTAAGTATTTTCATGCTGTATTTTTTTCAAAGTATCTAGAGACAGCAATGAAATACTGAAAAGCAAAAGCAAAGATTAAAAGTATATAGTACACCGTACAGCACTGCATACCCTTCCCCTGGCTTGTAAATGTAGCTCATTAACATGATAGGTATGTGCTTCTACTTGCATTTGTTCTGTTTCTCAAACATATCCAACAAAATACATTTCTGGAGATTGTTTATTATCATTCTGTATTTCTCTTAACTAGGGGATTTCCTTCCTTCCTTCCTTCCTTCCCTGTATACCTGTAAAAATAACTTAATTGACTCAATTCATCATGTAAAATTAGTTTGCTAATAAAAAATATAAAAGTGAATTGATACTTTTAAACTGGCAAGTTATAGGTTTTCTTTCTGATGTTACACAACACTTTTGGCACAGTCTCACTTGACTGCAAGTGTCTTGCATATTAGCTAAAAAAAAATCAAGATCAATTTCTAATGCTGAAAAGAAAAGAGATTGTAACAAGAAAAAATCCCAGGTTTAGATTATTTTTTTAATGGGTTAATCTCTAAAACCCTGAAGTCATAAATGTCATGGCACAAAAACAAGAATTGTGGTCAGCATTATATTTTGAGGTGAAGAAGCGATTAACAGGTCCTGTATAAGATAGCAATGATTTCAATGTTTAGTAACAAATTCTTGCTGCCCAAACACACAGAGTTTGAGTCCATGAGTCCATGTCCAAGCTGTTCTGTGGATTAGCTGTGACAAAACCCAGCAGAAGCCTGAAGAACCATGATACCCTTGGACAAAGGGCTTGTTTTGCACCACTTCCACAAGCCACCAGGCACAACCAACCTCTTTTAACCAGGGACAGAGAAAGAATTCGCAAAGAGAGCCAAGAAAAAGGCTAGGGAGTGTGCAAGCCCCAATGCGTGTTTGTTGAGGAAAGAGCTGGTTTAGGACTGTTCTGCAATTTCGGTCTTTCATTTCTAGAAAAGTGTGAGTTTCCCTGCAGTCACTCCAATTTGGCCTGAAGGTTATAAATAGAAGTGGTTAGATTGCAGCAAATTAAAACTCTTGTCATGCAATGCTTACTAGTTTGGGGCAAGGCAAAAGCTATAAATTCAGGAACCTGTTTGCCAGCCCAATTTTGTGCAAAAAGGAAAGAAACTCAGGTCATAGGAAACCAATAATTTTTAGTTATGAACAACTCATATGCACATCAGTTCTTATCTCCTGTACTTTGTGAAAGCCTTCACTGTCCTTCAGAAAATACCCTGAAGAAATTTTTTACAAGAGTGTTTCTTCTGAGAATGCATTTGTTCCATCTGTGAATGTCCTATTAAATCTCATCTCCTTCAGGTAGCCTTTTTGACCTTCTCTTTCTCTTTACACCTATTCCTGTGCCTAATCCTTAAATTATTAGTGTTACAGTTGTTCAAAATAGGCTCCAAATTTCTCAGGGCGGGAACCTTGTCTAAATTTGTATTTGCAAAGCTCCATCCACGCAATCTGTACCTGGGGCACTATATGGACAGTAAATGATCATAAACCCTCTTAGTGAATAACAGATGTGTCTAAAAATCTCATTCGGTGTATTTATTTAAAAAAAAATTATAAAAAGTTTCTAAAGTTTACAATATAAGGTATGATTGGAACATAAATACTATTAATACTGAGGATATTTTAATGTTATTTCTTTTATCAATAATTTGATTTGAAATGCAGCAACTAGCAGATTTCAATATAATTATTATTTATCTTTCAAAAGTATTTATTTTTCTAATTGTGTCAGTACTACCATAAGGTAAGGAGGTATTTTTCATGAGAATGTAATATTTTTTAAAGATAATTTGAAATTCACAATGCCAGGAAGATATTAAAATCAATTGTTTTGCCTGGGTCTACAGGGAAAAAAATACACCTATTGTTGCTGATTGTGTACCCTTTTTTAACTCCACAAAATTTCAACGCAATTACTCTTGATTTTCACTCTGCTGTAAGAAAAAAGCATGTCACGTTTTTCCTTGGGAAGTCACTGTGCCAAAAATTACTCCAGGCTGTATAAGCTCATTAGGAACGTGCTACTTTATACTACCTTGTTCATATACTCTCCCCTGGATCCATCATTGGCCATTATCACAGAGGGAACTGGGCCAGCTGCAGTTTAATTTGGTACTGCTGTTTTTACAACCTTAGATGCCTCTGGAGGACTTAAGCTCAGCCTATAAAGTGCAGACCAAAAAAGTAAAATTAAGACAATACAATTGCTGTTTAATAATCATTCCTGACACATTTTATGAGAATCAATATGATTTCGAAGACTTGTTTCCATAGGAAAAAAGGCCTGGAGATACTTTTTCAGTCTTATCTGACCTTCTGCAGCAAACCTCATTGGATTTGATCCTAATCTGACTTTGCAAATGGGAAACAAACATCATGAAAATGAATGGAATGCCATAAAACTGGATTTTAAATTAGAACTGGGCCATTAACACTGTTTTAGAGGATTGTAGCACAACTGACTTCAAAGACCTCTCTATGACCCAAATGTGAAGATGTGGGGAACTTGCTTTATTGACCTAATTGGAGGTTTTAGCTTGAAATTACAAAGAATTTAGAACTTTATTCTACTTCTAGTTCAGATTTTAATCCAACCTAATAACAGTCCTATAAGGGCTTGCAAAATACAATGAAAAGGCACAGATGTGGATTCACCATGCAAATACCAAGGGAAAATCAAGTTTCTCAAGCACTGGATTTCATAGGATTTACCAGAGTGTAGAGTTTGCAAAGTTTATGTAGCTTTGGTGAACACCATATATAAACTGTAATCTGGGGGCAATGTGGCTGCCAGAGCTCAATTTCCAACTTGTCCTCAGGCCTTTTTATGCTTATGTATGCCCCACCTACAAATGTGCTTAACTAAAAGGCTGGTACTTAGGAGTGACGTTCAGTCAGCATTTTCACACGATTACCTTGCCAATTAAAAATGGGCTTGGTACTGAGTTTAGAAGTTAACTCAGATACTCCTAGCTTGGGCAGAGTTGCTTTCAGGCAGGGTGAGGCCAAGTCTGATTTTGTAGATGTCACGCCTGCTTGGAGAGACGCTGTGACTCGCCAGGAGCTCGCTCCCTTGGGCCTTTCTCCTGGACCACAGCCAGGGACAAAAGCGCCACTGGGAGACTGAAGCATGACTTTGATCCAGCAAGTGGCTGCAACTTCCCCCAGTGCTGCTTCTTTGTTTGCTGCGGTTTCTTTTCACATCCTCAGGATTGCTGCCGTACTGCCTGTGATGGTTTTAGGAAAAAAAAAATCCCGTCATCCATTTAAATTATTTTTAAAAATTACTCTGGGCATAGCCTAATTGATTGTTGTTTCCACTGTAAGAGGAAAACTGTATGTGTCTGGGATTTGATGACCGTAGAGTACAAGAAAGAATATTTGCAGCATTTTAAGTATATTAATTATTATTTATTATTAAAAGATAGAAGATGCCACAATGATGACTTTCCTCTAGGTGACGTACAGACAGGACAAAACAACAGCTGTTTGTCTTTAGAAATACACCTCTCTATTATTTGGGGAAGGAAAATGCTTATCTTGGAGATCAAAAACATGAAAGTGTCTGGAAAAGAGCAAATTGTTCAGATGTGGTGTTGCATATGGAACATGCACATGGAAAATGCACACTTCAATCTGGAAACAAATTGGTATTGAATGTAACTAATTATGCATATGTATGTGGCATTAATTTGTGCAAATAATTGTGATAATTGTCAATGCAAATTAGATGTTTGTCATTTGCACATATTGTGTATGGTATTTGGCTCGTGTGTTTGCACATTAACATAAGACGTGTTGTGACATAAGGAGTTGCCTTTTTCTTGACTACCTCACGTAATAAACACAAAATTGTTTGGACAATCACAGAATGAAGCTTGATTAGCTCAAACAATTGCAACAATTACATTTGGTCAATATTAATATTTTGAATTAGTCTGAATAATAATGAAGAAAATTTTATTCCCCTATCACTGTCCAAATCAAATAGCAATACAAGTTCTCTCAGTGGCACTCATGCAGATATCACTCGTCAACACCTCCTACTCTTTGCAACTGCTTGAAGGGCCTTATCTTCTGTACAAGATGGAACTTGATTCATTTACATTTTCCCTTTTCAAAGCAACAAGAAGTAAAAGCCAGAAACTCTCTGAGACCTACATTTTTCACATGTTCCCTGTCACTCTTATTTGTATCCTCTCACTTAAGTTAGAAAAAATAAGCATATTGCTCAGAGGAAATAATACTTTGAAGAAACACAGCATGTTTGTTTCTGACCGTCTCACTACTTTAGCTTTGTTTAGCAACATCGTCCAGAGCTCTTCAGTGGAGTTATCTTGCTTTTTATGGTGTTATAAAATTTTTCTCATTATTGGTGTTTCTATAATAAAATTTAAAAAAAACACCAACAAAGTTAAAAATAATCAAAGGGCATCCGATATTCTTGTAGCTATTCCACTCTCAAAGGCTTCAAAGATTATATGTTGATATTCTTAATCAAATGGTGGAAAAGGTCTGTACCATCAAGGCTTAAATTACCTCTTTGGGTCTTGGGGGAAATGTTTTATCTTTTGCATAAATAGCATTTTCATATTTTATATCCTGCCTTTTTTAAGATTTTAAAATAAGGTAGGTAATCCATAGTTACAGATCACGTAATAACAAATGATATTCCATACCAATTCATACAGATTAATTTGTGTAGACAGAAACAAAAATTTTAAAAAGTACACCTGCCATGAATGAGGCTTTCTGCATACCAGACTGCTCAGCTCTGAAGTTCTTATGATGGTAAAAGCAGAAACAAGGTCCTATAGCTTTTTCCTTTGTTGACAGTGAAATTTGGGAGCTGATTTCTATCTAGTTATTTCATTTGTTCTGTACACCAGTAAACTAAGAAGGCAAACGTGCCCATCAAATGTAAGTTCTTCTTCTGACATCTATTTTATACACATCTCTGAAGTGAGTGGCTCTGTGCCTTGGGTGTCACTCAATAGAAATGCTCCATCTGCCTCTGTCCTCAGAGCAGGATTTTAAAGTTAATCACAGAAGGCTGCATTAACCACCCCTTCATGCTGCACCTTCTTCCTTCCATCACTGATACTATCTTTCTTCAGTCAGTCTCATTCCATGAAATACATTGGCTGACCAGTGTCAATCATATGTGTTTGATTTCCGTATCCAGTGATGTATCCAGGGCTTTGCTGGCTTGAATATTTAATTGGTTTGCAAGACCACATAATGATGTCTCAGAGATTTATTATTATTAGGAATTATTTTTAAATTGCCTGATACATCAATTTTTTTTCATTTTCCAACACTTAAAATAGGAACTTTAATCTTGTAAATCATACCACACTACCTACCAACAATTTTCTAATTCCCATCTCTAGTGCAGCTTAGCAGTTGTACTCCTTCCATGTGTAATAAATGTGGATTTAAGACCATACAAACTTAACTACTGACTTGTTTTGAAAATGTATTAATAGTGGAGTCAATGGCTAGATGTAGAGACCAGTGAGGAGAGGAATTTCTCAGGGGTTGATATTGAGGCCAGTGATGTTTAACATCATTGTCAGTGTCATGGACAGTGGGGTCAAGCACATGCTCAGCAAGATTGCTGACATCGTGTGGTGCAGTCAACATGCTGGGTGGAATGCCAGCCAGAAGGCCCGAAGAGTGAAACCCACATGAAACCCATAAGTTCAAGGCCAATTGTCAGGTCCTGCACCTCAGCTGGGACAGTCCCAAGTAAAAATACAGACAGAACAGTGATTGGCTTAAGACCACCCCTGAAGAGAAGGGTTTGGGCTGTATGGGTAATGAGAAACTCAACACTGACCCAGAGAAGTTGTGGGTGTCCTGTCCCTGGAAGTATTCAAGGCCAAGATGGTCTTTGAGCAATCTGGTCTAGTGAAAAATGTCCCTGCCCACAGCCATGAGGGTTGGAACTAAATAATCTATAAGATCCCTTACCAGCCAAACCATTCTGTTATGAAAAGGAGGTAGCAATGAATTTAAGGTAATACTGGATAACAGTGATATATTTTCAGTGATTAAATAACCAGTAGAACTATTTACAGTAATTTCACAATTATGAGCCGCACCTGAATATAAGCCGCACTTCTGGGTAG
>VRYO01001463.1:43321310-43341039 GCA_009812075.1 Sialia sialis | reverse complement strand
ACCCTTGGCGTGGGCTCCAATCTTCAATGAAAAAGGTGCGGCTTATAATCGTGAAACTACTGTAATTCCTTTCATAAGGGCCAAAGAGTGACAGGATTTTAATAAGCAGTCAGAATCTGCTTGATATTCAAAAGCCTGACATATTTGAACAAATCTTTGTCCTTGTTGTCTCCAGTATGACTAAATGGCGATAAGCTCAGAGTTGACATTAATAATATAAGGCTATAAAATACATTTATGGGTTCACTGAGTCCAACTGGTTGTTGTAAGCAAAATATCAAAGAGGGCCTTTCCCCAAAGTTATCAAGTTCCCATCTCCTAATAATTAGATGTGTTGTTCACTGTCCTTTAATTATAACCTCAGTGACTCTGCAGAAAACCGATCCCTTCTTTGTTTACATTACTTTAATTCATGGAAAAATAATACACCTTTGGGTGGAACATGCACAAGTTTCTCTCCCTCAGTTACTGTAATAAACCTCTTCTAATACTTACTGCAACCAGATGTAGTTAAAGTGTACATTACAAGACCATAGGATTTCTGCTATAATTTGTGGTTATGGTACATGCCCAGCAAATAATGTATTTTTGTAATAGGACATTGATTCATTGTAATGTGGCTTTGTTAAGAAATACAAACAAGAGGACAGAATAACGACTCTTTTACTTTTGATAGTAAATAAATTCTTCACAAGTCACTGAAGCTTTTCACAAGACAAAGCCAGAAACATGTCCTTGACCCCTGGCATAAAAATAGTGCTCTTTAAAGGCAGACTGTATCTCCAGGTGAGGGGAAGGTGTTGCTCAGAGGATTTCTGTATCACCAGAGGCACAATACTCCTTGAAGAACTTCAGTCCTCCTGGGCTAACAATTCAGAAAAGCAAGATTGAGGGAATATATATATCTTAGGTTGCAATACAGAATGTGATAAAAGGTATCTATTCTATCACCATCTGTTGAGACCAGGTGGGGGCAGTGATCCTTATCTCTGTGGGAGATACTCTGCTAATGAGCCATCCATTGAAACCAGGTGGGGCATTGTTCTTTATCTTTCTAAAACGTATCCTTCCTCCAAGAGGATATTCCTCCAGAAGATATTCTGCTAATGGCTCATTGAGTCCCACTGTACAACTGTTAAAATAACTTCATCTCACTGGGAGATGCTGCAGCCAGGGAGAAGAGCCCGACATTTCTTACCAAGATAAAAACAGAGATTTTGAGACACTAGGGAGCCCCTTTTTCCGCTGGACTTCCAGAGAGAAACTGGACTTCTCCACATCACCACAGGACCTCCAGGGGAAACTGCACCCTTCTACAGGAGCACTGTAGTACTGTATTTCTATTTTAATTTTCCTAGTAAAGAACTGTTATTCCTAATTCCTATATCTTTGCCTGAGAGCCTCTTAATTTCAAAATTATAATCATTTGGAGCAGGGGGAGTTTACATTCTCCATTTCAAAGAGAGGCTCCTGCCTTTCTTAGCAGGCACATGTTCTCCAAACTAAGACTATATATATGTATATATATATATAGAGAGAGAGAGAGCAACTATATATAAAACAATTTTTGTTAGTCTATTTGATTTTGCTCTGTAAGGGTAGCTTCTGTCTGGGATGGTAAATAGCAGTTGGAATTCAGGAAGTCATAAATTCCTAAGTAAATAAATGTTTCTGATTTCAGTGGGGCAAATTTATTAAGTGTTTGTATCCTGAGAACTTGATTTGAATGGAGTAGCAGACCTACAGAATTCACCTATGCTGGAAATTATGTAAGGTCTAACAACTCTTTGGTGCATCAAAGTGGCCCATGGAAGGAAGGGGGCAGAGAAAAGATTTTTCTCCTCTGGCTTCCATGATGACGAGTTATTTCAAGTGTCCTTCTAAAATAGAAATTTAGTGATCTGACTTATCTTGCAGTCACTACCACTTTGTTTTGAATTTTTTTCTTTCTTTACTCTTTACTCAGTGTTACCTGAACCTGAGAAGGAAGGGAAATTTTCGTTCTAGTTTAACTTCTTATATGAACAGCCACATTTTTTCTTTATTTCAAACTTTCAGAAAGGTTTGGTTATCTATTTCCCTACATTACAAACATATTCCTGAATCATTCTTGCTGATTTTCTTTCTCTCAACATTTTTTTTGATTCCCATTTTCATAATATGTTGAACTCGGGCTTCTTTAGTGTTAACATGACTCACCCATCCATTTGCAGTTCTGGTTCCCTAGAATCCCTTTTCTCTTCACACTTCAAAGAATTGCAGAATATTCTGAATTGGAAGGGATCCACAAAGATCAAGTCCAAATCCTGGCTCACACCCCAAGAGCCACACTGTGTACCCAAGAGTGTCATCCAAACTCTTCTTTAACTCTGGAAGGCTTGGTGCTGTGACCATTTTTCTGGGGAGCCTGATCTTGTGCCCAACCACCTCTAGTGTGAAGAATCTTTTTCTGATATCCATTCTAAAACTCCATTGACACAATTTCAGACCATTCCCTCTGGTCCTGTCACTGGTCACCACAGAGGAGAGATCAAGGTCTGCGCCTCATCATCCCCTCATAAGGAATGTTGTAGACTGCAATGAGGTTTCTCCTCAATCTCCTCTTTCCCAGAGGGAAATGCCCAAGTGACATTTTTGAGAATAATGTAACACTCCTCTTGAATGACAAAGAATCTTTGTCTTATAACTTTTAGCAGGAGATGTTTTGGGGTTTTTTATGTGATCAATCTACTTAAAATAAGAGACCACTGTTGCTGGGTTTTATTTTGATGACAGCAGTTTTTCTTGCTTGAAAGTTTGAGTCAGTGTGCTGTATTATAGCTGGTCCATTGTTTTATTTCCTCCAATTTTGATATGATGAAAGAACACAGAAAATGAGATAATATAGAACAATTTTTTTTAATATGTTGTCTATTAGGGATCTAATGTTTACACGTTCTTCCTGTGCAGAGTGGAATATTCCCATTGAATAGAACTGTGCTTTAATCTGTCACTCAGTGTCAGTTATAAAATATTACTGATGAGGTAATTTTCTGAGCTGCAAATTCAGTTTAGGACTAATTTCACAAAGTAAAACTGTTATTGAATGTAAACATTAAAAACAAAGCAAAACATCTGTATCTCAAAAAAGTTTTATACATTTTATGTTTTATGTAGTAATGGGAGTTGTTGGCGTGCAAGTCTGCATGCAAGTTGATCTATGTTAAAATCTTCAAAAAAAAGGCTACTCAGACACTTGCAGTAATTTTTTGATTCTGTTGCTTTTTGACACTGTTTTTTGTTAATTTATGCTATTCTATTGTAAACAGCCTAGGTCTTAACTTATGCTTTCTTAATAGTTGGATAATATGAGAAAAATATGAGAAAAGGCACATTAGAGACACGACTGTTCAAAGTGTTGTTTCTTTGGGGAGTGAATAGTCCTCCCCCTCCAGCATCTCCCCAAGAGGTTAATACTCCATCTTGTCCCATGTACTGCCCCTGGAGCAGTCAGAAGTCTTTGATTAGCCTAGTCAGACTTCTTTGACACTTCCTGCTGGGTCATCTGGGGATACGTGCTGTGGGGCCCAATGGCAGGAGAAAGCGCTCGGAAAGCAACTGCTGTTGATTGAGTAGCAGTGCTAGAAATACCAGTCGACATCTCCCTTCATATACTCTATTACTATTGAACAGATGTACTCATCTGTTTGCTACTGTTGATTTTTAGTCCCTGTTACCAAGGCAAATACTTCCCTCTTCCTTGAATAAAGTAAGAAGCAAAGGAGGTATAAGTCCTTTGCTTTCACTTCTGCAAAAGTGTTAACTTTCCCAATGACATTCGTGTGTTTTCCTGGGTGGATTCACATTTCCTTTACAAACACACCAGTGACCCACTTGAATTACCATCCAATCATATAGTAGTTTGGGCTGGAAAACATCTCAAAGATCATCTAGTTCCAGTTCCCCTGCCACTGGCAGAGACTCTGTCCACCATACCACCATACCATCCCTAGATGATCTTTAAGGTATTAGATGAGATCTAAACACCATCCAACCTGGCCAACCACTTCCACAACTTCTCTGGGCAATCTGTCCTAATGTCTCCTCAGAGTAAAGAATTACGGTAATTTCACACTTATAAGGTGTACCCTTTTAACTGAAGTTTTGATCTGAACCGAGAAGTGCGCCTTATAGGCCGGTGCACCTTATAGGTGGACAAAGTTCAGAAATTTGGCTACCTGGAAGTGCAAGGCAGGTGGGCGGCCCCCGCCGTCATGGCCACTGCTGTGGCCCCTGCCACCACACCACTGACGCCGCGGCCCCCGCCACAGTCCCTGCCACTGCCGCAGCCCCATGGTCCCTGCCGCCGCCTTGGTCCTTGCCACCACCATGGCCCTGCAGCCCCTGCTATTGTGGCCCCGCAGTCCCTGCCGCTGTCACCGACTCGGTCCCTGCTGATGCTGCGGTCCCTGCGGCCACCCCCACCGCTGCCCCACGGCCCCTGCTGCTACTGCTGCGATCCCTGCCACCGCAGCCCCACGTCCCCTGCTGCCGTCCCGTGGCCAGGCAGACCCCACTGCCGTGCAGGCAGCCACGGCAGCCAGCTCCGGGAGTGCTGGGGCCCACAGCACGGGTAGGGCACCTGGGGCTGTGTTTAAAGGCTATGCTGATCTGTGAAAACTGTTTGCAAATTGAGCACCTGACAGTATTCCGTTACTAATTTGTTACTTTGTTGCACACAGATCCTAGCTTCAAAGAAAGAGTGTGCCTTATAGGCCAGTGCGCCTTATATACAGACAGATTCTGTGGACTTTCTGGCTACCCAGAAATGTGCCTTATAACATGGTGCTCCATATAAGTGTGAAATTACTGTACTTCTAAGTAATCTAAGCCTATTCTCTTTCAGTTTAAAGCCATTCCCTCTTGTCCTCTGCCCTTATAAGGATCCCTCTCCAGTTCATTTGTAGGTCCCTTTTACTAACTGGAAGGCTTATAAACTCTCCCTGGAGAATTCTGAACAACATCAATTCTCTCCTTTCTCTTAACAGCCCTCTGATTATCTTTGTGGCCTTTTTCTGGACTTGCTACATCATGACCCAATCCTTCCTATGCTGGGGGCCCCATAAATGAATATAAAAAGCCAAGTAGGGTCTCACAAGAACAGTATAGAGGGACATAATCACCTCCCTTGGCCTGCTGGCCACAGCACTTTTAATGCAGCCCAGGATATAGTGGCTTTCTGGGCTGCAAGCTTGCAATGCTGAGATACGTTGAACTTCTTGTCAACCAACATCCCCAAAACTTTTTTCTTCAGACTGCTTTCAATCCATTCTCTATCCAGTCTGTATGTGCTTGGGATTGCCTCAACCCCAGTGCAGGACCTTGCACTTAGCCATGTTGAACTTCATGAGGTTTGCACAGACCAACCTCTCAAACCTGTCCATCTCCTCCTGGATGGCATCCCTTCCCTGCAGCGTGCTGACCACACACACAGAGCTTGGTGTCAGCAGCTAACTTCTTGAGGGTACCCTCAATCCCACTGTCCATGACACTGGCAAAGATATTGGTTGGTGCTGACCCCAGTGATGGCCCCTGAGGAATGCCATTCATCATTGGTCTCCACTTGGCCACAGAGATGTTCACCACAGCTCTTTCCAGTTATTTCCACTGGGTCCATCAGTCCATATAACTTTCCAATTTAGAGACAGGACATCCTGTGGGGCAGGGTTAAATGTCATTAGTCTGTCCCCTTTTCCATCCCAAATCCCCTAAAAAAATATTAAATCATCAGACCAGAGAGATGTGCTTAACTATGAGTTTAAAACCAGTATCAATTTTGAACTCCAGTTTTCTGCTTTCAACTGCAGAGTGATTTCACCTGCCAGATAAATAAAGGAGATCGACCAGAAACAAATAAATACCTTCCCATGCAGCATCTCAGTGAGGTCTCTCAATGGCATATCCAAATATCAAATTTTCTACCATGAGGTTGTCAAGTAAAACACATAATTAATTGTCATATTTCATGATTCGGACCCTGACTGAAATCAGACTATGTTTCACTAAATTTTCAAGCAAGTGAATAATGTAAGAGGACCAAATAATAGTTAGCTTTACTATGTGTATTACAGGTCAGATATTTCAGCCTATAATTGTCTGCTTTCCCAGTCCTCATTACATAGTATTTCCATTTCCAATATAATAACTTCTAAAAATATTTTTTGGTACTTAATTTCATTGATGGTGAATGATAATGCATTCTCATAGCAATGTCAAAATGTCTTAAATGTTTTATACCCTTATGGAATACTTAATAAAACTATACGTGTGTAATAACCTGCTAACTTTTGGACTAGTGTTTTTTGAAATGCAGACCACACTATATTCATTCATATTTTATTTCTCTTCTGACAGATTTTCTGCAATGTTTTTCAGGAAGTAATCTTGAGACACAAACTCATAATTGTTGTAACCTAAAAAAGAGCATGTGTATTGTAGAAATATTTAAGATGATTAATTAATAAATAAAGAACATAAGAATAACTGTGCTGGACCAGACCAAGGTGATGGATAGAACAGGATACCAAGTGAAAAACTATGAAAATGGGGCAAGTGAGTAGTCATGCTTCTCCCAAGCATTGCACCAGACTGATTACCTGCAATGTGGGTGGTTCATGGGCCCATATGTACTCTGTGACCCTGTAGATATGTGTTCCATTAAATTTTCCAGTTTGGCCTTCCACCTATTCAAGATTTAACTTTCAAAAAACCCTTTCACAAGCAGTGCTTAACATTAACCCATGCTACAAAAATAAAACCACCTCATTTTCTTCCATTTGAACCAACCAACTATGGATTAATTTGATTCATTTCTGCCTCTGCCATGGAGAGATACAATGAGCAAGTGATACCTATTCACCCTTACCACACCACTCCCAATTTTAAATGAATTTATCATATATGCCCTCAACAGTCTGTTTTCCAAGCAGACTTTCCTAGCCTATATAATTGTTCTTCCTCCGCAAGTCATTCATACCTTTCATCATCCATATTGGTCTTCTCTTGCTATACTACAGGTCTTCCATATCTTTTTTTTTTTTTGAGGTGGAAGAATCAGGGCTGCCTGGAACATTCATGTTGCAAGGACAAAGGGACACCTTGATAATCACGAGCATTATGTCTCAAAAAAAATTTAGCGTTTATTTTTATTAAAACATTTATTTCCCTCGATTCCTTATTGCAATCCAGTATTTGTAATTCAAGATTGACTAATGAATACTGCTTTTGGCATAACAAATTCAAGTATGTTTTTAAGTGATAGAGCTCCAGGCTAGAATACGCTTGCAAGCTAGATTTGTCTATGCTGAAACCAGACAGCATAGATCCAGTTCTACCTTTGAATGTTTAGATAATAATGATTCATGCTAATAGAGGTTGTCTAGAGCAGTTCAACTTCAGCTCACTAAAGAATTTATTATAAAATATGTTAAACGGGGTCATAGACACAAGTGAGTCATAGATGTTAATAGACCAGTCCAATGTACCAAGGAGCAAAGTGAGTGAGACGTCCTCTTAAAGGAGTCTAAGCTCTGCTGATAGCCCAGCTGGGACCACTTGTCCTGTGCTATAAAACAGCAAGGCAAAAAAGCACACCCTGAAAAAGAGTACCAGATCATTGCCATATTCTGGTGCAATTACTCAAGAAAACATTTAGTGTCATTGCATCCCAGACATCTGACAGGCCATTCATGAAGTAGACAGAATCCGCTCTTTCTGTAAGCAATAGATGAATTTGACTCCATTTTTTATTGAACTACTATAGTTCTATTAGAATTTTAACTTAATGGCATATTTTACCCTTTCCTGTGCCAGAAGTGTAATTATGTTTCACAGGTTTTTGGATATATTTCAGAAACACATGTTTATCCTATAAGTTATAATATTCTTTTAAAATTAAATATTTCATTAAATTATTCTCCACGTGGTATATATATCAATTTTGTCAATTCATTTCTGATTGTAGTATTTAATGACTTGTCAACTCAGAGAAATTTCAACAAATAGGTATATTTTTCTTGAATGAAATCAATTACTGCTTCTATTTTACAAGGTTGTTTTCTACTTTAGGCATTCTTGTGTTTCTTGGCTTTCTTACTGGATCATTTTGCAAATTTAAAGCTCTGGCAAGGTTTCATTTTTTTTTTACTATCTGCTCTTAATTATGCATGACTTTTATTTCCATAACAAGCTTAAAAAGCTATGCAGGGAGGAGTCAAAAGTGGATATGTATTTTAATGAAAATTTGTTTATTTCCATGCATAACTTGAAAAATGAAAGCAGAGAAAAAATGCCAGTTCAGTATTATGTCTGAAAAATCTGAATTTAAAAATGCAAATATGCTTGAGGTTGACATTTCCCAACATGTGAATAATTCGGAGTATTTGGTGTTTATCATGTTGCTATAACAGCAAAATTGTTTCTCCTAACCTTTGAATTCAACAAGAAATAAATCAACTAAACAATAGAACAAGAGCTTTTTGAATTTTTTTAGTTTGGAACTGTGAATTAACTAGACACAAAAGGCCATATCCTGTGCCTAATAAAATTAGCAGATTTCTTCAGGAAAAAAGAGTAACATCATCTAATAAGTTTTTTCTAAATAAAAGTTTAATAATATGCCATTGAAAAACTCTTGGAATCACTCTGAAACTCCAGAATACATTGTCAGTTACAATTTTAAATGTGTAATGGAGATTGATACATCTTCCATGCAATGACTTCTTTCTTGCTGGACAGGTTTGAGTTACCATAAGTACTCCACCCATGCATATATGAAAGATTAGCAAGGAAAAAAATTGCTGAAAAATATGAGCTAGGACTGCATTAGTAAGTGAATGACAAGCACTGAGAATGACGTTGCTTTGAATGGAAAGAATCAAAAAAGCTCTGCACTGAATCAGCAAAAAAAGTACCAAAATTTCCCATGATCTTTGAGAATGGGTACTGAGTTCAGTTCACACACTGACTAATATTACACTCCTCTCAAGCTTGTCTGTCTTTTCCACTCAAAGATAGACAGAAATTTGTGTAAATGGAGTCAGAACTATGTTTGCTTCCCAACTGACACACTAGTTGCATCTGTTCAGCGGAACATCAATAACACTGCCCTAAGAGGAACTGTTGAAGGTGTTGCAATCAGATTTTGCAAGACATGGGAATTGTGCTGGAAAAGCCTGTGATAAGACAGGACCTACGCAGAGCGTTGTTCCCAGGAAAGAGCTGTTAACGTGGCCAGCTGCATGTGACACAGGGGGTCAACAAAGGGAGAAGCCGCCTCTACGTGCTACAAAACCTGAGATGTCACTGGGAGGGGACAGGCAAAGGGGGCCAGAAGGGTGAGCAAGCCTTTCCTCAGCACGTGTCTGGACAGGCTGTAGATGAATCCTTCAAAACTATAACTTCCTTGTCAAGGAATGAACAAGGGACAATGAATGTATGGGAGGTGCAGCGTTGGAATCGCACATCTTTTCCTGCCAACCAATTAGCTGCAATTTGCCCCAGGAAAGGGCTAACCACAGTCCAGTTTTATCTAGTGAATGACACCACCTCTTGAAGTCATCTGGCTGTGTGTAGGGTGAGGGCCATGTGGATATTTACCATTAGATCTGTAGCATGGTAGCACAGCAATGGTAACATTATATTGCACAAAGGACAGAATGCCGGAGTCATGTTTCATGCTGCACAGACATCACCCAATAGCAGGAATATGAGTGGTGCCAGCACTATGAGAGAAAAATATTAAAGATGAGCTGAAGTGAAGCAATAAGAAAGCCTCAAAGGTCTGCAACCTACATTGTAGCCCCCACAATTATAAATCCCTGTTCTGCATCATGGCTGAGGTGAATACACTCTGACGTCTCCTGAAAGAAAACCAGAACTGTTATACCCCATGAAGCTGATGTGTGAGAAACTGACTTTTTTTAAATGAAGAGTTAATGATGCTTTTTAATTGCATTGTATTATATTATAAATTAAAATGCTGCTCCATAAAATATTTACCTTTATTGTTTTCCTCTTATTATTACACTATAGTGATGGATGAGGACCTGTCTTACTCTATTACTTCCTCAAGAAAGGATCATTTTAGGTAACAGCAAAGATTTCTGTAGTCAGCAATCACAGCAATTTGACTGACTTGTGGCTGATATGTGCACAATCTGTAATAAAACTTTTAGTCAAATGAGGCTCAACTAACCCTCTCATTAGAAAGAAGCACTTGATGAGTGAAGTTCATTTGCTCTTTTTTTTACATTGTGATCTGTGTTGGCTAAACCCTCAAGACTGCATGGTCCCTGACCCTTTTGTTTCCCTCTTCTATTCATAATCTCCATGAAAATCCCTGACATCTCAGGATATGCTCCATCTGTGAAGATCTCTGGCCAGCATGATGCTGAGATTGACTCTGCAGCACTGCCATTACTGTGGGTTCAACTGCCAACTTCATCAGAGTTAAGGATGGCTCCTAACCTACCAGAAGTATGTTCATGTCACACAAGTGCATAAGTCTTTAATGTTCATTTCATGCCAATTCACCAGCTGTAGTACACACAGTCCTTGAATTTAGTGCTGACTCTTAAGATCATGTATGAGAATCCGAAAGGAACAAGGAGCAGCCTAAACTGACAATGCAGAGGTATTCAGGAAGAAAACTTAGCGGTTAATCCATGGCCGTAAAAAGGATTAAGAAGCATCTATTTGCTGTTTGAATTTCCTCTTGAGGTTGGGTGCTTCAACCAATTCTTTCTCGTAAAATGTGGGAAGGCAAGGTATAATCAGCCATCTGTACTACTCAGGCTGTAGTACTTACTCTATGAAGCATTGCTCTAGTATTTAAATTCATTTTCTGCGTCTTTTCTGCAATACCCATGGGAGTGCCCAAGGTTATTAGGTATTAACTGTCTGCAATGAGAAGGTTTCATGTGCCTGATAGTTTTTACATCTGGCTGGAAACTGGGAGGCTCAGCCTTGAATCCCATTCCAAAGAACTCAGTGTAATATATTTAATGTTTACTTGTAAAGGGATACTACCTACTCATCCTTCAAATCTTTATTTTGTGTACCAAGAAATCTCTTATAAGAGATTCACCTAGGAACTCACAGAGCTGACTCAGGAGTTCTGAGACCTTGTGCTAGTAAGTTGTCTTTCCATATCCAACCTAACTTTCCTCAATCTTCACTGACAATGGTGGGTATGCAAGCAACTCTTCATCACATATATTGCTCAGATTTGAAATACTGTAGACTGAATGCTTTATACATATTTACCTACGCACAGTCATTTATTTTTACAAAGAGATTCCCAGCACCCTGTGGCTATCAAGGCTCTTGTGCTGTTGCTGCTGCTTTACAAACTGCTGGCTAAACACAGACCTCAGCTGGAGTACTTACAGAGTAACTGAGACCTTGATGCAGCTAAGCAATTTGGGGAAAAGAAAGTAATAGCACAGTTATGCTCCTTCTGCTTCTAAATTAATGTGTTTGGCTTCCTGGAAGATGGTGAACAGGAGAGGAGAAAGGGAAGGTCAATGACAACAATGAAAGTGTTCGACTGTCATTTTGCACAGCTCAGTATGACCCAGTATTTCTAGTAGATTTGAAATGTCTGAACCTTTCTTTGTTTTCTGTTCCATCATGTCTTTATGGGCATATAGACCTGTCCCTAGAGGAAAAGTCTGCTCTGATTACAGCTCATGTGAGACACGTACAAAACTTCTGAACTTACTATCTAAACCCTAGGCAGCTTCCCTTGGAGAGAAGATTCTTTCAGTGTCTCTCCCCATATCTTCAGGAGAGCTCAGACCTGACCTTAGCAATTCACATGAACAGGGTGTATGGAAATGCATGCCTCTTTAACCTTAATGTCCTCCAGTGCACAAAGTAATGGATGCTATGAGGATTGATTTGTCTACTTTGAAACTTGGAATTGGTCCTGAAGGGCAGGTTTCACTCAGGTCAAAAGAGATGAGTTGCCTTTCCCTGTCTCTGTCTGATGTAGAAAACAGTCTAATCTTGTCTCCTCAGCTTTGCTCCTCAGAGAAAACAGAGGTGGGTGTGGAAAGGAAACTAGTGGAGATGTCTGGGAAAGAAAACAATGGATTGCTAAGGGAGAATTTCCTATGTTTTAGGTGTGTTCTTGCAATAATTGCTTTGAGCCCTGCAGGATACAACAGAGTACTGAAATTCATTGGTGCTTCTAAGCTCAGACTGGATGGTTACTAGAGTGAGAGGGAACAGCTAAAGGTTTTTATTAATAGATGGATATATAGAGCAAGTCTATGCTTTGGAATTGACCAGAAATATTGATAAAATTTCTTCTTTTCTGATCATATTAAATACTTGAGTCCTCAGCAAGAATTTATTTTCTGCACTTTCCTCTTTCTGTTTCTTTATCAATTATTTATTGATAGATTTCAGACATCTACAGATATTTAGTACTATTTAATATTTTTATGGTCAATTTTCAACCAGGTGAATCTGAAATCAGTATGTTTAGCATTAATGCTTTTCTATAAATAAAGTTGCATCCTTAATACACTGGCAAGTTACTTAAAGCTACAAAAAAGGGTGTAGGCAATACTTGACACTGTAGGCATATAAGCAGCATCTCCAAAGCCTGTCACTTGCTGTCTCCACTGGCACTAGCTGCATTCCTGCATCATTACATTACCACCAGCAAAGGCCCATTGGCACCTACAAGTCTGACGTGAGGACTGCCTGTAATGCCACCAGGCTTTTGTCATACCTGTGCCTCCTGTGTTAGTTTGCCAAACTGGGAATGTGGATCCGGAGATGGCTGTACATCTAGGCAAAACAGGAAACTGTCTAGGTCAGTAGGCTGCCAGTTCATCACTGTGATGTGTGGGGGGCAGGGAAAGGGCATCAGATCTTCCAGCAGTTGGCAGGGCTCAAGTGACCAATCCCTGATTTTGTTTGGAGCATTCAATTTTGTTGTTTCAGCTGACCTGATGCAGATCAAGAGAGCAATTGCCTCATTTTTCTATTCCCTTTTTTCCAGGAGCCATTAAGCTTTAACTCCTGAACTCCAGGATCCTTTTCTAGCTTTCCTGTGGGCAAGAAAGAGACCTAAAACTCCATCAAAATGTATTCATCACAGGTATATCAGAAACTTTAAAAAGTTCAGTCTCTGTAGGGAAATGCTAGATAGCAATTCAGAACCAACTAGAAGGTCATGTGATATTTATGGCAGGTATCAGCAATGAGAAAAAGGTTTGTAAAGAAATGGTTAGCAAAAATGCAGAAGAAACTCTAGCTCTAGTTATAGGAAAGTGTTTTCATGGTGTGGTAGGATGTTTTTCCTTGAGGGTTCCTTTAGCAGTGTCAGACAGGAAGCCAAGAATCTGGTTATGTTCAGCATGACTCGGTGGAGAAGATGGAGCAGATAGAAATATTCCTTGATATATGAGACAAGAAAAAGTGCCTTGAGCATGCAGCTGAGATGACAAAAGACAGAACAGCTGAATGATTTTGGTGGTTTTCAAGCTCATTGCCAGACGGAGAGAAGACTGAGCATAATATTGAGATCAAAGGGCTTTTGAATATTACCAGTCTAGCGTTGAATAAAATTGTCCTTCACAGAAAGAGGTCTAGAGGGATGTAAACTGGAAAGTAACCAAAGTCTCAAGTTTGTAAAGCGTGGAGCACACTGCTAGAAATAATCTTTGCTTTTAATTTCTCACATAACTCAAGAGTACAAAATTGAGACATAGTTCTTACTGCCAAATGGTTTACATTTTATCATATAGAATATATTGTACATTTGTTATTTAGAATATTCTTCATATAATGCAAGGGAAGTAAGGTATTTTGTGTTTTAAAGATATGGTGTAAAAAATATATGTCATATACAATCTCTTTTTTGTGTCTTAAGTAAATATAACTCTAATTCTGGTTTCCAGAATACTACTGATTTTTTGAAAGCTGGGAAAGCAGGAAGATGTCCTTGAAAAAGCTCACACTGCAATGAAAAAAAAAACTGGAAAGGCAACCAGGACCTCGATAGACATAATCATAATAAAAATTCTTTTTATAGATAATTAGTTTTTATCATCTTTTATTACACAGAAAGATAATTTCTTTTGCAGTTTGACGGTATGAAACAGCACCTTTAAAAAAAAAAAACTGAAGAGAAATCTCACAAAATTTATTAACAAAAAAAATTACAATACATTAAATTAAAATTAATAGCTGAGGTCACTATGTTAAAGATGTTATGTCACTGATTCACAGATAACAGTCCAATTTGCAATTAGTTCCCCTTGGGCCAATCTACTTGACAGTCAAAACCACATACCCCTGTGAACGTATTTATGTGATAACAATATGCCTCTTAATATTATCTTAAAATGGATCAATACAAATTAATGTCATTCCTTTACCATGAGTTGTATGTTGTATGTTCATTGGTGCAATATTTACTTCTTTTGTGTCTTTGGGGAGAGGATACTTTTTTATTATTTTTGCTGGTCTCTTTATGGCTGATAACTGCTGATAAAGCAGCCGCACATTCTCCAGAACTTCCCATTTACTGTTTCTCAGTCTCTCCACAATTGTGCAACACATCAATTTTGCCAACTTTTGTCAGCTGCTCTATCCCTATGAGGCTTTGAAGCATGTTCTAGCATGTTAAGAGTGCACATAAACACTCCAAAGAGTCAATGCTTTTTCATGGTCGATGCTATAAATCCTTATGGGATGACCTTGTGATTTCTGTCCTTTCCATGGCTTATTTGAGTTTCCTCATGTTTTTTATAGGGACACCGAAAGACCAGTGCCACATCCCTTGCTCTGAAGCCTATCTGTTCAACTTGAGTGATGACAGGGTCGTGCTTGCATCACCACTGCCATTGGAGTATCTGCAGGACCATGAGAACACACAGGGTTTGCCGCCACATCAAGGTCAAGCATTTGCTGTACGGTTCTGTTTTCTTGTTTGGGGAGAGTTTTATCATTGTGTCTAATATCAGTGTGTTACTCTTGTACTTGAGCAGCTCACTGTTAAATCTCATGAGTAGATCACAGAAAAGTCACTAACTCAAAGTTATTTATATTATAAATGTATACACAGGAGGGGCAGACAGGCATAGAACAGTATAAACAAATGAAGCCATGCACAGGCATGGTAAGATCCATGCATAACACAGCAGGTTTTGTTGGAAAAGAGGCAGAGGCCCTGGTAGTAATGAACATGAAGAAATACTGGATAGTTTCTCACTTCTACAGTCCTGGACCTCAAATGAGTCATCACTAGATCAGTTTTTTTTAACACGAGTTTTTTTAATTTCATTTTTATACCCAAGAAGACAAAATATAGAGGGTGGTTGCTTTGAACAAAGAAAGAATGGCTGAAAATACCATGTTAATGCATTGTTCATGAGAGTGAAAGCAGTCCTAAAGACAGACATTACTGGATCTTCCGCACACAGTCACACTGATAATTGTGATACTGATTGATGGGCAGCCATTAAGCTCGATATGAGGTTACTTACTGGTTTGTGGCTGTTTGCTCAAAAATAGCATCCTTCTCCTGAAACTTCCTTGAAAAACCTCACAGGGCAGGAATGTCTATAGTCCATCCTACAGGGGGGAAAATGAAGATATGGAGATATGAAGTGATTGTCCGAGGATGTGATCTGTGCTGAAAAAGCACAGGAGAACATTAGGAATCTGATACAGCCTTTGACCCTCAACTGATTTTTCTTTGCATGCGCTTTATATTGAAAGTAATCATTGCATTTTATTGCTTGGAGAGTGCTGCATGAACAAGGCCGATGCAGTTTGTCACAGGGCTGGCACATGAGCTGGGTTACTGAGAAAAGCCTTTTAAAAAACAACAAGAAGGATATAATGCTATGGTTTTATAGTCAGAATCCCTTTTGCTCCTTACTTTTCCATCCCTTATGTGCAGTGATAGTGCTTCTTCAGGAAACACTCTCCCTCTTCTTGGGTTTGCTGCCTTTAGGATGTCCCTTCTCTGGTTTTATTGTAGTTTCTTTGCTAAGGTTTCTCCACCAAAAGCCTTACAGCAAAGTGGTGGTGCTGTGGCAGCTGCTCTGTGCCCAAAAGCCCTGCTTAAGTAAAAAGTAATGAAATAATTTCTTCTGAGACATCTTACCCCTTGATCCCAATTGCACACTGGGTCGTGCTTTGTCTGATGATGGGGTAAGACAGTTTGTAGGAAGTCAACACAGTCTGGCAGCTGCAAGCACTCTGATTCTTCACTGCTCTCATGTGTGGTCGAAGAAGTGTAGGTTTGCCATAGTCTGCAGGAGTAGGAAAAAACTGTCTACCAGAGCTTGAGTCCTTGCTGAGCCTTGGAGCCACCTCTATCTGGGGAGCCAAACAGGAAAGAAAAGTTTGACAGCCAGAGTCCTACCTCCAGTCACAAGATAGCAGGCTGAACCTACCCACAGTCAAGACATGGAAAGTAACAGGGAATTTGTTTTCTTTTATTCATTTCACCTACTAGCCCATCCCTCAAAGAAGGAGGAAGGACATGGTACAAATACTCTGGGTCTATGATCCCAGTGCTAAAGCACGATGTCTGCAAGAACTTTTCCTTAGATTAAGGTATACCTAAAATTTACCAATATATTTTGCCCATATTCCAGATGCTTTGTACAGTGTGAATCCGCAGACAAAAAAAATTTATATACAACCAGGAAACATGAAAAAGCACCTAAAAATGTAAGATGCATAACATTACAGGAGAGTCTGTACTGTGTAACAGAGCATAAATCCCTGGTGTATTACTGAGCTAGTACTGTTAACTGCATTGGTGGCATATTGCATTCAGACTAATTATCTGGACAACAGTTATGCTGTTTCAAAACCTTACCTAGTGTTTCTTCATGGTGCTATTATGTGTCTGTGAACACATTAGCTCAAATATCAACCACAGCATAACATCATGTAGATTTGTTCCTAAGTATGTTGGATTTTATAATTTTTGAAAATACAATGTCCTTGTGCTGAACATTTTCTGGAACATTCCAATACAAAGCTGTATTGAATTCTATCAGGAATGACTCATTATCTCATGTGTTGTATTTTGAATATTGATTTAAAATTTCTCAGTTTAGCTGTATTGTATTTGAAATTGAAATTGATTCTTTTCTTTGTAATCAGAAATTAATTATTTCTTTGTAATGAAAAATTAAATAATCGAAAACTGATTATTTGTTTGTTTTCTCTTTCCCTTTTTCTTTCCCTTATCTTTTTCCTGCTTTTCTATTCTGTCCATCTTCCTGTCTCTGTTTTTCTGGGATATGCTACCAACTCGGACAATTCCTGAAGACCTCAGAACCACGCTATGAAGAAGCGCTCCTGACAATGATCGTGAGTCATGGCGTGGTGTAAGGGACGGTCCAAAGATTCCCTGATCTCCCTCACAACCATCATCAAGAACTGAGACTCTGAGACCCTTGAGACCCCCAGGACCCCACCACTCACTCTGGACAGGAGTTCTGGTCTGGCTAAGGTGGATGCTTGCCAAGGGACTGTGGGCAGATGTGCTTGCCAGTGCTGCTCTCAGGCAGTAGTGTTGCGTCCTGCATCTGCTTTTTGGAGCAATGATCTCCACACACAATAGTCCATAAATGTCCCCACCTTTTGGCCAGAGGCCACTTGCCTTGAAAAAGGACTATAAAATGATTACTTTCTGAAGATACTTCTAAGATCCTTTTCTCCCCACAGATGGAAGACGCTTTATCAGCAGGTCAACTTGAGGACATCATCCCACCTATTGGTAGCTATTCCCCCATCCTTTCTCTCTCTCTCTCTCTCTCCCTCTCCCCTCTATCACAAAACTGAGTTGCTGGCGCTCAATAAACTGCATTGCTGCTTGTTGCTGAATAAAACTTTAGTCTCCTTCCCATTCCTCTTTTGCACCTTAGGGTCAAATGAACCATCACGACCCCCGCTCAGGTTGGGCGGACTGTGACAAGTGGTGATGACCTGGGCTGGCCAGGGCATTGCTGCTGTTTCTGAGCTGCTCTCCTGGACAGGCTGGAACTCCAGTGTGAACTTGAGTTGAAGGAACCCTCCCTGTGGAGGAGACACTATGCATCTGTGGTGTACCCCTGAAGGGGTTGTGGCCCAAGGATAAGTCCATGCAGGAGGAGATAGAGAAGGTACACTTGGAATCATCTGTGGTTGTGGATGATCCATGCTGCAGCAGGTGCTCCACAGCACCAATGGCTGTGCATGAGGTTGTGCTGGAGCACCTCAAAGGATGTGTCCATGGATAAGCCCATGTCAGAGCAGGAACACCCCTGAAGAGCCTGCAACCAAGAGTGAGGCCATGTTGGAACAGGTCTATTTTGGAAAGGACTGTGGCTGTGGGTAAGGCCATGCTGAAGCAGGTCTGTCTCGGAAGGCACTGGTTCCTGGAGGAGGCCCTGCAGGAACATGCACCTCCAAGGGATGGTGGCTGTGGATAAGTCTGTGCCACAAGCAGGTGCATCCCTGACAAGACAGTGTCTCACAGACAACACATGGTGCAGTATTGCAATCTTTGAACAAGTCCACATCCAACTCTGATTATCCAGCTGAGATCTTCAACAAAGAGATCTTTTGTTTCAAGGTTCTATAGACCTGAAAAGTTTTGGGGTTTTTTGCACAAAAGCTCTGGATTTTTTAAACAATAAGTTGTCCTTGCCCTTCCTGTTCACTGCAGCCTTTTCTGAGTTTTTCTTTAACCCCAAATAAATATTTGACTCACTGCAATTTTCTAATGGCTTCCACTGACCTTTGGCCCCAAGATAAAGGACAAAGGAATGGACTTACATCCTCACTATGATTTGGGTGGAAGCAAGTATTCAGAGACTTGTTGGTCACCTTTCAGCTCAGCTGCACACCCACATCAACAGTACCTCAAATGTGACAGTGAGCATCTGTGAGGTACAATCACATCTGGACTTCTGCCCATCAGCTACAAAGACTTTATTTTATTATGCATATCCTGTGATCTTCGGCCCCATGACTGTTTTCAGAACCAGCAGTAGAATCCATGTTAAACTGCCTGATGGGCAAATCTGGATGGCATTTGTAACAGTACTTTCATGTTAGAACTTTACCTAGAAAGAATGACAGATAATATTTGCTGTGAACTTGGAGAGAATGAATCCACCTATAATGTCCAATTCTTATAGGAAGTTAGATAAAATTATAGACACAATATCAAGATATTCTTTTTTTAAATAGATTTAAGTAATTTACATAGGATGAGGTTGTGGGCAATGTTCTGTAGGTCATTCTGCTTGAGTGTGGTGTGACTAAGTAATCTAAAAATTATTATTAATGAAATTCAAATAATTATTTCATATCTTCCCTAGTAAACTATTTGTTTTCTGGAAAAGCCAAGCTGGAATATGTATAAGCATAGGTGCTGCTTATATGGTATTATTATATTGTCATTCCAAAGGTATTCCATTGCAGGAATATTACTGATTAAAGTACTGACTCAATTTTATTATGATATCCTCATAGTATAAGGTCAGTAATAGTAGAAACACCAAGGAGTCACCTTCTTCTCATCATGTAGGTCTTATTGTCCTCATGGGATATTAAACTTAAGGCGCAGCCACTCTGTAATGTAATATCTGTGGCGTTTCATCATGTGACCTACAAATATAAAAAGAGAAACCATAAAATATACAAACGACAGTTATGT
>VRYO01001463.1:43148363-43320310 GCA_009812075.1 Sialia sialis | reverse complement strand
ATATTTTTTGAATGTTTCATCTACTTGCTCTGGCAGGAATTTTGCGTATTTTTACTAGCAATTTGATTCCTTATCCACATGCTTTAGCACATATATTCAGAGCTTATTTAGCACAGGTAAACAGGTGGAAAACTGCTAATCTTAAACCACCTTGTACCAAATTGCTGTGCGTGGTCCTAGGGTGTACACTTGGCTCCTCAGCAACAGCTCATCTGAGCAGGCCTCAGAGCTTTACTGTGATCACCTGCTCAGCACAGACACATCAGCCTGCTGCAGATGTACAGGTGTGGGACTGCCCAAGACCACCAGATTAAGGCTGACCCAGTTCCAAATTTCTTGCTCTTTCTTACAGGCTCAATCTCAATGACTTTCATGCTGTATAGATAATCTTTTCAAAGACAAGCTTGATTTGAATCACACTGGCTTATTTTTGGCAAGGGTTCAGGACCTCATCAATCTTTATCAAGCATGAGAAAGAGCCACTTATCCAGACAAAATGACAGCCAGCCACATGTGCCTTGCTGCCTTAGCTGATTGCTGGGCGGTCACTTAGGTCCAAGGGATACAAAAGCACTTTCCTCTCTCTCAGTTAAAAACGTTCTCAGAAACACAGAGCACACTCTCACTCTAGCAGCAGACATTAGGATCTCTTGGGTTCTCAGTTACCAGCAAGACACTATCAATATGATCACCTTTTTTTCCCTTTACAGTGATATTCCAGCATCCGTCTTCTCAGGAACCTCCTCCAGGTAAATGCATTTCATTTGCTCCCTCTTAATTTGCTCTGGTAGGCTTTAAAATAGAGAAATGTATGTATCCAATGCAAAAGCCAAATCAGTATAAACAGCCTTTGTCTTCTTATGAATAACAACATTATTAGAAGAAAAAACACAGGCATTTCCCCTGGGGAGAGATATAGACAAAGGAGCCACACGTGAGCCTGGCACTCACGTTACCTAATGTAACTTTGGAAAATAATTAGACAGGCACAACACTCAAAGGTGAGAAGAATGGCATAATTTATTCATTTATTGTCAAATACATAAAATATAAAAGATGCTTTAAATTTAATAAAATTAACTTTTCTGAAGGTGTTGTATTGGAAGAACAGATTTATCTTAGTTCCAGTGGAAGGAAAGCATTATGTCAGTTTTACTTAGAAAGACACTCCCCAATTTATCATACCATAACCAAATTAAGCTTGAGAACTACTAATCAGCAGGTATCTATTATACAGCAAAGTATTAGCCTTAGCATGTACAATGCCTTCAGCATTCAACAGGGCATATACTGGAAATAAGAATTCCTTTGTCATTTGGCCAGGAAAGCAAGTATCTTCATAGTTTGTGATTTGTATAATAATCAGTTGAAATAAGGTGAGTCATGGGCAGAAGCTCGTGAAAAAATTAAAGTTCTAGTGCTAATCTAGCACATTTAACTTCTTAAATACTTGCAAATTTCTGCAAACGCTGACTGCCTACTCATGTAACACAGTTTTTCTTCTGCAGTGCTTCTGCTCCCTCCTTTCCCCTCCAAAATACACAACTTCAAAAGAAAACTAGAAATCTCCAGTCACAGTTAACAAAATTCCTCACATTCCAATTTTCTTTTTCTAATCCCACATTAGGACATGTGAACACGTTTACAGGTTTATGCCCGACATCAACTCCTACTCCTATTTCCATACTAGCATGACAAACATTTCAGGTCAGATCTGTGAGCTAGACGTGTCCAGTGAGCTCTAGCTCACCTTTGGATACCCTCAGGAGGCACAGTGTCCCTGAGGGAACTCTCTGCTCCCTCTTCCTCTCCCTCCTTTCCCTTTTTTCCAGAGGAAGAAGATACTCATGTGCTGTGGACAACTATTAGCAAGTCATGCTGATTTATTATGCTGCTTCATATGCTGCTTATTTAGAGCTATTTGCACTAAATAAAATATAAGCTATTATAAACTCTACTTATTTAGTGCTTACTTAATCTCCACCCATCTGAGTGGAGTTACTGGGCATGCAGGCAATGATAGTCCACTTGCATTTAAGTCCAAGGTCAGGTAACTTACAATTAATTTTCTTACATAGCATTTGCTACTAATTACAACAGCTTTTTGCTGTTAGTAGCAAAAAAGGTTTCACTAATGTACGACATCCAGTGATAGAAACTACTCTTATACACTATTTTTCCATGGCATAATTTTACTGGACAGAAAAGTGCTAATAACTGATATAGAATACCTAATAGATCAAATTTCAGATCACCCTCTACATGCTTTCTTGACAAGCTATTGCCTCTAAGTATTGGGCATTAATACATATTAACACCCTCCAGGAAAGGTAGGAGTTATGATTGTTCTGATTAAAACCGTCTTAAGCATTTGCAAGTCTCATATAACACACAAGACCCGAAATAGAAATGATCTCACAATTGAGAGTTTAAAGTATTTAAAGTTTTTATTTATTTCAAATAAAATTGTTTCTTCATCCATACCAAGGCTGTATTTGTTAGGTTGAACCCCTGGTCTAATGGATCAAGAGTCTCATGCACTCCTTCCTGAGATCCCAGGTAACTTCTACTTCCTCTTCCAAGCTGCTCTCACTCACAGAAATTGTTCTGATGACATCATGAAGAATCATTTTGAATGTGTGGTTTTCCGTAGGACTTCAAGAAAACTGTACCCTTGCCAAAAGCTCAGATGTAACAACGAGGAGAACATGCACATAAACATATATGCAAAATGGCAGGAAGAGTAAGATATTATCATTTGAATTCTTCTACATCATATTGTTGAACTGAAAAAAAAAATTTAAAATTAAAGACACATCCTTCTGCTCAGAAAGTGACAGAAAGTGTAATACAATATTATTCAATTATTTAGTTCATACACTGGAACTGAGGAAGAAATTAATTCATTTATTTAGAGGGAAAAAATGGTATTGTGGTCTTCTAATCTGATACCAAAAGCCAAGATGATGCTCAAACTGAACAAAGGGGAGAATCACACCTGGAATCACAGTGATCTGAAAATACTTTATTTGATTTATTACAACTTTATTTTTACTGTGTTAAAAAGCCATACCAATCTTTCTCATTGGTATCAAAATATTCAATGCATTTACATTTCAACACGTATTCCATCTTCCTGAAAGGCTGAATCCTGCAAAGCCACAAAACACAGAAACAGTTTCTGTTTACCTATTTGTGGGAGTTAAAACCACCCAATAAAGTTAATGGACTGAAATGTTGTTTCTATGGAGGGAAAGAGGATTCCTGCCTACCAGCCTAAAAGAGAAGGCCAGTCTTTAGTGGCCTCTGGTTATGCCAGAGTATCCTGCACCGTGACCCAGTCAGCTTCTCTCCATGCAATGATAGCCCTTAATAAGTGGATGCAATATTTTATGACATTGAACCAGACACATTATTAGCACAACCTTTCTGATCCCAGTAAGAGCTCACATAATCACTCATACATATTTATCTTCCCTCTACTAAAGTATCTGCATCCTAGCTCATTCAGATGTCATTACATGCAGGTGTCATTACACCTTCCTTACAAACTTATTTCATTGATTTGTTGATGCTTACAATATTAATAGAAGATTGCATGTTCTTCAGATGTCCTCTTGTGTGAAACTGTTGCTCATTTCTGAGTCAGTTACTGGAAACTGTATGTATTCCAGAAGAATTTTTATCGAGTTTTAATCTCCGCTTTTATTTCCAAATTCAAATATTTATGCAAATTGATTGCTTAGCTTACTTACCTCTTGAAAACTCTAGAAGTGATAGATGTTGATGCTTTTCAGTATCATTAAGACACTTCCAAATGCAGATATAGAAGTATGATAAATAGCAGAGAAGAGAAAGAAATCTTATTTCAAATGAAAGCAAAGGTAGGCAGAGCCAGTGTCCCCACAATCTCAAATTTTAAGAGAAAAAACATAATTTGTTTAAATTAAAAATTGGCAACCATTTTAGCAAATGAGGTGCTAGTACTGAGAAATAAATTTTATGTTCTCTATAGAGTTCTTGCTCAAATAATTGAGTAAGGCTCCTGAATGTTCCAGCTGTACCATTAAAAGGAAATCCAGGAGAAAAGATTGAACATAGCACTGCAACAAGAAACCGGATTATCTCTGCTTGTTTAGCTTCAACTGGCTGCCTAGGATAGGCCTATTATCTCTACAAAAATGTCATTGTTTTTCTTCACTAATCCTCTGTGTAGCTATGACAAGGAGAGATGATTGCAAGAAATCTTTTGTCTTTTCTTAATTCAGACTAGAGCAGCCTTGATCACAGTTAATGACTCATCAGTAAATGAAGGTAGAGGCCATCCTTAAAAAAGGATCTCTTAAAGTGATATTTTTCTAAATGATAATACTTGGTGTACTATTAAATTAGTTATTTTATTGTATGTAGCATAATGTTTAACACATTTTGCTCATGATCAAAATAAATATTTTTAGTAGGTTTGATCATAATGAAGTTAAAACATTGAGCCATCTCTATAGTATCATGCTTTTACCTGTTAACTGAAATTGGTTTTAATTAGAGCTCAGCATGAGCTCAACATCTTGGAAATTCCTCTCTGCTTTCTGGGTGACAAAATTACATTCACGTGTAATCTGCAGTTTGTCAAATATCTCATAAAACCTGTGAAATTGTTTTAGATGCTGCAGTGTGTCATGCAAAATAGCTGAGCTTAGGTAGTGTCTTCTCTAAAATGTCTACCAACGAAAAGGTAAACCGGCCTGACAGGTCTCTAGGGTGGGGACTTTTTGTGAATAATTAGCCCTGAGCAATGAAACTCCAGAGCCACACCTGGGCTGAATCTTTGATGTATCTTTGTACAGCTAGAACCAAGTTAGAGAGTTTATGCACTATCTCGATGTTGCAGGTGATAAAATCTTTACTCTTGCATACATACTGCAACAAATATACTTGTGTGTATATGTATACATGTGTATATATGTGTATATATATAATATATGTGTATATTTATATAGTAAAATTGGCTATTAAGGATCACCATTCAATTGTGTTTCTTCATTGTTCAGTCGGTGTGGCTTAATCACTTTAAGATTTGTTATTTTTTCCTTTTTTCATGTAAAAGATGAGACTCAGTGACACATTAGTCTTGATAGCATCAGAACAATATGTACAACAATCAGTGTGCTGACAGAGCAGAATCTTTACCTGGCCTGTTTAGCAGGCAGAATTGTCAAAGGCTGTAAAATAAAATAAATCAATCATTTGCAACACATATAGTTTGGGGCTTTTTACACATAATACTCTTTATTTAATAAAAGTTTTATTAAATAACAGAAAGAGTCAAATTGTCTCGTGTCTGATCTAGCTGCATGTGGTTTTTATTGTGCAGTCTACAAGAAGTGGGAACATAATGATTGCCATTTTGTCTCCATTTTAAGCCTTGATGCACTTCCAGCTCTACCTGAGGCTTTGGGCAAATCCCTGAATTTGTCTGTCTCTCTTACACTTGAAATAAGAACAGTGATACTAATAATGAAGTAATTAGTTATTTGTTTGCCATTTTAAAAATTGTTTGCCACAGTCTTCTCTTGTTTATATTAATGTAATATCCAAAGTGAATGAATTTGTGACTGTGTAACATAGAAAAATTCGAACACAGTTTGTACCTTCATTCTTGATGTTGTACATCTCTTATATCATTAAGTTCTGCAAATACGCATGGGAACTGCACATGTTGCTTTGAAAACTCTCAAGAATAAAAGACTTTACTTCTTCTGCCCTGTGTATTAATAATTGCTTCTGATTTTTTCAAAAAATTGTGTTCAGCTAATCAGCTGGACTCAACATATTGTTGTGAGTGTTAAATCTTTACTATCAGTAGTCCTTCGCTAAAAACAACATCTCTCTGCATAGCTGGGCTGCTGAACTTGTTTTAGTCACACTCCTCCTATAAATATTTAGATTTAGTGAACTGTGTGATTGATACCAATAAGAAGTAACCATCTGAGTAGTGGACAAATCTTTAGGAAAGTACCTGTGAATTGTAATTCTTTCATATGTTATGGAGTGTTGAAAAAGTGAGGCTAACTTGCACATTCAAAGAGAAATTCAAGATGAGGGTGCTTTATTTTCTTCTTGCTTTCAAAATTGACATATTAAAAGACCAACATTTGTTACATACTCTGACTTTTAATTGAAATTAATCTATTTTAAAAGAAAATATTTATATGCTAGATTAATTCAGACTAATAAATTATCCTTGTCTTCTATATTTTGCAGGTATTTTATTTAAGTTCTTTACTGGCAGGAAGAAACAGCCTTTAGCAACACTGTCTGAGCATTTTGTAATGACCATAATATAATGCCTCTGATGAAAATACACTATTATCTTTCCTTATAGACAAACACAGAGTGGCATATGCTTCTATTTTCAGATAAACATCATGAACATGCATGTATTTCTCTTCAATTAAGATTTTATGCGACTGTAGAAACACAGCATAGTTTAGTCTCTGATGTCAACTACAAACAGTTCCATACTAGGTTTAGAGTAAATATCTAAAAAGGGATTAAAAGCATAATGGTCCTTTCATACATTAACTTTCACCTTTGTTTAGTAGATAACTTCTAAATTAATTTAATTGTTCTGTCAATTTGTATCTCAAAAAAATACCCTCAAAAAACCCAAAAGACACAATTTTGATGACCAAAAAACCCCTGATTTTTTGATCACATTGATTCCCAGACACTCTGAATAGAAGATTTCCCCTATTTTAATTTTTTAAAAAATTGTGAATCCTTCTTCTTGCACGCTTTCCTTAGCAATGATGGTTCCACCACATGGACTCTCAGCTTTGGGATTTTCCAAGAAAAATTGAGCCAGGAGGACGCCCTGAGTGGGACCCTAGACTTACATTTTCTCATCACCCGAGCTTGTTTTTGTGCTCAGACTGATGGCTGATCCCCTGAGAAAGTCCAACAAATCTCACATCTAAGTGAGGTTTTAGTCAAAACCTCTAATAGCATTGGTTAGCAATGTTTACAGTGCTGTGGTTTCAACTACAGGCTGAATAAACAAATATTTAATGGGCAATAAAATTTTTAAGATACTTGGAAAGTAGGAGAATGTGGTTTTGCTTGGCTGCATGCTGTGTCTCATGCTGAGATATCAAGCAAAATGTTCACTATGTGGTTTCTTTTTAAGACACAGGCGAGATGGTTTTGGTAAGCTGTTACAGGGTTAAAATTCACTGAAGTTGGCATTTTAGTTTGGCACTCATATTCAAGCACTCTAAAAGTTTTGCCAACAGTGTTGATGGCAACAGAACTGGAGGACCAGGTGATTTTTTTTCCAGTGTATAGCTCAGAGGCAGATTAGTACCCTGTCTTCTCATTAGCCTTATTTCCAATCACAGTGCACAGCTCTTCTTGAAGCTCTCTGTCCTGCTGTGGATGTGTTGTGCTTCCCTAGAGCTCAAGTATGGTTTTCAAAGCTGTGACTCCAGCATGAACTTTTCATTTGCATACTTAAAGAATCTCTTTTTTTTCTGTTATTCCTTCCCCACTGTTCTGCCTAACTCCAGCCTACAAAACTGTGTTAGTATGACATGTGCTACAGTGAGAATGCTGAACAAAACACAATTCATGCTTTGTTATGGGTTTGAGACTGATAGTGCCTGTCAGCAAAAAAGCCTAGTGGGAAAACATGAGAAACCTCCACAATCTATAAAGAGCAAGATAACAGGTGTAAGAATTTCTTCTCCCCTCATTTTTCTCACAGTCAGCAAGACTAGGCCCGCGTTTGGCTGGTGTAATTCACGGTCGGGTGCATTAGCCAACCTCCGCTTTGGTTGACGTTACCACGCTGTGAACCGCCATGCCTGAGGAACTGGTTCACTTCAGAGAACCAAACACAAGCAGAAAGGTGGGGCAGGCATCCCCAGTGCTATCCTTCTAAAACATCTCAGCACTTTTTTCCTTTTTTTTTTTTTTTTTTTTTTTTAACATAAGGTCTTATAATTCTAGAAATGGCCAAAAATTAGAAATCACAATAGGAGTGAGAAAATACAGGAAAAGAGATTAAGGTCTCAGGCTTCAATGTAAACTTTGCCTTTTACTCTAAATAAAACAGAACTAGCTAAACAAGTTAAGCTGTTACTTTGTCCCAGCTGGTTTTTCTATAAGAGTGTGAAGTAGGATTGGCTTTAGAAAGGGCAGATTGTATCTACCCCATTGTGGTTAGCTAGGCCACACTCCATGGCTCTCTTTCCATATTCCCTTTGGTGTAATACTGTGACCACCTCTCTAAAGAAGCAGGCAGAGCTGATTGCCAGGCTGTGAGGGTGTCTGCAGATGAAGACTTCTGAACATTCACAGGAGGCTCAGGTTTCACCTTTGTGGTGGTAAAAGCAATTCAAGCTTGCCAGCTGACATATCTGTGATGTTTTATTCCTTAGGTGATTATCACCTTCAGACAGTAAATATGGCATGTTGGTCACCCAAGTTAGTTAAAATTATATTTTATATTGGTTTGAAAATGTGTCTTTTACATATGTATTTTGTATACTTACGTAGAACATGCATGGGATATATGTGAAGTACATGTGAATAAAAATCACAATATTAGAAGTAAAAGATTTCCTGCTTTGTTAAGTACATGGCCATCTGAAAAAAAGAATCTGCTTCGATTGGTGAGCAACAATGATTTATTCCAGAAGCATTTCATGCAGTTCCTTCATGAACAGGAAAATTTCTTCCGGAAATATTTCTACGCATTCAGGCAAACAAAAAGTCTTTTTTGTTAATACCATTTTATTGGGCTATTTAAGACTGATAAGTAGGTTGTATACTAACACTCCTCCCACTCTATTCCTCAGGGTAAACTCAACCTCCAAGTTTTCACTAGAAAAGCACACAGATCCACAGCCAGATTTATTCTAGCTCACCAGAGGTGCCAGAGCAGGGCTCAAGGTATATTAGCTGCTCTGTCACCTAATTGCTCAGTGTTGCTTAGTCCTAGGAAGAAAAAAAGCTCTACATTGCACGTGCAGAGGGCTAGAAACTCTGGAGAGAGAGCTAGGAAAAATCAGAGAACACTCAGCAAAACACAGATCTGCTTCTCTCAGCAGTATGATACCAGAAATTCACAGAAATGACAAGCAATTTAGTTATTTTTAAAAGAATGAGTAACATAGCAGAATGATCCCTTCAACCAGCAAATAAAAATCCAATGTTTCTACAAATGCAAAAATTAGGACATTGTAACTTTTTTTTTGTATTTTGGATTGTATTTTTGGATAGTTTGCAAGTGTGGATTTTTTTTCTCAATATAAATGATGTGGAAGCCCATCAAATTCTCTGTGCTTTTCTTGAAAGCAATTGGAATGTGTCTCAAACTGGCAATAAAAACATGTGAAGAAATGTTTTATTCTCTTTCTGTTGCTAAATAGATAATGGATGTAAAAACAAACTCACAATTGCAGTCCTTTGTGTAGCATTCTCACTACTTCATATACTTTTTTATGGTATTGTCAATACTAATACAATACTAATACTAATACATTGAGGCTATATGTTTGTTCTTTAGTACACAGAATAATTTCAATACAATTTTTGTTTTATTAGAGATTAGTGATCAAAGTTTTTGCATAAACTTGAAAGTAATCAATTAAGCTTGCATTTACTGCAGGAAATCCAACAGTTTCTTTTGTGCTTAGTAATTACTTCCTTACAGGTATTCAAAAGATAAACATGTCTGTCCAAAATTGATTTTAGTGTTTGTCTGGTTACACTCCAATGGTATTTCAGACCTTATCTGTTGTTTGATTACTCTTTATTAGCCTTTAAGAACAGTTGTTTCTTAGCTGAGTTTCCCAGGACAAGGAAACTTCTGAGGCTCAAGGTGTCTTTTAGTTCCAGTCATGCTGATAAATAAAAGATTTTTTTCTCCAAGTGTGACAGCACATTCATTACAAACTGAAGCCAAAAATGGTGACCATAAAAATGGTCAAAGCAGAAGCCTCTCAATGAGTGACTAAGATTAAAATGGAATGGAATGGAATGGAATGGAATGGAATGGAACGGAACAGAACAGAATAGAATAGAATAGAATAGAATAGAATAGAATAGAATAGAATAGAATAGAATAGAATAGAATAGAATAGAATAGAATAGAATAGAAATAGTTAGGTTGGAAGGGACCTGCAATGATATCTGGTCCAGCTGCCTGACCGTTTCAAGACTGACCTAAAGTGTGATGTTAGGGTCATTGTCCAAATGTCTCTAAAACACTGTCAGGTTTGGGATGTCAACCACCTCCCAGAAAGCCTATTCAGTGTTTGTACACCCTCTCAGTAAGGAAATGCTTTGTGGCATCCAGTCTGAACCTTCCCTGGTGCAGCTTTGAACATTATTTTACAAGATCATAAATTCTTAAATATATAGATGTTTAATATTTCATTTAATTATGGTCAACAAAGATAGTTTATTCCCATCCAAGAAACTACTCTTAGGAAATAGTTAATTGCATGTAAGATTTTGGTAACACTGTCTATTTTTGACCTTACTTTTAGTATTCCTAATTCCTCAGGAGAATTCATAATGAACAATTCTGAGCCAACCAGGAGAACTGTTCTGCACGCCTACTTTATAATAATGATTGGTATGTCATTGGTCATAGTAGACATTCATGCAAGAAATGCTTTAAAAAATAAAAAGGAAGTTGTGTCAAGAAAAATTTAACTCTGTTTGCAGCACTCCAAAATATTTTGATTGACACAAAAGACTTCTAGAATAAAGAACTGTAGATTAGGTAGTCATCTTTTCCTGCAGAAAGTGTGCAAAAAATAATTACAGTCGTAGACACTTGTAATATGAAATATATAATTGCTACTTCTCACTTTATAAATGACTCTACAAGGAAAGACAGAGGAGAGAGTAATGGAGTAGAGAGTAACTACTTAATGGCACATTCAGTGAAAAACTGTAAGCACAATGAGCCTTGTTTCCTAATTGTTTGCTCCTTTTTTCATCTGCATAATACTGTTGATCTTTTTGGAATAGGTCTTGGTGACACTGATAGTAATGATGTGAGCTGAGAAACAAGTGTACTCGCTATCCTTTAAAAAAAAAATATTAATATGCATGATGGAACACTGGATTGCATGCCAGTCAAGTAGAAAGTAATTTGTCAAGACTATTTTTTGTGTGTTTTCTTGGACTGTATTATTCAATCAAACATAAACAGGCAGTATCTTGTTCTATATTTAAAGTCTACATGCCATAAGCTTCTGCAAAAACTCTGAAATTTTCCAAAGCTTGCTGATACATTACTTTGCTATTTTTCGTATTTACACCATATCAAACCACATGAAACCTGAAGAAGATATGTCCTTTTCATTGTTTATGTTCTCCTTGTGTATGTAACACTTTCATATAACCATTCCCCCAAAGATCAAATCCAACTTAGATCTGAAACACTTGGTTGTCCTTTGTGCAGCTAAATGAAATCCAGGAGAAACTATTTAGTGATCCGAACCTACCTCCGGGCAGTTTGCTGACCCTTATTTTTCTTTTTTCTTCAAAAATTCAAATGAAAACAATATTATGTTAAAACAGTAAATGTATTCACCTTCAGAAAACTATAAAGACTGAAAACATTTTTTCCACTATTTTCCTTCTTTTTTTTTTCAGAGATATTCAGATGTATTGCACTTCTAAACAAGGCTAATAGCTACTGAAAAGAGCAAGGAATGCTCTGATCCCTGTGTAGTGGAATGCTATGAAACCCAAGCTGCAACATGTATGCTGCTGTATAAATTCTAGCAGGAATTTACTAACATGATTTCCACATACGTACTCCCACATTCAACTCACATCAACAAATGCAAACACAAAATATACACTGAAGTTTACTACTAGAAAATTTCTGTGGAAACAAATTCTTTTTTGCATCACAACAGTAAGTTTGGCTTTAATATTATTCAGCAATACATGTAGTTTTAAAATTTTGGAAAAGGTAAAATTTTGACCTAAGTTATGTAAAAAATATCCTGATTTCGCATAAAAAGTACTCAGCTTTACAAATAAGAGATGGACAATGGCTATCTGAGCAACAAATATGCAGAATAGGTTCTAATTTTTGAGGATCATGAGCTGAATTGGGTCCAAGGCTTTCAACTACTGAAGAAAAACAGCCAAAATTATCATTATCCTGGTAACTCTGTTATATAAACAGAAGCACTGTTTTAAAGACATAAAACCCAATTTTCTGACTTCCTAATCTCTGATAAGACTGCAAGATGTTTGTAAGAGAGATACAAGATTGACCAAAGGCCTGGGAAACTTGGCCTGTGATAACAGCCTGACAGAACTTGTGTTGCTTAGTCCAAAGAAGAGGACACCTGGAGGAGGAACCATGACTTGGACAAAAGTTCTTCAGGAAGAGCAGAGTAGAAGAGGAGGAAGGTATTTTCAGGACAGGTGAAACTGTGAGAGGATCTGTGGGAGTGTCTCTATACAAAGGCAAAATGGTCTGAGACAAAACAGAGGAAGATCTTTTTTCATGGTATTTGTAAGTATCTCCCAGCCCCTCAACATGGCAATGTGCCTGCCCATCCTTCTTTCTCTACCTTCACCTTGCTGGACCATCCCACCCATCCCTCCCTAAATGCTGGAGAGGTGGAGCTCTCCAAGGGCCCCACTTGACATGGGAACAGCTTCCTACTTCTAGTCACATTTCCTTGCCTTATGCTTTTCTCAGCCAGGCAACAAAATTATCTCTTTGTTTTGGAGAAGAAAAAATGTGCACCAAATATTTCTTCCTATTAGAAGATACAAGAAAGGAAATCGTTATTATTCCACAGGTTTTACCGCTGGTTGGATTCCTCTGCCATTTCCATCTTCCCTCATGCTGTTTTTCTTAAATTCAACCATTAAAAAGAGTTAGAACAATGCTGTTATGCCTGAGGTGAAGTACTGTCACAACAGAAGTTGCAGTCAAATGATAAAGGAAGAGGCAGTATTTGAAAACTTACACTGTAACACAGTTGTTTCAGATTCAGAAGGGGAAATACTTGAAGGTGAGGCTGCAGTTGTGTATTTACACCATTAAGGCTCTTCCCTTTCTCTTGAAAGTAATTGTCCTGAATCTATCTCAGGTTTCTCTCAAGACAAAGCAGTTGATTCCTGATAGCATCCTTCCTTTCTTTCATAAGCTAAAAGCCTTTTCTTCTAAAATTCACTAAGTTTTAAACAGGGGAGTTCCAATTTCTAAGAAGATTTAAGGGAAAAATAAGTAATTATATATTTATATATGTACAATTTTTATGTCAGTTGAAAGACAATTTAAAGTACAGGGAAGGAATTGGGACAATAGTTGCTTACTAACCCAAGCTGAAGCTATATCCTGTAAAGATCTTATTTATCAATTCAAATAGAATTGGGCTTGATGACAAAAAAGTATCTAATTGTTTTTACAGTGTGGGCCAGGTCTGTTTGGTTAGGAGGACTGGAGAAAATTGGTTAAGGAAATAATTAATCCTCATTCCCAGATACCCAAGGTAAGTATCATAACCAATCCCTGAAATTTAGGTAATATGGGGAATTGTCAGAGACTCATCTGACTAAATTAATGTTTACTACAGCAACACAAACATATGAACTTGGGCTCTTTTATAGTCAGCAGAGATCTGGCCAACAGTTGATGGATGTGTCTCATCCTAAACTCAGTCCCTATATTTGGTCAGATTAATATTACACTATGCAGCATTGATTGTATTTATTCTACTTTGACTGACTACAGATGGTGTCCAGGTGACCCTGGGTTACCTGTGTGGCTAGCTCAGATCTACACCTCAGACATCAAAAGTTACACAAATTAATATTCGTCTCTTGATGCTGTGAGCAGTGTTTTTGTAAGGTTCACTCTTATATCGAACACAGCTAATACCAGCGAAAGAGCAAGGCACAGTTTAAAACAGACAACTGATTAGGTTATTTCTAGAAATAGAAAAGACTTTTGGACAAATCTTTGTTCTTAATAATTCAAAACAAGGAATGTAATCAGCATATTTCACATTCTATCAAAGTCTACTAACTATGGGGCTACCATAGTTACTATTCTGATGTGAATGATCTTTAAAAAAAAATTTGAAGGATCCCCTTTTCATTCCAATCAGGACTCATTTGAAAAGCTGTAATAGTAAAAAGGGATGGAAAAAAAAGTTTTGCACATTTCATTTCCACACCATTTTTTCAGTCCAGTGTGTTCCTCCAAGGCATAACTGAATATCTAACTTCTGATCCCTCTGGTAGAATATATATACTAACTGGTCTAATTTAAAAGGGGCTTTGATTGACTGTAATTTATACATCCTTACAGCTTTTTGCTGTCAGCTTAACATAGCACAGTCCCTTGGCACACTAATTAAAGCAACTGTAGATTGTCCTAGAATTGCTTACTCTTAGACAACAAAGGATAAATTCAGAGATGGACCAGTGGGGATATAAAGTGGTTTACATGCCTGGCAAATTAGCTAAACTGAGATTACCACCAGAATTATTTCATTTTACAACTGCAGCTATCTTAAATTTACACAAAAGTTAATTCCTGAAGGTGGCAGCATCCTGGCTAAACCTACACACAGCCTTCAATGCATGCAATACCCTAGAATACAACCATGAAATTATAAGTGTTAGTTTAACAGTAGTGCCACATGTGACCTTTTAACACATATAACTGGGAGTAAGCTCTGTGCCAGCAGTTGGTTCAAGTATTTCCTATGTTTTTCTCTTGAGCTGTAAAACTTAAAAAGAACAATTTTCCCCTTAGATGTCTTTCAGCATTTCATGCTACTGCTCTTCATTAACTATTGTAAGCATTGCATAGAAGAAATTATGGATATGGAATATTTTTGCAAAGATTATTTTACATAACAAAGGCACTGTAGAAAGAGCCACAACACAGAAGTTTTGTCTTCTCTGCACACTTTAAAACTCTGTTAATAATGTGAAATGAACACTTGCAGGGAGTCTCTATTTGTCTGCAAGGGGCTTTGTTTATGTTTACTGGTGTTTTTCCTTCACTTTATTCCTTGTAGTTACTGCCTATGTCTGACTGTCATGCCTACCTATATAGTCTGGTTACTAGTTACAGACAGGGAAGGGATAAGGGTTTCATCTACCTACACATACACATTCATCTACCCTACACATACAGAGGCATGAATCAACCATTTTTATATAAACAAATTTTTTAAAACTGCCTTTAAAAACAAACACTTGAGATCATACCGAAATCAGGGGGGAAAGGTTCCATTAAACTTAAAGATCACAGGATAAACCTTTTCTTTGGCTAAATTCATATCAGAAAAAGCTGAGAAGAGTTACAGTTGCTGTTGCAAAATCCCTGGGACAGCCAGAGAGAATTTCACTCTATCCCCAGAGGAAGACAAGCTTTACTTCATCCACATCTACTAAAAAAACCCCAGGATTTTCAGAGAGGGTGAGTCCAGCCTTTCACATTTGGATAAGCAGGGCAAACCACTCCATGTAGGATGGCTTTGCTATGGCAAAGTAAAGCAATATGTGGGCACATTCCCTTGTGCTTCTTCCTGGAAGAATTTACATCATTCCATAGTAACGGATACACCTAAATGTTGCAAACTACCCCCTAGATCTTCTTGGCCATTTTCTGGTATGCAAAGCATATTTTCCAGTCTGACAGGACCTTCTCCCTGCTTTAGCACAGGCTTTAGGTTGGCAGATTCCTGCAGCAGAAGCCTTCAGACCAGTGCTTTGTATTTGGATTTCTGCTCCAGGAACCTGACAGCTGAAGAGAGTGTCCTGGATTCCCTGTACCTCTCACACTGTGCTGCTCTCTCAGAGGCACCTAGCAGCCATCCAGCTCCATAAAGCACATACTATTTAACTAGGAAAAAAAACACTTAGGAGAAAACATCTTTTAAAATGTTGAAATAGTATGAATGATACTTAACTTACCTGCTTGTCACGTTTCTTTTCCAACATCAAAATCCTTTCCAGGGTTTGTCTCTGTCTTGCTCAGTCTTACATCTCTTAGTGATGAGATAGGTGAAATGCCTTTTCTGTCATGTCAGAACAGAGATTCACCAAATTTTCAGCTTCTCCATCTTCTTACACTTCCCAAACCTGACCAAACTAGTCTAAGCTAGTCCTACAGGGCAATACTTCAAAAGGGCTTTTTTCTGCTTTATTTTAGTATTGCAATTTACCCTCATTATTTTTAGTTCCTACTTCAAACATTCCTTGTATTAACAGATAAGTCAGGAAGATTTTGACCATAAGCTCTGTATACAACCTCAGTAAAGTCAGGAGAGCTGCTATGGGACGTGCTCTGCTCCTGTAACATCTGCAATATTAACACAGATGAAATAACACTCGTGCTGGCAGCCTGCTATTTGTGCTGGATGTTTCTGATGCAGAATTCCACTCAAAAAAAATTTTATCAGTTCTCTCTGGCAAAAATGCAGCTGTCAGAGATCCACTGCATTACCCCTGGCCCTAGCCAAGATAGAATTCTGCCAAGGCAGAATTAGCTCATCCCTCGTGTGGTTGCACGACTGTCAGTATTATACCTGTGGTTTTGTTTTCACCTCGGCCACTTTGCCCTCCAGATGTGCTTGGAGACTGAGATATGAAGACAACATGTCGGAATGTGTAGCAAAGAAAACTGGCGTAGCTGAGAGGCATTACCTCAGCTGATGGCAAGTGTTTCTGACCTGCCATTGTTAGTAATCATCTGGATAAAACTAATTATTTCAAAGAGAAAATATTATATATAAGAAAGAGCAAAATTAAACTGAGTGGAAATGAGGCCTGTGACTTCCTTCTGCTTCTGAAGTAAGCTTAGACTTTTAGAAGACTCCTGAGTGTAGCAGGGAGTATAAACTGGGCTGTGCCCAGAGACAGCAGTCAATCACTAGAACAAAATCCTTCCTCTGCACCCTTCTGCAGGCGCAGCTTGTGTGTGTCCTGCATCTGTGTCCACTCATGCCTGGTGGTTGTCACACAAAGAAAGGGGGAAGCCCAGCTCTTTACTTCTCCTTCCACTCCTTTCTCACTAAACAGCAATGCTTTCAGAAATCTGTTTTTTCTCTATCACCAAAACTATGAGTAGATAAGCCATGAACACTTTACAGACCATTCAGATCTGAGTGATACAAAAGTTCATCTTTTACATAGAAAAGTTAGTTGCTTAAAAGCCTTTTCAACAATTGATTTAAATCTTTTTATTTTTAAATTAATTTAAAGTTTTGCCTATTTCACATGCCAGATGAAGCTCTGCCACTGTACACGGCTGGGGTGGAGTTAGTTTTCTTCATGGTGGCTGTTATGGGGCTGTGTTTTGGATTTATGCTCATCATATTTTGATGAGTGGAAGTTAATCTGATTTATTGGAAAAAAAAAGTCAACATAATTGCACAATGAAACTTTCCCACCATTCACAAGTTAAAAGATGTCCAGGGCTGTTCTAAAAAATGGTAGACAAAAATGTTCGTGATTTCCTAGTCACAAAAAGAAAGTTTTATCCTTTACACCTAGTTGCTGCAGTGGCAAAAAAAATTTACAGTATTTTTCTGACAATATGAAAGCAGCTGGAATTCATCACAGAGTCTTTTTTCCGTTAAAATTATAAATGACATCTGATAAGAAAAGATACTACAAGTATAATGTCACCTTCATATAAAAAATATTTTTAATGCAAGAGCTTGTGCTTGATGGTCTAATATACAAAAATAGATATTGTCAATTTGTAAATATTTCCTTTTATTAATCTAGACATAACAAGGTGTGCAGCATATTTATTTCTGTGTTCGAAAGCATGTCTGCTCTTCTACTGTTACAGACTTGGAGAAAACCTCCATAGGAAGTGCTTCAGTTGTATCTGAATCTCCAGTATTAAAAAGGTATTAGGTTTTCATGGGAACTGAGAGCTTCAGAAAATGGCTTTTAAATCAGGATGACTTGGCTTGGGAGTTTACACTGGCTCCCATCCAAGCAGAAATATCCAAAAGAGCAAATTACACCACCACACCCAGTTAGAAAGTCTTCAGGTATTAAGTTGTTTGCTAAGTAGAGTCATTGCGTTAGTAATTTTAGCTGTGTTTGTTCTTTGTGGAAGGCAACAGGCTCTTCCAGATAGTTTCAAAACATGGCAGGGCAAAACTTGATCTTATTACAACTAAGTTTCTACATGAACTGTTGTTTCTCTCTTCACAGGCTTCCTCTGCTCTGCTCAGCCAAACTTATTGATAGTGTATCTTTCTCTGTAAAATAATTTTTTCACAAATATTTGTTTCAGGAACTACCTTAAAAGCCTTTGCTTTAGAGGAAAAAAGCAAAATCACAATTTTCACAGCAGACTCATTTGTTTGTCTTTTTAGCCTTGTTAATTTATACTTCCCACAAATGGAGGAAAAACTCTACCTCCTCTCTTGCAGAAAAGTCCTGTTAATTTTTCTTTTTTTTATTCAAAATTACAAGGTCAATAAACCCAACAAATGCTTTTTAAGCTTCCTTAGACTTCTAAATAGAATGTATTACTTAAAGCTGTAGCTCAGTTCTTATCAATGAATACCTTATTATAGAAGTATTCTAAGAATTTATTTTCTGAATATGTTTGTCTTCAGGAAGCAAGGGTGACTTCATGACTGCACTAATAAAAAATTGTTTCACTTGGCCTTTTGCTGTTGTACTGGGAAATTTCTCTTGGAACTGTCATCTTTCCTCTGCATCAGCAATGTAACCTCCCAGCTAGTTTTAGTGAAGGGCAAGACTTATTCTAACTCTGAGGAGTAACTGGAGGTAGAGTTCAGTTCAAAGGCTGTTATATATGCAACCTACAAGCCCAACTTGTTCCTCTGGCTGCATGGGGCTCCTTGCAGGAGGAGGAAAGGCACGATTGTGTTTTGCAGAGGGAAATAGTGCTTTAACTCTTACTGTATGAAACCACAATACAACCCAAAGGAAGTCTGCTGCGCAGTGCCTGGTGAAATAACCTTCCCAACAGAGGACTCCAGTGCAATGCCATGCCCTCAGTCACCTGTGTGTCTTCAGGGTGTCTGCAGACTACTGACATAACCTTGTGAGAGATGGAGCTGTGGCAACCAGACATGCAGGAATTGCCGGCACAACTCTCAACTGCCTTGTATACCACTGTGGAATTGCTGTGCAGGCTCCTTTCCCCTGACCAAGGAGCTCAACTGTCCCTCAGGCTCAGTGATTACTGCTGACACCAGCCAGGGCAGTTTGAATTATGCCAGCTCTCAGGGGTGATTCATCCCTCTCTTGTCCATGTCTCAAAGCATGCTCAAAATCAGCATATTTCAACTCACATATGGTTTCTAAGCCAGAAAACTCTCAGCTGCCATTGCTGTGGCTGGTATGGTTAATTTAAGTTTAAGAGGCATGAATGCCTCCTTGTTGGGTGAATTTGTAATCTGTAAATGACAGGATAGATTTTCTTTTGCCTTCTCAGACCTCTGTGGAATTTCTTGTAAATTGAGCTGCAACATAGACACCAGAGCTTGTTTTGCAAGATATGCAGAAGAGGGCTGGTAGCATAACTAAACACAGCAGAAGCCTTGAGGCTTCTTTCCAGCCAGCTGTCAAAGCTTTGAAACTATTGTGTGTTTAAGGCACTGAAAGGATGGTGGAGCATGAGCCTGGTGGAATGTGTGGTATTCATTTATCTCTGGAAGTTTACATGTCCTGCTTGATGAATTAGAGCTATAAAGTGATGAAGTGAAGATGAAAGAAGCTGCAAAGGAATAGGAGCTTCTGCAGTTATAAAAACTGCATGAAAGCTTGTGTTCACCAAGAAAAACTTTTGATTGAAAATACTTTAAGGGAAGAACAATTGATCTTCTACCTGACCAGATTGCACCCTGATGGTGTCTGACTCCAGTATGATTTCCAGCAACTGCTCTAGAAAAGGAAAATGTTGTCCACTTCATGGATAGCGTGAGCTCTGAAGATGAATCATTAGTAGATGTCTGACCCTGTGTCATAGGGGAAGGGTAGCAGGAGAGGCTATGAGCCATTAGTACACCCTAGCCACAGAATCTTCTACTTTTTTGGGCATCAGGTGTAGCTCTGTGCTAAGTGTCCACAAAGTTTTGCAGATGACCAGGCAACCAATTTGCAGCTACTACTGTATGTAAACAGCCTATACTGCAAACTTCTTAAGAGTTAAGATACATTGGTGTATTTGCTTTGAATTTAGCCAAAATGGCAATCTGACGCTGCAAGGTGACTGCAAAAGCTGCTGAAGAATTCATTTAAGCACCCGGAAAATAAGTTTTGAAGTAAATCTGCCACGCAGCTCACTTGAGTCACACAACATTGTTTCTGTTGTCACAACATGTGGAATAACTTCTTCAAGTGTAGAAAGACATGTACAGGGTACTTCTTCAAAGGGATGGGAAGTCAACTCACTGTAGGTCTTCAGCTGATGCTCTGTCTAGCTGAATGTCATCACCCTGTGCTGCCTCTGTAGTCACTGGGAGGAGATAAGTATCTCCAGAAAGTAATTGAGAATTTGGACGCTCTGATTCATCATCTACAGGAGACTTCCTCTGCAGTGGCTGCCCAGGGAGGCAGTGCTCTTATTTGCTTTAGTCAAGTTAAGTGTTTAAAGTTAAATATGCTAAAGGATTCTCCAGACTAGCCTGGAAGATCCCAACATTTTTTCCATCTTCATTTCCTTTTCTGTCCTAGAAAGCAAGTTACACAGAATTTGTATTTAAAATATGTGCATTCCCTTCTGCAAAGGAGAAAGGCATATCTAGACTGCCACAATCTCTTTTTCTCACAGAAATAATCAGGTTTATTCTACTTACTGTTATCCCCAACAGCACTGAGACTTTATCCTTATAATTTTGGGAATGGTTTAGGTTTACTCAGCTCCTTTCCTCTTTAGACATAAATTTTATGCTCCTGCAGTCTTAACTGATGGATTCAGTTTAGGGGGCAGAGCAAAAGGGTGGGCAAAGCATACTTTGGTCTGGTGTTCAAGGGATTTATGGTGGTTAGAAATGGGATAGCATAGGAGTGTTTGGATACCAAGTTAAAATTGCCTCATCAATCACTCTTTGTCACTTACATTGATAACCACTTACAAAGAGCTTTTAATGACTATTGACCACCTCTTTGGCTTCTCTCCTCTCAAAATCTGTTGTTGGAAGCATGTAATCAGCCATTTGTGTCTTTAAACCTAATTGCATATTTTAGATGCAAAGACAAGGACAACTGGGAGCTCTTGATTAAAAGATGGAGATAACTTTTGCAAACAGAGACTGAGGAAAATGTCTTGCAGCTCATGACATCCAGGAGGAACAGCAAGTTTTGCATGTTGCTGGTGTTACAACTCATGACTGGGGGCAGAAAGGTCCATTGATATTTTCATGGGCCACAATTATGTACATGAGTAGAAAATTTGGTCATTAGAGGACTCTCTAACTTCAGTAAACTAAGCAGGAATCCAAAGCTGAAATATGTGTACTAGAAAAACACAAGCTGCAGTACCAATTTTTCAGATGGAAGTAAAATAAACATTAAACAAATAATCATAGTGAGAAATGGAATCTCCAGCATGCTAATGCCTTGCATCTGGACCAGATATATTCTGAATTATATACTTTGTTTCTAATGCATGACAAGTAAAATTATTGTAATGGTCCCCTCTAGCCTTAAAACTATGAACTGCTTCCTCTGGTGCAGCAACCTAACTCAGCAGAGTTTATTGCACCAGCTACTGCTCTTAAAACCACGCCTCAAAGGAAAGGTGCTTGTGAGGAAATTGGTGCGGTAGGTTAATGAAAGGAGACAGTGACCAGCACAGAGAGAGGATTCATTCATCCTGCTCTCTGAACAATCACACTTTGCACCAGCTGGGGCAGGACCACCAGGAGAAGCATCTGGAAAGTCACAGTTGAGAGTGAAAACTGGGATTCAACAATGTTCTTCCATTGGTGTTGGTGGTCCAGCTCTCTAGTTTTGCGTTCTATGTCTGTGCAGAGACACTATCCAAGTGCCACCTTTCTTGAAGATGGTGCCTTTCTTCCCCAGGAAAAAGTTTCAAGTGCAAACTCAGCTCATCGCACCCATCACAAATTACTCATTTGCAGATTTCTCAAACTTTTCCAGATAGCTTCCTCCTAATCAAAAACTATTTGACCGTGAGCTGTATGCTTTTCTGAAGTAAGGAATAAAATCAGATGTGATTTAGAAAAATTTGAAGGTCTTGATTACCTTTTTTAAAACCATTTAAGCTTTATGGTAAAATGTTAATTTTTTCCATAAAATGAGAAACTCCAAGATTGTGGCAAGAGTTATAAATGCATCAGATAAGATTTTACAGCCATTTCTGGTGATCAACAGCAAAGAATAGCCAACATAGTGTCCATAGTGGGAGCTGGTGAGTTTGGTAGATCTTCTTTTAGAAGTATTGGCTTTTCATTCATGATAAATCATGATTGAAAAAGGATTCTTAGAAACATTGTTCCCCCCCTCTAATCTATGGATTTGTTATAAGTGGAAAGAGCTGTGTTTACTAAAGAGACAGTCTGCTTTTGCTTACTTAGCAATTTCCATACCAAACCAACAACTGCGTCACTGTCTTTCTCAGTCCTTCCCTAAATCCAGTTGCACCAGTAGAGTAAGGTTGACTTATTACCCTTCTTTTAGCATTTTTGACAACTGTTAAGAAAAATACTATGAAATTATTTTGATGATCATGTGTTTCACACAGAGGGAACCAATAGAATTCATAATACACGCAGTTCTCCTATAAGCTTATTATAGGCACCTAGTCCCATTATCCAATAATTCAGCATTCCTTTATTCTGACAGGGTGTTTTTATAGATTCTTTACATTTCTGGTTTTGTTTGATGTTCCTTTCAAGTCTCAGCAATTTCAAATCCTTTCAAATATCTGAGCAATTGCTAGGAGGGGAAAAAAAACCCCTATATTTATTTAAAAGAAAGATTCTATTGCACACAACACAAAACTTTTCATATTTCCAGGGCCAGAAATTAGACTCAATTATCTTTGTGGAACCCTTCCAACTCAGGCTGTTGTGATTCTGTGATTTCCCACTGTTATTGCCATTATTAATAATATTGCTACTATTATAAAACAATTATACAACACTGTGATTTTTATGAACATGACTAAACTCAAATGCTCTTCCACAAACAATTAAAAAAATAAGTTAGAGATGTACACATACCTTCAGGCTATGATCTTATTGGCATAATGGAGACCAGAGGTGTGGTGGGACGGCTCCTATAACTGAGTATTGGAAGGGAAGGATGCAGGTTATTTAGGAAGGACAAGCAGGGAAGAGAAGGAGGTGGTATTCACTCTAAGTAAGTGACCAGTTGGAGTGCATGGAGCTCTGCTTGGGAATGGTTGACAAGTCAACCAAAAGCTTAATGGTCAGGATTAAACTGAGGCCAGGAACAAGTGGTTTTGTAGTGGAGGTGTCTGCTGCAGACCATGGGACCAGGAAGATTGGGAAACCCTCTACTGACAGGAGCAGCCTTACATTCACAAGCCCTGGTGCTCATAGGGGGACTTCAACTCCCAGGATATCTGTTGGAGGGAGAAAAAAGCAATTCAGGATGTTCCTGGAATGCCACCAACAGTGAATTCCTTCTTCAAGTAACAGAGAAGCCAACAAAAAGAAGTGCTGTGCTGGACCTTGTTCTACAAATAGGAAGGGGCCTGCAGGGACTATGGAGCTCTGGTGCAGTCATGAATTGGTGGCATTTGAGATCCTCATAGCAGTGAGGAGGGTGCACAGCAAGTTCCCTACCTTGGTCTTCAGGCATATTTTGGCCTTTTCAGTAATCTACTTCATAGAGCACCAGAGAATAAAGTGCTGGAGGGAAGAGAGGCTCCAGAACAATGGCTAATATTCAAGGATAACCTCCTCCAAACTCAGGAATGGTGCATCCCAAAGAAAAGGAAGTCATGCAAGAACATCAGAAGGCCTGTGTGGATGAACAAAAAGATCCTGTTCAAACTCAAACACAAAAAGGAAGTCTATGGTGGGTGGAAGCATGGAGAGGTAGTCTGAGAGGAATACAGAGAAATTTTCCCAGCAGCTAGAAATTGGGTTTGGAAAGCTGGATCCCTGAGAGAATTAAACCTTCTATATGTGAGTTGGTGATAAAAGAAAGACAAGGAAAAATGTGAGTTTCCTTCAAGAAGGAAATGAGAGTTCTGGTAATCTGAGATAAGAAGAAGACCGGTGTACTTAAGGACTTTTGGTTTCAGTCTTCATCAAGTGTTCCATCCACACCACCCAAGTTGCTGAAAGTAAAGGCAAGAGCTGAAAAAATTTAAAACTGACAGCTGTAGGAGAAGGTCAGATTCAAGAACAACTAAGGAACCTGAAGGCATAGAAATCCATTGGACTTGATGAAATACTTCCCCAAGTCCTGAGGGAACTGGAGAAGGAAGTGGCTAAGTCATTATCCATCATATTTGGGTGGTTTTGGCAGTCCAGTGAAGTTGTCACTTATGGGAAAAGAGGAAACATAACCCCGATATTTAAAAAGATAAACAAGAAAGACCTAAAGAACTACAGGTCAATCAATCTTCCTCAGTGCCCAGCAAGACCATGGACCAGATACTCCTGGAAACTGTGACCAGGGAAACAAAAAATAGGATGATTGATAATAGTCAGCATGACTTCACTGAGGGTAAATCATGCCTGAAAAATCTGGTGGCCTTCTACATCAGGGTTACAAAGTTGGTGGATAAGGGAAGAACAATTGATGTAATCCACCTAGACCTGTGCAAAGCATTTGACACTGCCTGGCACAACATCCTTGTCTCTAAACTGGAGAGGCATAAATTTGATGGATGCTCAGTTGGTCAATTATAAATTAGCTGAATAGTCACAAATGAAAAAACTGTGGTGTCATGTCTGCGTGGAGACCATTACTCAGAGTTGGGGCTGGGAATGGCACTGTTTAACATCTTTGTCAATGTCATGGGCAGTGGGATCAAGTGCATTCTCAGCAAGTTTGCTGCTGACACCAAACTGGGTGGGAATGGATGCCATCCAGAGAGGCATGGACAGGCTTGAGAGATGAGCCCACATGCAACAATGCAAAGTGCAAGGTACTGCAAAGTGCAGCCCTTAGGAGAAGGACCTGAGGCTGTAAGTCCAACGTGAACCAGCAATGTGCCCTTGCAGCCCAGAAAGCCAATACAATCTGAACTGGATCAAAAGCAGGCTGGCCAGCAGGTCAAAGGAGATGATTCTGCCCCTCTGCCTGCTCTTGTGAGACACCACTTGGAGCGCTGCATCCAGCTCTGAGGCTCTCAGCATAAGAAGGGTATGGACCCATTGGAGAAAGTCCAGAGGACCATGAATATGTTCAGAGGGCTGGAACACCTCTCCCATGAAGACAGGTTGAGAGACTGGTAGTTGTTCAGTCTGGGAAGGACAAGGCTCCAAGACATGACTTATAACAGCCTTTCAGTGCCTGAAGAGGGCCTGCAAGAGAGTTGGAGAGGGACTTTTTACAAGGGCATGTAGTGACAGGACTAAAGGGAATGGCTTTGAACTGAGAAAAAGTAGGTTTAGATCGGAAATATAAGAAATTCTCTACTGTGAGAGTGGTGAGGCACTGGAAGAGGTTGCCCAGAGAAACTATGGATGCCCCATCCCTGGAAGTGCTCAGGGCCAGGCTGGATAGGCTTTGAGCAACCTGGGCTCATGGAAGGTTTCCTATCCATAGCAGGGAGAGTAAAACTAGATAATCTTTAAGGTCCCTTTCAAGTCAAACCATACTGTGATAAGATTCTTGTCATTAATTAACGAAAAAAGATAGAATACTGTTACAGTCAGGTCATAGTCCAAATGTGGGAGGGCAAGAAGGGTATATATGGTTAGCAGAGTTCCCTATCCTTGCAGAACACACAGTATGCTCTGTGTTGCTTCCTGGAGTTGCACTCTCCCAGTCAGCTTGAAGTCCACACTTGGTTGAAGAAGACAGGTTTCACACATCTTTCTAAAGCTAATTTGGCAGACCTACATTTCTCAAACACACAGCTGAATCAGTGGATGAAGCGTTCTGCCTTGCTAGAGCTCAGCTTATCACATTGGATGTGGGGTACAGAAACTGTTTATCACTCAGTTTCCTGAGTGACTGGTTGTTTTCTTAGGTGTGTGCCAGTACTCAGTGCACTATAAAGCCACACCTCTCCATTTGCACCACTCTCATCCCTTGTCTAATTACGTGTGCACTGTCATATCTTGTGAAATCAACTGGATAAGTTGCTAATATCATGACGATGCTTCCTTCTTCTATTTTTTTTGTTGCTGTTAGAGGCATCAGTTTTATATTTAATAGTGATTGAGACATTTTTAAATTTTAATCTTTGCTTCTTCTGACAATATCATTTATGCATCAGAGCCATAAAGGTATAAACTGCTGGTAATAATTTACTTTGTACAGAACTAAACACTAGTATGAGATCCAATATTTGAATAGTTATACCTTCACCTTCCCATCCTTTGTCTTTGTGTAAAAGAAACCCAGCTGGTTTTGAAGTGCCCAGGAAGCTCAAAGATGGCATGTGGGAGGCTTGTGTGTTTTTTCTAAATTTGTTACAAGAGGCAGCTTTCTCTGAAGGTCAACATTCAGAACATCCCTAGCTGAGAAACTGATGCAGAGGAAAGAGAGAGAGGGCATGACTGTGAACTCTGAAATGATAGACAACTTAATTTTGTCTGGAGCTGCATAGGTATCTTGACATCTTTTGGCAGATGCAAGGTGTTTATACAATCCCACCATATTGATTAATCTCTGAATGTGTGTTCAAGTACACTGTCATATTTCATGCATGGATTAGATAAACCAAATGGTCAGAGATAGCACCTGGGTATCTTCCATAGCAATAAGGGAGCTCTCCTCAGTGATGACACCAGAAGAGGCATCTGGGAGCTGGGTAGGGTGGAGAGCATGTTCAAGGTCTGGAGAATGTAAATCCCCATTTACATCTGTAAATTGCAGATACCAGGGCAGGATCCACCACAGTGGCAAAGGAACGCCTCTGAGACACCCCCTAAGATGCCACAGGGCTTAGTATCTGTCCCTGCAAGCACTGCAAATTTGTCCTGCCCTGGGGGTGTGTATCAGGCACTAGTGGAAAAATAGACATCTTTAGATTTTTATGGCTCAGGTCTGAAACGTTTTAACCAAAATGCCATGCAAAAGAAATTAGAAAAATCCATATCTGCTGGTTTTAAAGGGTTTTCTAGAGGCAATTTTCCCACATAAACCACTAGAAAAGGGAAAATAGCAAAAAAACTCCAAACAAACAAACAAACAAAAACTGGATTAGTCAACATGGAAAATACCTATTTCCCTAGATTTTTTTATATACCTAGCATGCTCGTTAAAATTGTTTAAACTAAGCATGACTTGAAATTTTTCATGTGTCCTTTAGCTATCATACACAGGGTGAGTGAACGCTTGGCATTATCTGCTCCCCCTGTGCTCAGAGTCAGCAGTGTCATGGGCATTGGGATCTGTAGCGTGACAACTGTAGGAGACAACAGAAAGCAGACAGTTTTCACAGGTGTAGTAAAAGCTGTGTTAATTAAACAGAAGAGCAGTAGGATCTGAAACTTTTCAGAGGGGCAATGTCTTTCCTCCGCGTGATGATGACCAAACCAGAAAATTAGACTCTTAAGATTCAAAAGGAAACAGATCTGGATAAAATACAGAACTTTATAAGAAATCTAAACCTGTGCATTGTACACAAAATTAAGACAAATTAATAGACAAATATTTCTGTAAGAAGTATTTTTAAAATGAAGCTTCAATAAGTACCGAAGTGAATATTTGCTTGCACACAATCTTGGTCATACATGTAATCCCAGTAATTGCTTCCTTTTAATTAGGCTTGTAATAGGTACCCAACCCAGTCTAGATGTTCTTCAGCAACTTGTCTGAGATGTCCATGGGCCAGATTGCAACAGAAGCTGACAGAGAACAATGGAATAACACACCATGAGCCTGCCCATCATCAAGTGACCAGCACAAGGGTTGGTCCTATCTTCAGCAGAGTTTGGAACTCAGGCACAGATAAATGCCACCTGGCTAAGTGCCTGCCTAACAAAGGCACCACAGAGTGTGATGCTAGAAGCACTGTCATTCCAGCTTTCTCAAAAGTCAGGAAGAGCCATCTCTGGAGCCTCATCTTTGAGGTGTCTGGAGCAGGTGACAATTGACAATAGAAGCAATTTGTGATGCTTAACTTAGGCAGGTGACATGAAGGCCTTGGAGGGAGGTAAGGGAAAGGTGGTCTACACAGCCAGTGGAATAGGCATGGGAAATAGTAGAAAAACATCATATGAAATGCTTCTCCAGCCTCAAGTGATCCCCTCTAGGCCCTGGGGGGATTTATTTCTTGGACTTAGAGATGTGAGAAATCTCCACCATCTGCTCTTCAGCCGAGAGTTTGCAAGGCCTAAAAAACTATAGGAGTATTCAAAAGTACCTGTGTCAAGAGAATAAATTAAAAGCCTGATTCACATAATTTAGGACTACAGTTTCATGGATCTGGATTCAAACCTCCTGCAGAGATGCTTTTTGCTGTACTATATATGGGGAAACCCATTTCACAGAAACAGATTTCCTCTCCTGAGACCTGTTCTAAAGTTCAAGAAACTCAAGAACATCCATTCCATGAATTCAATAATCTCTGGGTCAGTCACTTCCCAGAGATGAAAGACAGAATCCAGAACAACTGGAGAGATAAAACAAGCTGATCTTTATTTCCAGCAACGCACCACATTAATTCTTAATGGTACATAATGATGGTTATTTACAGGGAAGGTTTACTCTTGATTAAAAGAGAAGTTTAGTCGTCATTCTTAGAAGGTATGCTCTTTATTTTGTTGTGTAAGGTTCCATCATTCAGTGAGATGCCAGTAAATGTCATGGAGAAGGTGACTAATGACCAGCTACTTGTTGCTCTCGTAAGAGTGCATTCAGTGAAATAATCAGTCTTCATGTTTAAAACAACAGAAGGAAGAACTTTTTCACATTGCACCTAACTAAATCTGAGGAACTCCCTGCCAGAGGGTGTTTTGGTGGTATAAGAGTGTTCAGTTAATGAAGAAAGGTGCATCTAATACTGTATAGCTGTATGGATGCAATTTCCAGCTCTTGAAGTTCCTAACCACCAATGACCCTCTTTCATCAGTTCCTTTCTGAACATGGCTATAACACCAAGCAATTGGTATTGGCCACTCTCAGACTTAAGTTAAAGGGATCTATAGTCTGATGTCTATGGCTAGTGATGTGATACATTTTTATGTCATTAAAATGACACAATATTTTTATTAAGACATCTTCTCACAAGTTAAGTATGCAAGCATAGAATATACAAAGATCCTGAGCCAGACATATTACTTTACGGGCTTTGTCTGAAACATAAAAAGAGTTCAGATGCTAACATTACTAGTCCTCATATAAAACCAGAAAATATCAATGCCACTGCACTAAAGAAGTTGATGTGCAATGCGTTATGTAAATAAAATGTAAAAGAAGTATTACAATATGGAAAATATTAAAATACATATTCCAAGGCTTAAGCCTCGCCATTGGCTTTTTCACCCAGAAAATTAATAAAAAATCAGACATCTTAAAATATTTAGTGATTTTCATGTTTAATTACTAGTTTTTCATAAAGCACTGTGTTAGAGAGGTGATTTTAGCCTTACTGGTTACTGTCGCCAATGGCAATACTGCAATGATGATTGCTAAACCCTATGACTTCCACTTTCTCATTGATCCCTAACACTCAGATTCAAGCTACACCATAAAAATATGTCTTGAAAGAAAGACACTGGTGTCCATGCACCAAAATAATTTGGAGGGGCAAGGCAGCACCTGAAGTCACTATCAATGTCATGACTAAGATTGTAAAAAACATCCAAGCAAATGGCTGCCTCTTCAGGGACCCAGTTCATACTTTAATAAGGCTGGATTCAGAATATCTTTGTGCTATTAGTCATGCAATTCACACAGCAATCACTGCCTGAGCAGTCAGATTAGACAAGAAGCTGCATGCTTTGCTTGTAGCTCACATACCTGGACTATAAAGTCAGTCGAAAAGAAGCAATCACACTCCCAGTAGAGTCCTGATAGCTGTTTTGTTAGTGCTGTGGAAGCCCAAATGCTCCCTGAGCCTCAGCAAAAGCAACAGATTAAGATTGCTGGCCATGCCCTGCAGCAGCATCTACAAATACCTGGCCATATATAAAGCCTGCACTGGGACTTCTCTAATCTGCTCTGGGACTTCTCTAATCGCCATCAGGCATACCCAGTAATCAGAGTACAGGCTCTAAGGGCTAGAAAAAAAGACACTGCTTTCCTTTCTCTCATCTCTCCTGCCTTTCTTCCCAGGAAAAAGGGGAGGCTTGAGGATTAACTCTCCTTACAGCAGTTTGAAGGCATTGCAAGGAGCATTCAGCCAGCAGTACTGCTAGCCCTCCTCTGTTCCACTGCGGTGAGAGCTGGACGAGCAGGCTGGCTGGCTGGCTGTCTCTCATCTGCCCATCCTGCTTAGCAGTTTTCAGGCGGAAGGAAAATCTTCAGGGTGTCAGAAAAATCTTTTGTCCGGCTAAAAAGGACTTTGAACCGAAATGGGAATGCGATGTCTCTTGGCAAGAATGGAAAAAAATTGAAAGTAAAAGCAGGATGAGAGCACTATGCTGCAGGAAAAATTCGTGAATGTTTTAATATAATACACTTAGAGATGGTGAGTTTGTTTCTGTTAGTTTAGACATACATTCCTAGCTCATTTGGGGCCTGAACATGAATTTGGAACCATATATTTTAAAAAATGCATGTGAATATTTATCTAAAAACTGAATTATCCTGTCATGAATGATTAGCTTCTCAAGCTTATACCCAGACTTCATCCTTGCTGTTATCTTCCTATCATATCCGAAGAGTTAACATGCCAGCTGAGGGAGGAACAACAGAAGAGTGAAGTAGGGCTCCAGACAGAGTTTTATAGCTTTGCCCTTTGTGCCCAGACATGCTTCTGCTGTTCCACTCATTTATCTGAAGCCAAATCTGTTGAAAGTGATATCTAATTTTTAACCATCTAAATCAAATTCACCTTTAACTACCATGAGAGTTCATGCTTCAGCTTTACAAGCCAAGGTTTTCTAGTTGTTGGTTTGTTGTGCTTGTTTGGGTTTTTTACTGCTGCTGAAATTAGACTGCTTAAACAATCTTCTTTTGAAGTGATGCTGTGATGCTGTTACCCGGGATGGTTTTCTAATTAGCAGGCCTGATTTTAGCAGCACTAATCTGGTGGTGCTTGACAAGTTTCAATGTCATGCCACTTAGATGCTTGGATGGGACGTCACAAGTCTGTTGGTTGGTAAGAGTTTTTAGAGATGTTGCTTAAAGTTCAGCTTCTGCTTGTCATGAAATTACTCCTGGGTAGCTCCATATTGCTCCTACTCTCCTAGATCTTTATTTTCTTGGCACTTTCTCCCTTAAATCTAGGATTATAACTGTTCTTTGTCCCAGCACAGAAGTTTTCTTCTTTATCTGTAAGCAGGACAGCTCATGAGATTTCTAATTTATTTACAAGATGAACTGTAAAAGCAAAATTTCCAAAATAATATTAGTGATTTACTCACTAGGCACTGGAAAGCGTGATCTGGAGAGTAAAATATAGAACATATGTCAAACATTATGCCGGAGTTTTATTTATACACATTGCTTTAGCCATCCTACTCTTCCCCAAACTGATCTTAACTTCCCTTGCATGTACTTTATGGGTTGCCTAGCATTTTTTTAAACTTCTGTGGAGAGAATGGAATTTTTTGGCATTATTTAAATGCCAGAAATGCAATCAGATACTGCTAATTATCTTTCACATAACACCAGTGATTCAAACAACTGAAATAAATAATTAAAGCAAAATATTTGCAATATGAATAGTAGATTGTTTCTGGTTTCAGATGGATGTTTCACTAACATTACAGTATCTTCTGACAATCTTTCATTATTTATCTAGCTGCCAACATGTCACAGGTACTACAAAGAACAACTTTTCAGTAGCTTAAATGAAGTAAGGTGTTTTATGAAACAATTCCAGAAGCATATGGGGGTTTCTTCACATATTTTTTAAACAAAATTGCTTTTTGCTTCTTACTTTTTCATGTATTTTAAGGGCAGAGACCCTTCAGTGCTTCTGAAGTCAAACAAATAGCAGTGTTCCCTTTGCTCCTCAGTTGTGAGTGTGGTTCTTTGTCTCCCAGCACACATCCAAATAGAAATTCGCAATGGATTATATTAAGATTCTTCAGAATGCTGTCCAGACATTGTCACAGCATGGGGAAGTACACCAATTTCACCCATACCCAAAGCAAGTCAGGCAAATTATTGGCTGAGGTATATTTATAAATTGGCTGCTCTTCATATAAAATTGTTATGTCAATACTTTTACTAACAAGAAGAAAGTTAGTAATATATTGCAAGTGATATTTTAAACATTATGTTTAAAAAGCAGCAATATAAACCTTTTATTTTGCACTCACATGACTTTTGCTTGCTGTCTGAATTGAACAGGTTTCCTATCTCCTATTGTATTAGAAGGTTTTATTTTTTTTCTTTATTTAGCAAACTAGGAGAAAAGCAGACCAACATACAGGCAGATTTATTCTTACATGCAGCATCTCAGAGATGAGCAACCTGCAGCAAAGCAGCACACAGGTCCTTCCACTGTCCTGTCTAACTTTATTGTACTAAGACCATTTTCTCCTTGAGTAAGCAATGAGTACACTTCTCCTTTTGTTTCAGCTCCTGGGTGCAAGGGTGCTTCCCTTCATACCTAAACATCTTCAAAAAAAAGCAGCTCTAAAATCACCATCACCGGCCAAAGCCAGTGAAGGTATGGATTCATGATGACTTTGCTAATGACATCAGGAATACAAGATGTTCACCTTCCATTATATGAACAATAAGTTTCTGGAATTATTATTTTCTGTGATATCTGAGCAAAAACCACAGAAGTTTCTGACCATCTCCTTTCTTTTGTCTGACTTTGAAGTGACAGTTAGGCCAATGCTCATGTTGGATGCATTCAGAATTTCTCTCTGTACCAGGAGGCCATTGCCTTCACCTCCAGCACTTCTGCATCCTGCTCAGAGCAATGACCCTGGGACTCTCAGTTGCTCTCTCTGGTGAGAGGGAGATAAGATCAAGGCACAGTCCACTCCCCACAAACCAATACTCTTTCACCAGAAACAAAAGCAAAATCTAGTCTGGACAAATACAAGAAATCTTTTATACACAACTGCATATATTATTTTGGAGACCCAGGTTGCTGCAAAGCCAAGGCCAAGCATCCTTAGATCTTGCTGGAGGGAGTGAGTGGGAGCAGCTGCATCTGGTTTCTGAAAACCAAAGACAGAAGTAATCAATCAGCAGTCAAATCTGGAAAAAGAAATTAAGGTGATCATCATCCCCATCTTTAAAGGAATAATTTGTGAGATTGGCTGCTACATATTTAACTCACTACCTGAGCAAATATCTCTTTGAGCTTTACTACTCCTGGATTAGTGCTGCTTTCTAGAGCCTATTTAATGTCTATTGCCCTGCCTTCAGGTCTTCCTTTTTAGGCACTGAAGATAGGCTAAGCAAATTCTATGAGAGAAAAAGAATCTGCTAACCCTCTTTTCCTTTAAGAGGTACAGAAAGTGACGAAGTTTGGGACGATTTCAGCAGTAAGTGAATTCCACCTTCTCAACTAAATCTTCCTTTTTAGGAGACAATAATGAATGATAGAGAATAGCTTTGAGGCTGGAGAGAGATGGGGTGGCCTATATTGTCCAAAGACTTTTTTAACTTTCCAAGATGATACTTGAAGATCTCGGAAGAACTTCTCTGGTCAGTAACCCATGAATTATCTGATATCATCTCCCAGATGCTGCCATACCAGTGAATGTTCTATTTTACACCAGAAGTGTGTTCTGTCAATGCACACCTGCCTTACAAAGAAAACTTAAGGGAGTAGCATGGTTTGGACATGGGTCATGGAGAGTTCCTGGGCTGTGCAGTCAGGCCCAGGAGCTGGGAAGTACTCCCATGTCTGTAATAGTAGAGAGATGGCAAGTAGGAGCAGTAAGCTGAACAAATAGACTGCAAAAATCATCTATTCCAAGGAAACTAAAAATTGCCTTTGGCATGATCCTGCAGAAGTCAAATTTAAACATTCAATTTAATTCCTAGACAGATGGGTTGATAATATAATGAGGGATTCTTTTGGACAGATATGTATGCTTAACAATCTAAAATAATGTTGACAGGAGAAGCCCATACTGCATAAAAGTTTTCCCACCAAAAACTGTGATCCTGTTAATATTTGAGATTCCCAAAATATATCAAAACATAAGTATATAATGAAACAGAAACCCATGTATCATAAGCACCACGAAGTGTGTCTGTGTGCCTTACCTGTCAAACAAGTCTCAGGAGCTTCAGTTCCATAAATGTAAAACAAGGTATACCAGAGCTGAGTGCATTGCCATATGCCACTCATAAATTATCTTCAAGTGCACCAGGTGAGACAGAGTCCTGCCCCTACTTTGCTGAGATATTTCAGACAAGTCACTGCATCTTGCAGTGCCTTGGGTTCCTCATATTAAAACAAAGTAAACCTTACCAACATCAACCCACACTGCTTTTATGGAACGCATGGCATTTCCCATTTGCCTTCTCTTCCTATTACAGAAAATCTCCTTTGTAGCCTTCCATATAGGTCTGAATATAATACTGATAAAATAATTCAGATCCACATTCCTGGGTGTTTGCCCGAAAACACATAGTTCAGGACTTAGGCTGCATTTCTCTTTCAGAATGGAGGTCTTTGTTAACTTAAGTATGGCAGATTCTCCAGGTAATTGCTGAGTAAACATGCTTCCTTTAATCAAGAGGGTAAAGCTAGAGCAGAAAAGTTTAATTGTTTCTGTTGTTGGGGTTTTTCACTTCCCACACAGGAAGGTTAATTTCAGAGTGCAATATTAGGGTGTGTGCTCATTATTATCTCACGTAGATACAAGACCCTCGAGGGGGAAATTGCTTGTTGCTGACCTGGATCAAAAGCTTCCTCCCTGAACCCCACAACAGGGGCAGGCATGAGTCATATTAGAGGTACAGGACCAAATATTTTCCTGTGAAATTATCAGAAAGCTGACTGAAATGTGCGTTATATGTATGTATTTGTCTGAAAGTAGACTGCATCAAATATGGATGAAGCAGGTTTGAAATCAGCTGCAGGCTTGGGCTTCTGCAACCTTGGAGACCCATTTTTAAAAACCGACTAAAGAACTGTGTTTTAAAAGTAACAGGACTACTACCATAGAAAAAAAGGTGCTTTTAGAAGCACTCAAATACTTCAGCTAATTCCTGAAAATGGGAGTCACTAGGATGTAGACACTTTGCTCTCTCTGTAATATCAGTAAATGAGTAATTGAATTTTGATTTTGAAATTTGATTTCAGATACAAAAAAAAAAAAAAATTAAAAATCTTTCCATGAAAAGAGAAGTTTTAATTAACTGCATTATACACCAATTATATTTTTAATTATGTATCTCCGTTTCCAAAATGATCTATGGCCCTTTCCTCTACTGTTTTGTAAGGTGTGAACAGGGGTAAGAGAAAAAAACATAAAAACCTTCATCCAGAATATAAAGCAGAGAAAAGGACCAAGAGTACATAATGACTGTTAGGTGGATGTCACTGGTACTGTTTTGTTAACCCATATTCCAAAAGGGTAATGGTCAGCAGATAAGGATTTCTTCTTCCAGCTGCATCAAACTACTGTACATTTTTCAGTCATTTTCATTCACATGAAACTATTTTTTAAACATTGCATTTATTTGGAAATCCTATTTGAAACATTCCATGACAAGTTTTCCCAGTGAAGAATTGTTCTTATTTATCTTTTCTCATAAGTCCATGTGCACTCTTCACAATGAGGTATGGCAAAGAAAGATAACAGCTGGTACTTTTGTTTTCATTTCTGCTGGGGCTATTATTGCTATTTGAGGTATTTTATCATGCTATGTAGATCAAAATATCTTCTATGATAATAAAAAATTTGACTCGGCAAGGGATATTTTGGTCTGTAAAAAAACATACCTATTTTCCAGTTGCAAGAAATTACTTCTTTTATCCAGTGGTATAATAGAACCCAAACATCCAAACAGAACAACTGAAAAAAACTAAAAGTAAAAATGCTTTTTTTAAAACATATGATTAAGCAAAAGTTCTGAAATAAGATACATGGGTTCATAAAAGAATATGCATATTTTATATGTACAACAATTAACTTTTTACTTAAGCCAAAAGCAAATTTCAGATTGTTGACAATTTCCCAGTACAGGGAAAACGCAGATATGATCCATTTAACATTGCCTGTCATGGTCTGACTCACTGATGGGCATGTTGAGCTTGGAACCAAGAGCTGGGTGACAAATGGGGACATGCACGACTGGCTTTGGCAGTCCCAGCCAGTGGCAGACAGCAAAGCACCCATGCTAAGTGGCATGAAGACGCGGCGTGCTGCAAAGCTGCTTACCCAGCAGGAGCATGGGACCTCACCCTGGCAGGGGCTGAGCAGCCCCAGAGGTGCTGAGCAGCCCCAGAGGTGCTGAGCACTCTTTTCCCAGCTCAGGCCCAGCCCTGGGAGATGCCGAGCACCATGGAGGGCTCAGCAGGCTCAGGAGCACACCAGTGGTATTGCACTTTTGGGGATGAAGTGTGCACCCCTCTCCCAGCTTCAGCCACAGAGCAGAAAGCCACTCCAACTTTTCCTTGCCCATTAAGGGGTGGTTCAGGTGTCCCAAAGACACAAGAAGGCAGTTCACAACACCTGTGCTGCAGAACAGACAGCAGAGTGGGGAATCCTCTTTGATTTCTTTGTCCCCCACACAACTGTGCTCCTGCCATCAAAAACAAGGCCAGAAGAGAGCTGTGCAGCACATCCTCTCTCTCCTCCTGTACCTGATGTTTTGAGCAGCTCTCCAGTTTCTCTAACTCTCTACTGTGTCAGCAAGAGCACAGCCAGGTTTCTCTAACTCTCCCTCTCTACGGTGTCAGTGAGAGCACAGCCCATTGGAAGGGAAAGGTATGGCATGAGGAAGCTTTGCAGTTGGTAAAGGCAGAAAATCTTCCTCTGCTTCAGATATTATGGCTGCCTCATGAATAAAGCACTATTTTTTCCCCCAAAATTAATATGATACCTCTTTAGTGACAGCCCCATTCTGCTCTGAGTGCTTCACTTCTGTGAACAATGTGCATGAAACTTACTCTTTTGCGCCTGGAAATAAACAAATGAACTTCTAATTTAAATGAATAATTTCTTAAAGTCCGTATTCTTTATGGTAATATTCATTAAGTTCTTCTATTATGCAGGGTGCAAAGAGAAAACTGGAAGTTGCATTCAAAGCAATGATAAGTTACCATTTTAATGATTCCTTATGTTGTGAGTAATTTATAAATCACTCGGTATCTTCTCAGTGAAGCTTGCCTTCTGTTTTTAAAACGTACCTTTTTGTATCCAACAAAGGGTTTCAGTGCAATAAGAATTAAGGTGTGTCTCTTAGCTTTTACCTGCAAGCAATAATGATGTTGTCAAGCGTTTCAGGTGAGACCAGCCCAGGATTTTGGGGTGGGGAAAGACACTCTGTTATACAGCATCTTCAGTTCTTCCCTCAGAGGGAGGCAGAGACACTTGAAGGGCTGAGTATAAGGACATACACGGAGCGTCTTTTTAAATAGTCACCAGAGCTGGGGGGGGGGAGGGGAACAGGAACAGGCTTGTAACCATAACTCACTTGGACTTGTTTCTGAGAAGTCAGATGCCATGGATTGGCTCCCTCACCGGACGGCTGCTTTTCTGTTCCTTTTGTTGGTAAGTCAGATTTTAAAACAATTCTTGTAAACTCTGTGACTACGCCAGTTTCATCTTCCTCAATAGACCATTTTACATTTTCAAATGTAAACTATTCCCCAAAAATATCTTGTGAAATTTACCATAAAAACCAAAGCTCTGCTCATTTTAAACAGCACTTGTGAACATTTGTTAGAATTAAATTAGCTTTTCATTAAATACTGACAAATGTTTCTTTTAGACTTTTGGCAATCTGTTGATGTTCAAGATGTGACTTTCTATGTTTACTGCATGATTTTTCAGGCAAATGTTTTCTGTAGCTGCTATTTAAAAGTCACAGTTACTAATAAAATGCTTATAATTGTAAGAATTTTAATAATTGGATATAATTTGGCTCTATGTCGTTACTTTTTTATCAGTTGAGGAATAACCTTTTTCTAAAAAATTCAAATCTCTATTTTCTAAAATGGTTAGCAAGATCGCTTCAGAGCGACCAAATCTTACAACTATATTCAAGAGAGAAAAAATTTAGTGATCTCAGTTAAGTAAATATCAAGACTTGGCCCATTATTTCACATTGCAAAGGATTCCTGTGTTGTTGTGCACCAGTGTCAGAGCCGCCATGTGCTGAACAAGTGAATGGATGATGAAAGTGTTGCTCTTTGGGTTTGTTTTTCTCACTATAAAAGGAAAGTTGTGGCTATGGTCAAGTGGCATAGTTGTTCAATGTGCTCATCAAGGCATGGAAATTACCCAGAAGGGACTTAAAAGGGCTATGGGTGCCCTACATCTACTGCAATCTGATTTTTCTGTGGATTAACTTTACTCATCTGGGATGACCTCTTGAAATTTGGTAGAGGTTTAAGGGCCTGGAGATTGAGAAGAGAAGGATTTCTAATACAGTTATATCCTGTGGTGTTTGTGCAATTTTATATTTTACATGGTGTATTAGTATGCTTAAATGTTTGTGAACAACTCATTACTGACTTCTCTAGAAATACTACAGTCTGAGAAAAAGTTTGTGTTTTAGATTAAAAAGTCCTAAAACCATTATGAAAATTCAATCCATTAATTTTAGGTGACAGCTCTGCAATTACTAAAGTAGAACTAATTAACACAGAGCAGCTGCCAAGCAAACAAGGGGAAAACTTGGCAAAAGCAAGTTATGGTTCGGATAAGTTTCTGCTTGTTGAAGGCAGCAGAGAGGCGTCTGAGACTAGCCTGTTGCACATCACACTAACATTTCTGGATTTTCATGAAGCACTAGAGATTATTCATTTTACTCTGTTACCTGGTGATGCAAACTCCCAGTGTGTTGAAGTTCAAAAACCTTGACTGCTTTATGTCTAAGACCTGTCCATTCAAAAGACATTTTGCTGCTTTACTTTTCTCAGCAACTCCGGAGCCATTTTCGTTCATTCAGTTTGTTGTTGTTACAATTGTGAGTTATGGAGGGTAGGTGTTGGGTCAGAAAAGATGGGCGATTCTGAAAAATTCCATTGTGTTTTGATGACTATCAAATACTTGGACTTTTACTACCCAGAGGAAACCTTGTTCTTGTTAAGCATTCTTCTGCCCAGCAATGTTCATGATGGCCTGTATAGCTTAATAGCATCTTTATAGAAAGGTGGCAGACAAACCACTGAGATCAAATAAATTATAAATTTAGGTATCCAGTTTTAGTGTATTCTCAGAGAGAAATTTTGGCTTTCAGCTTAACTAATCTTTCATGAAAATCACCTGTCTGAATGGTGTGTCTGGTTAGTATATTGTTAATAAGTTGCATCAAATAAAATTACCATGAAGTTATACATATTTTAGTGCACTACTGCATTTTCAAAAAAAAAAGGAAACGTACCAGCCCTGAAACAAATAATATTCTCTGTGGATTTCACCATTGGTGGGACTGATTCTGCAACCCTTGCTCATGTGACTTCAAAGACATTATTCTCATGAGTAAGGGAGTTCTGTTTGTGATACTAGCACAGACACGTTTTATGGAAATAACCTGTTTGATCAGGTATGACTCTTCTCCTGCCAGCTATCATGTGACAGCCAATAATTTTAAATTCACCACATCTCTTTTGCACTTTTGTCTGGATACATTTTCCCATGTGTTATCTAGGCTTATTTTTCCCCCCTAGTTGTTAGAGTATGGTTACACATCCTACTCATACCTTGACTGCACGTAAAAATAGTCAGGAGCTAAATCCTGTCTTATATATGCATAAGAAACATCTGCCAGGATTGAAATGGGAACCAGCAGGTTCTTCTGCCAAATAATTTTGTTGTAGAAATAGAAACTAAAGCAATTCCACATCCAGGAATTATCACCTAAGATTAGGTACTTAAGCCTGCAGTTTTACATTCCTAAGTAAAATGGCCATTAAGCAAACATGCATTCGCAGCCAAAACACTCTTAAGTCATATCAGAATTCAGGTTTTATTGAGGAGATTTATTGAGGGCACTTAGCATAACTAATTTGAAAAACTCAAATTTTAATGGTAATGGCATACACCCTATTTTGAAATTACTTTTCTGTTCATTTTTCTAATGTTTAAGCTAAGTTACTCTATGGAAATACATTGTATCTGGATACAATAGAAGATACAGTAGCAGAACAGAAACAATCTCAGTGGAAACTTTCCCAAAGTGGTCAGTTGTTTGAGTAAACTTATTTTAAAATAAATAAAATTTCAAAGTATATTTTTCAGCTTGATATGAGTATTGTCATAATGTCTGGATTATTTCTGTCCCGACTGTTGAAATAGTAATGGATTCTCCACGCTGAGTGCAATTCAAAGTATTGCTAACATAGGTAATACCTGACCTCCTCTGAATTAGAAAACAAAATGCCAGAAAAATCGTCCAGAAAATCTTTCCCTTTAAATTGGATGAAGAACATCTTAAGTGACATAGAAAAACAAAATCATGTTTCCATTAAAAAGTGATCAAATGGCATTTTTTTTAAAATAGGAGGGTTTGTGTGATATTTGAACTCTGCTTCTCATTATTTCATACGCACCAATGTATCATTTTTTTAAGAGATGCAGAATGAATAAAGGGGAAGGGCTCGTTATTGCAACCCTTTTCGAGCCAGAGCTTTGGATGAGTAAGAAAGACGTAAAAGTCCCAAAACGCTGACAGTACCAGAGCTACGAGGACAGCCTGATGACTAACACAATAGTGTGAGTTCTCAGCACTCCTCCCATCCAGGCCAACAACAATGCTACTGTTGACTTCAAAGAGAGAGGAGCAGATCCCATATGAATAATGCTGGGAAGATGTTAAAGGTGTGTTCAGTCATTTAGATCTGAGTAGGTGGAGGAGGGAGGATTCCAATTACGTATGATATTGCTTGGTACTCAATTAATGATTAGTTACTTCTTGTTTGTAAATTGCTTTAAGGGTGAAAAGAACAGTACACATCCTATGGGCCTGATTCTGTCCCATCTGTTACATCAGAATAAATCCAGAGTAACTCTACTGTGACTCTAAGGAGTCATTTTGGACACAGGGTACAAGTGCCATTACAATGAAAGACAAGCTTTCAGATGGAACTGAAAGATGTGCAAAGAGCAGAAACCATAAACCTGTTTCCTGCCTGCACATCTCCCAACCCAAAACAGAATCAGCTTGTGCAACCAGCCTCTAGATTCTCTGCAGCTTCCTTTTTTCACAGTCTCTCAGAGACTAACAGGGCAGCAAATCTTGGTATCATTCTGACCAGCTTGCCTACCCCAAGGTCCTCAGGATGCATCCCACACATTCCAGTGGCTCCTATTGCTTTAATTATTGTTTATCCGTGTGTCTATGGAAAGTATTGTACTTGGATATGGGTTTAGAAAGGAATTTTTTTAACTACCTAGAAAATTGCTTGGGTTAGCTGCTGGGAGACAGAACATATCAGCTGGAAATAGAACTAGAAAAAAAAATGTTTGCATCCCAGTCAAATATTAGAAATAGACAACTGGGCTAGGGGAAGACTTCTAACTGCTAGTGACAGTGGAGAACCAGAAGGCATTGGTTGGGGCGGTGAAGGAGCCTCTATTCTTGGGTCAAGTAGGATAAATGTAATTTCAAAATTGTTCAGGTTTATCTGGTGAACTAGACATTTTTGTCTGGTATTTGCCTGCTCTCCTTCCTATACCACAGCCCAACTGAGAGATACACCAAAAACTGCCACCAATTTCATCAGATCAGCCTTTTCAAATAATATGAACTGTACTAAAGACTGTGAGTTCAAGATCTTCAATTACCAACTAGTTGCAAAATGAGGTTTTCCTTAGCTGTCACAGGACAAGTGTGAAAATATAGGGCCTAAATTTACAATCCCCAGCATCATCAATGGACAAATCGCTGATGGTCCCTTTACTGGTGATCAAAAACAAAGGATGAGATTCCAGTGTACAATATGTATTTTTCACTGCTTGAAAACAGAACTCCTTATAGGCCGTAATCAAGAGGTTTATGTATATTCATGTCCTTAAGTAATAGAATTCTTTACAGATATAATTCTTATTTCAGAAAAACTCAGAATATGAGAGTGGTGAGGCTGGGTGTGAGGTATTAGTCTCACTCTTAGGTAACAGGATAGGCCACAGGATGCAGACAGCAGACAAGATTCACTAACACTGCACTGGGAGGTGCATACCCATACTTTGCCAGGTCAAGACAATTGTTTGCACGCCAGAAGGGATTTCAGCCTAAGGGTGGAGAGGATTTCATTATGCTCACCGAAGGAGGTGGGAGAACTGATAGGAGACGTTCAATTAGTGTTATTTCTGGTGGACCTCATCACTCAGGTTCTCTCGTGAGGGTGTAGTCTGCCCCTTTGAGTCTTCCATGTTACCCTGGGATCCAAGGGGGATTATAAAAGAACAGGACTGAGCTCCCACTGGGGAGAATAAACCCTGCCATTCACATGGAGTCTGATATTGTCCCTCCTCTGAGATGAGGAACAGAACAGCTGCATGTGAATTTGAACCCTATTATGAAGCTGAAGATTTAAACTCTCTTACATTCAACATAAGTTAAAAGATGTATATTGATGCTTTTAGCACAACAGAAACGTATTGTAGTGATTCCCCCACAGAGTACTTTTCTTAATAATTTTTGTCAATAGCTGTCTCAAACAAACAAGGAAAAAATCCTCTCTGTGAATAGTCAAAAAATTTCAAGCTATATATGCACATCAAATGGGCAGATCCACAGTCTAAACTCCTTCATTGAGAAGCAGATTAAGGCATCCATTATAGGCCAAGGTCTCAGGGAATGTTTTGGGCAAAACCAGATCATTGGAAACCCTGTTTGCAAATGACAGATGGTGAATTCTTGCAGCATAAAGGCAAATGTGGAAAAGAGAGAGAGGAAAGAGGGTGAAGCTGCTGTTCATTAATCTCTTGCATGTAAGAAGTTGCCTTAACATGAAGTAAGTGGAAAAAATTCTGTCTCTCTGTTCCAGTCTTGCCAGCACAATGCAATAAATCTGAAGTGAGGAAAAGTCCCATGATGTAATGATAGGAGAAAAGATTATCACAGATTTTATCCAAGTATAACTGATATAAAACCCCACAGATATAATATATTGGACAAAAAACAAACAAACAAAACAAAACAAAACAAAAAGCTGTGGGAAATTATAAGGAAGTTAAATACTCATACAGCTGTTAACATTTTTTGAGAAAAGAGAAATTCTGCAATAATTTTTGAGTCACCTGGATATTTTGTTTCTTCCAATGATGAATGAAACAAGCATCCTGTCCTGCAAATCCCATATTCTTCACCCTTTACTATCTAAAGAGAGCAAAAGCAGATTCAAGACCTGAAAGAGATGCTCTAAAGAAAGTACATTCACCAACTGAATTTCATTTTCACACCTTATTTAGGAACAAAACTAATTAAACTGTACCTTCCTTTAAATTGTTCTAATCAAGAAATTGGGGCTCTTCTCATTTAAATTTTAGTTTTAAAGTAATTACATACTGCATCTGATCCTGCTACCTTTATTTACTCAAGATTAGTTGCATAGTTGAGTCTCAAATCAAAATCCACTGCACTCCAGGGAAATTTGCCTGCAACCTGCAGGTGGGTTTCCATCTTGCATTGAATCTCTTTAATCTCACTGTGATGTTCCAAAAAACCATGTTCATTCTTTTTGGTTAAATTGCATAATTAAGTATTCCAGGTTTATTATTGACTTTGTAAATAGGAAAAAACATAATGAAAAAAAGTTATTTAATTAGGATAAATACTTCTCTAGTTTCCTGGAGTGTTTGATAACAACTCTTGCAGTCACTTTTCTCTTCAGCTGAGGTGCTAAAAATCTGTGTGAGAGCTTTATTTTGATGAAGGTACAGCTTGAAAATTGCTCTGGCACATTCATTCAAACTCAAAGTTATGTCTTGAATGACAGAATGGATTTTGAAGACTTTAACTGTCAAGGAATTTAGGTGCTGGATATAGAAAAAAATTGAATTTCACAAACCGATTTGTGGAAATCTTGCAGCTCCATAAGCTATTGCAATAGACTTGAAATAAAGCCCCACTCCAGGCCCGCAGTATAGCAATGTCTTGCAGGTGGGTTTTGCTTGCTGCATTTTGCCTTGCATTTTTACACACCAATTTTTTTATTGTTCTTGCAGGTACTCTTGGATTTCAGCGCAGGATTTCATGTAGAGGTAATACATATTTAGAAGCTGTTTCTCTGATTAAACATAATGTAAAAAAATGAACAAATCATGTGGAAAATACTCAACTAAGACACTTCTGAACCTGAAGATTGAAAGCATATTTAAATATTAAACAGCTGCAGGTAATAACCTGCTCATCCTCTCAAGAGAAATTCACCTAAATATAAATGAGTATCTCATACAAATGAGTAATTTTAAAATAAACATGTACAGTCATAGATTTTAGGACCCATAGACATGTAAAAAAGCACATGGTTAAAAAGCACATGGTCTAAAAAAATCTCTTTTCTCCTTGTTGTTGTAAATTATAATTGTCTGTGTTTATTTAAAATGGATTGAGGTCATATGATACTGGAACTCTCTGTCAAAGGTAAAAGAATGGGATGAAAATGGAATGGCAAGATGGAAAACCTTTAGAAGACAAAAACGTGAATGGATCAAATTTGCTGCAGCTTGTAGAGAAGGAGAAGATAATTCCAAGAGGAACCCAATTGCCAGAGTAAGTAGAAAGAAAAACACAAGTATTTACTGACAAGGAAGTTTTGCCAAAGACAGGCTGATAAAAGTAGAGAGATTTAAACGTTTGTATACTTAGACTAGTAAAAGCAAGGAATGGAGAATGAAAGAAAGATGATGCAATATTCCCAGCTCTGCTGAGACAGTCGAATATGGTGAATCCATGTGGCTGCTGAGGAATTACCAGAGGCTTCATAGAACATTGCTGTAAGTCTACTTCCCAGGCAGCTCCAATCAGTGTTTTTGGTCTAGATCATGACATTTTTCTTCTCTCGCTCTCATCCCGAGAAACTCCTAAGCAGAAGTTCAAAGAGTGTACATGACCTGTCAGAAAAAGAAATACCTTCCTATTCTCTCACTGTGACCATGCCCTTACTGAGGTCCATCCACAGTGAGATACCCTTGGAGGCTTCTCTCTCCACTTCCCTGACAGATTTAAGAGAAATAGAAAACCTATCCAGCCCTTAAGGGGAGATGGATATCCAGGCTGATACTTTTTAGAAGAGCCTTCCATTGATTCAATCAACTGAACTTTGTAATAAGTGGTTGAGGAACTGAAGTTATATAGAATTTTTTACGGGAGCAAGAATAGGAGAAAAAAACCTGTAGGTAAGCTGACATAAATTGTTATTGTCTGGTTCTGTAGATCCGGTCTGATTGTGAAGAAGACAATCCAATCACATACAGCATCTCTGGAGTTGGAATTGATCGTGCACCCTATGGAATATTTGTTATTAACCCAAGAACAGGAGAAATTAATATAACATCAATAGTGGATAGGGAAATAACACCAGTATTTGTTGTAAGTACTCCCCTTTTTCTTTACCTTTATAATGATGGACCCAGGGCGGGGCAGACAACAAATTCATTTGTTTGAGGTTGCTGCTTTGCTTACTTAACTTTTGGTTTTAAAACCAGTAAATCTCTTCATTTAGATACGTTGCTTTGCTAAACATTCAGTGACCGGTATAGATTTGGAGCCACCTCTTGAACTTCGAGTCAGAGTCCTGGATATAAATGATAACCCTCCTGTATTTGCACAAACTGTATTTACAGGATCTGTTGAAGAGAGCAGCATGGACAGTAAGTAACTATGCTATGCCTTATTAAAGTGTGAACTTATTAAAGTTAAATATAAATATAAAATATAAATATGAAGTTAATATAAACCTGGGGTGCTCTTTCTGCTGTTCTTAGGAAATGACATACATTGGTCAGGGCCACTGCAGAGGAGGGAGCAGCAGATGCTTCTCCAAGTACTATTTGAGCCAGGGCCTGGGCTAATTGCTATAAATTAAACAGCAATGCTTCCTTCTCCCTTTCCTCCCACACATGAGTGCTGAATGTTCCAGTTTCTAACCATACCATCATGCAAATTCTTTCAAATGTGAAAATGTAAAATAAATAATTTCATTCCTTCTCATTAGAATAAAAACATCATTACACTTACTTCCTTTGAGGGTATGTAAAACACATTTTTCCCCATTTTTCTCTTTCAAATATTTGTCCTTGTAGCTGTCTATTTGCAATTGCAGCAGAACATTACTAAATAATTCCATACTTAAACCATTAAAATGGTTCTTTTTATCAAAAGTGCAGCAATCAACATTGGACATGCAAATAGCACTGAGGCAATGGTGCCTAAAACTCATTTTCTTCTTTCTAGAAATTCTCATTTAAAGCTGTGATTTTTTCTAGTAATCTCTACAAGCTCAGTACTTACTGTATTTGCATATTCCCTATGGCAATTTGAAGAAGCTCAGTGAAATCTGCAGTATTCCTTCTGACCTTGATTTTTAATTCATTTAAAGTCATAAACATTGTCAGAATTAGAACTACAAAACTAAAGTTTTTGTTTTCTTTGTAAATGTCAAGGAATAGATAACCTTCTATCATTTTCATACCCCATTTTAGCACTGTCTTGATGAGTTGTTTGCAGGAACTGAAGAGATTTTCCAGGGAGGGGTTTGGTTTGATTTTTGTTTGTTTGTTTGTTTTATAAGGTTTTTAAAATTATTGTTATTATTATTTATTTTTAGACACACTGGTGATGAAAATCATTGCAACAGATGCAGATGAACCTAACCATTTGAATTCTAAAATTGCCTTCAAAATAGAAAGTCAGGAACCTTCTGGTCCACCCATGTTCATTATGAATAAATACACAGGAGAACTCCATCTTGCAAATTATCTTGACAGAGAGGTAACATTTCCCATTCCAAAGCTAAATAACATGATGTTGTAGTGTATAAGAGAGCAAGAAAAATATAGAAGAGAGAGAAAGGTTGTGGTTTTTACAAATACTAATGGAGAAATGCATAGTTTTGATGTGTCACAATAAAATGTCTAAGTAGAATTCCTGCATTAGGAAATAATAGCAACCATGAGTCCTTTATAACATGCACAGATGGTCTTCTAACACTCATTTCTCTTTTTGTGACAGCAACATAGTAGTTACACTCTGGTTGTGAAGGCATCAGACCGGGATGGGGCTGCAGATGGAATATCATCCCTTTGTAGCTGTAACGTCAAAGTTATCGATGTTAATGACAACTTTCCAACTCTTGCTCAAAGCTCTGTAAGTTTCCAACAACAAAATCAGCAACACTGATTTAAAACCCTGTTTAAAAGCCCTGTTGATAACAGAACCCTTACTAACCCATAGAGACCTTTCACATTTACACGTTCCACAGGATTTACAGGGTTATTCCCTTGAAGCGTGCTCAAAATACAATCCATCACTTGTGCAACAATTCTGGTAACATACACATAGATTAATTTTGTATTCAGAGATGTCAATCCTGACACTGTCAGGACTTACTCCTTCATGTTCAGAGAAATCCTGTCATTCAGGTGCCCAGATCCCTGCAATACGGCCAGATTATGTAGAATAACCCAATCCTTGAAAGATCATTTCTTGTAGAAAGCACAAATCCTTTCCCTCTAAGATGCCTCTGCAAACCTTAGAGGTGATGGTGATACAGCTTTACAAATCCGTAACCATAATCACAATTTGCACAGAATAAATGTTTTTTTATTAAATTGGCAAGGACTCTGCTGAGAACGTCCTTCAAAAGAATCTAAAAGAATCTCTGCAGACAGCTGTGTTTTCCTCATATATATAAATGTTTACTAACAGGTATTTATCTGTCATTTCAGTTTTCAGCAAGTATTTCAGAAAATTCACTCAGTTCAGAACTGCTACGAATACAAGCTCTGGATGCTGATGAAGAGTTTACAGACAATTGGTTAGCAGAGTTTTTCTTTATATCCGGTAATGAAGATAACTGTTTTGAAATTGTTACAGATCGAGCTACAAATCAAGGAATTCTTAGAGTAATTAAGGTATGGATAAATATTTTGATTCAGCTCTTGACTTAAAATTTTAATTAATTGTTAACAGAACTAAACAGGCAGTAAAAATACTGTCACTCAACCATTTGAAATAAAAAATGTTTTTAAGATATTGAAGGAGCTTTTCTGTATGATCTAGTTCTCTTTGGTTTACCTTTTAGGAACTGGATTTTGAACATATGCGAACTCACTCACTGATGATTGGCGTCAGGAATGTAGCTGCCTTCCATCACTCGGTTGCACATGAGTACCAAATATTTGGAACACCCCTCACAGTAGAAGTGAAAAATTTGATTGAACCACCAAGATTTCATCCATCTTCAGTTGTATTTTCCCTGGCAGAAGGTGCAAGAGTGAATTATGTTGTAGGAACATACACAGCCATGGATGAGGACACTAGAACTATTGCAACAAATGTTGTGTAAGCTCTGCTCTGCTTAACTCCCTGGACGGAATAATTATTTTGAGATTTCAATGGGATGAGGAATTGGTATTTTAAAAGACCCTTTGAAAAACAATGTTTATTGATTAGGAATAGAAAAATGGCAATAGAATAGTACTATATAGTATCATATAATATTATATATGATATGGAATTATATTCTACATTACTATAGAATAGTATATAGCCCATTTTTGTGCTTTATAATTATAATTGCTTTTCATTCCTGACTACTTTCCTTAGCCTTATGCACAAGGCAAAGAAAATATCATTTTTCTAGGAGGCAGTAACTTAGATAGAATAGGAATTTTTTTCTTGAAACATTTGCTACAAGGAGGGAATTTGTTAGCATCTTGAGAAAAGCAGACAGAAAATCCCAATAATTGTCAATATTATCCAATCAGAATAGAAGAGATCTCTAATAGCTCATTCTCTAGTAAAAAAATTTTGCACTTATTTCTCTTGAAATTAATGTTCATAACTGAGACCATAACCTGCTTTTGAGTGTATGTAGAGATAAACACATCTTATTTACAAATATTTGAAAAAGAAAATTCTTAAACACAGAAATGTGTGAGCAAATACAACTGTATAATATTATAAGAGCTGTGGATAATTGATATTAACAAAGGTTCTAGTAAAGTTTTACAGGATACAGAAAAATTTTACTTTCAGACTATGAAGCCATTTTCAAAATAAAATCTTCTATGCATTTGCTTTTTTCCTAATTACTTTTCTGGTCTACATCTTTTGGATTTTGCTTCAATTGGGTGAAATGCAATAGGATCTAGCATAGCCTAAAGAAAAATTATCTAAAGAGACAAATTTTACCTGCAAGATAAATATGTAATACATATATTCATAACATAATGCTGAGTATTTTTACTTCACCAAACACAGATATAGTATAGGACGTGATCCAGCTGCCTGGTTCAGAATCAATCAAAACACTGGTGAAATCACACTGAACAAAGTTATTAACCGGGATTCCATCTACGTAGTCAATGGGCAGTACCAAGCAGAGGTTCTGGCCATCACCAGAGGTAAGAGATTCTGTTTTCCAAAATAAACGCCTTCTGTTCCAGATTTCTCTCATTTTTTTTCTTTTTTTCTAGTTTTCCAAGCCTAACTGCATTATTTATGTTATCAATATTCCCTCCTGACCACAAATATCTTCTTTTTACAGGGGTTCCTCGATATACTGCTACTGGCACCGTTGTACTTTCAATAGATGGCATCAATGCCAATTGCCCAAGTATTAATACTGAAATGAGGAAAGTATGTATGCATTCCCCCTCAGTAATTATCTCAGCAAAGCCTAGGGATGGTGATCTCTATGCTACCCCCTTTACATTCAGCATACATGGTGAACCTCAGACTACATGGATTATCAGACGAATAAATGGTAAATTAACACACATTTTATAGCAGAATAAATCATAGAAATAAGCTCGTCTGAAATAAGTGATTAGGATGTTACTTTATTAACAAACAAAATGCTTATTAGAATCTATTCAAATCTCAGTTAAATATAATCTAAGAAGTTACTCCAAATTTTAATATATGCATACATATATACATATGTATTTTAGAATATTAAAATGAGAATTATTACATGTGCCATATTTTAAAGGAAACTGTAAATTCACTGCTAAAAATAGAGCAGCAAAACTGTACTTTGAGTATAAATATGACAAGAGCCTTTACTGGTCTACACATAATGAAATAAATCAAAAGGAGTAATTTGATACTTTTTCATTTCTATGTTATCTAAAAAATCCTTAGCATGTAAAAAAAACAACTCAGATTTTTTATTAGATCATTAAGTTTGTAGTTAGCAGAGCTTTACTTTTATGAGAGGCATATGAAAATGGCAAATTAGGATCACAACTTTTTAAATTTATTGTACCAGTCATGCCTACTTGTATTTTAAAGAAAATCGTTTTAGTCAGTGCCCAGTGAAGCTTTGCCAGTTTTCGTCAATACAACATGACAAAAGAATGAATTAATCAAATCTCAAGCATTACTAAATGATAGAATTTTCATAACTTACTGTATACCTACAGGACCACGTTAAATGGCAACTATCACAATTACATGTGTTCTTGATTTTCCTACCTGTCCTAAACAGTTGCAAATATGTAATTTTAAATATTTAAACCTACTGAAAAACTTTTTCAAGAACATATATGAGCTCCTTGAGAGAGAAAAAAGAAATGCATAAAACTTCCAACTTTTATTCTTAAGGTTGTAAGAATAAAATTCAGCAGCAGTAGAAATAAAAATTTCAATTTCCCCATTTTGTATCTTTCAAGTTGAGAAGTGATAACTAAACTGATTTGGCTCAGGTTTAGCAAGAAAAAACATAAGCACAGATGAGGAATTTATGTTTCAGCTTTGAATAAGTACTGTATGTAGATGCATAAGTAATTGAGGTACTTAGAAAGGGAGAACTTTGTTTAATTCTGTTCTATGAATATAATACACAAGTAGTATAGATTTGTGGAGCACTTATAGTCAATACCTTAATCAAAATATTTTTCTTCTCTTTTTTTTGTTTTTTGTCCCCTCTAAGATTCCTCTGCAGAACTAGTGGGCCAGAACATAGACTTTTACCTTTATAGGATCTATGTTGTTGTAAGAGATAGCCAAGGCCGGCGCTGTGCTAGACCACACATAATTCCTGTGCAAGCCTGCCAGTGTGATAGTCGGAATTACTGCACCAGTGGGGCCACAAGAATAATCATCATCGGGGGTGGTGGTGGCGCTGGTGCTGGTGGTGGTGGTGCTGGTGGTGGTGGTGGCACTATTAGTGGTGGTGGTGGTGCTGGCACTGGTGGAGGAGGCCGGGAAGAGGGAGGACAACAAGGTGGTGGTGATTATGACCAGACTAGACCTGGAGGAGGAGGAGGTTTTGAGGACCACACAGACTGGCAGGGCTATACTGATGGCTATGAAGGAGGTGAGGAAGGATATACTGCCTCGACTGATGAAGGTTATGGAAATGAAAATTATGGCCGACAATACGAATCAAATACCACACTCAGTGGTGCTGCCATTGGCCTGATGTTTCTCGGTGGATTAATATTTGTTTGTAAGTATAACATTAAGAAAACGATTTTAGCATTTTTCTAAATAATGTAAATAGTGCATTTTTAAATTCTTCTAAAATAAGGTTAGTTTTTCAGTTTGCTGTGAATCCATTGGATTGTATTGGCCATTTGACAGAGAAAAAAATTGTCTTTTAAATGAAAAGAATTTTAAAAAATTTTATGTTACACATACATACATTTTTCATTCAAAATTAAGCATTTCCTTTCTAAGATTTGACATCCAGTTCTTAGATAGAGCTGTCCTGTCACTTACACTGAAATTTATACTTCCATTACATTACTAGAAGAAATGGGCAAGCATCAGCTCCAACCAAGTTGGGTATGAAAGGATCTAAAGAACAAGATTCCTTTGAACTCAAAGCTAGATTTTAGTAGTTAGAACAATAAACTATAGATTTTGAAACTTTTGGCTACTCTTCCAAACATTACATCTAATAAAAAACAAGTAGCATTTATAATAACAGAATAAAAATAAGACATCAATTCATTGTTCTAGCATCCATGAAGAATTATGAGCTTCACAGATTTAAGTTAGAGTTTATACCAGCAATTATTTCTCAGGCTTCTACAATCATAATTGATCAACCTTCTTTCATGACCTGGGCATCAAGTAATCAGCATCTAAAATTTCCCATTGCAGGAATACTGACTACAAAACCTGAGGAAATTGACTTTTTTCCCCTTGTTTTTTTGAGGAGGGGAGTTTGGTTCAGGTTTTGATCTTTGTTTAGTAGGAATCAATAAGCACAAAATTTTGAATCTTCAAAAGGCTGTTCAATTAGTAGTACCCAGATGGTTTATCTTGCAGGACAGACTGTCTTTCTGCCTTTGGAAATCTACCCTCATAATCTGGACTAAATACGTCCTTAGTCGTGCCATATGAGGCAGCACTTTGTACACCATATAGTCCTTTCCCCTTTTCATTTACTTTGATGTTCAAGTAATCGGAGGGCTGGAGCAACTCTCCTATGAAGACAGGCTGAGAGAGTTGGGTCTGCTCAGCCTGGAGAAGAGAAGGCTCCAAAGGAAGCCTCAGGGCAGGCTTCCAGTGCCTAAGGAGGGCCTGCAAAAGAACTGGAGAGGGTCTTTCTACAAGGGCATGTAGTGACAGGACAAGGAGCAACGGATTTAAACTGGAAGAAGGTAGGTTTAGGAAGAAATTCTTTAGTGTGAGGGTGATGAGACAGAGGCATACGCTGCCCAGAGTAGCTGTGGATTCCCCATCCCTGGAAGTGTTCAAGGCTGGGCTGCATGGGTCTTTGAGCAACCTGGTAAGTGGAAAGTGTCCCTGCCCATGGCAGAGGGGTTGGAACTAAATGGCATTTAAGAGCTCTTCCAACCCAAGACATTCTTTGATTCCTTTAGTTAATATTGCATTGCCTTTCTAAAATAAGCAGTGTTTTTGATGTTGGCCATTACAAACATTCTGCAATTTCCAGCACTGAGTTCTTTAAATAATTAAGCATAATACAGCACTCTGGGAAACCTGACTCACTCTACGTAAACATTTGGTGAAGCTAGGGCTTGGGGTTTGTCTCTACTGCTTTTTCAAATACAGCATTATGTATATGTAATGTGAAAATTGCAGCTGGAGCCTTAGCCAAAGATTGCTGCAGTCAGGTGGATTCTCCACTGATTATCATATGTCTTTTATTGCTAATGTGTATTTCTTTTCAATTACAATACTTGAACAGAAATATGTATGCTTATATATCAGGAAAGAATAGCACTGGATGCTATGCATAGCAACACTGGTTCTGTTTGTTGAATTTTCATTTGTATGCAACTTATATAGCTGACATAGATCAAAGTCTGTTCCCAGGTGTATAAGCATAAATTTAGAGTAACAGCCCCACCCCTGTGTTGCTATGCTATAACTAAAGGTACAAATTATTCTGAATTTCCAAATACAGGCATCTCCATAAGCAGCTAATGATTCTGAAAGCCAGATTTACAGGCTGCTTGGTTAGAAATATTTTAAAGGCATATTTTCAAAAGTTCATGAGCACCTGCATTCTGGGGACTGCAGCTATTCCTGTGAGGAAGAGATGTCCTAAATCCTTGCTTCCTGTTCCTTTCCTGTTAAGTGATTCCAATTTTGATGTCAATGAGTGACTGTTGTGGCTGTGGACCTGGCGCTGCAGGAGGAGTTGGAACTGGATTTGAACCTGTACCTGAATGCACAGAAGGGGCAATTCATCCATGGGGAATAGAAGGTGCACAGCCTGAAGACAGGGTCAGTATAACCCCACGTTTCTAAAACCAGAAGTAATTAATATTTAGAGTAAAGGCTGCATTTGACTATGGAAAGGGGTAGTAACAGTGTGCCATCTAAAACCAGTCTGGCATTGACAAAAATTGCCAGGCAGATATGAAAGGTCATTTGTAATTAAAATTCGCTGATGAGGTTTATGTGTTTTAAGAAGTGGCCAGTTTGTTTGGCATAAGTTTGTTGCCACTGTTCCTTCAGCAAGCTTCTTCAGTGCAAGTTTAGGAGTAAGGAACACAAATCATCTTCACTGATCATTGTTCATGTTGACAAGGAATAATCTTGTAGAGTCTTTGTTTTGTTTTGTTCTGTTTTGTTTTGTATTGTTTGTTAATGGAGATGGTGATAATGACTGAGTATCATTAACAGTTTGGACTGCTAATTTGGACTGCTAATTCCTTAACATAATTCACAAAGTTTTGGTGTTCATATGGCAATTTGAAGGTAATCATTCAAGGAGTCAAAATGTTATTTTCCAGGATGTCTCGCACATTCTTGCCCCAACAACTGCTGCAGGAGGTGATTTTGGTGAACCTTCTGGTAAGCAGATCCTTAAATCTTCTATGTTATGCTGTCATAAAGCTGTCTTTCAGAACTTCATGCCTTCATATTCATGGAGTCCTTTGGTTTCCCAGCTGTAACCCAACCCTTCCAATCTCATATCTGCAAATAGTCAAACTCATGCTGCTAGGAAGAAAAAGTCTGGGGTTTGAACTTTTGAGCAGAATAATTTCTGCAAACTACACTTATTTTGAAATATCTGCCAAGGCTTTCAAATCCCAGGCAATTTTTCTTTATCAGCACAGCTACTGAATGGAGGGCCTTTTCAAGACACCAGTTTTAGCAGAAATCAGTCTTTAGCTAGAATAAGAATATTTGCTTTCATAGCTCTGGTAAAATCTTCAGTTCTTCTCAGTTTCTTGCTTCCCACAATGGAGCATGTCAAGTAGCTAGTTAATTGCTGACAATTTGTGTGTTAACCTAGACAAGCTGATATATAACACAATAAATGTATGCTTCTGAGATAAGGCTCCTCCAGAAATTCGATGATCATACAGAATAAGCCAGCTGTGCAGTGCCACTTGGTCCTTCTCCCCTATTCCATACCTCAGAAGAGGAAGGATACTGGTATAGATCCATTTTCACTAGCGTCTGACAGGAAGAAATGTTACTCTGCAAAACAACTTCTCTGCTGACTATTTATTATACATGGATGTTCTCAGATTTCTCATTTCATAAAAATGAAAAAGATATATAATTTAGCCTGTTTCTCAGTGTAAGCATAGTCAAGACTACTGTATGCAATTCTTTTATTATAATATGTGTTGATCATTAAGAAAACTTTCCTTGTTATCATCCATTAAAAAAACACAGAGAAGATAAAATTCTGCAAGTATTACTTTGTAACTTATTTTAAAGACCATTTCCATTCTGCATTATAAACTGGTAGTTATTATGACCCATTGTTGTTCCCCCCCCAAACAATCTCACTACTAGAAAATGTGGAAGTAGTTACAAAACTCTTTATTTTCTAGGATTTACAAAGCTCTTTTTTCTTTATGTGTGTAAAGAAAAACATTTTCATGCCAATGTGATCATAAATATGCATTTACATATTTGCATAGATAAACTTAATCTGATATTCTAACTCCATGACAGCATATATATACACTAGACAGAATAATCTTTCCAGCCAATTACAGACCACACCACTGATTTTCTAAAACACAGGTGCAAATGCTGCCTAGCTTCAGGAATAAAATCAAGAGCTTAAGTGTCTGTCAATACATATTTAATTGTTATTGCAGTTTCAATGTTTGGTACCTGTGCATGTACCTGCGACTGAAATTGGCTGAAAATACCTTTAGAAACTCAATAGTGTCATTATAGCATTTGTAAAAACAACTGAGAAATTGTGTGTGAAGTTCCACAGAGCACAGGAAGGACAATGTTTTCTGTTTTCAGATATATACAATAATACATATGGAGGAGGAGGAGTAGTAGCTTCTGGTGTTGAAGAAACTACAGGTGTTGGCTATGGCACTGGTACTGGCTACGGAACAGCTGGAGGAATTTCTGGAGCAGGGGAAGCAAAAGGGTCAATTGGAGGAACAATAAAAGAGTATCGAGAAGGAGGAGTGAACATGGCCTTCCTAGACAACTACTTCTCTGAGGTAATTAGTTGCTAATCTTTGAGTTACATCTGTGAGCATGCTTTCTGTTAGATTCTCCTTCCCAGGTTACATGGTGGAAGTCCAAGTTGAAACTTCCATGATAAAAGACTGCTGTGACAGCAAAGCTGACCACACTGGTAGGAAAAGTTACAACACTAGCAGTAGTACTGTCTTTGAGCTGCTGCCATAGTAGATGGATTGTTTACCAGCCTTTTTGTAAAATTGATGGACACACTGCAGGTCAGGGTAGGAAGCAATTAAATTATTTCAACTTCATAAGTACCCACCAAATTTATGTATTTTTCACCTTTCTCGGTGTATAAATATATAATAACTGTTTGGAATTGTTCACTCCTGCCACATACAGCTTGTTTGATTAAGTCATTTTAATCCTTAAAGAACTTTAAACATCAATTCTTCTTTATTTTTATGGCCATTTCTGCTCCCTAAAAGACTTGTGAACTAACAGTGACACTGATGTGCAGTTTTTCAATTGGCAACACTTTAATCAGCCTTTACATATGGGATTTTTAAAATGGTGTGGAATTTACATGATTAATGGTTTCATGGGCTATGTTTTCACTCATATGCATGAACTGTGAGGCACAAACGTTATAATTGCATGTCACCAAAATATCAATTAAGATATAAGGATTGCTATATTTCAAAATCTAAACAAAGTTCAGAAGCGGAGAGAACAGAGCAGTCCTGACATCCTGAGCATAGATTTCTCCCAGACCGCAATCTCCCTGCCTTGGCCTACAGCACCTATGTATTAATTGCCTGACAGCCACAGGCCTCCACATATTACTCCTGCTATCCTCCTGGACCATCTCAATCCCCAAACTCTCTGATTCTCCCTCTCAGGCCTCCCCTTCCATCCTTTCCTGCTTCCTCCAATCCCACTCTACACTCACTTTAAATTCTCCTCATTCCTGCCTGATCTCTCTGCAATGACCACACCAGGATCCTCAACATCATTGCTCAAAATGAATGCTCCCCTCTGGACTCACTAAGTCTCCTCCACTGTGGACAATCCTCCATCCCACCTCCATCCTATTCTCTTCATTGCTCTCCTTGCCACCCTACTTTGCTCCTCTTCCTACCACTTAGTTCAGATACTGCTGCCCAAAGAAGGCAACTGCCTGTCCTTTTTTCCACACATACAGAACCATTGACAACAGACCAAATTTGAGATGCTATGTGTTGGCAGAAACAAGAATAAAACACAGTAATATTTAAATAAACTTATTTTTGAAATGTTAAAAAATGTTGATGGTAGAGTCTGTCCTGTTGATGTCCTATTTTTCAAGTCAGCTGGGCCTTATTGTGATAAGGAAAACTTTACTGTGGTTTGAGAATTCATGGTTAAAAATCCAACAAAATTCACTCTGTTCTTCTGTTCTTTCTTCTTTTTTTCCATTTTTTTTGTTTTTGCAAACTACAGAAAGCATTTGTGTATGCAGATGAAGATGAAGGTCGGCCAGCAAATGACTGCCTATTAATTTATGATCACGAAGGAGTCGGTACTCCTGTTGGCTCTGTGGGTTGCTGCAGCTTTATTGGAGAAGATACAGATGAAACATATTTGGATACATTAGGACCAAAATTTAAGACCCTAGCAGAGATCTGTCTCGGCAAAGAGATTGAACCTTTCCCCGATGCCAACCCACCCTGGCCAGGCGTTGTCAACATTCCCTTCCCCAGCCCTGAAAGTGATCTAAACCTCCCGCCACCTGGCACCACCATCGTTGTCAACGGAAGTGCACCCATGCCTCCCCCAGCTGGCACGACCACGGTAGTTACTGAGAACACCTACACATCTGGGACCACCATACAGCCCCCGAGGCCAATGCCGGATCCCTTGCTCCATGGCAACATGACAGTGACCGAGACCTACACCTCTGGCTCCCCTTCTCTTTGCATTGACCCTCTGCGTGCATCCAACGTCGTCGTGACAGAGAGAGTTGTAGGGCCTGCAAGTGCCTCTGAATTGCGTGGCATGCTCGATATCCCCGATCTCACAGAAGGCTCCAATGTTATCGTCACGGAAAGAGTAATCGCGCCTAACTCCCGACTCCCAGCGTCTCTGAGCATTCCTGATTTGGTAGATGGGTCCAATGTGGTAGTGACAGAAAGGGTGTTCAGGCCTGCCTCCGGCATGCCAGGCAGCCTAATAAATATTCCCTCAGAGTTATCCAATGCCCACAACGTGGTGGTCACAGAGAGAGTAGTGTCAGGGTCTGGAGTGAGCAGCCTGGGAGGAGCAAGCCTGGGAGGAGCAAATCTGGGGGGCCTGAGCAGCACAGGTCAGATGCTCAGTGCCGATCTTGGCCAGGGAATGGGCACAGCATCTCCAGGCACCTCCCGGAGAAGAGTGACAAAGTACAGCACCGTGCAGTACTCCAGTCAGTAGGGCCTCTGCTGGCACCCCTTCCTGCTGAAATCGCCATTTGCACCGACACTCATTAGCTGCCACCCATCCAGAATATTGTTATTATTTATAACTAAGAAATAGCGCTAAAATTTCAGGGATTCCTGCTTGTCTGAGGATCCCTGACGGGTGCCCCATTTTGAGTTCAAATGCAGGACTTTGTCAGTGAAGGGAAAATAGAAATTAGCCTTAAATCTCTTTCTCTCCACCTAGCACTGCAAGTGTATAAAGAGACTAGTATTTTTGGAGAGTTATCTGATGACCAAGGGGATCCTTGCATGCACACAGTACCAGCATGATTTCATGTTTTACAAAAGCACGTTGAAATATTGTGCAGCTGAGTGATCTCTCACAATAAGCAATTTGGGTTAATAGGCCCTCACTGACAAGAGAGGAAAAGAATGTAGTTAATAATTAGTCAACTCGAGACTAAATAAGCACTTTCAAATGCATCATTTTACTTTGTATGTAATTCAAGAAGCGCTACAAAACGGCACTTTCAACCATTTCTCCCATCACCAACAATAGTTATAAATAATAATTATATAAACATAATACACTTCCGTTGCTTTCTGAAGTTCTCAGTAAACAAGCACCCTGACACAGCCTGCCATGCTGTTCCTGTCATGGTGCGGAGCAATTTGTCACAGCTGCTGCTGCTGCATTGACACTGTCACCCAGGAAGATGTTGGCTTCATCCTTTCTCCATTGCCATTACAGCTTTGCTTAAATCCAAAAGGACTTCAGTGACAACCAGGAACTCTTAGTCAGATTTTTGTGCCAAACTATGATTACCATTTAAATCATCAGGTTATATTAAGAGGACTATAATATACTGTGCCAATTCTCATCTCAAACACCAATAAGGAAAGAAAATCTTGGAGGCTTTGTGATGTGAGGAGAAAATAGCAAGTATTATATTACTGACACTGGTAGCTGAAGCCTTCCTGAAAAGAAAAAAAAACACTTGGAAGCAATATAAATTTGCTAATAAGCAATGTGGAGAATTTTTATTTCATATGTCAATGTATTTTGCATTGATATTTTGAAAGCTTATCTGAATGTATTAATTGAAGAAGTCTTTATGAGTCTACAAACTTAATTAAATCTGGCTTTTATTTTCCCACAAAAACAGCTTTACTGGACTCTGTTATTCTAATAATACCTTAACATGTCTTAGAATATGATCTGAAGGAAAAAAAATCTGAAATATATCTTCTATCTTATTTTACTTCTGTATCATATGTATAATAACCATAGCGTACCCAACATTGCTTCAGTGTAAATAAAATAGAGTTATAGGGAGGGACTAGCTTTTTTTGCTAGACCACCAAATCAGTAGTTTCCCTGCAAATTTTGCTTCTTTGGCTTTGACAGATAGGTTATTGAAAAGTTTAAGAGCTGTCTGTGAACCTCCCACTCTATAAAATGGAAAAGAAACTCAATTGTGTATCCAGACTAACTTACCTCAGAAGGAATGGATGACTGGTTCCTGAGTCTGATACCAAGAAAATGTTTATAAAAAGATGTTTCTGGAAATTCAACTAGATCTGCTGTCAACAACAGCCTGCAGTGCCCCGAGTCAATGTCACTGTCAACATCAGTAATCCCCATGAGTCATGGCCAAACCCAGGAAGGGTCCCTTCCGTAGCTTCAGGTTCTTGTCTGCAGCAACTGAGCATGCTAGATGCTCTCCCCATAAAATATGACTTATTGGGGTTTTGCTTCTATCTGTAGCCTCATTTTATCTTAAGTATCACAACAGTTGCATTGACTTCAAAGGGATTAGTCTTTCCTATAAGCTATGTACCAACTGTAATTATGGTTCCTGGAACCATTCTTTAAAGAAAGAAAATAGGTACTAATATATAAAGCTACTTCCTTTTACATCTGGAGAATTTGTGCTGAAATTCACTAAAATGCTGACAAACTCCCTTTTATTTTGCTAACCACCTGTTTACATCAAAAAACAAATATTAAAAATAGATATGACTATCTGGTATATAAAAAGCCTATGCAATACAGCCAAATCCCACTAGAAAATATTTTAATGTATAAAAGAAAATTAAATCTAGTGTAAATATTTCCATGATCATCTTAAGTAAATCATAAATATTTTTCTGAATTGTGTTCAAAGTAATGAAACTAGTCTTCAGGAGCACATGTAGAGTTCCTTGAACAGGAATGCTGTGTGAAGTATGAGTGTCTGAACTATGGTCTCTTGCATGTCTAGAAATAGGGGAAGAATGAATAGAAAAAAAAATAGAGAAATAGAAAACTAATAGAAAATTAGAGAAAAAACATTGTTTCAAAGGACAGATTTTACTTGTGTGGTGGTTGTCTACTTCTAGTACTATCTTTAACTAACTTTTTAATTATTAATTATTATGTAATACAATTTATTGAAATATTTCTAGCATCTTTTAGTATTGGTTTCTCACAACAAACAGCAATTTCATTATCCAGTGCACTTCTGAATTTTAACTCCTATTGCTGTGCAATTTTTTCAAACTTCCAAAAAAATTGTTTTCTTAGTGAACTGAATATTCTTTTAGGTTACTACAAATTGTGAAAGAAAAAAATGCATGTGAAGATATGAACAAATATTTGCTTCATTAAAAATTCTGTTAAAATTCTTTTTTCTAGCTCCATTGTTTAAAAAGTAGCATATAGTTTAATTCTGGCCAGCAGGCATTAGTTTTGTTTCTTTTCTCCCAGCTGTAATTTAAAAGCCTGTTGGCTGTCTTACCTTTAATAATATTGTTTAATAATGAAGAAGGAATGGTTTCCAGGGAAGAAAGACAGTAGTGATATCAGTTCTGCTCTAAACCATTCAAGGAAAACACTCTTAATTAGAGTCAGAAACATGCAATACCACCTGTATGGCTTGCTTTTTTTTTTTTTTTTTTAACTAGGGTTTATTTAGGAATAGGATCCTACAGTTTTAAGCAGGCTCTTTGAGACCTTAGCATGATGAGAAGTATACTTACATGAAAGACAACAGAGCCACAAGCTGAGGGTCTCATTAGATTTCTATCTTAAGAACACTATCTCAATTTGAAACACAAGTTTCAATACTTTTTACTCTGTCCTAATTCTGTGGTAATAAATAACACTTTTATACTGTTGTGAGCAGCACTTACTATGAGCAATATGAAAAGGCCACACAATTTAAGCAACAATTTTTAAAAATTCTGCCATTTTGCTTGAATTAACATAACTGCATAATTCAAATGCTCCTCACTATTGAGTCACCAAATGCATCATTTAAATTTTATTTAAAATATAAGTACTATTATTGTGGGCTTGTGTTTTCATAAATAAAAATATTAGAGATTTGTTTGTAATAATTTCTGAATGGCACTGAAAAAATACAATAAATGATCATTTGGAATGTCATGTTTTACATAGAGTGGCTCAGGATATTTTTTTTTCCATTTATCAGTGGGAAATACAGTTTCCTTAAAACTGATGGGGTTTTTTCAGAAAAAAATCTTGTCCTTTCAAGGAAAAAAAAAAAGAAACAGAGGGTGTTGATTTAGAAAGTTAGGTCATTCCAAAACAAAATTGTTTCAAATGTCAAACTGACTACAATACGTTATTTCATGTTGTTCAAGCAGAAATGTGTGTCACGTCTCGTAAGAATGACAGTAAAATTTCCTCAACCCATCATTCTCTGCATTGTTCTCTCTCTTTAGACAGCCTTTTCTGTGATAGGTTTCTGTTCTGCAACTCTGAAACAGTGCTTCAGAGGAGCTATACATTAATGCTGGACTACAACCACAGAGAGGAGACCAGAAGTCTCTAGAAACACAGTATTTGGGCAGCACAGGCATCACAGGTACATTCACTGTGTGCTGGTCAAAATGAGAAGAACCAAGGAAAAGCACTTTGGTTCTAAAATCACATTTCTTTCTAATGTTCCAGACCAGTGTTCATAACAATATTTCTTTTTTGCACAGAGATGTTTTTTCAAAAAGTTTTATGTGAACTCAGTAAATTACTGCTTTTTAAAAAAGTATCATGTATTAAGCAAATGTCATCTAATCTATCATTTTGCCTTAACACTCTGACATCTTTTTTTTTGCAGTTTCATACAGAATTCACACATATTTCAGATCATTATTTGTCTCTTCAGGAAGTTAAGTTAGAAAAAAACCTGTCCATTTCAAATTTATAGCAACTTTGATATTAGTCTGATGATGATGCCAATTCCAGTGCAGCATTTGTCATTTATCTTTTGTGTATTTAGAATCTGCCTAAACAGAAATGAACCCAAACTATGTTACACCACTCCAGATTTTATTCTCAAGCAACTTTAGTTGCAACAAGTCAAAAATGGGTCCATAGACAACATTATTTCATATTCCAAGTGCACTCAAATTTTATACAAAGGACAATAATGACGAAATTACAGCTAGTGACGGTTTTGGATGCATATTTGTATAATGATGAATCTGTCACGTTTTCTTATTGTGACCAGTTGTTAAACACCATCTTGTAATTCAGGAAACAGTGCAAAAAGTTATGAAATAGAACAGTCACAAAATGACAACTTAGAAAACAAAAGCTGCTTAGTTGACATCCATCATGTACCCCATATTCTGAAGTTCATCATGTGCTGTTGGCCTTACCTGCAAATTTAGATAGTTACCTAATCAATCTTTTTATTTTTCCTCCTTTTTGGGAAAGCTTTAAAAAACAAACAAAAATATATATATATTATTGCAGGCGCCCTTCTAGATCCTTCATAAAAGATTTGTTTCTAACCAGTCAAAATCTAGGTAAAATGAATGGTAATTTTGTATCTGCAGGCTTTGATTTCACAGCGATCCAGTACCAAAGATCTAGGTGAGGGTCTGTTCCTCTGCCAAACACTGCAGGCTCAGGTTGTCAGGAAGGTTGAATTGTGACACCAGAACAGGACTCAAGAGACAAAGGCTCTGCAAGATTCCCTACAGGATCTCAGTAAGTTGTTTAATTTTTCTGAATTTTCAATATATTGTCTTTGAAAAGGGGAATTATAACTTAATCTCTTCCCCTTAGGAATATGATTGCAAATTCATCAATGATTGCAAGATGCTCAGTAGTTAAGGTGTTTTGGTAAGCCCCATAAATACATAGTCAACAATGTACCTGAAGCACATATGCAGAGGGACATCTCAAGCCTTTGATGCTGAATGCTATTAGACTGTAAAATCCACTCTAGATCAAATGTTTGAATAGAAATAGCAAAATAACAGCTATTGGACATGGAAAATTTATAAATACCAGGAAAGTAATGCTTTTCTTGTGTTGTTTCTGGGTTTGTACATCTGACTTTTATCTTTGTGACCTTCTTAGTTACTGAATAAAAGTGATCATGATCAGCTGTAGGTGCACCAAGAGCCTTAGAAAGGGACTGGAGAAATTCATATGTAACAGGTAAACAAATACAAACTAAATAGTCCCATCTGGGTGAGTACTAGGGGATGGACTACAAACAGTGTCCAGGCTTGTACACATTTCCTAAATGGCATCTCCATTATCATTCTCAGAGACAGAATGAAAAGGAATACATCCATTTTTAATCTGAATCTTATCAGTTCTGCTCCACTGTTATATGTGTGTTGCTTTAAATTTTATTCCACCTGAGTTCAGAGTTTAAACTAAAAATTCAGCAGGATTGCCAGGGACTGCAAATAGCTTTCTTCATCACCTTTGAAAAGCCATCTAGTCTCAGTTCTAGGAGATTGTCTGGGATTTGCTCTTCTTATGGAAGAACCATCTGAAAGCATCTGAAGTAGTCAAGCCATAATGGAAAGTCGGCAGTCAACACTGATGTTAACCAATATGGTTTGCACATTCACAGATGTGTAGCCATTGGGGAAAAATTAAAAAGCAAATGCAGCCCTTCTGCTATTTGGGATTTTTCTTTTTTGCCATTTAAATCAGTACATCTTTTGATTCAACAGAGTATCAGTGGTCTTGAAGTGGTGGGATACATATCCTGTAACCATCCCACAGAGAAGTGTGCATGTTCATGACCCTCTCTGACAGAAGTCTTCCCAGAGCCAGTTCATACTTTGTTCTATCACCATCTGTGATTCATAGAGTAACTCACTTGATAGTTCAAACTCCTGAAACTATAGCTTATTATTTGCTCACTTATCCTGAAAATCCCTTGTTATTTAATTTAGCTAAGATTAAAGAATGATGAGGCCTTAAACACTAATATTTTGTGACAGGTGTGAATCTTTTCCACAGCACTGCTTCTTTCCATTTTTGTCATCAGTGAGTACTTTTAAACACTTTTAAGTTGGTCACAGGAAAACCCTACAGTATGAACATAAACAAGTAAAAAGTAGGATTCAAAGTAAAGCCCACAAGCAATATTCAAGAGAAAAAGGGCCAAGGTGCAAAATCATGTAAAACTAGGAAACACAGCAAATTCTTAGCAATATATATTCTTGTTTTGATTTGTAGGTTAAAAGTGAAAAAGAGGTGAAAGAGCATCTAATCTTTTTCCTGGGGTGTTGGGTGCAATGGGACAAAAGGGGACAAGGGAGTGAGGAAAAAACATTTAATTCTGGGAAGTGCTTTAGACCACAGCACCATCCATTCAAGTAATTACAAGAAAAAACAAGTGACACAAAGTTATAAGGTCAGAGTTTACAGCAGCCTTCCAGTACCTGAAGAGGGCCTAGAAGAGAGCTGGAGAGGGACTTTTTACACATGCATGTAGTGATAGACAATGGAGAATGGCTTTAAACTGAAAGAGGGTTTAGATTGGATATTAAGAAGAAAATCTTTATTGAGAAAATGCTGAGACTCTATGGCCCATCCCTAGAATTGTTCAAGGTCAGGCTGGATGGGGCTTTGAGTAATGTGATCTAGTGGAAGGTGTCCCTGCCTCCTTTTGCAGGGCTGCTCTCCAGTCACTCCTCTCCCAATTTGTGCTTGTGCCCAGTTTTACTCCACCATAGGTGCAGAATCCAGCATTTTAACTTGTTGTAAATTTCATTCCATTAATCACTGCCCAGGGCTCCAATCTATCTAGATCTCTCTGCAAGTCATCCCATCCAGAGAGGTCGAAACTAGATGATCTTTAAGGTCTTAAGATTCTGTGATTCTACATCCCCAATCACTAATAAACAGCACCTGACTACATCAGCCACCTCTCATGTCAGCAGGAGATTCTGGATAGGAAAGCCTGATGCTTTAAAGGACTGGAGTTCACTGTCCCATCTGTTTATGTTTTATTCAGTCAAACTTGCCTGATGCAAATGGGAACAGAAGAGACTCAACAGAAGATCAATTCTAGCACTATCTTTCCTGACAAATGGCCATCCTAAGGAGGATTCAACAGGCTCCCAGTTGTCCTCTTATGCCTACTGGAAAGTTCAACTGGTAGCTTACTTAAATCTTCCTTTTTTGCAATTTGTCATTCTTTGTAAATTCAGAGAGCACATAAATCCTTTCAAATGTACCTTTTAAAATCATGGAATCATAGAATGGATTGGTTTGGAAGGCCTCTTAAAAGATTATCTAGACCAGTCTCCTGGGCTTGTGATTACTGCCTTATAGAAGCTTCTTGGAGCCTTTAAGGACATGGGAACCAAGATTCTCTTTCATCTTCACACTGACCACTTTATCTTTATTAGTGTCAATCACGTGGTTCTTCCTGAGTGCACGTCTCACTTTATATATCAAAGACTTAGAAAATTTGAGAAAATGCATGTGTGTATATATTGCATCTTGAGGGTCTTTTTAGTTAACTTGGAATAATATATTATACATTATACTATTATATTTATTATTATAGACCAATCTAGTTGAAGATGTTCCTGTTCATTGCATTGGGCTAAATGACCTTGAAATGTCCATTTCAACCCAAACCATCCTATAACTCTATAAAAATGTGAATTGACCTTCTGTTATCACCACCAGTCCATTGATAACCAGCAAACACTATAGAACCTCTTTTATGAGTTGACTGAAACATGCCCTAAAAACTCATTGAGCCCTTATCCATGAATTTCCAATCAAGACACTCCAAACTCCACCAATCAGAGTTCAACATTTTTCCAACTTCCAGCCTGAACTTCAGGCCAGTTGATTCTGATTTCCTGCCTGCATTGTTCTTCAGCTTTAAAATGGAGCCTTCTTTTTTTGGGGCTAAGCCAACCTCTTCTAAGGTTACCTACAGAAATAGCACAGAGGCACACATAATAGTTTTATGTATATTAGCTCACACACCTCAGCTCTGACAGAAAAAAATAACAGAATAATCTCTTTTTCTTCTCAGACTGGGAATGCCACATTCTTGTATCTACAGTCCCCGAAAATTTACACTGTACCATTGCAGCTAATACTGGACTTGACAGATTAGAGTAAGATCAGTAGAAATTTTTTCCAAGGTGCAGCTTTTCAAAACTAACTATCTATTGAATACAGTTCAGTTGTCCAGCACTGATGAAAATTCACAGACCAAAAAGAAGCTAATATTTCTACTTATGCCAAACACAAGAATAACATGGGAAAGGAGTGGTTGCAGAGCAGCCCTTCAGAGTGGGGGGATCTGGGGGTGTTGGCCAACAGAAGGCTCAGTGGGAGTCAGCACTCCACTGGCAGCACAGAGGGCAACCCCAATCTGCAATACATTAAACATAGCACACCCAGTCAGACTTAAAAAGAAATTATTCTGTTGTGTTCACTGTGTTCCTCACTTGGACCACTATGTGCAGTGGCCCCACATAAGTCAAGAAGGATGTGAAGGTCCTTTAATGTGTCCAGAGGAGAGTAACAAAGCTGGTGAATGAGCTGGAAAGAATGTTCTATGAGAAGTGTCTGAGGACTTTGGGTTCATTTAGCTTGGAGAGAAGAATGCTAAGGGGTGACCTCGTTGCTTCCTACAGCCTCTCAAAGAGGAGAGGTGGAGAGGAAGGTGTTGATCCATTCTCCCTGGTATCCAGTGACATGACATGTGGAAATAGCTCAAAGCTCCACCAAGGGAATTTCAAACTGGACATCAGGAAGCATTTCTTTAATGAAAGGCTGCTCAAACACTGGAACAGGCTTCCTAGAGAGATGACTGATGCCCCAAGCTATCAATAGTTAAAAGGCTTTTTGATTGTGCCCTTAATGACATGCTGTAGCTTTTGGTCAGCCCTGAAGTGGTCAGGCAGTTGGTCTGGCTGATTGCTGTAGGTCTCTTCCAGCTGAAATATTCTATTCTATTCGCTGCACAGCAGAGCAATCATTTATTTGTATCTACCTAAATGCCCTTTGTCATGAGTTTTCCCAGAAAGAGAGCCACACCACCTTGAAAAAAGTCTACAGGCAATTTCAGAGCAGTGCCAGTTGCTATGCAGAGGAGAACAACAAAAGGGTTATTCTGCCCCACCTTGTTTCACACACACATAAAAGGCGGTATATCATGCTGTCAGTAACAAAATGCCTGTGTTCAGTGCAAGGATCTGGCCTGGCTATTTTACAGCTCTGCCAATCCCACAGCTCACAGCTCAGCAGGCTTACTCATTTCCACAGCTGCACCTGGCACCCGAAAAGTTAAACAACCTGGCCACACCAGAAAAGAAAGAAAGAAAAAAAAAAAAAAAAAAAAGGAGAAAGCAGTTAATTGAGAAAGATGAGGTAAAGCAAAAGAAAAAGGGAGATTATTCCTGCTTGAATTTGTTTAAGGCACATGACAGGAGGCATGGAGAATCAAAAACATAGTTAGCCCATACAGGAACAACAATGACTCCATTTTTAGAATGCCAAGTGTTTGCTTAAACTATCAAATCCTGGTGCTAATCTACTCTCCTGAGCTAAAGCATTTTTGCCCACAGCACTTCTGAGCTGGTGACTGTACCTACTGCAATTGCTCCAGTTTCAAGAGCTGTCTAGGGGTTAAAAACCCTCTGTGATATACATAATTTTTTACATATTATGCATTATCCATTACCTATTTCGAATAAATAAATGTTATTTTGGTATATCCATGCAATGCCCTGATACACTGCTTTCTACTGGGATCTCTTCTCAAAAAAATGAGTAGCATCTGCGACCACAGTGCAGTAAAGAATCTTTAAACAATGCAGAAAATATTAATGACAATCTCAAACAATGCAAAATATAAATGAATTTCAACATTTCATTACTAAGAATATACACTGGGTTTTCCAGCTTAACACCATTTGCTAATTACCACACATCTCATTTGGCTGAATCACTTGTTGAAAAGAAAAAGCTGTATTGTTCTAGAAAAAAGCAACAACAAAAAACCAAAAAATACAAATGTTGTAAAATTATCCTTGCTTTGTGAGAAGCAGAGATGGACTCTGCTGGTCTGATCAAGCATGTCCTTGTCCTCCACCCCAGGGAAGCCAGAAGTTTCCTGGCACTGTCGTAAGGAAGATTAGTCAGCATGAATAGGGAGCAGCAGGCAGAGCTGGGAGCAATGCGAGGTTTCAGGGCAGTCACCAAGATCCAGCCACTATGGCAAAGGTGCAATAGTAACTTACTAGAACACCTGTGCTTACAGCTGTTTTTCCTGAGAACGAACACTCTCCCTCCCGACAAAAGTTTTAGATGATATTTAATTTGCAGTTAAAAGTTTATCAAGAAGATTTAAACAGATTGTACCTTGAGAAAACAGCAACCTGGTGCATGCCTCACATCTTGAAAGCCCTCTCCTCACCAGGCACCAGGAAGGACTCAGCTGCATTTATGGTTTGAAAAGCAAAGATTAACTTTCTCTTTGTTCTGCAGTGTCGGTGAACTCCAAATTGCTGCTGTCTCCAGCAGGAAAACAAAGATCTAATGCTCAATGGATCCTCCTGTGCAAACTGATCGTTGGGACAGAAGTGCAGCCTGCTTATGAGAACGAGTGTTTAGCTGCTGCCAGGTTAGGGAGGGAAAGGCAGAAAGAAATTCAGCTTCAGTGGTTGCTGACACACTGACTAGCTGTTTTAAAACAAAATTGATACTGTTTGACATTCTTTTAGTAACAGCAGGCGAATTATTTTTATAAAAAGTTTTTCATACAAGGCAGCCAAGTTAAAGAGAAAAAAAAACAACGAACAACATTGTTATGATAGCTGAGGTTCTTGCAGGTTGCTCAAGACATGTAGCTGACCCATATTTAAGCTATAAGTAACTTAAGAACAGACTCTAAGCTCTGGCAATATAATTTGCAGAAGAGCTCCTGTGCTATTGAGCTCTGGGAAAAGATTATTCTATCCATTTCTCCTGTAAGCACAAATGATTTCAAAGTGAAATCAATGCTAAGGATTTTTCAAAATAAATTAATTTAGGTTTTTACTTAACCATATCAGCATTTAAAGTTGGCAAATAATTGTAAATATATATATATATATATATATATAATCATCTCATTAATAGTGTGCTGGATTTGCAAAGAAAGACTGTTTCAGAATTCCACAAAGCAACCTGCAGATTGAAAAGAAAGCTGGAAATCAAGGTTCTTTTACAGCCTTTTGATGTAAAGAAACACTTAACCATCAGTCTACATCTGAAAGCAGATTCTACTTCTAAATCGCCAAATTAAAAGGGTTGCAATATGAATGCTCTCCGAGACATACTCCGCCTCATTTATCTCAAACAGGAATAGCTAAAAGAAAACTTCACAGTACTTCTACTACCATTAGCTGCCACAGCTACAATGGCTGCTAAACCTGGGCCAAAATAACACCCCTGTCCTCGAGACCCTGAAGAAGATCCTCACAGGATCTCAGTGCTGCTGCGTGAACGTGCATAGTCCTGTGTGCTTATAAAGCGATCAGTGCAGCACAGTGACTCAGTGACAGAACAAAGAAGGCATACAAAAGTCCTTAATACTGTGCATTTCACATATATTGGCTCGTTTATGCCTTCTGTTTTCTTTAAGTTAAGACAACTATCCTTATGCAGGGGGTATTAGCAAACTCTGTAAATTGGGATACCCTAAGTGTATAATACAAACAGATATATGCCACTTTAGAAAACCTTTTGAGGTAAAGCTCTTCCCCTCGTGATGGCCATGGAAATTCGAATTGTTGCAACTGACATTGAACTACGTATTGTGCATCGTTACAACATGCAAATAAAGGTATATAATGTGATTGGAAAGACTCTCATAAGGCTGGTTCCCCTCTCCGACCCCAATAGTATCACAAATAGTATCATAACCAGCAGGTTCTGAAGTTACTTACCATAACTGAGTGTGATCCCGGAAAGATTAACTAGGTAAACTGCCTCAAAGAAGAGAGGATGTACAGAAAGTGCATTTAATTGTTTCATCATCATGAAGAATCAGTTATGCCCTCGTTAGCATCAATTAATCAGGTGTATCCAGGAAAGATCTCCAGATAAGAGCAGGAAGGATATAGCTGGGAGCGTATAAAAAAATAAGGATTACAGGGAAGGCTGTCCTAAAAACGCCCACAATTTTACTTCTCCGAGAGACTGTACTCCCCCCTATCAATTACTTTAGCGCATCAATTTGATGTCGCAGCCGCCCTGCGCGCCTCCTGCACGCTCCGGCTGGGTTCCTCGGCGGAAGCGGGGCAAACAAACCGCAAACTTTGTGAGCCCGGGGGAAGGCGGCTGCCGGCGCTGCAGGGCTGCGCGGTGCGGCTCCGCGGGCGGAGCTCAGCGGGGCGCGGACGGGACTGGCGGCCGCGGGCCGGGCGGGGCTCGGGGCCGGCTGCCTCTTGCCCCTTCCCGGAGCCGATCCCGCCCGGCACACTCCACCCACCCGCGGCTGCTTGTGCCCCCTGCACGGGCCGGCGGCATTCCAGGCTGGGCGGCCTGAGGAGCTGAGCGCTGTCCCGTCCTGTCCCGTCCTGTCCCGTCCTGTCCCGACACGGCGGTCATGTCGCGGGGCCCCGTGGCGGCGGGGCGGCTGCTGGCGCTGCTGGTGAGTGCAGGGTGCTGCTTCGCCTCGGGATCCCTCGGTACCGGGGCGCTGCTTTGCCGCGGGATGGAGCCGCGGGGGTACTGAGTGCTGCCGCCGGAGAGAGGTGTTGCCATCGGGACTTGGCAGCCCCCACAAGGCTGGCAGAACGTGGCTGGGAATTCTTTGGGAATTAGTTAAAAGCCATCGCCATTTGTTGCCTGAATGCAGGTGGAGGTAGGAAATCCCAACAGGAATGGTGTCTGGGATGGGTGGGGTTGCTGAGACGCCAGGAGGAACAGAAACGCAGTGAGCCGTCTTCATGTTCAACATGCTCTCTGTAGTAGTAAATTGCATTTCCCTTCTGGGGGAGCAGTTCCAGGAGGGAAGATGAATCAAAAGTTTGGGAGTCATTAACGCCTTAGAAAAATCAGCAAATTCTTAACAATCCAGGACACTTCAGACTTTCTCCTGCCCTTCCCCCTATTCTTTAGCCATCAGCCTTTAGATCTTCCATCCTATGGAATACTTTCTGCGGCTAAAATCAACGACTGTCTCATAACTGAGAACGAAACTCTTGGTGTGTAAGATTTGCGCTGATGCTTTCTAGCTCTTTCTAGCTCGTGTACAGCAAACTCTTTGTTGTATCTGCGGCATTTTCTTTTGCTTTGCACCTTTCCAGGCTGGCAGAATGCCTGCGGAAGTTGGGCTGCCGCCACTCAGACAAAGGTGAGGGTGGAGGCCATGCCCTGGGCTGTGCCGGGAGCTGGGCAGGGATCAGTAATGGCTTGTTGCACTGGGGGTCGGGACCTTGTTCCCTGAGCTCGGGAACCTGCAAAATCAGATTTGTTATCTGAAAACTTTAATCAGATTTGTTATCTGATTAATACAGCCGTATGGTTGTGCATAAGTTGGCCAGCAACTGTTAAACCTGTTTTTACAGCAAGCTGGTAGTTGAGGTTTGGTTGAAAAATGTTTTATCCTCACTTTGTCCAAATGAACGATGGAAAATGTGGAGTGCCACTTGTGCAAAAGTTTTCACGGATCCTCTCTGGGATACTTGAAGCCACACCATTGTCCATTTTGATGGGCTTGCACTGGCTCAGGGTGCTGTTAGTTTTGCCTGAAGATCATTCTTTTTCTCAGTCCTCATCATCCTCAGTTTCAGTTAAGGCTGAGTCAGGATCTGATGTACTGAGAGTCAGCTCAGTTTGGCCTAAAAGACTTGTTGGATAGAATATTATAGTGAAAAAAGATGCCTTAGATGGCTGATGTCAGAAGAGAAAGAGAGGCACTGCTGGGTTTTGAAATTTTGGGAGTTTTCTCCTAATTTGGGTATTCATGTGGCAAAAAGTCAAGTTTCTTATTTGAGAGTATTGGATTAGGGTCATTTATTTCTTACAAATCATACAAAACTACTGAAAAAAAAAATTAGTCTAAAAGTAGTGTCTTCTCAAAGCATCTTTTACGTTAGAAGCATCAGGAATGGTAGGTTCCTCCTTCCAGTTTTTCCTGGAAGTACCTCTCAGTGCTCCCTCCCTGCCTGCAGGCTGCATCTCTGTGTCAGCATCCCTGGGTACCTCGCAGAGGTCATGGTGGATTTCCCCAGGCCCCTGCCTCCGACCCTTTTCTCTGCTGAATGGTGGTGCACCCAAAGGGTAGGACTTGACTTGGAGCGTGTCCAGAGCACACACCCAGAGCTATGGGCATGCTGGGCAGGCACGGCTATCGAGGATTGTTAGACTGGGAGGTTTCTCGGCCTTTTCTAAAGGGGATGGACATCATGTCTTCAGGAGAAGTCTTAGAACACTTCCTGCGTTTGAGTGAAAGAGTAGTTGACAGAGATGTATGAATCTTGGTATGGGTGTAGCAAAATTTACCTTTTCTCTGAACATCATCCTCAGATTGCACTTCATTGATGTTTGGGATGTTAGACTTAGGCTGGATGTGATGAAATTCAGACCTGAATATGTTAGATCACTACTGTAATGTCAGAGTCAGTAGCAGATAATTTTCAGAAGTCATAGAAACAAGTTAAATAAAAACCATCATAAAGTGAAGCTTGATTTTACGAAGAGCAGAGGTGAACTAATTCAAAGCAACCTAGCTTCTGTTGCCAGTAACATGTTGAAACGTGGTAAAAGTATTTACAAGCAACTGTGGATTGATTGAACATTTTAATATTGCTCCAAAAATGAGGGAAAACCCAGCTGTGGTGAGGTCTGAAAGCAGCTGAGAAATATGTAAAGTCTAGTATTTTATCCATCCAATTAACTGAGGTGGTATGGGTTTTTTTAATACCAGACTTCAGAAAAAAAGTGAATCTGTCCAGGAGAGACTACATAATAGCGAAAAAAAAAAAAAAATCTGAAGTCACAAAATCCTGTTTTGTGATTTTTAAGGGAAATTAAAGAACTGGTGTGTGAGAAAAGACAGCGAGTAAGATGTTTGATAAGTTTGCAGATACACAAAAGGTAGAAGAAAAGGGACTTGTGAAAGAAAGGGAATTGCACTATACAATGAGAACATTGTCACCATGACTAAAGAGATTAGGTTTGAGGCTAAGACATCTCAATATAGATGTTTAAGTTTCTGTTAAGATATGTGGAGATGCAGTGGATGCTGAGTGCACCTGTTTGATTGGATCAGATTGTACTTTTGAAGAAAATCTCAAGAGTGTGTGAATTGTATCCCTCCTGGGTGAAACCACATTGTAAGATGCATCCATCTGCTTGTAGATGTTCTAGTCTGAAGGATCCATCAAAACATGGGTTGTATCTTGTTGGGTTCTCTGCATGAAATGCTTTGCTCTTCAAATCCTCCTGTGTTGGGTTTGCAGTACTTAGTTGGACGTGCTTGCAATCATAGAGCTCAGGGAGAAATAAAAATGGACTGGTTTGGGGGCAAGTTGAACAGCGCTCCAATCTCTGTTGGTATTAGCTGTATTTCTGCTGATCATAATGAAAGTTCAGGCACTTAGCTTTCATTTAGATAGGTAAATTTGTGTGCCTTACTCTGAATATCATACAGCAGCAATATGGTCAACTTGCAAGGAGCAAAAAATTAGGATAATAAAATGAAGATGAAAATTAACAGATTTTTCATCTGTAGGACTATCTAGGCACTCCCTTAGTGAGGCTGAGGGACCTCTATCCCTCATTTTTAAGAGCAGGATAAGCAGTTGTTAGGAAGCATTTGGATGTCGTTTGTTTTTTCCCAGGGCCAGGAGATCTACAAGTAGATGACCTTGGATAGTCACCCCTGCTTGCTTCTCTGAGGTCTTCATACATTGTCTTCAACACCAAACTGACTCACAGGAGGTGCAAGCTCCAAATCTCCTAACACACAGCACCCAAAAAACCCCCACATTTCTAGGCGTTACTGTTTCATGGTGTAATAAATAGACACATACCTTCTTGGTTACTCAGTCTTTATAGCTTTACAGCTTAAATCTGAGCTTTGTGTTGAAAAATCTGCCCTTTAGTCACTTCCTGACTATAGATGAACAGGGTTTTGGGCAAGAGCAGCCTTGCAGTCTCTATACATGGCAGTCACTCCCTTCTTTCCCATGCCCTCTTGCCTATTCCTGCTGCTTTCCTGTTTTATTTCATTCCAATTTTATTACTTCAGGCATCAGACCTTTTTTTTGTAACCGTCCCATTTTCGTCTGACAATGTGTTGTCAGCTCTGGTCAACAGGTGTCATCAGTAGATGTCTGGTTTTTGAGCCAAGGTTATGATCTACAGCAAATGACAGAGCTTTCCTACTCTGAGCCATTTAACAGAAGGCAGTTGTAAGATGTTATTAAAAAAAGAAAAAAATGCGAGGGAGTGGGAAAATTCACGTGTTCAACAGGCAACAAATTCTGACATTTCATTTGTCCTTGAAGAAAATGTCGCTGAAAAATGCTTTTCCCCCTAAAATTTTTGGAACCTTTGAAGATTTTCAATTAAAAGGCCAGATCCCTTACATATTTTTTCCTCTTTTACTTATGCATCTTGTGAATAAAAATGTCATTAGCATTTAAATTAGCATTAAGTGTCTTAAACATTTTTGTAGGTATCTTCTAAGTCCCTTGTGAGGCTACCTGTGGACTGTAGATTGAATAATACAAGAGCAAAAATATTTTTTACTATCTTAACATTAACCTAGAATGTTTTGAGGGACATTTGCTACTATGCAAATTGATTTTTACTTATCTTAATGAAAGATTTTCTTTTTATAATGACTAGTGGAATTTTTTACACATTTTTGACACACCTCTCAGTGAAAGAGCTGCTTATTGTTGGTCTTCACACACTTTTGTTTATACTGGGTTATGAGGTTTCCAGTACAAGGAAGCTTCTCACCATGTGCCTCTTGTCTCCATTCAGAAGTTTTCCCTCCAGTTTACCAGTTAGAGAAACCAAGGATGTTTCTGGTGATATCTTGACAATTATTCACCTTCCAAAGGAGTTGCAGCTTCTGTGGAAAACCATGACTATAAAGAAAAATTCTCCTGTCACTCTTGCTGGTATAATCTCATTGGTCATGAAAATAAATTTTGAAAATCCATACAATTAGTAAAATCAAATAAGACTAAGAACATCCATGAAAACAGCTTAGTGTGAGATCCTGTACCCTTCATGATGCATATCCATTGGGAAACCTACTGCTTGATAATTTTTGTCTTCAGAATATATACATTGGGAAAAACACCATTTGAAAAGCAGTTTTGTTGAACAAGTTGGAACAGAAATTTGCTGTATTGCTCAACACAGTCTGCTGGATTGTGTGGGTACAAGATAACATCTTTAAAAAAATAGAAGCTGTCATCAATTCAGTAATCAAGAATGAGTCAGAGGGAGGAATAGGGAGAGCCCAGTGAGCAGACTAGAAGCCAGTCAGAGAGTGATTTATTTGAGTTTAAAACCACCTTTTCTGAGCCTGCTTTGCCTTAGGCCAACACAATAATCCTAAGAAATGCCCTAAAAAATAATCACCTAAGTTGCAAAATGTAAGTAGTAATAGTTTTCAGAACAGTAACAGTATTCGCTAACTGTACAAAGTTCAAAAGTTTGATTTGTGGGTTTCCCATGTTGTAATGGCCACTTTTTATTGTTGCGGCTTCCCATTATCTACATTTTTGCGGTTTGAGAGGTGTTGTTGCTTGCAGAGTCTGGTGCCTGGAGAGTGGACGTAAACATGGGGGTCTCTGATAAATTGGCTTCTTCCGGCCAGGATTTGTCACCTAATAGATATTCAAGGCCAGGCTTAGTTCTCCTGGGCTATCCTGGTGTGTGAAGAGATGGGCAGTCCCAATGCTGAATGTTAGCCTGCAAGGTTTTGTCAGAGCCCTGTTAAAATGAGTGATGCCATTTAACCTCCCAGCAAGGTTTTGAGTTAAGAGAGCTGCTTCTGTTGTGTACACTTCAGCAGATGTTTGGGTTAGTCCTTTCCTTTAAACACCATTTATCCGATTTTCTTCTCTGATGTGATTTGTAACCCACCACAGCCACAAATCCAAGATTTGCCCAGAAGAGGGAGCTTCTCCAAAGTGCTGCAGGCAACCAATGCTTGTTTCCATCAATGGCTCATCATCATTTTGGAGTACTTGAAGCATTATTCAACACTAAAAAAAAGAAATGGTTGTTTAAAAATTACTATAATGTCTGCATTTATTGGGGGATAAAAGTATTAATTGCTTATAATCTGTTTCCTGCTAGGAAAAAGGTGCCAAACTTTATTATGTAGTTAGAGTGTATGCTTTTAATGCCGGTGGTTACAGGTGAATTTTTCAGGAGCTGTTACAGGTAAATAATAAATAACAATTTGTGCAGGTCAGAAGCCTTCTTCCTTGTGGCTTTGCTGCTCTTACAAAGCAGTTCACAAAATTTTAGTACTGCTGAAGTGGCATAAAATTAATAATGATTATCATCATTTCCATTGCAGATCTGTTTGACTTATGGACATGGGCTCTACGTGAAGGTAGGTTATAATGGAAAGCTTTTTCTTTATCAGTGCCTGTAGAAGAGTTCTCTGAGCAACATGTCAAAGCCATGCCTTATTTCAGTTGACAAAAATCTTGAATTCTACCATTCTCTGATATGTGAAAGCTGCATAATGAATAGAGAAATGAAAGCTGAAAGGTAAGTGAATAGATTTCTACATCCATCACCTAGAGTAGCATTGAACTTTGAGAAACTTCCTCAACACAGTAAAAATGTGGATTGCTTTTTTGAACTCAGTAGATGAAAAACCACTGTTTTATTGAACATGTTAATCTGGGAACCAACAGAGACAATAGAAACTGAAGTGGACAGAAGGATGAGGGGCGTCATGCAGAGTAAGGTGTAGTTAAACAGGGATAGCAGAGACATGGGTGGATTGAATAGAGGCCTGGTCTTCCATGTATTCTGTTTCAGAGAGAAGGTTAAATATGCAAGGCAGTATTGGTAGGAAGATAAGCACGGTGGTAAGGCAGAAAAGGTGGTTCAAAACACCCTTAGTGCCAAACTGCTTCCCACATCTGATGACAAGCATTTAAATCTTCCAGAGCAGTTGTATTTTCACCAACTGCTGGTCATGGAAACTTGCTCATATTTTTAAAGCCTGTCTTGCCTAATTCTGTCTTGATGAGGAGACCAGTTCAGTTTTCCTCTTCAACCAACTTGGACTGTATAGCTCTTAGATTGTGACTCAGAAGGCTGATGCTGCTTCATGATTTTGAAGTTACTAGCTAATGAAAGAGCAAAAGTTGCTCAGAAGTCTTGGATGCAGCAGCAATAAAGCATTTATCTGAAATGACTAAATGTAATGCTGACGTTCCATCTTGTGTTTTCACAGGTTTATAACCGAAATGACAGGAGTGGCATGTTGTCTCATCCCAGCAGCCTAGTCAGACAGAAGCGAGAATGGACAGTCCCTCCAGCTTTCATACGGGAGGAGGAGGACAATTCCTATAAGAATCCAATTGCTAGAGTAAGCCCAGAAAACAGTTAAATATGCAATACACAGAAAAATAGACATGAACATGTAAAATAGGAGTGTGGCTTCCCTAAGCACATGCACGAATATTTCTTTTATTTTAAAGGACTATTGAATACAAGTTGACAAATTTCCTTCTGTTTCCTTTAATTTAAAGCCTGGTTTGGCTCAGTCACTCATCTTTTCATAGCCCCATTTTTTCATAAAGCTTTTGGGGAATGCAGTATCTTTGAGATTTTTCACCCCACCAGCCATACCCAGCCATACTGGGATTGACATTGGAAGGTGAGTCCCAGATCTGCTGGCGGTGACTGGGCAGAAGGATGTACCTGGAGCATGATTATGTATTACTAGTCGTTTAGGAAACAGAGTTAAAAATAACCCAGGGGTTACCCTTTGTGGAAGAGTGGTATGTGTCTGATTCAGCACCAGTGTTGAAACCTGAATTGACCACTCCTGCCACTTCAGCATATAAAATGACTGCAGGTGGTGGCAAGCTGTTGCCCTCTGCTTGGGCTGCTCTTTGATGGTGATGCTGGCACAATGCACACTACTCCAGATGTTTTGAATATCTGCTGACAGCATAGAAAGGGTGTAATCTCTAGTCTCTCCAGCCTTTTCTATGTTCATCTCCAGGTCTGACCTTTTTTCTTCCACACTATCTCTTCTCCAGTCCTGCTATATTTGCTAGCTTAGGTCTGACCTCCCAGGTCAGCTCCCCCAGATCCAGATGTTTCTCATCTCCCTGCACCAGATTATCAAACAGAGCATGCAGCCCTTCCAGCATTTATTTCTACATCTCCACAGTCAGAGGAGTGCAGGGAAATAAATATGCAGCGTGTTAAATATTTATTTTTGTTTGTTCATTACAAGGTAGAAAAAATATTTTGTTGCACTTTTAAATGTGATTTTATTTTACTGAGTGCTTTTTAATTTGTTAAATTCCTACTAGATACATTCAGATCTTGAAGAAACAGGAATAGTAGTAACTTACACTATATCTGGTCAAGGAGTAACAGAACCCCCTTATGGATTATTTGTTATCAATGGAAAGACTGGTGACCTGAACATAACAGGAAGGGTGGACAGAGAAAAGACTCCAATTCTTCTTGTAAGTTGAAAATTAATTTTTTTCTTTATAGATCTCCTCCTGTCAATTTTTTTATTTATTTTCTTTAAATATGTCTGTTTGCAATAATACATATACAGTAATTTCATGCCTATAAGGTGCACCCTTTTGACTAGAATTTTGATCAAAACCTGGAAGTGCGCCTTATAGTCCAGTGTGCCTTATAGTCATGAAAATACTGTATATGGTGTATTTCTGGATATTTGTGTATAGCTGCTTGTATTTATAAGCATATGTAATAAGCTTTTATAATATTTATTCTTTGTTACATATAATGGGTGGATTTCTGGTTTGCATTTGTGTTTGGATGTATGACAGTCAGTCATTGGATTTGTTTATTGTTTCTGTCTGTATTATCAGGTCCGAGGCCACGCACTAGATAAGAATGGGGCAAAACTGGAAGAGCCGATAGACCTCCCAATTAAAGTTGTGGATATAAATGACAATTTTCCAGTGTTTTCACATGAAGTTTTTGTTGGTTCAATCGAAGAATTAAGTGAAGCTGGTAACTTCATTGTCATTTTTTTTCCTTTTAGTTTTTCTCAAGATATGCAAGGGGACAAGTGCCTATGCATTTGGAGCAGTACACCTGCAGTAACAAAGGCACATTCTCTTGCTGAGATAAGCTAGGTTATCCAAGTTTTTTATTCAAGGCTGGGCAGTGTTGTGTGATTAAGGGAGAGCATCCCCCTAGGGGCAAGAAAGAACATTATTTCCTCTTGTGGCATCTTTGGTTTGTTGTCAAAGCTACCACAAATCCAGGAACCAGAGTTCTTCTGCAGGAATTGCACAGGAAATGCAATCTGCCTTCTGCCCTAGTAGTCGCAACCTATTTGGGAGGGATTTCACTCCGCTGTCCTCATCCAAAGCCCTACTTTATTTGTTGGCTGGGGGAGGTAGTTTGTTGGTAAGCGCTCATGGCTGTGCCATAACCATTGAAGAACAAGTTAATGGCCATTTTACTGTGGACATCAGTAAACATAAGAGCATAACAGATTATTTTCAAGAAGATTAGAAAAGCTGGAATAAAACAACCTAATAAATACCTGGCACTGTGTCTGTTTCAATGTCACTATTATCTGAAGAAACTAATTATTGCCCATCCGCTTGGATGAGGTCTTGAGTAACCTCATCAATCTTTCAAGTCAGTAGCATATGTAATGGCTCTTGGCATGAATTCCAGCTAATGTTAAAAGTTAGGCTCTGGATGCTGAGGTATACCCTCTTCCAAAGGACAAAACCCCCCCGCCATAAATTATAAGGGGATTGCACCATGGGTACCACTGCGTTTATTGAGTGAAGCTGTTGGAGGGCATCAATGCAGAACAGTGGTTTTAATTATGTTCAGGTAAATGAATAATTAGTGCTCTCTTTAGAAAAATGTGAGGAAAATGTAGCTTGTTATTCAAAAGCTTGTACTTTCTGCTCTGCTTGGTATCTATGTTTTTCTGTCAGAATTACTGAGAAAATTTAACTTGTTTAATTTGTGCATTGAATTCTATAAGTTACAGATGTGTGAATATGCTGTTTGCTGGCTAGAATATATACTTTTAACATGTACCTGCTGGGTTTAAGAACACTGCTTCAACTTCATGCATTAACTAAAGTCAAGAGCATCAGAAAATTGTGCAGTGCATCTAACAAAATGCTCTTATCTTCAGCATTACAGTAAAGATATATACCAGTGCACTGTGGTGTAAACAAGTGCCATATTTTTGTTTGTGTTTTCCAGGTACAATTGTAATGAGGATAAATGCAACTGATGCAGATGAACCAAATAATCTGAATTCCAAAATTGCTTTCAGGATTGTTTCCCAAAGCCCTAGCGATGCATTCAGCATGGATAAGAATACTGGCGAGGTTCGAGTAGCAAAAATAAACCTTGACAGAGAGGTAAAAAAACCCTCCAGTTACGGCGTTTGTTAGTAGTGGTTTTCTGGTGCCACCATTGTGTCACCCTCAGCCCTGCTTGCAGGGTGAAGAGCTGGCCCTCTTACCTGTCTTAACTTCTCTTGGGATTAAAGCTTTGCCTGGCTGATGCATGCTTTTCAGGGATTGAGAGAGGAGTCAATGGGATAAAATCTGTATCCCTGCCATCACCTCCCTATGCCAGCACCAGCCCAGTGGTTGTTGCTTTCTGTCCCTCCTGTGCAGCCAGGGCAGCAGGTACCCAAAAAACGGCGTCATTTCTTTCTGTTGGGGAGTGTGTAGCAAAGATAACTTAGATCCCCACCTGCAAAGCTGCTGGTTGCACCTGGATTTTTGTAACCTGCCATGCAAATCACGGTGCAAAGAGTTAGGACAGGTGCTACTGTGAAACTGCACTGAAAGTCACATATTACCAGGGACATGACCTATGCTTGCAGGGCTTTTCCTGGCCAGCAGATGGTGGTGGGAATGCTAGCTCTGTGGCTGAGGCATGTGGCTCTGCCTCTGGCTGTGTCCTGACATTCAGGTGTCACTGGTCCTGTCCCTGTTCATGGCCACTGGAATTTTTTACTTTGATATGTAAGTAGAGTCTGACTCTGTGTGAAAGATGTGAAAGTCCCCTATCCTTGTCAAAGCCTCAGTTCTACTCCAGCAGAATCTGTCAAGGCACTTGTGTCCAAGATTTACTTCTAGCTAGAGAGGAGTTACAATCGACCATAAGAAACATAACCAAAATAAGAGATCATATAGCAATGGAAGAATGTTTAGCCTGGATTAAACACCTTTTTTTAACCATGACAGACACAAAGTAGCTACTCTTTGGTGGTGGAAGCAAAGGACCGTGGTGGTGAAGCAGGTGGGAATGCTGCAACATGTTCTTTAGAAATCAAGATTCTGGATGTCAATGACAATCTTCCTGTTGTTGAAAGTCATGCAGTAAGTACAATTATCACAATTTTTAGCATGTTCCTACACCTTCCAGTACCCCATGATGAGACATTGTGCAAAATTTCTTGCACTGTTGAAATGAGATAAACCATGACATCTTTTTAAAAGAGTGGATTTTGTTTTTTATTGCAGCTTGAAGGAAGCATTGAAGAAAACAGAGCAAATGTGGAAATTATGCGAATAAAAGTATTTGACAAAGATGAAGAGTTTTCTGATAACTGGCTGGCAAAATTTACATTTGTTTCTGGCAACGAGGAGGGTTTTTTCCAAATTGTAACAGATACCCAAACAAATGAAGGAATTCTGACTGTTGTGAAGGTAAGTATATATTTTAGAGATGCTACTTTAAATATTAGAATAATTTATCCATCTGTGTTGACAAATTCTTTTTATTCAGTCAATATGTAAAATGTGTTGATACTCCTTTGCCATATTTTTAATGCGTTCAGTAATTCAGTGCAAAATAATGATTTTGTCAAGCTTTTCCATTGGCATTCTATGTGATCTCAAATATAACTAGTAGGACTGAAGTCCCCAGACTTCCCTTGCCCTTTGGGCTGCAGTACTAACATGCTGTAAACTTCCATGTTTCTGTTTCTGCTGTCCTTGATGATCTCAGTATAAATTTCTTTCTATCCCCTGGCCACTGATAATGTTTCAGGTAACACTTGTTCCATGAGCCATGGGCTGCAGACTGTTTTGTGAATTTCCATGAACTGAAATTATGAGGAAAATGCTTTCCATTAATGGAAATGCCCACTTTATAATTTTCACTTTTTAGTCCACAAGAACTGAAGATGCATAATGCCCTAAGCACCTTTTCTATTTTTTTTTTTTCCCCTGCTTGGGTTTCCCTATCTGAAAACTGATAATTATTTAAAAAAAAATTTGATCATTATTAAGTGAATTATTTGGTTTAAAAAGTAACAAACCACAAATTTGGAAGAGCCAAGTAATTGAACATGGATTCACTGAAAGCACAGGCAGAAACTTAAATTAGTTTAATTCAATAATATAAAGCCATACTTATGGTGTTATCCATTAAAAATGAGTGAAAGTAGCAGGCTAACAAACTTCCTCCCACTGTAGCATCCTTATTGCTTAAATATTCCTTAAATATTTGCATCCTTATTACTTACATAAGGATGCTATAGTATTATTTAAATATTAAATGTAAGCATGTTGTCCAGATATTATATTCTGAATGTTTTTGTATTATTTTCTTTATTGCTGTAGGAGCTGGATTATGAAAAAATGCAGAGCCTAAACTTAGGCATTGTTGTCACAAACAAAGCAGAGTTCCACAAGTCGATTAAACCCAGTTACAAAGCAGAAACAATTCCAATCAAAATTAAGGTGATCAATGTGTGGGAAGGCGCTGCGTTCCCTGGTGGCACAAAAATTATTGAAGCAAGTGAGAAACTGCAGATAAAGCAGGTTATTGGACAGTATCAAGCCTATGATGAAGATACGGGGAAAATCTCAGAGCACATTACGTAAGAATTTTTTTATAACCACGAAAACTATGTCAGAAGTCATATCTTATTGTCAAAATTAGCATGTTGAACCAAAATAATTTCAAAGGCAATAATTTTCTGCTAAGTATAATTCACGCCTTAAACATCATCATGATCTTCAATATTCTATTATGCAGAAAACAGGTGATATGAAAATCTTCCTTCTTTTGTTGTATATGGCGAGACATGAGTGTTTGGGCTGAAGTTGTCTGTGTTTGCATGATGTGTTTGTCATACCTGCCTACTTTTGAGATTAGATTTACCAATCTGATTCCATTGTCTCCAGTAAAATTAGGAAGGAATGTGCAGAAACATTTAACAGTCAGACAGAAAGGGTATAACACAAATATCTCTGCATTTGTGTGCTTGGGTTTTGAATCACAGCTTTTCAGCTAGAATGTTACATTTAAGCACCACCATGGCCTGTACAAATGGTGCACAGCAGAGTTGTGCACCCAGGGGCGGACCCCTTTCCCCCATGCCTGTAATACAGTTTTTTGTGGATATCTAATGCTCAGCTTGTGCTGGGAGTGCAGAAGGAGGGGAAGGGGATAGTACCCAGCAGTGCAGCTCCATCTCCTGTTCCAGCCTCACTCCCTGATTGAACTTTCTATAATGCACCCATACCTAAATGTTTGATCTAGAGAGAAAAGCAGCTCTCAGCATTCAGGATAGGTTTATAGCTGTAACCAATTACAGTGGCAGGAGCATCAGACCTCAGACTAAGGGATTTGATCTGTTTTAAATGGCAAGTAAACACACTGTGAAGCTGCTTTTTCTACTGATGGTTGTTTTCCTTGGTATAAGTGTGTCCATCTTTGATTTTCATCAGATACATGAAAGGAAAAGATGCAGCAAACTGGGTCACTGTAGACTCAGTCACAGGTGAAATCCGACTTGCTAAAAATCTTGATTACGAATCACCTCACGTAGTAAATGGTACCTACACTATCACCATGTTGGGTGTAACTACAGGTAAGTTCAGAGGGTTTTGTTTTCACACAAATTGGTTTGTTTGCCTATCTACGAGGGTAGTTGGTTTAACCTACCCATCTCTAAAGTTTGACACCAAGTATTCAAAGGAGACACACGGGCAACTCATTTTTTGGAATGGGTTCCCAAGGTAATTGTTTCTCCCCTTTGACTAGATGGAGGTGAACTATAAAAAATTTTCAGACATAGGTCTGATATGAAACTCTATTGTCAAGGGAGTTTCCAATATCTCAATGTGCCTATCACCAGACTTCGCAGTCCTAAGTTTTCTTGACTTCTAAGCAAGACTCTGAACTTCTTTTGTATCTAAGTAGAATTCTTGGTTTATGATCTGCATGTTACTGTGTAACCCTACAGGAATTTTTTTTTTCAAGTTAAAGTCATAAAAAAGCTTGCCTTCAGAAGAACTTTGTGAATATATTTATTAACAGTGGGAATGAAGCACTGCTTTCCTAAGCTCCAGGGAGATCTCTTTCAACTTACTTCAGCAATGTTGGTATTTTGGAAAATACTAAGTGTTTTGGGTTTTTTTTATTTTAAGGCAAATTTTTGTGCACAAATCAATTTAATTTTTAATATTTTAAATTCTTAGATTCCCCAAGGAAAACAATCACTGGCACAGTCGTCATTCAAGTTCACGATGAGAATGATAACTGTCCAGTTATTGTGAACCCTGTGCAGACTGTGTGTTCAGATGCAAAATTAGTTGATGTTACAGCTCATGACTTGGATAGTTACCCAAACAGTTATCCCTTCAGCTTTACTGTCATTGATGAGCCAGAAGGCACAGCAGAAAACTGGATAATTGCATCTGGAAATGGTAAGAAAATGTATTTTTAATTACTTTCAGTTCTTTGAAGTCCTAAGGTCATAATTTATTAATTTTAGTCAAACTGACAGTTTGGCTGAGTGAGACTATGGGGACCATATGGAGTCAGGAATTAAGACCATAATTCACATTCTGCTCCCTTCTCTCTAAAGGTTATAAAAGTTCAGACATGTCCTCTGGGATGTGTTGCCTTCCCTCAGCTGACCATCTTTGCCTGGCTTGATATACCCCATGTGTCAACACCAGGATTTCATGAATAATGCTAGGATCAAGCTATACCCATCTTCTCGTGGAAAACATGCTGTGATGCATTATCTGGGCATAGAGGATAAGCTGTCCACAAGCCATCAAGGTGTCCATGTGGCCAAAAGGGTGTCCCCATGTGTCCTGGGGTGCATTAGGCAGAGCAATGCAAGCAGGTCAAGGGAGGTGATCCTGCCTCTCTCCTGTGCTCTGGTGAAGCACATCTAGAGTTCTGTGTCCAGTTCCACCTCCTTGGTACAAGAGGGACGTGGAATTCCTGGAGCATCCAGACAGAGGACTGTGATGATTAAGGGGCTGGAGCACCTCTTATGGGGTCAGGCTGAGAGAGCTGGGCCTGTTTAGCCTTGAGAAGAGATGACTGGGAGGAGACATCAACATCTATAAGCATGTGATGAAAGGAGAGTGGCAGGAGGATGGGGCCAGGCTCTTCTTGGTGGTGCCCAGCAATAGAGGTAATAGGCAGAAATTGCTGCTCAGGAGGTTTCCATCTGAGTATGAAGAGGAACTTCTTTACTGTGCAGTGTGTTCCACACACTGGAACAGATTGTCCAGGGAGGGTGTGGAGTCTCCCTCACTGGAGATATTCAAGAGCTGTCTGGATGCAATGCTGTGCTATGTGCTTTAGGATGACCCTGCTTGAGCATAGAGGTTGGGCCAGATGCCCCACTGTGGTCCCTCCCAACTTTAACCATTCTGTGATCTTCTGCCTGGTTAGTCCTTGACACGACGAAGGCACAGGAGCAGGTATTTTGTTGGCTCCTGATCTCTGTCCATGGCCTACAACAGATTAATCTCTTCAAGACTGAAGCTGATTTTTTGTGTGTTCAACCTTTATCTATCCAGTTAATATGGATGCTATACAGGTAATTAGGCTGTCTTCTATGCTTAGTCTCTGGTCTTGAGAAATTTCACTATTATCGGAGGCTACAAGTGAGCATGGCTGCTCACTTACCAACATGAATTATTTGATAAAAATAAAAGCACATATACTGTAGCAGCAGCTAATGAGATTTAATTCTATTGCATTAGCTGGGCTCAACTGGAGGGGATTTATTGGAAGACTGTAACAGTTGTATTTTAGTTGGTTTGCAGGAATCCATTTTCTCTTTGCTCACTTCTTGTCTTTTTTTCTTTAACCTCTCTCTACTTCTGCCTCAGACACCAGCATACAGCTGGTCCCACAAAACCTGAAGCCAGGCAGAACTGAAGTTCCCATGCTGATAAAGGATTTCCAAGGGGTCAGCTGTGCTCAGCCACAGTCCCTGCAGCTGACTGTGTGTAAGTGTGCAGATGATGGTGTGTGCCAGGAGAAGTTTGTCGGCGGAAAGTCGGTGGGTCTGGGACCAGCAGCGGTTGCATTAATCATCTTGGCATTTTTACTTTTGCTGCGTAAGTAATTGCTTCATATTATCTCAGAAGCACTGCAAATGTGGTCTGCAGAGCATCAGGACAGAAACAGTCCAGCTCTCAGGTGTTATCATCTTGATACATTTTGTGTAAACTTCTAGTCTTGTGGGAAGTCATGGCAGATCCCCAGCTAATTTTGGTAATATCAGCACTACACCCTCAAAGGATTTCAAGCTTCGCATTTTAAAATTAATATTAACAACTTTTAATATTTGTTTATGGTGCAGTAAATAACAAGTGGGGAAGCAGTGAGGAATGCTTTTGGTATTCTGAGATGTCCCCAGGTGAACCCTAACTCTTCCTACTCAAACCACAGCACATTCTCCACTCTTTTTTGTCACTGCAGATTTACTGCCTTGCTCAGAGCTGCATGTGACATTGTTTTCTTTCATGAGATAAAATAAAAATATGAGTATTTGTAATTATGGTGTAGCCAGGTGTAGCAGTGCTTCATTTAAACTCCCAATAGTTTATTGCTTGTGCTGGCAGCAATCTAACCGTGATAAAACAAAATTCATGCCACAGGAATAATATTCTCTGCTTTTGAAACTGGGTTATTTTGAGTCCCCCAGGCAACACCCTAGGCATGTCAAAGGAGTGGTGAGGTAGAATTTACATGATGTCATGTTGTTATCTAGTAGTAAAAGAGGAGGAGTTAGAAATGCTGAGGTTGTACAGTGATAGCCAGGGCTTGGAACTGAGATATTTGATAGAAGTATGGTTACATACACATGTGGCCATCTGCAGGATTCAAGCCCTGATGTATTAGTTGTCAGTTTGCTCTCTAGGAAAATGGCCTTGGCATATGCTTCTAGGAAATGCCTTGAATATTTGGGAGCCTGTCTTGACTCCTCGCCAGCCCTCATACTGATCACTAGCTCATTGAAAGTACAGTTGGGTGTAGGAGCTGGCCAAACTCACAGTGGCTGTAAGTATGCTAAGGTGCTAATAACCTCACTGTTGATAGCAATGTTCTGTTTTCCTACAGTTGTTCCTCTGTTACTGCTGCTGTGCCCTGGTGGCTTGGGAGCAAAGGGATTTGGTGGAGCCAAGACATTTGCTGACATACCAGACCACAGTGAAGCGATGTTGCGTCAGTGGAACAGTGAAGGAGCAGCTCCTGAGGAGAAGGCATGTATTCCTAGCACCCTTCCCTTTCATTTCTAGCCCAGTGTTCAATTTGGCACCTGGGGCCTCTTACACACAACAGGCAGATTTTTCAAAGCTCTACAACAGATTTTAACAACACATGAATGTTAATTAAAATTAACCTGTGAGGCTCAGTGAACGATGTATAGGAGATGACTTCTACCAGCAGCTGTAGGAAAAGCAACCATACCACTTAAATCCCAAAATATAGGTAAAGCAGTCAAGCAAATGTTGATCGTATCTGAACAGAAGATAGGCTTTGGGAAAGGCTTTGAACCAATACAGAGTGAAGCATTTGCATTTGCAGGTCTGGAATGCTCTGCACCCCTTTGGGAGCATGATAAAGCAAAATATTTATATATATATATATATATATATATATATATATATATATCCCAAAATATTGGGTTATAATGCTGAGCTTCCCTTCATTGGTTTAAAATTTCAGACTTTAAAACTAAAGTTTTAAATTAATTCTCTGTGTATTTACTTTTTCAAACAGAGGAAATTCCTTAGTACAAAAGAAAAAGGCAGAAAAAGGTGCAAGTCTGCAGAGGGAACAGTAAATTCCAAGAGAAATTTGTTCTTTGTTGTTATGCTGCAAAACAAGGTTTTCAAAAAAAGGGCATGACACTGACGTGCTTTTGCCCAATAACAGAGAGAGAAGGTAAAAGATTTTGATTTATGGCCAATGCTCACACCAAATTCTTGTTGAAAGATAATTAACAAGGAGGCCAAACTGCTAGGAAAAAAGAAATGGCCAGGAAGCACCACAGAGGTGGCAGGCAGTGCATACTTCCTCTCTTTGTGTCTGAGGAAAACTGGGCAGAGTTTTTCTTGGAACAGCTGAGCTCCCTAGAGGTTTGCAAGCCCTTTTTTTGGTGGGGGCTTTTTTTTGTTTTGTTTTTTTAATTTTCAATCCTCTGAGTTTCAAGAAAACAATGATCTATGGTTCATTTCCATGAACCTTCTTGGCAGTAAGTTTGTGGAAGCTGCACCCTGTTTTAGGAGGCCTTTTACTCTTTGCAGTAACATGTATAACTGCAAATTCAAACAAGTTGTAAGGCAGCACCCTCCCTGTTCCCACCCAGCCCTGCTGCTGGTTTGGTGAGTTCCATGTGCTAGACTGCAAAGCTTTCATGTCACATCTTAATTTGTCTTATTTATATAGCCAGTGCTAAGCTTCATTACACCCACTGCACTTGGGAACCTGAAAGGAGGAACAACAGCAGCAGCAGCAGGAGCAACAGCAGCAGGAATGAGTGGAGAAGAAGTTGTAATAGGAGCAGGCAGCTCTGCCTCTCACACAGGAGAGCATCACAGCACTATTACCAGAGAAAGATGGGAAGAGCAGAGGCGTCTTCTTTCTGCTGCTGACTATGGAGCCATCATGGCAGCTGGAGCAGCTGAAGGCATGGCAGGTGTAGGTGGCAAGACAGCCGTGTCCGGAGGAGGAGTTGCTGTGGGAGCAGCAGGAGCCATGAGTGAAGAATTCTTACGAGACTACTTCAACGATGTAAGCATATATGACCCAAAAATAATAGTATTGTGGTGTTTACACTTAGCATTGTGAAATATCGTTCGTGTTATGACAGAAAGAGATGAGTAGATGTGTAGATATAAACGGTCCTGATATTGTGTGTGTGGAGTTGGGGGCATTAAGGATTTTTGGGTTAGCCACACATGCAGGACTTGGAGTGTGACAATGCTCAGTCTTCTTGCACTGAATGCTTGCAAGGTGTCACACAAATAGACCTTTCTCTCAAGGAAGGCATTTGTGGGTGGGATCCAGAATATTCAGCAATAGCAAAGGAGCTCCTTGCCCAGGAAAAAGCCCTGAGAAAGACTGTATGATCTAAATCTCAGGGATTTAAGAACATGAAACTGGTCTCTAGGGAGGCACCTGTGATTCATCATGAGTCACAGCTCCAGACTTTACCACAGAGCAGGTTTTTGAAAGATAAGCTGAAGATGTCATACACCAGTGGGTGGGACTGTATTTTCAAAGTAGGTGATGCAGTAAGTGGTGCTGACTTGTCTGTTTGCCCAGCAGCCTGGGGTGAAGGGCCATTCATCAAAAGTGTATGAGGCATGTGTTGCAATCCCCTTCCTTACTTTTCTATTGGCCTAACCATTGGCCAGTAGGTTGTTCCTACTTGTTGAAGCTATTTCTCTTCATGCTATGCACATCATTAGTCCTTATAGTGAAAGTTTGACTTCCGTGCGCCATCACCTGTACAAACAAAACATCTTCACACCATCCAGCTGGCAGCTGGTGTGGTTTTGCAGGGGAGTAGCTATGCAGATTTGAATCACTACCTCAGGCCAGGGAAGGATTTGAGCTGTAGGTATTTGCATGTCTCAGGGTGCTCTAGCTGCTGGTCTCTAGGGTGAACAGATAGAACAGTAGCAATCTCCTTTTCTTCCACTCTGTGTGACATACTTTAAGCATAACTGCCTGATGAAGTCTTCAGGAGGGAAGTCACACTCAGTATCCACGCAACTTCTGGAAGGTTAAAATATCTCAGACTCGGGGTGAGGAAACAGACAAGTAACCAAACCAAATAGTTTCAGCTGATTTTTGTGGGAGAATCTTGAATTGTGTATCTATTTCCAGGATCAAATGCAGATAAACATGCAGAGTCAAATTGGGTCTGGGTATATAGCACATTACAGAGATGCCTGAGCTAATTTGCAGTCCAGAACTTCAAATGTGGCAGGAGGGTGGTTCTGAACATAAGCCAGAAGCCATATTAGATGAAGCTGGTTCAGCAGGCCCAGAGGATTTGGCTGTCTTCACTTTTGGAGCTGATGCAAACAGATACTATTTGTGCCAGCACCACATCAGCTCCATGGCAATGGTTTTGGATTTAATGATCCAGTAAGCATCAGGTAGCCAGAGCTCCTGAGCCGTCCTTGTTGCCAGGTGGCCTGCATAGAGCCTAAGTATTTACATGATGGACTATGCATCCATGCTTTACCAATCCATTTAAGTTTTTTATTTCTTTCCTGTTGGGCATCTTGGATGTGATCCTGTAGTCTGCGCTAGTGATAAGAGCTATGGTAGGTGATAACATGTCAGCATGTACTCAGTAAATGTTTCTTTAAATGTTAGGGTACTCGCAGAAATGGTCTTGGTGTTCTCCCACAAAAACCTAGTTAGAGGTGAAGTTCATTCACTGAACTAAAACAATTTCTTCATGAATATGGAGCAGTATCACAAATGGTACATTTACTGGAAGGAACAGCAGCAGATGGTGATGGTATCCAAAGTCTTAAATATAATGTCAGATCTTTCTTCTGATCAAGTGTACTGTCAGGTTCAGACTAATTTCAAAAAAGAAAAAAAACCATGTTGGGTGCAGCCCTTGTTTGGTTGACAGTTTCTGTGGGATCAGTTAAATTTTTTATTTCTACCTTTTGGCCTAAGCATTTCTGATTTTTCAAAATTACTAACTCCAGATCTGGCATTAATGAACTCTTGCTTGTTTTTGTTTTCTGTCTGCAGAAAGCTGTCTCTTTTGCGGATGAAGATGAAGAACAAGCTGCAAAAGACTGTCTCCTGGTTTATTCCCAGGGAGAATCAGGCTCCCCTCACGGCTCTGTTGGCTGCTGCAGCTTTATTGAGGGGGACCTTGATGACCGTTTTCTTGATGATTTAGGGGAAAAGTTTAAGACTCTAGCAGAAATATGTATAGGTAGACAGATCAACATGAAAGAAGGTGGCTACAAGAATGAATCAGGTTCTAGTCTTAGTGAAGCAAAGTCACAGCTCTTAGATCAGCAAAATGCTTCCACCTCTGAACAAACCTTTGCCTCAGGCAGTGGTTTCCAGTCTGTCCCACCCATGCACGCAGGCAGTGGCACAGGAGAAAGCACCCTGTCCAAGGAGGTGGTCACAGAAACAACCTTTTCATCATCCCACTCTGGGCAGCACAATGCCCGGCACCTCCCTACAAGCCATGCAGAGAGCAATGTCACCATGATGGAAACATCCTATTCTGTGGGGGCTCCTGCCCGCTCAGCCCCTGTCTTTTTAGACCCCCAGTTTAAGGAGAACGTAGTGGTGACAGAGAGAGTGCTGGCACCTGCATCAAGCATTCAGGGGATGGCGCAGATCCCTGATTTGCCCCACGGAAGTAACGTGGTGGTTACAGAAAGGATGGTGAAGTCGGCGGGTGCAGGGCCAGGAGCTCTGACAGTTCAGGATCTGCCTGACTCGCAGTATGTGGTGGTGAGGGAGCGAGAGAGGGTGCTCGTGCCTGCTGCAGAGCAGGGCTTGCTCAGCTTCCCCGCTTCCAACGAGGAACACAGCACGGTGCTGAGTGAAAGGGTGGTGACGGCCTCGGGGCTGCAGAGCAGAGCTCAGCAGGCAGCAGGTGCCAGCTCAGGAAGGGAAGAGCACGCTCTGATCACAGACTCCCCACTCAACCTGATGGGCTCCGACTTACAAGGGCCACCTCCTGCCAGTGCCACACTGAGCAAGTCTTCCAGGGTCACCAAATACAGCACAGTGCAGTACACTCGCTCATAGCCTGGCTCCTTGCAGGGGTGGCAAGTGTCCAGCACCCTTCTGTCTGCATGTACCCTGCCTCAGGCTTTTCCACGACATCCAAATTTGCTGGTGCTTCCAGAATGACATGTACTCATTTGCACTAGTTTGTATAAATATAGATTGTATGACCAGGAGGCAAGTAAGGAAAACCGGTGTTAAGTTACACTGGCAGGGATGCTTTTGAAGAGGAAAGCTATGAGAAATACTTTTTTTTCCCTGGTTTGCTATTTTTCTTACTGCTTTTTATTATACAGATAGTGTAACAACACCACATAACCAGAGCTGCCTAATTATGGGAAAACAGGAAAAAAGTCTCCAATCTAGTGATGGGTAGTACCCTGCAAAGCACAAGTAAAGTTTTTGAACTGCTGTTGAGTGAATCTGAAGTCCTCCATTGAGGCGAATCAGTTTCCCATTGTGTGTTTGCCATTGCATTGTGGGCCATGGTAGCTCCTCCTGAGCCTTGCTAGGAAATGTTCCTGAGAAGCCCAGGCCACCAAAGCTAGTATGCTTCCGGGGCAGGGGTGTGTTTATCTCCTGAAGGGATGTCACAATTTCAGGTTTATCAGAATTTGTAACTTAAGAAATCAGTGCTTGCATTTACCGTAGCAGTTAAAGAAAGCAAGTAGTAAAAAAGCTGAGAACTGCAATTTTTTATTACCTCAGTCTAAAAGTTCCATTACTTGGTGTGGGTCTACACTGACATAGACAAGAAAGCATTTGCATCATGTACATTTTCCACTTCATTTAACTTGTGAGGAACAGCCAAGGCTTACCTTAGCCTTAGAGCCAGAGATTCAGCCAGTGGTTCTGTCAGCAAAGTTTATGGCCCTTGGACATCTGTAGGATCCTATTTACAGGTGTGAGTTCACAGACACAGAAATCAGCCTTGTGTATGTCTGGTTCCACTAGTTTCAGTACCAGAGCCTGACCGGCTGGGATAGTGCTGTGTAATAACAGCTTCCCTTGGCTTTGGCAAGACAAGAGGAAGCTCCTTGTAGCTCTGCAACATTTGAGTTTACTTTATTTCCTTGAAGTTTATGTGGTAAAAGCAGGAGCCAGTACTGCACTGTTTGGCAGTATGTATATATGCACATGTAAGTATTTTTATGCCATTTGGAACATTCTGAAGTTAATTTTATACAGGAAAAATTGTCTTATACTCCTCAGAGGCGTAGGTAGAGTCTTTATCTCACAGCTGTGAAAACAGCAAGTTGGTCATAAGGTAATGCAAATCACGTGGACCTGTCTCCATCTCCTGGAGTTTTCCTGCAGCTACAGTGTTGTATTTTCCACTGTTGTGTTCTACCTTTGACTAGAAATGCTCTCAATGTGTTTAGTGTTACTAGTAGTAAAAAACCAAAATTGCTTCAAAAACATAAATACATAAATTAGGAGCCAAGGGTGTTCTCGACCATGACAGATGGGCCATTACATAAATGGACTAGTATTTCCAAACATATCAAACTCCCTGCTTGCTTGGACCTATTGTTTATTTGTCTCTTACACTACATTTCAAAATAATGTATTTATTTCTAAGCAAGCCTGCAGGTCCAAGTGGTCACCACTTTTCTGGCTTTCTAATAGAGTATTTTAGTGGTTTTATACAATCTTAAAATAAAGACCTCTACTGTATTTTTTTTAATTATTCATTCAAACACCTACCCCAGTGAAAACACTGGCTTTCCTATTGCAAATAAAGAGTTTAAAGATAGAATAAGGACTGAGATTTGCCAAACAGCTTCAAAGAGTATGTGAAAGATGCAGATGTATAAAAAGTTGATGTCCTGCTGTAACTTAAAGATTGTGACAAAAATGTGAATTCTGCCTTGTGGTTAAGTGCACTATACTCTGTACTAATTTGATGCAAGAGAACAGCATCCCCTCTGTAGATTTACTGGGCTTTGAGTCAAACCCTTCAAATCATTTTATGCTTCCAGACACCATGGCATAAAAGAGTCTTGGTTTTATAACGTGTTAAGACATGCAGTTGTTAACATCCAGAAGAAGATGTAAGAGTGCAATGTTTGTATATAAAACTTCTTTCACAGAACTGCTTGTAAAGAGTCTATTTGAATAGATTCGTTAAAAGTGAGTCTCCATTATTTGACTTAGTGTTGTACCAAGGCTGCAGCTGCTATCGGCATATCAGCATGTGTTAGTGCTGGCAGAACATCCATCAGATTAAGTCACTCACCTCTAATGGAGCTGTGTTTTGTAAACGATAGTGACTGGTGGAAGGAATGGACAGACCCAAATTAATGGAAGTTCCTGGTTAGCATCTGACTACTAGATAACTCCGAGAGGGGGACTAGCCCCAGACACTTATCTTTGTGAGTGATGCCTTGTTGTGACTTCAAAAGGAAAAGCAAAGCCTGTAATTTTCTTATCTAAGAATAATAGAGCACAGTTATGCTGAAATGCCAGCATGACAGGGATTATATCCATGCTGCTCTTCTGTGATTTGTGTTACCTGTGAATCCTTGTTAAGTATGTTGGACTGTACAGGTATGAGCCAGCCTGCCACAACAAGGATGCAGCCTATGTCCTGGATACCCACAAGGAAGAATTTCTGTATCTTCCCTCAGTGTGTAGATGGAGCTAGGTTAGACTTTGCAAGACAGTGCAATCTTTTCCAGGCTCCATTCTTTCCTGGGAATTTGATCATAGTCCCCCAGCAAAGGTTTAAAGCTTGTCAGGGTTATCAGCTGTAAATCAGTCTTTAGAAGTTAAGTAAATCAGTTGCTATCCCTAGGAGAGTGATGATAAGTGTTTATGGCCTTGAGGCATCTCAAAAATGCATCACTTCAGCGTGCACTGCCGTGATGGAGCTAGTGGTGCTGGCTATCTCCTCTGCTGGCCCCTTCTCCTTCCTGGTGGCCTTTGAGCTTCCAGGGAGCTCAGAGTGCATTGCAGCCATTCCTTCTTACCTTATGTGCAGGAAGGTTGGTCCCTGCCTGCTGCTAGTGCAAGCTTTCAAAGCACATAGAGTTTGTATTGTTTCAAGGTAGCTTTTCAAGGCCCAAGCGCATGGAGAAGCAAGGCATTGGGGGTTACTGAACACACAGAAATGGCTTCCAGACATGGGAAAAGCTGAGAGCCCTGTTAGCAAAACCTTCCACAGGCATCTTTACTGCTGCTACAAAGATGGGTACTGGATGGCAAGGACTTTTGGCATGGTCCAGGAAAGGCTTGGTGTCAACAGGACAGCACTCACATGAGGCAAAATGATGGATTGGATGACTGGATGAGGAGAAATGGTACTCTGCGTTCTTTCCCTGCATGGACAGCAATCACTGATTTTAAAAAAAATATGTGGGGCAGGGCTCTGATTGCCCGATAAGCCATTCCCTGTGCCCCAACCCTCTAGTAAGACTAGTGAGAGTTACTGCCACGAAACAATTGCAGAAATGTAGCCAGTGTGACTCTTGAACCACACAAAGTGGTTGCAGTTTTCAGCTCCCAGTTTCTCCCTGTGGCCTCACCCCAGGAGCCAACACTGCAGGTGGTCAGGTGTCCCCACGCATTATAAGGCTCAGCACCCTGGCAGCCAAAATTCAAATGCAAACCTGTTCCCTATTGCATGGGGCTGGGATGTGGGGAAATTATCATTTTTACAGCTACCCATTCATGGAGCCACAGAGGCTATAATGAATGGGGGCATGACAGTGGGGCCCACATCTGAAAATTGTATTCTTATGAAACTCTGGGCACTTTTTTTACATGTCAAATGGTGTAACTTCCAACATTATGTTGTATTAGTTAGGGAAGCCCGGAGAGAAAGAGATTCACACTGTGCAGGTATTCCCTCCCCTTAGTTCAATATTTTCTGTTAGATGCTGATGTGTAGGGAGTGATAGCACTGGTTTTAAAATTGCCCTGAAACTCATTTATTTGAAATATTTAACAGAAAATATCTTCAGCCATATGGTAGGAGTGCATCCAGAAGGTGCTGTGGACATGCTGGGGGAAAACCATGGCAAAGTTTGTTCTGCTAGGTGCTGGGGAAGCAGGAGGGTTTATAGCCTTCCCACCTCATCTCCAAGCTGGTTTCTGACCTACGTTTCAAATGTTTCATCAGACTATTTCTCTTAGATCTGTTATCTGTTATTTGCTAGAGCAAATAGAACTCAGAGATATCACGTCACAATGATTACGCAAAAAACCAGCATTGATTCCCTGGCTAATGATTATCCAAGATCTTTGGAGTGTGGCTAAAGTTTAAACCCTGGGGGAGAGCAGGAGTCTGAGCAGACAGTGCTGGTACCAGCTGACTTGTCTCCCCCAAGGCCTTGAATCCAGCCTCCCAAACAGCTGTGGGACATGGGATAGTGGCAGACACTGAGCTGCTGGGAGTAGCTGAGTGGCAGTGACATGGCACTGTGCAACAGAAGGGCGCAAACCCTGCGCTGGGTACCAGTGGCAGAGCTGTGATAGCTCAGAACCTCCATGCCAGCTGAGTGTTTCTGCCATCTTCTCTTACCACTCACTCTAGTCAAGCTGGTGCCTTCCTTGCTTCCCTAGACTTCTTTCCCTTACAAAAAGCTCTCAGGTTCCTTTCTAAGGCAGATATACTTTATTATTATTATAACTAACTATTGCCAATTACCTCTTTCTTGAAAATAAAACTAAAAGCAGAGTTTCCAACTAGAAGGGATTATGTACTTACAGCATCAGCTTTTAGATGGAGCCAATTTGTATCTCCCAGGTGCTGCATCTCAGCTGATCTATTACACACCTGTCAGTGGCACAGCTAGTACTGATGGGCAGATTTGCCCTGTGTGCCTGTTTTGTTGTTTATCATCCTGCATTACAGTTCTGTAACCAGCAAGCTTGATTTTTGCAACAGCAGAAAAGACAGAAAGCCTCTCACTCACTTGAGAGGTACTTTGAGAGTACCTCTCAGAACCCCAAAAGAGGTACTGTCAAAATAATAGAGCTGTTCCTTGTCATCTATCCTACCTTGGTTTCGTGGGAAAGAGGTGGGAGACATGAAATACAGATCCATACAAATATTTGATTTTTCATAGTCATGGTAACTTGGAGCTCTATATACTCTGCCTTACTGTTATAATATATTTTTCCCTAACACAAACAAACCAAACCATATCAGTCAGGGTTCTGTTCAGGTATCTCTTCAAGCAAGCCAGCAAATGACATTTAACATCAAATGAATAAAAAAAAATGCTTCAAATAGCCTTTTCCGGGTGGTGCTAGTAGAATTGGTTAGTAGTTGAGCTTCCTAGATTTTGGATAAATGGCTGTCACCTGAGGCAGATGAAATCCTTACTAAAGCAGGTAAACAAGCTGGGACAGATCTCAAGGACGTGTCCTGAACCAGGGATCATTCTCACACTCCCATTCTTTGAATTAATGAGCATTTAAATATTTGATACCATGTGAAGCAAGTCCAAACAGAGTGACCTTTCAGCACCCTTGATGTTAGTTAGGATGTTCTTATCAAAGAAAGGGAAGATAGAATGGAACTGAACAAGGACTCCTCTCACATGAAAATTCCCCTTACAACTTGAATAGAGTCAACCATCATTATAAACTCTAATAAATTTTCTTGTGTTACTTCAAAAGATTAGTTCAAAACACTTGTGAGACACACAGGTTTGTTTGGGATTTTTTGGGGGTTTGTTTTTGGGGGTTTTTTGTGGGTTTTTTTGGTTTTTTGGTTTTTTTGAAAGATAGGGTTTAAATAGAAAAATTGAGCTGCTTTTTCAATTGTGTTCTTTCAAATTCAAGAAAATTCCTGCAAACCAGTGTCAAATTAAAAGAAGATACAATAGCATAATAACAGGAGCTGGGAAAGCAGCTGTAGTAGAATTTGACTTGTAAATTAACCCAGGTCAGCATAGTTGGCTGTTTAAGGATTAAGGAAGTCTTTTGAAGGAGATATTTAAACAAACTTGCTGGTAAAAAAATAATTAACTTTGAAGGCACCCACTAACTTATAACAGGTATTTCAGTGTATCATTTTCCAAAGGATCTCACCCCTTTAGTGTGACCCCCCTTTCTAGAAATCACACTGATAACTTGTAGTGCATTCTGGCATCCCGCCATACTGCTTTTGGGTGGGATAGAACTGATTTTCTTCGTAGAGCTCCTGTGGTGCTGCTTTTCATTTATGACCAGAACGGTCTTGCTAACACAGGGATGGGTTAGTTATTGCTGAACAGCGCTTACAAAGTGTTGATGCCTTTTTATTGCTGCTCACATTGTCCTGTCAGCAAGCAGGATGGGGTAGGCGAGGAAGGGACTGAGCCAGGACACTGCATGCACAGTGCAAAATCCAAAGGGAAGGGCAGAGCATGATGCTGTCCTAGAGTGTCTTCACTTATTCCTCAGATATCTTAGTCAGGTTTTCCACTGAGGAGTATTCTGACCGATGACAAAAGAAGAATAATACTTTTGAAGCACATGACTGAAACAAAAATGTGATGTGGTCTGAGGAGCAATAAAATAATTTAAGGTAGAAAGCCTCAAAGTGGTGTGGTTCTGCTGTAAACACCATTTGAGGCGCTCCTATTGCATCAGCTAAAGTTTGAGATTAGCATGAAGGACAATGTGATACAATATGTGTCACAGTATCATGGAAGAAGAAGCTGGTACTTTTTTAATTGTTTCTGGAAGAGAATGTGCTGGATGTAATGCTTAGTCTGAGTTTACAAAAGTATCTGCTGTGTGTCAGGGGGAAATACTCTATGAGGCATGTTTGCTGCACTGGAAGGAATTTGTACCACAAATAAACCAGCAATTGGTACCACCAGGGTTCATTTCAGACAGAGCCTCCTTTGGAAGGCTCTGCCCCTCAGATAACCCCTCTGTTTCTCTCCCACATCTACCTTTTCCTGCTGTGCTCTACAGCCAGATTAAAGGATCAACAAGAACTGAAATACTCCACAGTGCCGCCTACTCATCCAGCAGACTGGGTGGTTTTTTTGTTTAGAGAAGTTGGAGTTTGACAATATCTATCTAAGTGCATTAAGTTTGTCTGCACAGCATTAGAAAATAAATCCAGACTTTCAAAGGGAAGGCAAATGGAAATCTGCCTTCAGCATATAATTTTTTGTTTACTTTGGTAACAGAATGATTTTTGGGTGGGATTTTTTTTTTATTATATCTGGCTCTGTCTGCCACCACAGATATGTTTCTGTATCACAGCAACAGAGGAATGGCTGACATTTTTCCTGGTATCAGTGAAAAGAAAATAAAAGAATTGGGTTGTTATCTTTATTACCAACAGATGACCAGCTGCTTCCCAGGAGGCACCAAAGGCAAAATTTCACAAAGCAGAACCATTAAATCTCTCCTTCATGGAATTACAGAATTGTTGGGGTTGTAAAGGATCTCTAGAGATCATCTACTCCAACACCCCTGACAAGTTGGGGTCACCTAAGGTAGGTTACACAGGAATGTGTCCAAATGAGTTTTGCACATTTCCAGAGAGAGAGACTCCATGATTTCCCTGGGCACCTGTTCCAGTGCTCTGCCACCCTCAATGCAAAGAGCTTCCTCCTCATGTTGAGGTGAAACATCTTGAGTGTTGGTTTATGGCCATTACTCCTTGTCTTGTGTCTGAGCACTGAAAAGGGTCTGGCACCATCCTCTTGTCACCTGTCTTTAAGAGATTTGTATGAATTAATGAACAGGCTGAGCAGGTCCAGCTCCCACACTCATCTTTGTGACCCTCACCGGACCCTGTCCAGTACCTCCTTGTTTCTCTTGCACTGAGGAGCTCAGAACTGAGCACAGCATTCCAGATGTGGCCTCACTAGGGCCGACTAGAGGGGGAAGATGATCCCCTTAACCTGCTGGCCACACTCTTCCCAATGCACTCCAGGGTTCCGTTGGCCCTCCTTCCGTGAGGAAAGCCACCGCATCGGAACCAAAACCAAACCCACAAAAACACAAGAAGAAATCATTTTCCTGGAAGGGGAAGAGAAGGCCCAGGGGTGTGAGGAGGAGGAGGAGGAGGAGGCGAGCGGTGCCTGGGGCCAGCAGGTGGCAGCGCCTGACCGCGTGTCCCTGCCGCCCGGGGATGGGGAGGTGACAAGTCGGGCACACCAGGCAGCCACGGACACCTCTGCACGAATGCCTCACCCCTCCAGCCCCGCTGCATCTGAAAGGTTTTTGGTTCGGTTGCAAACGCATCATTAGTGGCATTAAAATGTAACCAGCTGGGCTCAGTAAACATGGCAAGAGTGGACTGCAATACAGTCTCTCTCTTTTACTGCTTCCTTTCATGTAGGTGTCACATCCCTTCCAAATAATAATGATTTTTTCCAGCTTTGTCATTGATCTCTTAAATAGGATGTTCTCTGGCAACATATACCAACACATTCCTGCTTTCAAAAGACCAATCCCTTAGGACTCTCTTACAGCATTATTCTTTCAGAAGTTTTGACACATACTCTAATGAAAAGAGAAACAATACACAACCTCATTAATGGAAGTGCAGCCAAATAACAGTGCCCTGAGGGACCAGCACTCTAATCATCATGCTATGCCAGAACAACATCTCCATCCCCATTTCCATCACTGTTCTCAGCTTTTCATAGCTTTAACCTGAGCTCTACCCATGTATAGGTGATGAGTCAAACTACAGGAGGAGAAAAAAAAGCATCCCAGCACTGCAGTTCACAGTGTGATGGCTTCTGTATGGCTATCACTCCAAGTCAAAATGATCAGCCTATCAATGACATCTTTAGAAAGGAACCTGTTATGGATGTTGATTTTTTTTTTTTATCAGCAAAAATTAGGAAGTGGTTGATAAAAAATATTGCACAACATAGCCCAGGATGTCCCCTTGGAAAAAGAAAAATCTTGTTACGTGCTCTGCAATAAGGTATGTTTTCCACTACTTTTCCCTGTCCGTGCTTTATAGTTCTTCCACAGAAAGCAGTTTTTCTTTTATCAGTGCTTCTTTCTTTTTCCACCTCATTATTCTGGAAGATTTGTAAGAGGAAACTAAACTTGACCTAGGGTTAAGATAAGACTAGACCCTTTTTTGCCATGAAGGCACTGTTGTATTTGCTTCATCAGGGCTCTCTTGGTAGTTTCCTCAATATCTAGACAAGGACACCATGAGAGGTGAAATGAAATTTGTTTTCCTTGTGAGCAGATCTCAGCCTGGCATGAAAGCAAATATCATTCTAATGGCAGTTTCTGTAAATCACATCAGTCACATATGTAATGACAAGGTAAGGGATAAATTAGTCATCCTGTCATAACTGAATAGTCTGGCAAACAGCAAGGCTGACAGTCCCAGTAATTTACTTTTCATGGGTGCAAGCAATTTAGTTTCTGATAACTCTGGTTAAAGTTGGAATTTAGACTGTGGATGACTAACTACAAAAAGAGCAGGATGTCTGTAGGAATAAAAAGAGAATGCTCTCTATTTTTGAAGAGTGTTTTTCTTCCTTCCAGAATTACTTCAGACAAAGGGGCCCTACTTGATATTAGACAAAAACTTTTTTTTCTTTTTCTTTTTTTTTCTGCAAAAGCAGGCTGCTCATGGAGTCAGCAATCACAGGCTATATGTCACTGCTCAGAAGTACAAGCTGATTCAGGTGCCTGCTCACTTTTCTGTTTTCCACCATCACCACATGGCAAGTTTTTCCAGGCTCTTACTTCTGGAGTGATCCATGGGCTCTGCCATGATGAAATCAGTGCTACCTCTTCAGACTGAAATTCAAAAAAAACGTGTCTCAGATCCTAACGGATTCGGATGAGAAAAGAAAGGAAGTAACATCCTGTCCTCATCCAGGGTGCTCTGGGCAGCAAACGCCTCCTGCAGTTTGCCAATTCTCTTTGAGTCTGAAGGAGACCCAAAATATACATGGGAAAAATCTGTTCTGGTGTAGGGGCCACAAAGTGAATGTTTACCCTGTGTTTGAACAGCTGATCTACCCCAGCAAGAGGAGTTCCATTTTTGAACCCACTACTCTAGGCAATAGCTACCCTGCTCTGGCCACCAAACTAAAACTGATCTTAGGGAGCACAGTGTCCTGTTTGGAAACAGCACAGTCACCTCCAAAGAGAAATTACACATAAGCTACAGCAGAGTGGGTTGACAGGAGAATTACACAAACTCTTCAGAAAAAAAGGACAGTGTGTATTCATTCCTTCTAAAATTTGAGACCAGAAAAATCCAGTGTTTCCTTTGCAAAGAGCTCTGTAAAACAGGATGTCCAGCAAACACAGTCTTGAGTAGGCACAGGAGCAGCACATGTTTAATGTCAGCTACAGTTTAAAACATAGAGACTGACTCAGAAAATATTATTTCAGCCTTGTTTGTTCTTGAGTTACTGCTTCCCTTGGAGATTTGAGCATAAGACATTGAAAATACCAGCCCCCTGTAAAGCAGGTATATTGAACTGCCAACAGATTTGTTTTCCTGTACATTGCTGCTTTCTGCTTCTGTGTTTTATTTGTATGACAGTCTGTGGCCATCACTGCCTGAAAGTGTATCCTTTCTCCCTCACACAGTCTTCTCTTCTGTTGTTTTTGCAGCTCTTATTTCTCACCATCCCTCCATGCCATTTCTTCCTTTTACTTGAATTCATGCTAGGTGATTCCTCCAACATCACTCTTCCCTGCTCCTGTTAAATGCTTATTTCATGTTCTTTCCTCCTGCTCAGTTACAGAGATGAGTCCCCACAAAGCTCTGCCCCTTCTTCTGTCTCCCGTTCTTTGCATGGTTCTACCTGGTGCAGCTTTTTTATTTAAAATAATCAAATTTTTCCTACATAAGGAGGCCTGTGCTCCTCATACTTCTATGAATGTACATGCTGTGTACTACCACCTTCTCCTCACAGCTGACAGATTGCATCTCCTTCCCAGACTTTTCCTTCCTTTTCTGTCTGCATTCCCAACATTAGCCAGATATGCTGTTTCCTGATTTTTCTGTGTCCCTTCCACTGTGTTCCCCTCAAAACCCACTCTAAACAATTTCTGCCAGAGGCTCACCCTTAACATTTAATAATTAGCTCAGCCACTCAGGCTTGTGCCTTCCTCTACTTTATGATGCTGCTTGTCCACTTTTGCCCGGGAGAGTGGAACATATTAGCTTGGAAAAGGAAGAAAAAAATAAGGAATTTATAAGTGGAGGAAGAAAATGGGTAACCTCTGAAGGGTCTGAACTCTTTAAACTATTTTCTATACTCTTCCTGCTTTCTCCCAAAATTGCTGATTCCAAAAGACTAGGGTAGGACTTTAGTTTCTGAGACCCTCTGAGAATAAAAACCCTCGGGATACTCTTGCAGGCAGAGCCCGCCCAGGGTGCAGAGGCTAAGTGTGGAAAGGAAAGGCCAGTTTATCACTATCCTGATCAGACCCTGAGAATAAAAATCTCTGGAGGGGTGAGGCTGAGGTGGGAGCACAGAAGCTAAAGCTCAGTTCTCAAATAAGTAACTGAAATGTATAATTACACAAGAGCACTGAATAGAGGTTTCTGTTAATCTGTGATCCGATAATCTTCTTTCATTGCCACTTAGCAACAGAATTACAAACTGAGGATGGAAAGCCAGGTTAAAATTCCTCTCTTTGCTGGGCAGAGATGAAAAAAGGTCCCTCTCTGAGCTAGCACAACAGGTTTTCCAGCTACTGGGAATGGCACCTTTCAGCATAACATAAGTGCAGATGCCTGAATTTCAAGTTACCCAAAGAACTACTCAGTTGGGCAAATAACATTGTTTATAAGAATTAATAAATTTTATTCACAGAAACACAAGATTAATCCAGACACACATGTCCACAAACTCCATTAAAATAATACATTTCAGAGGGGGGAATGCGGAAGAAGGGACCTCTGGGCCAAAACTGCTACACTGGAAATTATTCCTAACTGGTGGGTCAAGCAGCAATTCTCATATTTTTGGGAGATCCACAGTGTCACAGAGATGCTCAGGAGAGGCGCAGGAGGGTGGTATTCCTTAGCAAGGATCTCTCCCCAGAGCCACTGGCCTTCACTGTCCTGTCTTTGAGAGATATTTTGAACCCAACAGAAAGCCAGCATACTTGAGACCTCTCTTAGGTTTGGCTATTTTCATAAACATCAGAAAAGAGGTAAATTTAAGTGCCTGCCAGTATGCTCCTTATATCTCAACTTCTTCTTTCCATCTTCTTCTTACCTTTTATTTTTCTTCTTCTTTTTCTTACCTTTTTTTCTTTTCTTCTTCTTTTTCTTACCATTTTTTCTTTTCCTGTGCTTCTTGACTACAGAGTTGAGACGTCACCTAAGGCATCATCTTTTGCAATGCTGCTGAGTCTGGGACAGAGACAGCTGAAGGTCATGTTAAAATCTGCTTAACAACCAGGTTCAGCCACATTTTGGAGTACCTGGAGAGACTGCATGGCCTGCTTGGCATTCAGCAGATTCTTCCCATATCCAACTCCAATGCCTTTTCCTTTGCACATGTCATGAGCCTCAGAGAAAAGACTCCTATAAAGACAGCTTCCTCCCACCTTGAGCATTTTGTTCCCTGTACTGTGGGAAGGATGGGCTCCCATCCCAGTAGTGCTGCCCAGCAGCAGAGGAGAGAGGAGGTATTCCATCCAAAGGGCAACAGACCCAAGGGTGCTGTTAAAATGAAAGTTTAAATTAATATTTACATTTTAAAAGGATTGAATTTGCTTTGCTAAGTTTACCTTCAGCCAAGGACGTGGCTTTTTTTTTTTGTTTTGTTTTGTTTGATTTGTTTTTACAGTAACAAGCTCTGAAAATGAGCAGCCAGGACCTGCCTATGCAGAGCCATATACCCTGTTTAAGAGAGGCTCTGTGTCTTGGGTTACAGTACAAGATGTGATAAAAGGTATCTATTCTATCACCATCTGTTGAGGGTGGAGGCAGTGATCCTTATCTCCGTGGGAGATATTCTGCTAATGAGCCATCCATTGAAACCAGGTGGGGCATTGTTCTTTATCTTTTCTTTATCTTTTCACAACCCATCCTTCCTTCAGGGAGTTATCTTCTGCTAATAGCCCATTGAATCCCACTGTAGAACTGGTAAAATCACTTCGTCCCATTGGAAGTTAATCCAGCCAGAAGGAAGAACCCAACATTTCTTACCAAAATAAAACCAGGAGTTTTGAGACAGTAAGCCAACCCTTGTTCCCCTAAACTCGGGAAAAATAACGGACTTTTTTCCAGATCATCACTGAATCTTCAGAAAGAAACTGCACCCTTCTTCAGGACCACTGCTTCAACTGAATCGCATCTGACACTGCATAAGGACTACAGCCACCATTTAATTGGACTGCTACCAGCACCCTGCCTGACGAAGTGTCAAGTTGTATTCTGACTTGTCAGAGTTTAGAGTTTGTTTCTTTGTAGTACTGTATTTCTATTTTAATTTCCCTAGTAAAGGACTGATATTCCTACTTCCCATATCTTTGCCTGAGAGCCCCTAAATTTCAAAATTATAATAATTTAGAGGGGGGCGGTTTACATTCTCCATTTCAAAAAGAAGGTCCTACCTTTCTTAGCAGACACCTGTCCTCCAAACTAAGACATCAAGGAACAGACAGAGGAGTTCTGGCTTTCAAAAGTGGTTTCTCAAAGCAATTATACCTGTGCTGGTAAATGTCACTTATGGACTTGTGCAGGAAATAAATTCACCAACCACAAAACAGCTGGATGTATGAAGCACACAGTTGTGCTTGCACTTCAGGCAGAGAGGATAAAAAGTCTCATAAATCACATATAACTCAGTGTTTTCCTGCACTGAGATGTCCCCAGCTTCTGCATGGCAACCTTGGGTGTAAAAAAAAAAGACAAATTGCTCAACAGAAAGGAGTGTGACTAGCAATTACACACTTCTGCTATTTACAGCATTCCTCACATAATGGCACAAGGAAAGAGCAGAATTAGTATATGTTCCTCTTTCCATGTGACTTTTTGTACTTTGTGGAGAAGCTTCAATAGACTCATCAAGCTGATACTAATAAAAGATCTACAGAGTCAAATATTCCCCAGATAATAGTTACGGGCTGGAGGTATTTATTGGTTTTTGCCACCTCTGGCTATGCTCCTTTCATCATTTTTCAAAGACTAAGGCACCTCCTCGCTGAGCATCATCTTTAAAGAAACAGCTGAAATTTACTTTTTCCTTAACACTAGGATCCCAATAGCGAGTGATGTCAAGCTCATTGGAAATCATCAGTACAAAGCAGTAGCCAACAGTGTAGTGAGGTCTAATACTGAGGACAGAGGGAATCTTTTAAATTGCAAGAAGGAGAGCAGAATAAAGAAAGTAATTCAGAGTGCATGAGTCTTTTGTCTGCTACTGAGGGAGAATGCTAGCTAGCAAGTGTGGGAAAGGATTTTGATCTGACATTTCAAAGTCTTTTGAAGCATCCAAGCAATTCTAAGGACTTGTCTATTTGGCCATACTTGGGAGTTTGCTAAGGCAGAATGGGAGTGTAAAGTGTGGCCACTGTTCTGCTAGGTGTGGGCAAGCTGCTGGCCTCAATGCCTTCTCTGCCCTACATGAGAGGGATTAAAATTCTTTTGAATCACGCTTAGAGGAGAAAATCAGAGAGATGAAGGGGATTAAATGAATTTAGTTTACCAGTACATATTTTCCTAAGCTGGTTTCCAGTGGCTCCAATATTATGGGCAGTGATGAACTTTCAGGAAGACATGGGATGCTGTGAATTACATTGTGTAGAGTGAAGGGAACATAGTGCTGCCCTAGAAACAGGGAGGGCACTACCTGGCCTCCAGGATCAGATGTAGCTCCCAGATCAGCTCTGCATGAAGGCTGGGGTGACAGGGAGCAGAAGTGATCTGGTCTGGGAACTACTGTTAAAAGGGCAGTATAGCCATCACAGTTCATACATGACCTCCACACCTCATGAGAGTGAAGAGTGGGAATAATTCCCCAATACCTCCATACTCATCCAGCCCTGTGGATCACTTTACTTGCAGAGTGGGTTTTTTTTTATAAAATGCTTAAAATCACTATGTGATTTTTTACAATTCAGGCTTGTAAAGCAAGCTGCTGGGAGTCAGGAATTCAAACTTCCTTCCTCTTAGACCCGAGTACAGGCTATAATAATTTTTCCTTTCTCTAGCAGAGACCTAACTGGTTGCTGTAAGCAGCTGCTGTTTCCACCCACCCCGGACACTACAAATTGCGTGACACTTAGAGGTCTGTTGGATTAGATAGTGGTTGTTCTGTTGAGTTTGTCTTAAAGACACAATGGCCTCTGCTTTGCTATGATCATTGACAAATGCAGAAAATGTCATAAACAATCCTGAGACTGAACAGTGTCTCAGCAGTGGTATGTGGCGGCCTATACTCTATGCAGCCAAGAAAGAGAAGCTAAAGGCTCCCCTGAAAGAATATTCATAAAGACAGGGCAGGGATAGAATGTATCTCAACTGCAAAAAGCAGATTCTGTAATAGCTGCGACTGTAGATCTAGGACAGTGGCACAAGAGTCATAGATACAACAAAGTTGTAGGTTCAGCTGATATTTATTTTATTTTTGTGGTACAGAAGGTGTTCTGAACCTAGTTCAGAGATACTGAGAAATTGCTATTTTTATCTGCAGCAAGTGTTGCATTGGCTATTCACAAGCTTGCACTCTATAAACCTGAGCATGTATCTGTTACATGATTGGAATTCACTGTGGCTGGCAGCGGGCAAAGGGGGAATTAACCACAGAGGCTTAATCATGGAAAAATATACACATGTTGCTTTTGTTCATCAATTTAAGCAGCAATCTGTGTTTGCCACTATGAAGGGCACACAGCAGTTCATGCAGAAAGCACACTGGGGAGTTTGTGAATTTATATACACAAGTAAGATTTTCCTTTACAATGTACCAAGGAATAACAGCCAGTTAATCTCCTATTGACTCACGTACCCCACTGCATTTCAAAGTGCGTGAACCATTTTTGTCTGTACAGCTCAGCGTGTGGGTAACATGCTGAGAAGCACTACCTCAAAGCTTCTCCTATTTTGTTTAGTATGCCTTCACCAAATACTTCCCACCTGGATCACACAGCTTGCTTTCACATCTGCTACAGGCACAATTAGCGAGAGCTTTTGGCTCAGAAAGCTAAAAAATCTACAACAAGTGGCTTGTCTAAAATAGCTATTAATACTTTTGCTGGTTCCACATCACAAAAATGTCTAGCCCTGAAATGTAGTTGTATCTATTCTTGTCTTTAAAATTTGAAGAACAACAAAAAGAAAGAAAAAAAAAAACACTAAAAAGGAAAGAGAGATGTTATTAATGCACTGTACATAGGGTCATGATTTGTTCTGTCCCTTCCCTTTTGAAGTACCTTTTTCTTTTTATCCCTTACAAGATACAAGGCTGTTTCCTTTCAGATCCATTTTCATGAGGCACTCCTTTGGTTTTGTCAGAGCAATGACTGGTAAATGTGCTTGGAAGCTGATGGCAAAGTTCAGTGAAGCCCATGGCGGGTACAGGAATTCTGTTTATGAGCTAAAACGATTAGTATAGCATTTCCTCAGAGCTTTTGGCAGGAAGCAGGCACCAATTCCATTAATAAAAAGAAAGGCGTAAATATGTCACTGTCGCTTGATAACTTCCCATTCACCAACATGCCCTGGAGATTTTATTGCAGGGCAGATGGGGATTCTTATTACAAGGTGGGACAGATGGACAGGAGGGAGATGTGGTCTGGGTGGGCCAGGAGACATGACGGAGTGCAAAGGCACTCACAGGCACACCAGCCATAGTTCACATGGAAGCTGCATCTGTGTGAGTCCATGTGCTGATCTACCTGTATCTACAATGATCTCCACTAAACAGAGACTTGAGGAATTCAAAAGACATTAACCAATGGCTAATTTGGCCCAGTGCAAATTTGCAGAAGCTTTTCAAGAGCCTACTCAGGTGACCAAACATGATGGAAAAACAGGCATTTCCTCACACCTATTTGTATTCAGGTACCAGAATGAAGTGTCCTAGACTCAGCACTTTACAATCTTAAACAGCAAAATGATGAGCAAAGTACATAGCTGCAATAGCTAAGCAAATATATATAACCAAAGAAAAGATTATAATTTAACCCTACAGAACCACTTTTGGTCATTATTACTATAGGAACATTTTCATTGTCATATCTGCTCTAATTAATCTTTTGATACCTGCAGTCCACTGAGAACAAATTGATAATTGATGGAAATTTGCTTTAAAAATAATACACTCCCAAAAGAGCCCAGGCAAGACCCTAGGAATATAGTGACCTCTATTAAGGTTTCTTTTTGCTATTGAAACATTTGCATCACGTTGTAGATTTATTGTGCATGTCTTCCTGTAAGAATGGCACAAAAGATAAATTTAAAATATGAGCTACTTAATCATTTTACTAATAAATGTAACCTTTGTAAATTGACCTTTAAATACATTGATCTCATGGCAAGTTCCAGCATCTTTCAGACACAGGAAGTATTAAGGCTGGCACAATGATATTCAGTTAGCTTTGTGCATAAACTGAATTATGGTTTGTTTTTTTTTAAATCACTTGTCTAGACTAACAGATTAGTATGTAGACATGAATACATATTAAAGTTGAATAACAGAAGTTTGTTTTTGAGAGATCACAAGACCTATAGGGTAGCTGATGAAGTAGTAATGATCAGTGCTCAGTGACCTTGGAGTTTAAATGCTTCAGAGCCTGCTGAGATGAGCAGGTGCCAGGTGAATTCTTACATTACAAATGCCCTAAAGCAAGAATCATCCATTTATATGTTTATTTTTTTGGACTTCGAGCTATGTCCCAGGATGCCCCTTGGACATAACCTTGGAAATGATAAAAAAACCCTGTGATTTTATACCTTAAGACAAACCCAGCTCAACTGTCTCCAAAATTGCTAGCAGCATCCACTTCCTCACTTTTGAAGTAACTGAATTTGATTTAAGAAACAATATAAGGATGTTTTTCTTACTTTTTTGCATAAGATCAGTCTTGTGAAAATCTGGGAATGATCATTAAAACTCAAAATACAGACATACTCATCAGCAAAGATGAAAACAAAAAAGGCTGATAAACATGCACACACCATGCATACCTGAAATGCCACTGTTTTTAATACCATTCTTTGCAAATTGAAAATCAAGCTCAAACATGAACCTCCCTGAGAACATTTATTAATAAGAAAAGCATTATCCCTGGCTTTGCAGAGAGGTGAAATGTTATATAATTAGTAAATAGTGAAATCAACAGAAAATTTCTCTCTGGCTTCAAGCAGTTACTGCATTGAGGACTCTGCATAAGTGCCAGAGCTCTGCCACAGTAACTCAGCTGTCAGACACCTGAAATAAAACTCACAGAGTTCTTGACTCTAGTTCAGAAAATTCAGGTGAACTCCTTTGAGAGGCAAATCCCAGGTCTTTTCCTGTAAGTCCCTATGGAATGTTACTCCAGATAATTGAAAAAAAGGTGCCACATTCAGGTCTCTGTATTATAGAAAAGATTTTTCAGAGCCCAGGAATTCATTAATTCTTCAAACTACCAGGGAATTCTATCCAGATTACTGAATTGCTTGCCATCTATCAGGCCCTTTCATTCCAATGTCACAGGAGAAGCTTACAGGTTTTTGTGGTCAAAGTCAGGTATTGCAGCCTGTCTGAGCATTTTGTTATGAGAAGCAGTTGGCTTTCTAAATAAAGTCAAATAGAAGGGAATTCAGCAGAGAATAAGGAGCTTATCCATGTAAAACAAGCCTAAGTGTGTGAGACTACACAGGAGAGAAAAATTCTGTGGCATAGTGGGAAAAATCCTTGACATAAACAAGAGTATTAGCAGGACATGTTTGCTCTTGACCTGAACACTGTAATGGTTCCAAGCAGGGGACACACTTTCATTAGCAATAGGCATTAATCCTAATTCTTCAGAGATGAAATTCAATTTATTTGGAATTCAGATAAGCCTCAAAGCATTCACATATTTGAAGATTATCTAATTTTTTCCATGACTGGGGGTCTCACACTTGTTGGCTTCCATTAAGCTGAGGTTACTGGGCACACCAGGGACTCTTGGCCATTCTCTTCTCCAGCACCCTAATAACCCTGGGTGAGCACCCCTTTTTTCTAGGTTTCATGATCCCAGATGCTTGCACTGTATGGCCTCATGCTATCTCTGTATGTAGCTATGTAACCCTACAACTTCTTCTACACCTGGATTCCTAAATATCTCTGTTTAACTAACTCCGTTTACTCTTTTCTTACAAAAGGGCATTTATGCTACTGCTCTGTGCTAAGGCTCTGTGTTGCACCACTTTTCCTGTGGCATGTATCCTGCTAGCAGTCTCTGGGAGCTGCCATCTTTCCTGCTCTTCATGGCAGCTTTCCTCCTCCTTCAGAGGGCCTGGAATTTCCCAGCCCCACTTCCATCTGAGCTCAGCCCCTTTTCATTTCACCTTCTCTTTCTTTTTACCTGGGATAAGTTATTCAGTATATAAGTTTCAGAATCCCATTGCACAGAAAATGCTTAACAACAGACAGACAACAGACAATCAGCACCTATTGGATGCTCAGCAGTTACCCATCCTCTTTCTCCTTTTCCCTCTCACAATCATGTTATGATTCTCTACCAAGGCAGAGCCATCCTTCTCACCAGCTGTTCCAAACCCCTGAGCCTTCACACACATTTTATGGAAAATATTACCACATTGTGGTACTAAGTTGAGGCTGACAATGGTGGGAGAAGATCTACCTAGCCTTGCTTTCACTAGGCTATATTAATTTTAAATTAGGGGCACATGGATTTTAATAAAATTCTGTATAAATTCATGATCAGAGATACTTTTTTTTTTACCTTCTCATTGAGTCCATCTGTATCTTAGAACTTACAGAAAAAATCTAGCTGTGGGCAAAATGTGGGAATGGAGATTCACAAATACAGTCTAATTTACACTCAATCTGGAGTCTCTGCTAGTGGTCAAAGAGTCCCAGTGTGAGTTATGTACGGGATGTTGAGAGTTGAAAAAACCAGCAAATGAAGGACAAGGGGAAAAAATCATCTTTGGGTTAGAACTTTTCATGTTAATTTTTCACTCTAAGAAGCTGCTGCCAAATGGTCCATGTTATAAAAGAGGGAAGCAAAACAATATAGACAGATGAAATGTGCTATCCCTGTAGACCCGATTTTTCAGAAACTGCTACTTTGCAGGAAAACCTAGAGGAAAATCATTATTTTTTAAGTTATTGTCCCATAGGACAGCAATTCCTCACGCAAAGAAATGCCAATATAATTAACTCCTTGGCATCATTTCCTTGCAGAACAGCTGACAGCAAAACATAGGACAGCCTACTGGCCCTAGAATACAGATAATTTCTCTTCCAGACATACAAAGCTTTGTTGCTTCAGAGAAATATTCACCAATAATGAGAAAAAATTACTGAAGCAGTCTGTTGTTGCACAGGGCAGCATGTAGCTTTCCAAGACCCAAATGCAACCCATGAGCATTAGACTGCAGCATGGTGTGTTACCACTGGGCACCTTGCACTGACTTTTACGTGCAGGCAAAGTGTGTGTAGAATGTTACCTATCAGCCTGCTTTGCTGTAAGGACAAAGGGCACTTTGATCCCAGTGCAGGAGATTACTGTATTATAGAGTTTTTCTCAGAAAGCAACTTTGCCTAGAGAGAAAAACTGCATAAAGCAGCCTGAAGGCATGAAAGTCTCTGGAGAATACCATCAGTGATTTTTCTCTAAGACCTTCATTATAATCCTGTTCAAGTTAAGGGGGGAAAACTGATTTTTGTTAGAATACTGTGAAATCAGTAAAAGATGAGTGGCAGCTCCTGAAAAGTGTAGACTCAGGGTTGTTTAGGATGTAGGGGAAAGGAATTGCTAAACAGAGCAGTTTCTTTGTCTCTCAACTAACACAACGTACAGTATGGACAATTTATGTGATGCAACTGAACAAAACCAGCTATGCCATGCCCTCTTCCCCAGATTACTTCTCCCAATTTAGCTGAGGTTGGGTTCATCCCTGAAAAACCTCTTAAATATTCATTTGCTAAATGTATAGATGTTAACAAAAGCTACCAGACTTTGCTGGCTGCCTTGGCTCCTTCTAGGGTACATGGTGCAAGAGAGAGCTCATTTCACTTTTCTGAGACCTTCAGCTTCCCAAGGGGACAGCTCTCTACAGGTCTTTTCCCTGTGACTAAGAGGAGACCTCAGTGTCTACCTGAAGGTTGTGCAAGATGAATCATTAGAAACTTCTAGAGGATAGCAGATTGTGTCACATCCCATCTAAGCTGTGTCTCAAAACAGAGACATTGCTCCTTTCCAACAAGCAGGAGGACTGATTAGGAATCCAGTCCTGCTTGAGCCAGACAATGAACAAACTCCATCAGCCGTATACTGAGTCTGCATCTGTATGTGGGATCTGATCCTCAGAAAGCACTGAATATACTGAGAAGAGGCATGGGGCAGGTGCAGAGAAAGCATTGGAGCATTATCATGCACAACCTGAGGGCAAGGTAAAGAAGTTCTCTTAGAATTGGTTGGATTTCTGGGCAAACAAAGGTCATTTGTGTTATTTTGTGGAGGGCTTTCTATGAGTGTAATCTCCCCAGGCAAGGGTCATGTTTGTGTCCGTTACTTATTTTCTTTGCTCTAGTGATCCTGCAGTCCTTCCATTGACTTCAATGGCAGTGCTACTCATGGACTGACTCTAGGATTGGGCTATTTACTAAGCAAATAATCAGAATCAGCAGTTTTGGAGTCATATGGGCACCCAATAAGCAGCCTGTTTTGTTGTTGGATTGGCTATAAAATCCCAAATCCCCCCAGCTCCTGGCTGCTGGCACCAAGGCTCACTAACAGCAAGCAGAATGGCCTTTCAGTCTGTGCTCTTTGTTTTCTTAGCTGGACTGGTATTTTTCTCTGAAGCTGCACCACTGGTGAGTTTCTTTGTATTCAAATTCAATCATTACAAGAATGATAATCTAGATTTTCTAGATGACTAGCATCCTCCTCATACATTAAATTCTGTAACCATTGGGCTTTGCCAGAATGTTATTTCTAGGGGTTTTTTTTGGTAGCATCTTCAGAATTCTTTTTTTTTTTTTCTTTTCTTGCCATTTACCCACCTATTTTAAGACATTATGGAAGGGTCAGGGATCTATGTGGTGTGATCTTTTTTTTTGTTTGTTTCTATCTGTACATGACTCACATCCTGTAACCTCAATAAAGAGGCAGCTTTGCCAAACAAGTGCTTCTCTAAAGCACTAAAAAATATTTTTGAGGTATGACTAAGGATTCCTGATAGTGTAATGAAGCTTAAGAGAGGGATATTCTTTCAGTCTTAGGATGTCATATGTATTTCTTTGTTGGTTTCCCTATCAAAATACTTTGTCTGCACTTACAAGAATTTACTATTTTCATATTTGTGATCTCATTATAAAGGTATAATATTATAGCATTTTCTTAGAGCCATTTAGAGCAACTATAAATATTGATCAAGCAATCTGTGTGTGAGTAATAAAGTTATCAGTATAAAGCTCTAAGCTGCTCTGCTTAAGATATAGATTTTGGAAATTAGCTTTGAATAGCATCTGTCAGAGAACTCACTTTTAAGCTAATGGTAATTCTGCAATTAGAATCCATCTTTTCTTTGGGAGAAGCTTTTTGCAGGCTTGGTGAACAGTTCCTGTACAACTTTTCCTCCTTTCCCCAAGGTCTCCCATGGCTCTGTCGATTCCAAATGCCCTCTTATGGTGAAAGTGCTGGATGCAGTCAGAGGAAGCCCTGCATCTGATGTAACTGTTAAAGTTTTTAAACAGGCTGAAGATGGAAGCTGGCAGGACTTTGCTGTTGGGTAAGTTGTGCCGTCTTCTGGAGCCATTTTCAAGGTGTCTTGGGCAAGCAATTGAGGAGTTAATGGAGTGGATCTTTGATTAAAGCAAAAATATGTTTTCTGACATATGTGCCACACTATCAGTGTTCACAGCACATGAATACTGACCTAAAATCCATTAGATTTAAGTGTTACTTAACCATGAATGAAATGCCAATTGCAAAAATATATTCAGATGCTCATCTTATCTTTGTAAGGGACTAGTTTTAATACTTACTCTTCCTCCTAGCTTCAGTATCTTTCCTTTCTATAGAAAGACAAAAAAGCCTATTTACCAGCTTTTTGTAAGTAATCCAGACTAACCTATCTTCATATGCAATGGATATAGAGCTTTATTTGCAGCAGTCACATACAAAATCCTCTCTGTAAGCTTTGTCTGCACGCATGCAAATAAAAAATGCATTATTCACCTTCTGCTGCGTACCAAATGTGCTGGTTGGAAGAAACTCCTTGACCAGAAAAAGAGTCCTATTGTAACACAACTCGGAAGCAAAGTATCAGTATTTCTTTGAGGCCATTTCACTAGCTCTGAATGTCATTTTCTAGAATGACTGACCAATACCCACAAATACCTATTCTTACAATCCTTACAAATACCTTAGGTCATCACAGAGGGTGAGACAATACCTTCAGTCTGTGACAGGTGTATGAGTAACAGAAGAACACAGTTTACTAAAATTCGAATAGCTGAGGTATTCAGACATTTAACTTTCATTGCAACAATTTGTTGAATCAAATTTTTAAATAACTCAAGGAATGTCTCCAGTAGCAGCAGAATATTCAAGCACACAATGATAAGCACAAGAATGGACAACAGGAGTCAATTGTACATTTAACTGTCTTTTACTAGGATTTTTATGGCATAATTTACACTAAAGCAGCAGAAAAAAAAATAAAACCCCAGAGAAGAAGACTATAAGGAGGGATAACTTTCTCTCCGTCTGAATGGTTTCTTTTTATATAAGAAAAAACAAAAAGCACTTTTCACTATTGAAAAGTAGCAAGAAAGTTTACAAGATTGAGAGAGAAACAAACAACCCCACTTCCAAGTGCTGACTGTTAACCTAAGAATAAATGACTCCTAAAATGGATTTATATACTTTAATGAACTGAGAAACTCCATGAAAAATTACACTTTTTTTCCAAGGAATGTAGAGACAAGGATAACATCCCTAGTGAGCTTTCCTTTCATTATTAGGAAACCAAATTATTTCAAATGTTTTATCAAGTGCTGTTTAACATCTAATGCAAAGTACAATTTGCAGAAGAATAAGATAAATGCAATCTAATAAATTGTCATTAATAAATGTCCTCACTTCTGGAACATTACAGAGTGTTCTTTCTTGTTTAGTTTGCAATGGCTCTCAACAAGCCCATGGAGACAAATCCTGTAGTTCTTAGGCAACTTCTAAAAATTTCTAAAGTTGACAATTTAGGTTAGTACACTCAAGAGAATCTAATCACTTTTTCTTAAACATAAATTGAGAAGATTAACCCTAGGTTAGCCATTTTGCTGGGGGATGGCACTGAAAGAACATTAAATCACAACTTTTATTCAAGGTAAAGATTCCGATATTTTTCTTGATTTGTATCATAACTAAGGCTGTGTTCAGTGATATCATTGACTTCAGGTGATGACAGTTGTTTGAACCAAGTTTTTATGTATGATTACAATTTTATTCTTTCGGAGAAGTCAGAATTTCCCTGTGTTAAAACAGCTGAAACCATAAATTAAATCCAGGAACACAATCTGTAAATACTCCTGTTAGGTGAATATCATTTTGAAAGTTATAGTTCCTAGCATGGGAAAGTTACATTTTGTACAAATGTCTGTTGCAGTTATGTTTTTTACCATTTTGTTTTCTTGTTTTCACTTTGCAAGCACACTTCATGGAATTAAGCAAATGTGCTTAGTAACTGTTGAATTTCAGTAATGGTATTCAAGGGGCATTGGGGAGTTGCAGTAGCAGTTGACTTTATTAAGAGGCTTATTTCAAAATTAGTCTAGCTAAAGATATGCAAGAAGAGACAACTTGAGCTAAGACACATACTGAGGAAGGGTTTGGGTCACAGAACATGTAATTTGGATTCTATATGAGCTAGTCCCATGACTATCTTTGACCTTCTTGCTCCTCACAAATTTTTTAGAAATCTAGGTTCTATCATGTGGTTCAAGAGTTGCAGTCACTGAACACAGTTTTCATGTGACCTAGGTCACAAGCCATGAAAGAAAAGACTTCTGTGTATCTGAAGTGGTTCCCCAACCCTCCTTTGTTTTTTGCTTTTTTTTCAACTCCAAAATTAGAGCTTGTGCTCCTGAGATATTTCATCATGAGTCTGCATCTGAGAGCACAGTTTATCTCAATGCAGTATGTGTCCTAAGAGTTCATAAACATCATTGTACAGACAGTGTGTATTTAACCTGGCCACAATATACAACTCAGGTCCAGATAGTCAAAAAGAAGATCAGGATCACAGTATGAGCTGGCACTGTATTAACTTTACTGGAAAAGTACAGCTTTTTAACTTAACTGTCCATCTTATAGCAACTGCTGGCAGTCCACATCCTGTTAAGGATAAGGAACCATGTTATATTTAATCCCCCTCAGACAAAAACACAAGTGCTGCTCAGAAGAAATCACAGCATTTTGCTACCAGCGCTGAATGCTGAGCATCCTCTGCCTTGTGCAAATCTCCTCCAGGCTCTGAATCACACACTGTACTGTTGACTGTCAGTGCAGCAGTAATTCTGAAGGGCTTCCTTGTGACACCAGTTGCATTGAATGGCTACCACTTAATAAAGAAAGAAAACAAGGAGGTGCCATTAACTTCTGGTAGTGGGCATGCCTTTTCAAGAGAGCTCTTGTTTCCAGGTTCTCAGCTGTTCTGGATGGTTAACATCTGACACTCTGGGGCAGTATCCCTTAGGGAAAGCACCATTCCAGTTCCATCCACACTTTCCTCAAACTAAAACTAAGTTGTTTTTCTGAACAAAGATTTTGAGGCAGACACCTTTTTCCTTTTAATTGCTTTGTGTCTGGACTATCCAGATTATAAGAAGTATGTGGATTACTAACTTCTTCACTTCTGCAGGATCTCAGTAATTCTGTTTCACAGCTTCAAGGACACTGTCAGGTGAATTATATCTTCTCTTATTAAAGCAATATAGATTAAACTAGTAACTACTAATTAAATTAAAAGAAAATGATGCATACACTTTACAAACAGAGTGTGATACTTGTTTCAAATAGGACTTTGATTCTCTGCAGGTTTGGTCTACCCTGGATACACTTGATTACACTTGTATTGGACCAATGAGATTTTGTCGGTCTTGAAAAATAAGAAAAATTAAGATTATCATGGGATTTTCAATTCTGTTACCTCTTAATTTAAGTAAAAACTCTGTCATTCATTCTTTTTTATTTAACACCATTAACCAAAGATTACAAACAAGGTGAAGGAGAAGAAAGAGACTGAGAAAGAAAAGTGCAATAGCACAACTAATTCTTGTCCCAAATAAGTAGTATGTCACTGCTTTCTCCACTTCCTCTTCTCCTCCTGAAATTTGTTTTCTGCCTAGCAGAAGAGTTCTGCCATAAAACAGGAAAGTTCCACAAGTTCTCCCAGTCAAGGCTTTCTTCATTTTTTCTTCAACTAAATCGTGTGCTTATGAAGTGCTATAAATATCAAATAAATATTTTCAGCAGAAATAGACATAAATATAAACAAAAAACACAAAAGCTAAAAAAATCAGGAACTAAGTAAAAGGCAGTGAAAGAGATAAACGGGGCTTAGGAGGTAAGTGTGCAAATATTTAAACAGCTAAAGTCATACAAAGCTTGAAAAACTTCCTTTTCAAACAAATAGGTTGCAGTGCCAGCTATAATTCCTCCTTGCTGCTGGAGTTTCTTCATCCACAGTTTTTTGTTATGAGCTGAGCACATAAGCTCTGAGCTGGGAATTCCTATTACTCATTTATATAGTACTCAGTGGAAAAGGACTCTTGCTCTTAGACCAAGGAATTGTAATTCAAATTATTTAAATCCTGTGATGCTAAATTGCTTTTCCAAGACTTTATCACTCAGAGTCACATAAAATCACATTAGTGTATAGGAATTAACTCCAAAGCCTCAGTGCTAATAAACAGAGAACAAAATAATTTTCCAATAAAATTTCTCATCTCTGCTCAGCTTTATTTTGAGATCTAGCATCTTGGCTCTCATCATGACAATTCTTCTCTTAAGACAGTAATCTTTGGTTCCAGTGGACATTTGGTACAAGTCAAACATGATAGTAAAAGAGGTACCTTAAACCAGCCAGCTTTGATTTGTGATGTACACGAGTGAATTGGTAGCAAGGACAGATTTTGCAATGTATTGAAACATACACTACAATGAGAGAAGGAATTCTTTCAAATTATTAGAAACTGCTCAATGTAGAATTTGGCACCTCTGCTATTTAATATTCTACGCTGAATATTTCTGTTTAGCATCTAAATGTATAAAATACTTATATAGGTATTTAATCATTGCAGGAAAACCACAGAGTATGGGGAGATTCATGAGCTTACCACAGAAGAACAGTTTGTAGAGGGAAAATACATGGTGAAGTTTGAAACCAGCTCCTACTGGAAGGCGCTTGGACTTTCTGCATTCCATGAATACGCTGATGTAAGTAGTGGCAAATATCCTTAATAACCAGTACACCCTGCCTGTGCAGTGGAATCAGCTGGAAAGAGCAAAAAAAGCCCTCTGATTCTGAAGGAGCAGCATCTCTCAGTGAAGTGGTTCACTGCCACACAGCCCTGAGCAAATAAAGGCAGTAAATATCCAGCTAAGCCGCAGGAAGGAGCCAACTTCCCTGCCAATGCTGACACAGCTCTTCCAAGGTGTAGCTGTGCCCATGCACCCACTCATACCAGTAGGGAATCCTGCTTGAAAAGAGCTACATTATTCAAAAGTAGACAGTGTTTATAAAAACAAAGAAAAAAATTACCAAGAGAAAGAGACTACTTTTACTGATGCTGAAGGAATGGAGAGACTTGGGGACCCTAATTTTATAGGAAATAAGCTATGCATAAATCAGAGGTATTTCCCCCACATCAGTCACATGAAAACTCCAGAATTCTAATATTACAGGTAATTACAGAAAAAAACCAATTCTTTCTGGTCTGCCTATTTTAAATGAGGTTCAGTACCAAAATATGCAATTAAAAAGAAGATGGTATAAAAAAGTAAAGAAATAACCATAGTGGGAAAGGAAAAGTTGACAATTTAATTGTTACTCAAATTTCACAAGCAGACCAACAATGTGATAATATCCTGTCTCTCCCTTTGCTTTCAGTCCTACACTGATTTATTGTGTGCTTTATTCTACTACATTCACTTAGCACATCCAAAAATCTGTTTAAATTCTTCTTAATCTGTCATTAAATTTAAGACTCCCCAGTTTAAGTAGTCTGGAACAGTTACTGGTAGTGTTGTAGAACATTTCAACCCACAAGTTCATGGAGCGCTGCGGAAGATTAAAACAAATGACTGTGTCCCATGTCCATAAAAGTCTGAGGTGCAGTTTGGGTGATTTAGGTAAAAAAATCAAAACTTAAAACTATTCCCTAACCATTTGTTTGGATGTCTGAAAGTTGTAAGGGCTAAACCTCAGAAGGTGCTTAAAAGTGCCTGAGACTGTTCCAGCTAGGCTAAAGAGCTTTTCCTTGACATAATAGCCTGCAGGTCAACAAGCTAGCCTGGGAAGTGGGTAGAATTCAATGCCTGACTCTGTACAAGGTTACTGAAGCCTATGGTCCTCCTGTCCCAGCACCTTAGACTTTGATCATGGAGAGAACTCTCTAGTCCACTATAGAAAGTACATCATGGTTTAGAAAATAGATCAAATAGTAGGCTAAAGAGAGCTGGAATTTAACCCAGTGGACTGATTTGGAGAGCAACAGATTCGAATTGTCATAGGGCGAGGGTCTCTCTCTGTTCTGGCAAGTCTAGCCACTCAGTTCTTAATGCAAAATCTGACCCATCACCAGTGATGTTAAAAACAGGAGGGGGCACTGAAGTACAGAAAGTAGCTTTGAGCTCCAGCTGCCTGCCTTGTTTGGACACATCACACAGGGGTTGTATTTAAATTCCCCAAGTGGAATTTCACCCCTGTCTTTCTTACTGATCATTTGAGATACCTCCCCCTTACCCTCCCCTTCCACACCACAAAGCAGCTTGCCTGGCTCAGGTGTGGGTATTTCCACCCAGCTCCACCACAGCTGACGCTCTTGGTGGACTTCAATCCAAATCTCACTAATATCTCAGTCCTTGGCAATCACAAAGTAACAGGAAGCAATACCCTTCAGAAGGGTGAAAGCACTGGACAGAACCAGCAAAGTGCTCTGCAGATGAAGTGGGGTGTGCTGCTGAGTTGTTAATAAGGTAGCTCTGTGTGTTGTTCACCATGACCACGAGTTTTCTCCTTTCCAGGTGGTGTTCACTGCTAATGATTCCGGTCACCGTCACTACACCATCGCTGCTCTCCTCAGCCCTTTCTCCTACTCTACCACTGCTGTTGTCACTGATCCCCAGGAATAAACATATACTGTCTGTTCATGCTTTCCTCTGCTACAACTATCATAGGCTTTTAGGAGGAAGGTTTTTCCTACTGCTAAAGCATAACTTTTTGCCACATTAGTTGTTTGTTTTTTTTCTATTTTGTAACCTGGCAAACTTCAGACAAGTCAATAAAATATTACTTCTTTAAAACAGTTTTGACCAATTACTGAAATTTTATTGTTTTCTAAAGTATTATGATTTGCATTGAAGTGCAAAGGACATCTGAAAAACATACATGGGATGACACTTGATTTAGTTTTGACATCTTCCTCCACTACCTTAAAGAAGTCTCACCAAATACATTGGCTCAAAACAGGAAATTCATATAGTTGTGTTACCTTAAAATAGGTACCTAATAAATGTACTCTAAATAAGAAAGTTGTCTGTGCCACTCCAAGTTTACACACCGAAAATACAGTCCCACTATAGACCAGGTCACAGGATGAATAGGATAACTACCAGCAGAACAAATGCAGAAATCATTGAAATAAGCACGAACAAAGAGCTGAAAGAGTTAGAATCTGTGTACCTTTACTTAAAACTTCAGGTAAACCTCAACATATTGATATTTCAAAAGGAAAGTTGATTGCTCAATCAATCTAGGAAGTACTGAAGTAATTTCAATTAGAACTTTTTAAAATCTTTGATATTAATTATTTAACATCACACAGCTGACTACAGGTGCATTCCAGTTAAATCCCTAATAAGTCAAATCTGTAGTCATCATTAAAAAGAAGTCCAAAAAGAGAAGCATCATCTTAATATTCTCCATATTTTTAGAAATAGGAAAAGGTAAGCTGTAGAGTGACTGTGATTCAAATAAAGTTGCTGTTAAACTCACTAAATATTTGAGGGCTTTAGCAGAGATTTCTGTAAACCCATGGCCTATTGTATTTAAAATATCCTGAAGCAGAGGAATTGATTTTTAACTGGATTACATAAATTACAGAGAAAGAAACTGAAATCATGCCAGAAACCTTCAGCACTCATTTGCTACTGACCTTGGAATTTATACCCAAAGTCTGCTGGGATGACAGCATAGCAAGTGAATTCACAAGTTACAAAAGCTCACCTTTATTGTGTCACTGGTTACTTTTTCACAGATTTCTAGATGCTACCATAGTTACACAACTCTCGTAAGCAGTGCAAACAGTTTCAAAACAGCACCCATGATAAAGTATGGAGATTTCATGGGATCTTGCTGTTCCTGGAGCAGGTTCCATTTGAAGTGTGCTATGCTAAGCCCTCAAAATAAGACATAAATTTGCTCATATGGATATACTCAGCAAAAAACAAACAGAAAAAAACTACTCTGCTTGTAGCCACTCATATGATGAGAGGATAAACCTAGTAAAAGAGTGTGTGTGCGTATGAGTGTCTGAGCAAGGATCAGAAATATAAAGTTTGATTTCAAGAAGTGACATTTCTCTGTATTGAACTAGAATCTTCTGGCAGGAGTTGACTGGCAGTTACATGGGGAAAGTCCTGAGCTTGTACTGAATCAAAGGGACGAGTGATACAACTTAAAATACTGTTTAAATGTGCTTCAGAAGTTGGTATGTAGGTATTTTGATGCCATGCTGAAAACTAAAAGTAATATATTTTTCTTCCTAGGAAATGTGTAAGATAATGAAATAGCCCATATATTATTCACCTACCTTCTATTTGAGGTGAAGAGTGACACAGAGAGAAATCTCTTAATATATAGACATGGGTGACCCAAACCAAGCCATAATAACAGAGAATTTCTCACTGAAATTGCTGAGTTGATATAAAATTTGTATTTGTCTCAGTTATATGAGGTCAATACACCATTATTCCTCAATAAAAAGAGAAAAATAAAACAGAATAGACATTTCTTCCAAGAAAATTGACACAGTAGTTGAACTAGGCAATGTTCACAATGTTTCCACAGACAAGGATAGAAAATACTTATTTTCAAAGACAAGCTTCATGTTTGTATGGGTTACTTATTTTCTCATTGTTTGCTAAGTAAATAGTATGAATCTACGTGTTGAAAGTCACAGGGTTTTTCTGATAAGTAGCTTCATTTCAGAGGCTTTGATATAAAAATCACAGCTCTCACCAGTTTCTGCTTGCTGACACAGACTTCCTAGTAGGAGGCAAAATGGCTTTTCGTTCTGTATTTCTGGTTTTCTTAGCTGGCCTGGCACTTTGCTCTGAAGCTGCACCACCGGTAAGTGTCTCAGGACTGAAGTCCTTCTACTGATATAGTCCCAATTATTTTAATTTTTTTTAATTAGGATAAGCAAAAAAAAAAATCGATTTTTAAATTATTATTTTGCTTTTACATTATGTACTGACTGTGGTTCTCTGCTGCTGCTCTTTTCTGGTCCTTCTTTCTCCTTCCCTAGTGATTAGTTAAGAGGACTTTATGGGTAGAGAAGTAGTGTTTATCAATAGACACATTAGAAACAGCAACTACATGAAAAACAACATAAGACAAGAAAGGAAAAACTATCATATTCACTAGACAACAAACCTTGATCATTCAAAACATAATGAACAATCTGTGTCATGAGGAATTTCATCTCCTGTTGCAAAATCCGTGCTGGAGAAAGGCCTTCTCTAGACTTCTGCCTTACTGCTCTACCCACGGCAGCTTCACCCCGTGTAAGTAAAGAACAGAGCTAAAGTCAAGAATCTTCTTCCAGAGGGTTCATTTGTCACAGGAAAGCAAGCTAAAGACTCAGATGCTTCATCCTGAAATTCTCCTACAACAGCCTTTTCTCTCTGATGGCTTGAGAGGCTACCTGGAATAGAGGCTAGACAGTGTTAAAGGAATAAAGTATTTACTAAAAGCCCTTCGAAGGATACACCTTGGGCAGTACAGGAGTCTGGCCATGGCTCCACCCACGATGGACAGCGTGTCACAAATTTTGACACTCTTACAAATAAGATTTGGTCGATTTACATATTGGGGTTAATTGTCCATTTACAGCTCCAGGTTCTGAAGTTCCATCCTCCCAGTTTGCTCTCCTCAATTTGCTGCTGTTTACACTTTTTGGGCTGAAGCTGCAACAGTGTCCTTGGTTTTCAGGCTGGAAAAGGATTGTTTTGTCTGACTAAATCGTGAAGAGAACTTGCTAACACTGTATATGAAGTTCAGAGTCACATTAATGCAATACAGAATCTGAAAAATATAAAAGCTGAAACTTAAGACATCATCTCTCTCTCCAACTACCCATTTTTCCTCTCAACTCTGACCTTTGGGAAAATAATACCTGAGTAATATTGTTGAGGAATTGGAACTTCATTGAGCTCCCAGAGTGTAAAAGTCAGGAAAATCAGCGCTGGCAGTGCAGCCCTTCTTGCCAAGGCCTCACAAGTAACACCAGTGAGGAGCCCCTGCATTCCAGTAAAGGAATCTGGGGATGCAGGCAGTATAGATTCATCCTGGTACATTGGTATGATACTAGGCAGGGTTCCTGGCCCTCTAATATCCCAGACTGTAAGAGGAAATGAAAGACAGGACTCTTAATTTTTAACCACCTACATCGCAATTCATTTTACAATGATTAAATGGATATCAATGATTGCTATTTTGAGATCATCCCTGATTAGCACATTCTACAAAGCTCCATTTTCTCACTCTTCATCTGCAGAACGAGGTAAGGTCAAAGCCATGATTCAATTCTATTTTTGTAAAGGTAAAACGTCAGGCTATAATCACTATTTGTAATGAATATGTTGGGATGAAACTACAGCCATCCTGTATTTGAAGGAAGGTTTTCCTCTGCTGTCCTTGTGTAGCTGCCAGGGTTGACAAATTTGATTGAACATGACAACAAGGTATCAGAGGCTCTCAAATCCAGAAAGCTGCCCTCAAATTGCCAGTCCAAAGTACAGAAGAAGAGTTGGCAGATTTTTAAATGTTCCTACTACCTTTGAGGATGTAGTTATTTCCTGTTGAGGCCACAATTTAGTTACAACTTCATGCTGGAGATGATGTGTAGCTAAGCCATGCCAAAGAAAAAATAGAAATGTGGTTTCAGAGCTGCAGTGCCTCCCTGGTGTACGTGGCTACATGCCCAACAGCACCTGAAATGTTCCTTTCTGATTCCACCATATCCAGCCCCCAGAAAGCTTCAGATTATGTTTCCTCAGCACAAAGCAATCCTCTCATGGAAAATATGGTCCGTTCTGTAGGTCTGAAAAATAATATTCCTTACTGCTTTATGATGCACCCATCACTTACCCTTCTTGCAACATAAATACCCTCTCTTCCTATTGCAGCACCCTTTTGATGCCAAGCATCCTCTTTTTGTAAAAGTTGTGGATTCAGTCCGAGGAAGTCCAGCTTCAAACGTTCCAGTTAAATTATATAAAGAATCTGCAGAAGGATCTTGGGAACTCTTAAGTTCAAAGTAAGTCACAGTAAAATAATGAATGGAAGATGGGAAAGGCAGTGGGAAGAAGCCAAATAGTTGAAAGACCAGTTCCATATTCTCTAAAGTGAGATGTCTGTTTTGCTCAGTGGAAAGATTAACATACAATTGAATTAACTTGGTGCAGACTGTCTTTTAAATGCACTACAGTTTAAATTGCCAGAATGGTTTTATAGTGTTTTATAATTCCTACAAACACAAGAAAGTATTTTAAGCTGCCCTTTAATTCAGTCATTACTTCTCTTTAATTTCATTGCAAAGGTCTATATTTCCTTTAAGTACCCAGCAATGAACTGCTGCACTGTTACAACAAAAATCAGACTCCTGCATTTTGAAACCAAGACCCTGGTTGAGAATCCTCTATTGGCCATTTTCCGTCTTTCTAAATGGATTTTCATTTCTTAGAATACCACAGTTTTAAAAAGAAACTGTTTTGCTCATATAACACATCATATTTGATAGCCTTCTTTACTTCAAGGTAAAGGATTTAGCCAAAAGGAGAAACTTTGGGGATAAATATTTCGCACCTTCTCCTGCCCAGAGAAGCAATCACACTTCAAATAACAAAAAAGAACCTCCAGATATATAAATATTACCATGTCTTTTAAAAAACATAGCTGTAGAATTTAAAATGCTGATTACTTTTTTAAATTGCCCTCTATTTTAGTATATATTAGCATTTAAATAAATAAAAAATCAAATTTTATTTAAAGTATAGTCTGAAATTAAATTGGAAAAAATTCTTAGGGGACACACAGAATGAGCATCCTTTATTCACCAAGCAATATTCAATTTGCACACTAAGCTCTTTATGACAGATGCAAGGTCTCACCTGAGACCTTTCCAGGCAGGCTAACAGTCTATTCCACCTTAAAAAATTAGTGACAAAGGGCTCTCAAGGGCTAAAGCTGCCATAGTCCACGAACTTCAACTGTGGAATCCCAGATTCAGATGCATTTCTAGAAATTCCAGTAGAAACTGTTTATTTGGCTCTTTGGTGTCTTGGAGCAGCGGGCTGGCACAAGCAACACTGCTCCCAGGTGCCCTTGGAAAATAGAGGAACAGGGAAGGCCACATGCACTTGTACAATGTGGGAAAACAATCTATTCATGTTGTACTACCTAAATTGCCTCACACCCCCAAGTGAGAAGACAATTTCACACATATTCTATCACTGTAAATGCGTGAAATTTTCCAGTAAATGTTCAGTTCACATATCTTAATTTCTGAGCTAGAGACTCTATATAAAGATATTCATAACAGCTGGATGTTGAGTGAAGTCTTAAAAACACATTTAACATTTGAAATAAGGAGAAAGGGAACCTAAAGATAAGGTAAGCAAAACTCATGCTAATAATAAATCAACCTCTCCTGCCTTGATAATTTATAAATAATTGAATGCTAGCAAGAGGTCCTGTAACAAGTGTTCTCAATCAAAGATGCATTTAGTATTATCTGAAAAAGATTATAAGAGAAGTGACCATTTATCTAGCAATGATCAATCTATGACAAAGAAAAAAAGAGGCAATTGAATGAGTATAAAACTTCTGATAACTGACTACAGAACGGAACATCTTGTCAGACATAAATGGTATTCTATATTTTATTTTCTAAGCTACATGAAAAAACAAATCCTAAGTAATGCACTGCACAATGGCATTATTTTTCTCTGCATGCAATTTGAATAAAATAAGTTCAAAAAATGTTTGGTAGGTAGAACACGAGACAGTGGTCTTTAGATATCAAAATCTGGCACTAGCAGCTCCGTTATTTGTGGATAACCTACCTAATAAAAAAAACCCAAAAAACTCCTAGTACTATAAAACTTATTTCACAGAAAGGTATTTCTAAAAAGGGACTTGTCTGAGAAAGCATTCAATACATTGAAATAAGAAAGAAAACCATGGAAAAATCAGGACAGTAGACCCTACTTAGCTGCACAGTGAGTGCATCGTGGAGCTTCCACGTTGCTTACAGCAGTGGTGAAGTTCTCCCTCTGAATGGGTTCATTTAATTAACTCCAAGACTCTGCCAAGAGTCTGTGAACAATAATGCCTGTTTTTGGCTCACCCCCAAACAAGCCATGCAGAGTTAGTGAGATGGCAGGCAGCCATCTGCTGTGGTCACTGTGGAAGTAGCAAATGCCCATATAAGCTCTGAGGCATCCATAATACAGATGGACATAAGCCATTCCAGATCAATAGAAATATTCATCCTATTACTTAAGCCACACATCACTCAAGTTCAATTGCTAAAAACTGCATCTTTCTCCGGCTTTTAACCAAACTATAAAACTGTGTTCTTCTACCATTACACAGACAAACCAATGAGAAAGGAGGCCTCCCAGAGCTTGCAACTAAAGAACAATTTGTAGCAGGGTTATATAAGCTTGAGTTTGATACAGCCTCTTACTGGAAGAGTCTGGGCTTGAATCCCTTCCACCACCATGCCGATGTGAGTATTCCTTTTTTTCCCCTCTACTTCAGTTGCAAAAAATAAAGATACTTAGTATGTGTGGACCCCAGTTACTAACTGCATATGTTGAACTTTATTTTCACTTTAAAATATTTTCACATTAACACTTTAAATCCACAGTCTCAAAGCTTTGCAGCAACATATTTATGACAGAACCTAGTTACTAGCTCCCCAATAAGTCTCAAAGCTCCTAGGTGTATTATTTATGGAGAGGTTTTCCATCCTTCTACCTCTACTTAAGCCCATGATTGCTTTTGTGATTATTCTAAGTGTTTGAGGGACAAGAGTAGTACTCTGTGAAGTCCTCTGGGAAAAACATGGATCTGCCTTTTGCAGTATTTGTATGGCTACAGACAAAGTTCATAGTTTAGATTTTTAAAGACAACAAAAGTAGGTACTATGCTCTGGATGCTTGGACCCTCAGGGAACAGGAAAAAACGGTACTTCATGTCGCTTTAATTTGCATGGGACAAATAAATCTGTTAGAGGAAGGTCTTCCAAACCAGGTAAAAAGTGAAGCCTGCTGAAGGATTTGATACTCCTTGGGGACTGTCTCCTTCCCCTCAACAGCACTAGTGTTTTCCTATGACCTTTCAGTAGCAGCAGTTCTATATTAGTTTCTTGTTGGACTGTGACAGATCTGCTCAGCTGTTCCTTATCTCCATGGAGAAAAGGTGGCAAACACCTGGATTAAATTTTCTGTCTTCCTGAAACAAATGAAAGATGACATTCTTATACTAGTCAATAATGATTAATGCTGAATAGCCTTGCCTTCTGTGCAAGCTGAAAAAAAAAGGGAAGATGAAAGATTTACAGCATGCAAGTAAATTGATTGTGTTTCAAGATAATGGTTGACTGGAAATTAATTTAATCTACAGTGCAGGAGCCTTCTTTCTTAAAAATAAGCCTCAATAGGGAGAACATTTTGCTCAGTTCACTGGTTATTTCATGAATCCTTTTTATTAATGTTGAAAGGAGCACAAGCTGTGCATCACAGAGTACTATTAAACTGTCTATTTTTAAAGGTGACACCTCTCATCTCACAACACAAAATAATGTATTATGGGGAGTGAGAAATCAAAGGACAGGATGTGCTGGTCAGGGAGATGTTAATAGGGCTGTGGTAAATCATTCATATGCAAGGTCATAGTCATGACGTGGCCAAATAACGAATGCAGTTCTTCTCTAACTACTAGATTTTGAAGTAGAACTAAAACTCATTGTTTTATACTCTGGCCTAATGATAGCTAGTGTAGCACTGTTTAATTATGTCCTATAAAGTATGGAACATGGTAAGAGAAATAAAAGCATTCCAACACTTGAAAGATTGGTCAAATGAGCTAGCTTTTTTTTTTTTTTTTTTTTTTTTTTTTTTAATAAAGAAAAACAATGTGGTTCATATTAGATCTTCATAAGGGAACAATAAGGAAACAGGAAAAAAAGTCCTGTTGTTATTTATGAGCATTGACAAGAAAATGCCAATCTGGATAACAAATCAATTGAATAACGTCTGAAATAATGTGATATTTATATTTTTAACTAAGGGCATTTAACCTTTGGAGAAACTGTTGTAGGCATTCACAGTTCAGAGTGTGAATATTTCTGAAATTTCATGTGAAGTTACATACAATGATCACAATGGTTCCATTTAGGCTTCTCATTTTGTCTCATATTTGTCTTTTTTTTTTTCCAGGTGGTGTTCACAGCTAACGATGCTGGCAATCGGCATTACAAGATTGTTGTAGTCCTTAGTCCCTTCTCTTATTCAACTACTGCAGTAGTTAGTGAGCCAGTGGAATAGAGGCTGACATTAAGAATGAAAATTCAGTTGTGTAAATTAAAATTTTAATAAATGATAAAAACTTGGTATCTGACTGTATTAACAGCTTTAGATTTCATAGTAAATCACTAACAGTAAGTTTTTTATTCACTTTGTTAACTTTAGGAAGAAAGTGTACTGACTTTGTTTTCAAATACTCTTCTGAATAAAAGTATTTTGCCTTTCTGTATTGTCACAATTGCCCTTCTGAGTAAAAGTTTAGGGTTTGAAAAAAACACATGAATCTTCGGAAAAAATGTATTGAAATTCCATTATGGGGACTCTGAGAATAAACCAGAATCTTCCATGAAGTTGACAAACTAAATTTCTTCTTGCAAAGGAATTGAAGAAAACACTTCTGTGAAAGGTGTCTCATGAAAAGTAAACAGACAGAAAATACAATCCACCACTACCATCTCCTGTGTTTTATTAATGAAGCTCACAACAGATGATGTCTCATGGGATTACTTACTCAGGACCCCACATTATTATCAGATAAACTCACCTCTCAATTCTGATTTTGGAAATATAGAAGTGAAAGCAGGTAAAGGTGACAGCATGGTAGAACTGCATTTGAAGATGCTAAGCACGCTACACATACTTAAAATTCCTTCTTCCTGTTCTCCAATATATCGTAACTGGTGATACTTTCAAGGACAGACCAGAAGCCTGTGTTTCAGAAACGTACATTGCCCAAATATGCCTGAAGAAGCTTATTCATGTGTTTGCAGAAAATTCTGCAAATATTGTCCCCAGTTAAAGTACGCCCCAGAATTACAGTAATTTCACACATATAAGGCACACCCTTTGGACTGAAATCTCAATCGAAACACAGAAGCGCGCCTTATAGGCCCGTGCGCCTTATATAAGGACAAAGGTCAGAAATTTGCCAACCTGGAAGCGCGAGCTGCAGTGGCAGCCCCTGCTGCCGCGAGCATCCGGCGACGGGGATGGGAGTGCTGGGGTCCGCTGCGCAGGGAGGGGGCCTGGGGCTGTGTTTAAAGGCTACACCGATCTGTGAAAACTGTTTGTAAATTAAACACCTGACAGCAAACCCCATGATCGCACAATTCTGTTACTAATTCAGTACTTTGCTGCACATGGATCCTCACTGGGGGAGGGGGCGGAGTGCGCCTTATAGTCCAGTGTGCCTTATATATGGACAAAGTTCAATAACTTGCCAGAAACCCAGAAGGGCGCCTTATACTCCAGTGTGCCTTACGGGCGTGAAATTACTGTGCTTGCATACCTCAAACCATCAGACACTTTTGTAATAGCTGTAAAATGCAAATAAAAATAAGGGTAACTATTTAATGCCAGGAGAAATGCGGATGAATCCTTCTATTCCCATTCTAGTAATCCCTATATAGGGAAGAACCATTAGGAGATTCAACAGAATAGCAACCCTGTCTTGGAAAAGTATGCAAGGTTGAGTCTCATAGCCTAATAAAACCAGAAGCTGAAAGCCTATAAATACAAAGAAAGGGAAAACACTCTGCTAGCCTAAGCCTTGATTCCATCACAGCCTAACCTGATGTATTTGGACAGGTGTGTGTTTTCTTTTTACTCAGTACTGGGTACTGAGCATTAGAATAACCAGCACTTTGTCTAGAAACAAAAAGCAAAAATTATAACTTTTCCACAGAATCTCAGAATAAACAAACCAACACAATCTTTAGAACATTATATTTCATAAAAGACAATGATAAAAAAGTACAAACATTTTCATGAACAACAAAAAAAACCAAAACTATGATAGTACACAGGGAATTCCCAGCTTTTGTTTCAGTGCATTTTTTTCATTAAGCCTATATTACATACCTCTACAAATAAAATAATCTTAAGTACACTTCCGCTTGCTGATATGCAACGGATCCTTTTAATTTTTTTTAATAGTTGGCTCATTAGTAACCCACTACAACAATTAGTAAACATAACAATAGAAAAATAGAGTGACAAGATCCATGAGAAAGGACTTTTTGCACTTGCTTTCCAACACACTGCCTATTTCCAAAATGGACTTTATATTTTTATATTGTCCTACTTACATTTGAAATACAGAAAATGGGCTTGAGAATCTCTTAGCATATTAACCAGATTCTACTCTTAATAGTTCTGTAATGTTTTCACTTGCTAATTTGTAAGACCTTCAGAATCTTGTAAAATACTCCCTTCTTCTCCCTCCACGTCACTTCTTGAAGACATCTCTTATTTGCCTTGTCAGCAATGCAAAAGCCAATGTGACTGGCTTCCCTCTACATTTTGCAAGAACCATGAAATTATCAAAAGGAATGTGCACAACGCTTAGTTCTGCATCGTATTTATTTTGTTTGAAGGCACTGTCTATGTTAAAATCCACTACAGAAGAGTACTGAGTTCAAGCAGGTAGTATACAAACACTATTTTGATGTAATTTAAGATGGCAACTTCTAAAACTTCCCAACAAAATGATAAAAGGTATTTAGACAAGATGTTGGTCAACAATTCATAATTTAACATCCATCATTTTGGGGCACCAAAATGTAAACTTTTTAAGAACTCAGTTTTATGTTACAATCCATTCACATACTGGTTTAAATCACATTTTTCTAGGACCATACATGATCAATCACTTAAAGCTGTAAAGTTATATTAGTTCAGCCACAGCATATGTGTAATATAGCATGTATATATGTAAGTATATATACATATATATGCATTAGATTTTCTTTTTTAATTGCACATAAATTTCACAGAATGCCTAAGAAACGGACACAAAAGCATGCTGCAGAAAACAGTACAGACCTATGGTACCAAAGGATGTTTCATAATCATAGGTGTGAAATTGTAGGTGAACCTGTACTGAAAACCAGAAATCACTTCAAAATTACAAGAGGGATTTAAAAATTCATTCAACTGTTCTTAAAGGACTGTTTAGTCTGCTATGAAATAAGACTAATTGTATTTTGAAGATATAATTGTTCATATTGTGTATTATCTCTGCTTTCTCCATTCCATATGCCTCAGAATGTTCTATACACCCACTTATAGAAAAATCTATCAGGAGGTGAGCAAAACACTTAAGCATGCTTTTGAAGGATGTTTTCATCACTTTATGCTTTTAATTTTTTTCATTGTATTACATCATTCCTAAAGCATATTAGATTAACTGTTAGATATTAAGGTAATTCCAGTATGGCATAAAAAATCCCTTATAATTGTTCTCAACTATTAAATTACATAATAATATTTCTACTAAATATTTGTGTGCCTACAGCTAAGCTCATAACGTTACTGAAGGATGGCTAAGGGCAACATTTGCTGCTGGGATGCCAAAGAAATAAAATGTGTTTATGGCAAACAAACTTAAAATATACAAAGCACCACACCATCTGAGGCAGCAATTCAGGAAACCAACACATAGTAATGACTCAAAGTTAGGATTCTTTGTCAACACTCTTACAGAACACTCTATGGATAAACAATCCTTATTATAGATACTGTTTTCCATTCTTTATGGGAGCAGAAGTCAGTCTTTGGTTCCTAAAGAGTTGAGTAAGTGACAAACAAAACAGTTTAGTATATCTTGGTCACTATATTTGCATTAACATAGAAAATAAATGACCTGGTCCTTTTCCTTTGTATTAACAAGCGATGTAAAAAAATATAAGGAAAGATAATAATGCTTAGCAGTGGGATACTTCTAGGTAGCATAACATTACAAGCAAAGAGAAAATAAGAAGATAAGGAAAGAGGCTAGTTATTCCTACATTTAACACCACAAAAATAGAGAAACAGGACCAATCCTTAGAGGGACAGTGCAACCTCAATCTCATTGACAGTCATCGACTTGAGGATCCTCAGTGCATCATAGAAGCACTCAGCACTCTACCAGAATAGGCCCTTAAATAGCTATATTGAATAATATATTAGGAGTGGAATTTTAAAAAACACTTGGGATTTGCCTGCTTTCTGTTCTGCTTATGTCATCACCATCCTCATCAGCAGAACAGTGCGACCAACACCGTGCTTCTGAAAATCCCACACTGCAAGCATTTGAACTATTAGAGCTATGTTTTATTATTCTCTTAAAAATCTAACTGTAATATTCTTCCAATGAAGACACATTTTTGGCTCTTCTGATTTTGGAGGAATAAAAGTGCTGTTTACAAGAATTTAAAAAAAAAAAGGCAAAAAAAGAAAAATACCAAAATACTGTACACACCCAGACACATCATTTTAGGCATTAAAATCCCTGACATTGACACTAGTGGCACACTTGGAAACAGTTAAGATTTCCTGTTGATGGTAATATGCAACAACTGCAAGATTTTCTGTAATACACATGCAATATGCATATAAATACAATTCAGATGGCAGGCAGGGTATCATACAATTTCGCTGGCAATAAATAAAATTAAAAGCTTTCTTTCTAGCAGGTTCATATAAGAAATTACTTTTCTATATAGATATGCAGGAGGCCTAGAGCTCAAAACTAGTATAACAGTTTACAGTCATAGCTGGCCAACAATTAATATTTCCTTCATTTCACATAAGGTATAACCTTTTTATAAGCATACTTACATTTTACACTTGTTCTTTCATGCTAATAAAAACATTCCTATAGAATTCAAATGAGAACACATTCAAATACATACTGAAGCATAAAATATTGAACAATTGAAAAGCAATGTACACACATTAATTTACATCACATATTTACAAAACACATTTTAAAAAGAAACAAAAGCATTCATTTAAATATGAGGAGGGGCAGTTTAGTATAAAAAAAATCTGGAAGAGGCCTCTGTCCTTACTTCCAGAGAAGCTACAAGTCTGTTTTCTGCAGTTTATTTAGTTGAGTAGTTGAGATAGAGAGTGTGAAGAATGAAGGCTTGGACAGTAGTCTCATGCTGTAAACATCTGAGTGGTAGCTGCTGGCTTTTCTTTCAGAACAAAATGCATGGTACATACAATCACTTCTGATCCCATATATGCATCATCAGTTGGTCAAAAAACGCTAATTCTAAGCTGCTGTTTGTTGGGGTTTTTTTTGTTTTACAGTGTTTATCAGTAGCTTCCAGTGTTAAAAGTTTATTCTGGTAGGATATCTTGCCATTCCACTTCCATCAATAGTCTCTAACAGGAGCGAGTTCTGGTATCAGATTAACAGTTATATTTTTATACAACCTACTGACAAGTATTTTAGGAGTATATACTAAATTGTTCAACCCATCAATATACTGACGTTCTCTGGAATACCTCAGAAGTTTGTATCTGCAGAAGGAGTTGGAAGAAATAAAATGAGAAAGATTTTCAAGAAACAATTCAGTTGATAATAGACATAATACTGTGATAGTAATTTAATTTTGAAACATACCTTAAATTCTGAAACTACTTTGAAATTAACAATTAACCTACTTTAGGTTTAAAAGCAAGATTTAAGATTTTTAATACAGTTAGATTTTATGGTCACATGCACAAGTTAACAAATAACAATGGAGGCATTCAATACGTAAACTTTTTATGGTCCCAGACTAAATAGATTTTTAAAGATAATTCAATTTCTTCATGTTCTTTTGCTATAAAATTCAACTAAGGAGTTCAGGGAAGATCTAAGAATCTTCACCATTCTTCATTATACATTTAAATGTTTGAAATTATTTTCATTTCACTCTTGAGACTCTTGCATTTGCAAACATCTAAATTTGATGTGATTAAAGTTCCCCTCCCCCAGATTACCCATACATACATCTTTGGTTCCTATAACAGATTTAGTCATCTCTACTGCACATGTCTATAATTTTATTCATAATTCAAAATTATCCAATAAAAGAGAAAAAAATATGTTCCCAGAAAAAGACATACATTGATGACAGAATTGAGCATATCATAACACATATCATAAACTCTTTATTTGGTGTTTCACCTTCTAAATTTTTTGTGTGGCTCAACTGCTGCATTCTGGTTTCTACTCCATTCCAGAGCAGCCAGAACCTACTGGCCAATTTAAGTGCTTTGTATCTTTGTAGCAAAATAAAGGAACCCCAAAAGAAAAGGTTTAAATCAATGTATGCAGGAAATGAGAAGACCTGTATCTCAGAAAAGAATGAAATATGAGGAAAGAAACCAATCCTTGGGGAGTTTTAAACTCAGTTTTCATGCAGGAGTCCTTTGCCCTAGCTGCACTGCTTCCTTTTGCAAAATATCCAAAATAGCCAACTAATGGAGCCCTGCCAGCACTAATGCCCAAAATATTATGGAACAATTACATTATGGATCAAAGGTTATGATGCTAATATCTTCTGACATGCAAATTTAGTCTCTCTCATGGTTAAATAAAAATATCTGAGCAGCAAACATAACATTTAAGAAAATACAAATTTTAGCACCAAAAAGGAAGTAACACTGATAAGAGCTGGCAGCCGTGTGGATGCAAGAAAAAAAATTACATTTTTAGCTGAAGTACTTCAATATTTCTCTGTTTTTCTTACCGTCCTAAAAACTGGACTTCGCCTCTGTGATGATGAGGAATGGATTTGTACTTCCCTAAATCACCTTCCGGTCTTGTTACATTGTAGCCAGCATAGTGAACCCTGCAGTACAACACATAAACCTTTGTAAAACCATCTTTTTACAACCGGTCATACAAGTTAAAGCAAAAGTGAAAAATACACATCAAATATTTTGAAGCTAAGTCTTTATGTTCACTGACACTTTCTTCCTAAAAAAACCTGAAACACTCCAAACCCAACAAAACAAAAGCAGGCAAAACAAAGTGCAAAGTAATAATCATACTAATTTCATATTTAATATTTCCTGCTTGTTCCAGCAAAAAAGCTTGAAAATAGCAAAAAAAGTATTAAAAAAACACCTCATCCTTTATAAGATATCTCTTTATCTATAAACTCATGCAGACACTTTCAACAGCTCAGAACAGTTTAGACTCATTCACTGTGAGCAGTTGGTAATGCCACGAGCAGGGCTGTCCATTGTCCAGTCTGGAACTATCAATATATTCACAAATTAACCTCTCTCAAACACTGCCCCTAAGATATGAAACTCATGCCTACACTATATGTCTGTGGAATAGTAGAGTGATGGAATAGTAGACTGATGCTATATTGCTTAGCATGCTTAGTATGGTTACCTCTTGTTATCTCTGTTCTTATATAACCCAGCTCTTAAAAACCTGCTAGGTGTCCCCAGGCCAATAAAAAAGAACTTCATACTTATCCCATCAAATGGTATGTTCTTATATTTCTGAAGCAAACTATGCAGAATTTGTCCATTTAAAACAAGTAACTAAAAGCTAAAAAGTGACAGAACAAAAAGCACCTAATTGGTCTCAAAGGGTGGATGGTACAGAAAGAACTAAGCACTCAAAGCTCACCTGTTCCAAAGATCATCATCTTCTCCACCCCATCCCCAAAAGGCATTCGGAAAACCATTGATCTTCTTGAATTGTTCCACTGTCAGGCCACTTACACCACCGAAGAACTCATTGTATGGAAGGCTGGAAACAAAAAACAAATTCTGTATTGTTAGCTGACCTTTGATAGGTAGCCCACTCTTTGAACAATACCTTTCCAAAAAAGCAAGGGTCTCAAACTAAGGACATGATCAGAGGCTGAATGTACTATTAAGGGAAACTGGTTCACTAATTGCCAGCATTAAGTAACATACACCAAGTTGTACAAAAGGTTTGCAGTAGTGTCTGATTTGCATAAAAGGTGTTCCTAAAACTGTAGCTCAAATTAGTATCACACATATGAAACAAAAGTCTAACAGGTATTTCAGATGGCTGTTTTAGACCCATAGCTGAAGTGTTAAGTGAAGCCCTCAAACTACTTATGTTGACACTATTCAACAGAAAAAACTCTTTAATCAACTGAAAAATTACAAGTCAGTAATGTATCAATTAAATAATTTTAATTCATTATTATATCCTACAGAACTGTTAAAATTTGAGAGAAACAGTTTAATGTCACATATTAAACAGTGAATGGCATGCTAATTAAAAAAAAAAAAAAAAAACACCACATTTTCCAGGTTTTAAAAGACAAACTTTTGAATCAAAAGGATCTACAGGCTTTCCTGTCAGTAAACAACAGTATTTACTAACATTTATAATTAAGAAATAAGCAGTTGGGCAACATGAAGAGCCTATCCATATAACATGCTATGCCACTTTTCCTGTGATATTTTGCTGCAGATTATCTGCTTTTCTTTTGTAACAGCCAGCATAAGGGTTTATGTAGCCAGAAAACCTTTCTAGTAAGTTAAGATTTCCCCCCTTGACATATATGGCCTTTTTTTTTATTTCGAGATCAACCTCACTGCAATAAGTTCAACACTGAAAATCATAAATAGTATCTTCTAATTAGTAACAAATCAAATGTAGACATTAAATTTAAATCTTTCTTTTTGTAACTAAATATTAATTTCTGTAAATAGAATAGTAGGAGGCTGTTTTGTTGTTTTCACTCACTATATGTACTGTCACAAAATTCATACCCTTTTAAATATTTCTGGGTATTTAAGAGACAATGTGAATAAAACTATTTACTTACATGTACATGTACTTGTCCAGCTTTGCTGCAAAATGGCGTGGCATTTCTCCACATCCATAGTAATTTCTGTCATTTTCAGGTAAGTGATCCACATCATGGAATATTATGCAGTCCCAGACAGCATCCTTCATAGCCTCTTTGAAGCCAACATTAAAGAGCATTGCACGATTAAAAGGTTGTGTACCTGTCTTCACACAGAAAACAAAGGAGACATTGTAAAAATCACGAAGAGACAAAAATTTCAATGTGAGGAGAAAAAATTACTCTAACACACACACACAAAAACCAAAATTGACAATGATGCCTCTTTTGAGTGGCAGCTCATGTTGGGCTGGCTGCACCCCAGGATGGGGTTTGCCCTCCTGGCTGCCAGGGCACACATTGCTGGCTCCTGCAGCCAAACAGCACCCCCAGATCCCTTTGTGCAGGGCTGCTCTCCAGTCACTCCTCTTCCAGTTTACACTTGTGCCTGGCTTTACTCCATTCTAGGTGCAGAGACTAACATTTTGACTTATTAAATTTCATCCCATTAATCACTGCCCAGTGCTCCAATTTATCTAGAACCCTCTGCAAGGCATCCCATCCTTTAAAAGTCAACCACAACCTCCCAGCTGGATATCATCAGAAATTTGCTGATGGTGCATTGGGCTCCTGCATCCACTGTAAGACCCTGGAACTGAGCCCTGAGGAACACTGCTGCTGACCTAATTTTATGCCTTGAAAACTTACAATTACAATAGATTCTAAGAGGCCATCTTATTACCTACAAAACATCAGCCTATATCTGAAGAAAAGCATCATGTATCTGGCCACTGCTCAAGCTGAGGAATGGAACTAGAGCTTTCCTTTTTCATTTAAAGGAGCAGAAGAACAGAGTTACAATTTTTTAATTCTGGATTCATCCAAATCCCAGTAAGAATATCAAATCCCTTTTAGTAAGGAACCTTGAAAGTCACTTTTCAATTGCTGTTACCTGCTCAACAACATAGAAGGCAAATTCCAGCCGCTGCTTCTGCAACATAGGTATCAGATGGCGGAAAAAAATTGGAAGATGCTCGTGACGATTCCGAAAAGGAATAAGGATAGCCACCTTCAGGAAAAAAAAAAAAGCTATTCTATAATTATTTTTTAATTTTAATTTTTCAATACAGATCAAATTTCCTGTAGTTTTTCAACTTTTACATTTAAATTGGCTCAGTGTTTTACATGTTGGTTCCCCCTAGGAAAGTGTGGTGGAAACTCGGTCAAATGACTAAGAAAAAAATTTTGAGTAAAACATAAATAAGATTATGTTCACTTGCTTCTAGTTATACCTCAAGCAACAGACATATAGAACAGATTTGCATCCATATGATGAAATGTTTAGTAACTACAGCTAATGAACCTTTAAATGTTCTTAATGATCCATTTCAAATTTTTCTTCAAGCTGAAGTCTCTTCTTGAGCACAGATGGCATACTACAAATACTATACATTTATTTTGGTGCTACACATATAGCACCAAAAGACTGAGTGCTTGCAATGTTAAATTACTCTTATATACTAACAAGAAAAAATAAACCAAAGTATCTAACCTTCCACCGTGGCTTACAGTCATTTGGTTTCCAGTGTCCTCCGGGTTCAATGTTTAAATCTTTTGAAAAGAATTGCTGAATTTCATCAAAACTAATTTCACTCATATTGACATCAATAAGGCCTCCTAAAGAGAGGAAAAAATAAACCCCTTATATATTAATTTCAATTAAGACAAATGACCTGACACTACAAGGAATATCATGGGCAAATGGCATCAGATACTTGTAGTTACACTACCTACAGAAAAAAAGAAAACTTATACTATTCTCCTAATCTTTAATTCTTACAGAACAAATTTTTACTGCTTCCAAAAACAGACATTCCTTCCATAAAACCCATAAACAAAATGCTTATTTCACAGGACACAGAACTAGCAAAGTAATTTGAATTCTACATCTCTTATAGAAAATTTGCCTTTCACTTCAAGTACCACTGCTAACAATTCTACATTGCTCTACCGAACCTTTACTCAAATTCTGCGTGCCTTCCTGCTTCACTTCCACATTGAAAGAAAATGCATCATCACTACACTCAACAAACTTCCTCAATTTAAATTTTAGATGATATGCACATTTCATGTACAGTCTTCACCCACTAATTCACCACTATTTGCTGCAAAACAATTCACAGTAATGGGCTGGATTTGAAAATTATCATTGGTAGAACTAATGACCCCAATGGGAAAAGTATTTACAAAAGGCTTAAGAGTGAAATTCAGTAAGTTATTGAATAAAGATCACAATATGATTTGAAAAAAAATCAGGTTAATACCTGCTATGAGAAAATATAAACATTGGTTGACAGTTGAAAGCTGTGAGTCATTAGCTTATGCATGTGTAAAAAGTTCAAAACTGGAAAGAATGATTCATAGTAGATACCCTCAAAAGCAATAGAAAGAATCAAGGAAATCTGGGGAGAAGACTGATGCAACACTCATTAATCAGAAGTTTTTCTGCAGCAGCTACTACACTCTGAATCATCAAATAAAAATCTTGCAAGAACTTTCTCACAAACACCATAAAATATTCTTATTCTTGTCTAGGAAGTTAAGTATTTTTGGTGAGGGTTGGTTTAAAGTCAGTCAAAAAATCACTCCCATTTTCTCCCATGTGTCCATACCACAAGATCTTATTTGTACCAAACAGATTGTGTCACTGAATTGACTAGTAATCTAAATATTTTGAAAATATTTAAATTTTTTGGAACATAGGAATAACTATTGTTTTCAGAAGAAGGCAGAAAATACTGCTATAGTATCTTTTACTGGTAGCAGAGCTATTTTAGTTTGGGATATGATTTAATAGAGTACTACTTGCAAATGAAGAAGGTAACTAATTTTTTAATGTAGAATTATAAGTTATTAATAACAGTACACTATGGAGCTATTTCAAGAGAAGATTTAAATAAATCCATGTTTATTTAAATATTTTAGGAAAAAAGGAAAACTGGCAGTTGCCAAAAAACTTGTACAGATAGACACTAGAACAAGTCCTACAGAGATTTAAATAAAAATTTTAAGATAATTAAGAATAAAAATAATTATTTTTAAATAATCTTAGATTATCATAATGGTTGTGACTGAAACTCTTCAATAAAAGAAATCTTACAAAATATAAAATCAAGGTCAATCAACAAGGACCAGTATAGATACATGTACAAAATAAATTTTAAAAAGTAAAAAATTAAATTAAAAAAAATCAATTTCAACTACTAAGAGACAGAAAAGCAACAAGAGCCTTTCAGTTCAAATACAGAAACTAAAAGGAAAATAGAGCCAAATAAAGGTCAATTACTACCTCAGAAATGGAAGGAAATAATACAACATGAGATTCAGATATGCCTTCTGAGAAAAGTTCATATGATCAGATGATTACAGAGTTTAAATTTAAAAAAAACATCAATTGGTAGAACAGTATTTAGATAAAGGCTTCAGATAAAGGTGCTTCTGACTTCATGGGACATGATGAAATGCCATCCAGAGTGTTTAAAAAGTAATTATACTAAAACCTGAAGTATTGACACTATCAAAAGTACACAAGAGATGAGTGAATAGAAATCAGCATTTTTTCCCTGTCACTGGTGGGGGGCAGAAGGCATCTCTGTAAATAACTGTGCTTATTATTCACTAGTTCCAGAAGTGCCTAGCAGGCTGCAATAAAACATATTTATACAACCTGCAAAATAAGAAAGCTGAGAAAGCAAAAAACATCCTGAAAAAAACCAGTTCAACAAATGAGATAGATAGAGAAACCAATAAAATAAAATTAATTCAAAATAATAAAGGATGGTTTGTTACTGAAGGACAAAATGAAGCATACACAACAAAACAAGAAATAGCCGGCTATGCTGCAGGATGCAAAAAGACAAATTTTACAGTTCATAATGGATTGCACATTAATATGAGCCAATACAAAATGAGAGAATCTCATCCTGGAATGTATTAAATGCTGCTATGTGAAAAAAAGAGAAGTTTCCCAAAACTAATTTGTTTTGTAACCAGGATTTAAACTGGTTATGATGCTTTATAAAGAAATCAAATTAAAGATGGTCTATGGTGCAAAACATTCAAGAATGACAAGAGCTTTAGAAACTATGCAGTCTAGAAACATTGGGATTATCAGTTAATCTACAAAGGAAAAGACAGACAGATTCTTGTACTGCTTCTATCTCAAAGAAGAGGTATTTTGCTTACAAATTACGACAGCATGGCTGAACCACTGGGTTATAATCCGTTGTACTGAGTCACACAAAAAGACAATAGCTGTTCCCATTTTAAGAGCATATGTACTTGGGACCAAATATGATTTTACCATGCCCCTTTCATTATATAAATTTGGCAAGCTGATGCAAAGAAGAAAAGTTGACTTCTATAACAACCTTAGATTAATTAAGCATGTCAAAGTATACAGGATTCAACACTCTTCACCGGCCATCTCGCACTTCCTACAACATTTCCTTAAAAGATCTTCAGAGATGCTTTATTTAGATTATAATTAGAAAGAGAGATGATGATTAAAATGGCATACATGAAAACCAAAAAGGGAAACACATATCCCTTTGTTGAAAAGTAACTTATCCAGTGAATTATTTTCTATTAAAATTATTATTTCTCTATTAAATTTAATAGGATAGAAGAAGTACAGAGCAATTATTAATTAAAAAAAAAAACCAACACAAAAAGATGGTAAAAGGAGAGCAGCAACAAGGAGATCTATAGAGAAATTACTGCTAGAATTACTTAGTCTTGAACTAATCTGACAGAATTCCAGCTGCCAGATCCCTTGAAAGTGTCATTAAAGGTTATAATTTATATGCATTTTTCAATCAGCAATGCCATCACATAGTGTTTCTCTGATTATCCAGATTTGCCATTTGCTGAACTTTTTAATGTTTTCAAAAGTAGAACTAGCTAAAGTATTTATATTTATATAATTTGGTTTTATTTGTTTGGATGTTCAATACTATATAAAAATGTGATTTTGAAAGTCAAACCCTATGTCTGGAGCGAAAGAGGTTGAAATAAGGATATTATCACACCATAGGGCTAATTGCTGCCTGGCTTAAGACAATTTTCTGTATGATTTAGTTTCATAAGTGACAGCAACAGATCTATACATTTGGCTGCATGCCTGTATATTTAAAACATAAAGCAAAGCTTAGAATCTGACATTATTGAAAAGAAACACATGCACTGTTTCTGTTTCCTTCAATAGATAAATTCAGTTGAGATTTTTAAAAAGTTATAAAGGAATCAAGATTATTCTAATAACATCAACCCCTTTCCTTTGAAGAAAAATTGATCAGAATTCAGTTCAGTTGCCAGCAACATTTTTTGGTATGATACAGATCTGAACTGCTGTATTAGATATTTAATTAATTTTTCATGCCCATGACAGTCCATAGATTAAATCAGGTGTCTAAAAGACAAGAGGTTAGAATTCTGGAATGCATCACAAATAACTTCAGAAGCTATGTGAAATTTTTTCTCTTACAAATCAGTAGTTCAATTATTTGACTTCGAATTAGAAAAGCTGATTAGTAAAGAAACCAAAAGCTCAGTAAGACATTAATTACAGGCAAACTTCTGCTAAGCATCATTGTGCATTATTAGATGTATTTTATTCATTACTTTCTGTAATATAGTTAGACTTCTTATAATTATATTTTATATTAAAATAACTGTCTTTTGTTTAAAAATACAATTTAATTTACTAGATAAACATTAAGGTCAGTTTAAAACTTACTCATGTAAGGCAGCTTCTCTGGACAAGGCTGGTAAGGAGAGTAGGTGAAGTTCTCTGGAAGATACATTGTTGTTTGAGCAACACAGTCACTAGAATTGTTTCCTTCAGGATAATCTTAAAAAGAAGAATTGATTTTTGTGAAAACTTATGTGACCCACTGAAATGGCAACATGTCATGAAGATGAGAGCATTAATATTTAGTTAATAAATTCCTAGCAGCATGATTTTAAAAGCATTTTATTGCACTAGAGGAATAATAATTAAACACAAGTTTGTTTGTTACAGATAATACAAATATTTCCTACTAAAGTGAACTGATAAATAGTTAAGTATTTGCCCTTGACTCCAATTTCAGAGAAGTTGGATTTGGGTCTAAGTTTTCATAATTGACCTATGTCATTAATGATTTGCCTTTTTTTTTTCTTTCCAAAAACAGGCCTTTTAAAAATTAAATAAGAAATATTCTTACCTGTGCCATTCAGTGTAGTATTTTTGTTAGTATACAATCTTATCATGTGTCCTATTGTTTTTACATTTTCTCTCAACATTATACCACGAGCTTGCACCATAAAGAGATATGTGGTTGCTGATAAAACAAAAAGCATTTTTTAATTTGTATTAGAATCATGTATTTTCAAATTATTCTAACATACATCTACAATGTGTTGAACATTTTTTACTGTGTTTGAATCCACGGTCAGTGAACAATAATTCTTCGAGATGAAGATCCACACAGAGAAACCTAACAGACAATAGAAAATAATAAAATGGATTCATAATCATGGCCCTATTCAAACCCAAAACATACAGACTGTCAATAGGCATTTTATATGACACTTTAATTTCTTTTTAACTTACAAAAAGTGACAAGAAAAGAGAGTGACAAGAAAATTTAATTTACTGATAAAAACATTTTCATATGTAGATACATGTCTCATATATAGATCTACAAAAACATTACTGAAATAAAGGACAAAAAAAAAAGTCTAGAAAATCTTTTAGCCCCATATAAAGATCCCTTTTTTAATCACTAGTTAACACAACTTCCAGTCAAAATGTACTGTTATTCATTCACTCCAAACAGCTGTTTTGTTATACAACTGTTACAAATCTCTGCCAATCTCAAAGTATTAATGTTTTAAAATTATACATGAAATATTTATAATAGGCAACAAGGGTGAATAAATCAACACTCTGAGTAATTAATTGACTCATTAACAACAACAGCATGAAATATTTCTCTGTGTCAATTTTGCACCCAAAACCCCAAATATGATCTCAAGACATATTTTTGTATTCAACAGAAGCTGGTAAGGTAGAAATGAAGCTGCATTTATATCTGAGTGAGCAAATGTCTACCCAGGACTGAGACCTAGAAAAATATTGCCAAGGGAAGTACAACTTTCCTTTGCAGAAGGTAGCAAAGAGGGTCAAAGGGATCATCTGTCACTTCACCTACATTAAGCACCCAGTTGTCTGGGGGATATTTGTCTCCTTGTAGCTAGTAACCACCCTAACAACAAAAAAATGTTCTGCATCTTTGAGGGGCAGAACTAAAGATACCAGGGATGAAAAATAGAAAAAGAGATTAAATAAAAGCTAGAAAATTATCTCAAGAACTCTGTCAGATGAGCCAGCACCAGAGGCATGACACAAGTACAGTAATTTTGCATCTATAAGGCACACCGGATTATAAGGCGCATTTTTTTTTTGCGGCAAGGATACGTGCGCAACAAAGTAACTAATTAGTAACAGAATCACACAATCGCAGGATTTACTGGCAGGTGCTCAATTTGCAAACATTTTTCACAGATCGGCATAGCCTTTAAATGCAGCCCCAGGCACCTTCCCCATGCTGCAGGCTCCAGCACTCCCACCTGCCCCTGGCGCCAGCCACCGCGGCTCACACTTCCAGGTTGGCAAATTTCCAAACTTTGTCCACATATAAGGCGCACCAGATTATAAGGCGCACTTCTGGGTTTTGAGCAAAATTTTAGTCAAAAGGGTGTGCCTTATAGTCGTGAAATTACTGTAACTCCAGATCAACAAATAACTTCTCATAGCCCAATGCAGAGAACCTAGAGCTACAGAGGACTGTGTGTAAGGGACTGGGGGCATTTCCAGAGGAAAACATGGCGATTCATTCCACCGCATTAGCAAACAATACTGCCAACATCTACAGAGATAAAAACACCAGCATAATCTTTCAAGGAATAGTACTTCAAAGCCCTACAATAATATCTTTATTTTTAAATGATTGAATGGAGGCGTTGTTCTGACTTTCAAAGAACTCCTTACTAAAACAAGGAATATTAACAGCTAAAAGATTGCCTCTTAACATGCCAGGTGCCGTGCATGGCATGTAATTCTCAAACACTTGACCAGCATGACTAGTTGTGATTGCTAACAAGAGTTTCCATAAATGTAAAAGTTACTCAGCTGCTATGATCCTGAAGTTGTCTCAACACCTTCTGGCCACCAAAACCAGAAGCAAAACAAAACAAAAAAGGTACAAACTTGGCCTGATGACAGGGAAGAAATCCCAAAAACAAAGAAAGAAAGATTCTTACCAGGATTCAAGACAACAGATATTCAGATTTCCTTAGACAAACAATGACGCAAAAACTTCTCAAAATTTTAACCCAATTTACATAAAGTAACACCCTATGGTTCCAATTATTTAATTCCATTTGTAGTTTTCTATTCAAATACTGGGGTTTTTAGGGTGTCTCTATAAGCATTTCAAGGAATCTGTACAATTCATGAATTCATATATGAAGTTTCCTATTCAAGAAACTCCTACTTTAGGAATCAACATAAAGGTAATTTGATCTGTTCCTCCAAGAACAATTATTTACCTTCAAACAAAAATTTCTAAATTCTAAGCTTTCCTCAAAGTAAAACCATGTGTATACTTGCCTTTAAAATAGAACAAAAATTTCTTAATTAACAAAAAATTTCTTTCTTCAAACTTCAACATATTTTAAATTTGTATAATCTCTTTCCCCAAATAAGTTTTTTTTTCTCCCATAGGTACAGATCTTCTCTTCAATATCTTCCTACTCCAACACCAAAATGAAGTGCTTTTTTATAATATAAGTCCGTTAGTAAATACTGATTTCAGAGCTAACCTCTGGAAGACTGTGTGCTTTATTCTCCTTTTTAATGTGATAGCAAAAGATAAAGTCACTTGAATTTTTAACTCTGAAGAAGGTTTATAGGGCTTTCAGCAGGTTTATAGAAGGATAACCTCAATTCACATAAACCAGATGTGGCAGGTTGATGTGGCTAAGTCGCCACCCAGCTGTTTGCTCACTCCCCTGAAGTGAGATGGAGGAAACAATAAGAAGGGCAAAAGCCTTGTGAACCTGATATAGTAAAGAACTGAGAGTAAGAATTTTTAAACAAGCCCATAAAGTCAAGAGGCCACGTACATGTTCTCAAAGTTTAGGGGAAATATCACTGCAGTCCAGATAATGTAGATATAAACCTTGGAAAAAACACTTTTTTTTCTGCAAAAGCACCTACATCTTCCCTTTAGTGAAGTACAGCTTACCCTTTCTGACACAGAGGAGAAAAATTCAAACAAAACACATAAGACCTTTGTGAAAGAGAAAGATAGAAAAGGCATTGGTCTCAAAAATAGACACCATGAAAAGACTTAATTGAAATAAAAACCCAGCTAGGTAAAGTCTGCTACCACCTTGGTTTAAATATGCAAGAACTGCTTTTGCTGCCACGAAGAGGTAACTTTGCCATGTTTTTATCAAATAATTCTTGTAGTCTACCTCCTCTTTCTTGGTGAGCTGCTTGTCAACTCGCTATCCAACTCTACACAAATACATCAGGAATGAATCAGGAATTCTTCTTTCAAGGCAGTCTTTTTCCCACTACCTGGCTTTCCAGCACAGAGAGAACAGACCTGCTCAGTTTATTCCTCTGTCATTCAGCAGCTGCTTAGGTAGCAGCAGATGCTTGAGCAACCAATTAATTACGTCAGAATCTAAAACATCAGGCTCAATTAAAGATATTAATTTAGTCCCAAAAATAAATCTCATCTACTGGCACAGGCCTGTTGGCAAAGACCTGTGGCAAAGAGCACAGTTCACTTGTCTCATCAACCAGCAGCAACAGCAACAAAGCATTCAACTCATACAGGCCAAAAGCACAACAGAGAAATGCAGCTTTTCTTCTAGTGGGGTGGGGGATAATTGACAGCAGAAGGCAGCCAGATAAAACTCCAGAGGGTTCCTGGTGTGCCCTGGTGGCAAGTTCCTGCCACAAGTGCCAGAGTCAGTGAGGGGAAGTGACCTGCAGAGCCTCACACTTACCATTCACTGGGGATATGAAGATCAAAGGCAGCCTTGGCTGCAGAGATCATGAGATGGTGGAGCTCAGGATCCAAGGGGCAGGAAGAAGCAAAAGAAAGCTCACAACTCTGGACTTCAAGCAGACTTTGGCCTCTTTGAATATCTGTGTGGTGGAGCCCCATGGGATAAGGCCCTCAAGTGAAGACAAGAAAGCTGGGTAATATTCGGGGATAATCTCCTTCAAGCTCTGAGAGATCCATCTCAAAGACTATGAAAACAGGTAAAATGCCAGGAGGCTGTACTCTTGCCCTCAGCGGAAGACTTAATCAAACAGAACACAAGTTAAGTCCATGGGCCCTTATGGGATGTACCAAGCACTAAGGGAGATGGCAGGTGACTGCACAGCCACTCCTGACCATCTTTGATCAACCATGATGAGTAGGAGAAGTGCCTGAGGACCAGAGGAATGCAAATGTCACTCCTATCTTCAAAAAGGCAGACCCAGGGAAGTACAGGCTGGTCAGCCTCAGTTCGATCCCAGGGAAGGTGATGGAACAGCTAACCCTGGAAACCATTCTTCAGGTACATAAATGACAAGAAAATCATATGGAGCAGTTAACCAATCGAGCAACCTTCTCTGATGAAAGATAGATAAGGAAAGAGCACGAGGCATTGTCTACTAGAACTTCAGTAAGGCCTTTCCCATCGTATCACGTAAGACTCTCATAGACGAATTGTTGATGTACAGGCTGGCTGAGCAAATGGTGAGCTGGATCAAAAGCTGACTGACCAGCCCAAAGGGTGAGGTCAGGGACCAGTGATGTACCCCAGGGATCAGCATCAGGTTCATTCCTGTTTAACACCTTCATTAATTATGTGGATGACAGGCAGAACACAACCTCACGAAGTTTATGAGACAAAAATGAGGTAAGTAGCTGATATGCCAAAGGGCCATGATGTCATCCAGAGGTACCTCAGCAGGCTGGAGAAATGTGCTGACATGAACTTCATGAAGTTCACAAAGAACAGTGTCAATGTCTGCATCTGGGAAGGAACAACCCCATGCACCAAAATATGCTTAGGGGCATCCAACTGGAAAGCAGCTTGACAGAAGAGACTTTGGAGGTCCTAGTGGACATCAAGTAGAACAGGAGCCAGCAATGTGCTGCTAAGAAGGCCTAGGATGAATTAATCAGAATGTTGACAGCAGGTCAAGGTGATCCTTCACTCAGTATTGTTCAGGCCATACCTGGTATAGTGTCCAGTTCTGAGCTCCACAGTGGAATAGAGAACACAGACATCCTAGAACATCCAACAATAGGACATGAAAAAGACAAAGGGACTGAAGCATAGCTTCTGTGAGGAAAAGCTGAGAGAGCAGGGATTGTTGTGCTGAAAGCAAAAGCTCAGGGGGTCACATGAATGTGTACAAAGGGCAGGTGTGTATGTACACAATGTATATGAAGGAAAGGTGCAAAAAGGGACAGAGCTAGGTACTTTTCAGTGGTGCTCAGGGACAGAACCAGAAACTGAAACACAGGATGTTGCACCTGAACACCTGGAAACACTCCTGTACTGTGAGGAGGATGGAGTAGTGGCACAGTGACTGTGGAGAATATCCTCAGAAATATTCTAAAGCCTTCTGGTCCTGGCCAACTGGCTCCAGGTGGCACTTCTTGAGTAGATTGTTGGACTATATAATCTCCAGAGTTCCCTTTCAACCTCAACTAACCTGTGATTTTTTTTCTACTTTTGTCTTTCTGCATCTGAACCAGCCCTTGCTGTCACAGTGCAAGGAAAAAGCACAAACCAGGAAAGAAAAATTTCACATGTAACCAAAGAAAACATCTATCAGTGTAACCACCTGGAAGCAATTTTATTCATAATCTTCTTGTTTCACTGTACATAGTTCACGATAAGGAAGAAAAAGAATTTCTGACTCAAGAAACATAGAATCCAGGCTGTCATACAGTTACAAGTTAATCAGATGGAAAACACAGTGAGGAATATAAAACAACACACATAACATAGGACACCTTGGAATCAATACTATACTCAGTGTTCCATCTCAAGCAACTGCAAGTGTGAGCTCAGAGCTCATTACTAATTCAGATGAAGTTTTCCTATCAATTGATCCAGATCTGCATCAGCAGTCATGAACACACAGACACATGTCAGTCATCAAAAGTCCTGGTTTTAGGGCATTATTTAAAACTAATTCTGATAACGCATATTAGGCCATTAAAGGGATCATTCTGTGTTTCAGAGGACACATTAAAAATATCAGATGAATCATTTTTTGTCTCAAATTTTTATAGCTCACTAGTTACTAATACTTTTATGTGTTAGTCTGCTGGGAGGGAATGCATTAACGCTAAAAGTTTAAAAATATCTGTAAAAATGGCTCAATGTTCTATATCAGATAGCTTTCTGTTGTTAAAGTATTCACTTGAAGACTATTTACACCTTTTTTAAAAGAAAATTGTATCATTCACAGATCAATCTCCATTTGGGATCAAGCTCCTTCCAAGCAGCATACCAAAAATTAAAGCACTTCTCATAATACTGCATTAGCTTATCATCCCACAAATTCACAGGAGAAGCACAAGACTTAGTAAGTTATCATGCTGTACTCATACAGCAAAGCAAAGCTAAAAACAATATGCCACGTACTTAGAAACAATCAGTGTAGTAAAATATATAACAGAACAAGTGAAGTTGAAGCTGGGTTGATTACCAACATTCTGAACAAGACTAGAAAGTTAGAAATGTGATTACTTTAAAAACATAGAAAAGTATTATTACCCAAAATTATTTTTAAATGCCAAAAAAAAAGTGAACAAACTTGGAGATCACAAATTTGATTTCAAGATGCAGCTTTTAATCTACCAAAGCAAAACCAGAAAACCAAGGCCAAAAAAGCCAAAAACATAGAAAAAAAGCATTATGTCAAGAATATTTTCAAAGCAATTAGCAAAAAGTTAACACGCCCAGAGCTAAAAAAAAAAAATTATCTATCAGCAGAGTAGTTGTAGCAACATTATACACTGATCTTTCCAGGGAAAAAAAAATACTCAGATAGGAAATAGTTCATAGAGAACCCACAGATTCTGCCAAACTCAAAGATTCAAATGCAGTAAACATGGCTTTACAGACAACAGGTCTTGACAAATGACCACTGCACCTGGAGTTACTCATCTGCTAGTCAATAGCTGTTTTCATGGGACTTCTGAAAAGTACATTCAACATATTGCATAAAAATTGGTGTGGATTCAAACAGGTTAACAGAAAGTTCTCCACTAGCAATTGTAAATGGGGAATCATCTCATGGGGGCATTTCTAGAACAAGTCCCACATGGATCTCTTCTTATCTCAAGGTTATGTGATATTGTTCTCAGCAATTTCTAGTGTTAGAAATACATTATTGGCAGAGTTCATGCATGGCAAATTAACACAGAAGTGTTAAGGATTAACTTCTATGATTAATCTAAATTTACAGAAAATAGAGGTCAGCTGAATATTGCTTCTGAAATATCAGAGTTACAATTCTAGAAGCTAGAATACTTTCCACAGGATAATGACTTTAGTCTGTGAAAAGGATACATTAAATAATGTAGCAGTGAAGGAAAATACTCCAAGTAAAGTAAGACTGCTGTAAATTGGTTCTTATTTAAAAATGGAAATTTACAACAAACATCAACAAATACTATTGTAAGTATTCAACTCTCTTAACATTGAATTAATTTTTACACATTTGTTATTAATCAGAAGTTGTTTTTAAAACAGATACAACAGCAAGAAAATAAGAGAAAAAACCTGTGTGCTTTGAAATATATTCTTCACTTGATTTGTTTTTGAATATTCAACAGCAGTTTTGCACTATTTGTAAAACAATAATAAATCCAATCTTATTTCACAGGGATAGTGAGACTGCATTTGAGTCTGTATATCTCCTTACAAGAAAATTATCTTAGAGATAAATCACCTCAATCTGTTGAAAAAAAACAAAAGCTGTCAGTGTTTCTGGAGGCTAACAGTGATCATTCAAATAGTGCAGATGTAAAAATCTGTAAAATGATGATGTACAAAGCTGCAACAGAGAAGCTTCAAAATTGTTTTTAATTACTTCAGACAACCTCCATATACTCATTGCAATAATGGATATGCCAAATGGATGAGTCCTCTGACTGCAAGTCTGAGGAATTAGATAAATGTCACTTTTTATTGGGAGACAGTAAATGAGGGGATCTCCACTTTCAGTGAAAAACATTGAATCAAAATTTCTTCCCCTAGCAGTAGTTTTAAGCATGGTAAATGATACAATGTTCAATAACATTTCTAACATGTTTGATATTATTCTATCCTCTCAGGCTATTAGTTGATTATACAGTAAGCTGCAGAATAATTCAATAAATGCACAATGAAGTTAAGGTAAAGGACAACCACAAATCTAAGAAGGTGAACTGACCATTAGTGATACCTTGCAAAAAAAGCATCATTTGTATTTTAAAGTCCTGAAACCAATCTCTACTCTGTGCTCACAAGAATCTAGCACTGGATCCCACACAAAGCATAATAATTTAATTCTGCTCCCCATAATATCATTGCATAATTTGAATACAAAATATTACCTAAGAGCTATAGAAAAGCGAGCAAAAATAGTCACTTGCAGAAATAGTCTTATTAATCAAAAGCCAGTAGATAAGCTATCTTTCACCACAGACAGACGTGGAAATGGTTGAAGGTTTGACCATGTCAGTAAGGCATCACAGTTCAGATAAATGTCCCCAGGGTATACAATCTCTCCTTCTTAAGCCATAAGAAGAATGCATTCAAATAACTGGCTGACTTAAGTGAAAACTCATTTCACATGAGGTCTCATAGTTACTTTATCTTTGTGAAGTTAGCTGCACACCATAAGTACCTGGGTATTTTCCATTATCTGACTAAGAACAGCATCACAAAATGAATATTGATTGAAATCTTATGCAGGCAAGTTCCCTGACTAATAACGAGTAATACCTAAGGGCTTTAGGAAAAACTATCAGAAAAAAATGCAGAACAACTGATTCAGAAATAAACATGCATGTTTAGTCAATCTGTTGGTAAAAGTGAAAGACAGTCATGAATGACAGGACTACAATAATTTATTTAGTACCAGGTGCTAGGAATGTCTGTGCGGGGCCAACATAATGGAAAAGTCCTTGCAAGGCAGAAAACTTACCCATGACACTGCAGAGTTCAGTAGGTTCAATGAGCTCAAGCCCTTAGTCAGAATGCTGAGGAACGTTTTGACCACTGGAAACCAGAGATCAAGCAGAGTGTTTAAACCTCAATTTCCCCTTTAACTGAGAGAAAAAGGAAAGTCCCTATTAATCAGAAAGTAACCTACAATTTCACAGGTAAAGGATTTGATGACAATTTACGGGACTGACATGAAAAACTGCAATGCAAGCAAGATCTCTGCAGCTAATGAAAGTACTCCTGCCTCCAAATGAAGCCTTTAATAACAGGTGAACTTTAATAATGGAATATAGCTGAAAATAGCTCCCAAACAACAACTAGTTCTGTAGTATAGGCATTTCCCTGCAGAAATAATCAAACAATGGGACAGACAAGTTTCATTTACTCAAGAAACTTTTAAGAGACCCATGAGAGTAATTCCCAAGAAAGAAATAAGAGAAGGCAGTAATGGGAAAAGAAAAATATGAACATCTACCACACCCTGCAAAATTCATCAGCCTTTTACCAGTTACTTGCACACAGCAAGAGAAACAAGCAAATTGTATCAGTCCTATTTCACTGCAGCCCTTGAGGTGCAGTAAACCTATACACAGGCTCTATAAGGAAACCCCCAGAGAAGGTATTAGTAGCCACCTATCATTGTGGCAAACAGAGTCAACACTATCCTGCCCTGTACTGGCAACAGAATAACCAGCAAATTGATACAAGCAACTGCTTTCTATCAGCAGCTTCTGAAATTGCATTTGGGGTTCCATGTTCAGTTAGGGCATCCCAGTAAGAGACAAACATTAATACCAGGACAAGCCCAAAGGAAACCTTCCAAAATGGAGCATGCTGTGTACAAGAAGAAATGAAAATAAATGGGTTGGTTTGTTCTTAAATAGAAATGGCTAAGAGGAGGATGCATTTTTTTTCTGTCTTCAGCAATATAGTACTGTTGTACAGAGAAGACTAAATGGAACACTTGAAAGTACTCGATGAAAATGAACATAAGCTGAGATATTATGATTACATTTTACAATTTTCTCACAGTTGTCTGACACTGGAACAGGTTTCCCAGAGAGACAACAAAATCTTCATCCCTGGATTTATTCGAAACTCAACTGGACACGACTCTGAGCAATTCGATCCAGTAGGATCTGCTTTCAGCAGGAGGTTGGATCAGGTGACTTCCAGGTGCCCCTGCCAATCTAAATTATTCTATAATCAAACAGCAAGTCTTTAGAAATACCACAACTGCCACAGATGCCAGGAACAAAGAATATCAGCGCAAAGGCTGTACCCATATTTATGGGCTCAGCACCTAGAAGCAACAATAAACATTTATCTTGCTGATAGCATTTTCAGCACTCTCCTCCATTTCTGCATAAGTTCAAAAAGGAGTGATATCATTCTTCCTAGGAGGAAAACTAGTTCCTAGTAACAGAACAGGAAATAGATTTGTATAAAACTGTGAGCTAAAACGAACAGAGATGTTTCCAAGTTTCATGTAGGCTGCACAGCTGCCTTTTGGTTAGGACTGACAAAGAAAAAGCAAGATTTTAATAAAAGAAGCAAAACACCATAAGAGAGAAAACATTAGCTGTGTGTTCCTCCTCAATCTCATTTCATCATTCAGGATTCTTAGTTATTGCTGTCAAAGCAGACTGCATCTTCTTTGATCACTGCACTGTTTCATAACCAGTTCTTTTTTGAACTGAGTAGGTCATTATGTCCAAAGGAGACAAACAAGAATCACAGAATATGCTGAGCTGGAAAGGGCCCATCAAGATCATTGAGTGCAACTACTGACCCTGCACAGGACCTCCCCAAGAATGTCACCATGTGCCTGAGAATGTTGTCCAAACACTTCTTGAACTCTGAGAGGCCTGATGCTGTGACCTCTTCCCTGGGGAGCCTGTTCCAGTACTCAACCACTCTCTGGCTGAAAAACTAAGACTACAATTGCCTACAATATGGAGAGCTCTAAGATACTTTTCCACCCAATCTGGCAAAGGTTCTCTGCTGCAATAAGACAAAAAAGAATAACCTAGGCATGAATAAGAGACAATTTTTTGAGATCTGTTATGTCACCCAATGTAATTTCAGTTATAATGCTTAGAGCAAAGGGGAAAAAACAGGAAAAAAGAGAAAAAAACTGTCTCTTGCAATACTCAGGTTGGTTTGAAATTAGACCAACGAATGCTCTCCCTTGGTCACCAGTGCCTTGTCATTTTGTCTTACTCGCCTGATCTTTGGATCCTTTCCATGATGTAGACTCGAACCTACATATGGCTTCTGGATAGCTGTCAGGACCAGACATTGATTATTAGAGTCCCTTTTATTACTTTTATCTATAACACTGAAAGATCTCCTATATGGGTCCCAAATATTCCTGCTCTCATCTAGCTTCTTCAGCCTTTAACTAATACATTAATATTTACAACTTTCAATGAAGTTTCAGAATCACAGGGTATTAACTCAAAATCAGAAATTTCAGCTGCTGCTTTTTCCAGGAGCACCAAATGAAGTACTGCCACAAAAGTGGTCATTCTGGAGAAGCAGCACCTCTTATCTGCCTTTACTGAATACTTGAGACTATCACACAGAACTGCCATCAAACATTTAAATGAAATTTTAAAATTTTAAACATTTGAAATGTTTTTGACCATTTTAACTTGCCATCCTATCCCTTAAGGTTTTCCTCTGAAACACCCACTGAATTAAACAGGAAAAATTAAAATTAGAAAAATAGCTGCCTTCTCTAATTAATAGTTAGAAATCAATTTGCTTTTGTGTTTCAGCTCCTCTGACTACCCAAAGACTACCAGGGTGCTGAGGTAGGGCTGCAATCACCTCTACCTCATCCAATCATCTGTGCTCACAGAAAAGGGAAAAGCAAGCACATGAACAATCCCACAGTGTATGAAATATTCTTAAATCATTTAAACCCTACATTTTTATATTATTTGCAGTACTACATCTCAAAACACAGAACAGTGTCTGAAAACATGAAAATGTGATTTTCCTCCCCTTGTATTATGAAATACATGGAACAATAAAAGCTTCTATTTCCTAAAGAACTAACATTCTGAGATGTCTCTTCAAAAATAAACAAAACCGAACAAAAAAGAACAACAAAAATCTGAATTGCAATAGAATTGCAATATCTGTAATTATGGTACAAATGAAAACTTTAAAATATTAGACCCATAAGTAAATGCCTTAAAATAAGTAATTAAGATTTCTTTCCTCTGAACAAATTGTCAATATTTCAAGTTGACCTGAACTGCATTTGTTACAAAATTTGCAGTTTCATCCAAAAAAATGCTGTAACTCTATTTTCTAAATAGTTTTAAGGACAGAGGGAATGTAATAGTGACCTCTCTGAGAATTCTTCCAGTGCTAAGGGCTTACATGTGCAGATGTCTTTTCCTTTTGATACACCATGAATTGTTTGCTAAGGGGGATTCCCACTCCATTAGCCCATAAGAATTCAAAATTTCAATCAACTCTGACATCTCAGGAAACCATTCTGGTGCATAACCCCCTTATTTTTCCTCTCCCGCCTTCCAGTATACTGCTGCTCCATAAAACATTTGAGAATCAAACTTCCCTTTTTCTTTTCAATTCCTCTGACCACCACAAAGAGAAGCCAGCCAAGGAGCAGCTCCAGTTCCCTACAATACAATTACAATGTTCCTCCTCTCTGACATTGTGCCTGGTAGCTTGATAGGAATAAAATGTTCTGGTGAACTAAAATATCTTCAGCAAAACATATCTGTACACATAAATTATGACAGAACTCAACCATTTATGGCTTAGCTGCAGAATATATTTCATGAAAAGCTGCCGACAGGTAAGGTGGCTGAGCTTCAACAACCTTTATTCTTCCTCCTCTCCACACACACACAATCAGCCTTGACTTAGATACATCTATTTCATTCCACTCGATATTCTATTCTATCACAATATGCAAATGCCATGAGCATACAGCATAGGATTATTAGATGAATCATCTGCCTGTAAACTTGGGTGTTCCTAAGAGCTTTAATAAACTTCTGTTCTTACTTATATTTTCACTATACTGCCAGGAAGCTTGCTGGTTTTTAGATAATATCTGACCTTCTTTTTCTCCATCCCACACAGTAACATTTTAAGGAGCTAATTCCTGGGAAATCAGCATTACATCGGCAGGCTGATAAGCTGAGATGTAAAACTTTGCTACTGCCCTTTCCTTTACCATTTTCTATACTCTCTTCCCCAGGATCCTTCAGACCAGCACAGCAGCATTTCGAGATGGACCTAAGAAGTGCCACAGACAAGGAATAAGTTCACTATTGCAGGGTTTTTACTTAAGCTGGAGGAGTTCACAACACAACCAGATACAGTCAGGGCAGCACAGCATTGAGAGTCACTGGAAAGAGCTGTAATCTCTCATGTAACTACCCAAGATTTTTGCATTGTTGAACCAGATCTTGAAAGGACCAACTACAGTATTTGTGTCTGAGAGACAGCATGAGAGTTTGAGTATGATCCTTTTCTCTCTCAAGGTTGATCAGACCTAAATAACCTACCCCAAGAACAATTTTAGTATATACTGTTGATTCCATTTCATTCCTGGTACAAAGGAAAGTGAACACACATGTAATTCCCAATAGCTGAGCAGAAAGATGAAGTCAGGAATTAAAAGTCTCATCACTAAAGGCTCTCATTCTGAACAAGGTAATGCATAAGCCTTGCTAAGTGATACAATGTACTTCCTGAGAAAATATCCATTGGCAAGAAACATTTAAGTAACAAAGTAAAACTACATTGCATACATTATGTACAATGTTATAAATTCCATTTACAAAGACTCAGCTATTTAAAGCTTATATCAACTACTGGCAATTAAACTCAACTCTATATAAGTATCCTGCACTAGCATCTAAAGACCTAAGATGTCTAAACAGACGTTGGCATTGTTCTCACTTGGAAGACTACATCACATCCCTTTCAGCAGGGAAACACTGGCAGACAAGAAAGTTTAGAACTCCAACCCTGTAAATATCATATATTTCCTAATATTATTTTGCATTTATTTGAATAAGAAGAATAATTGGCAGACTTGTTAATATTGTAGGAAGTACACAAGTAAAGGAGAACTATAGAATGATAGGTGAACTATATAGAACTATTGAAGTATAGAAGCAACAATTGCACCTTGCAAGTGTTTACAAATTAAATAGAAGATAGTGAACAAGAGGGAGCCAAACAGCATAATGACATAATCAACACAAAACAATTCCTGAACATTCAGTGGTCACATCAGTGTGAGCATTTTGCAATAATGGCTGATGGGAGAAGTTTTAAGCACTAAGGATGAAGAGAGTGATGTTTTGGCAAGTATTTAGCTAGCACCTGATAAGCAATGAGATGTGCGGAAAAGTGTGGCAATGCTCCCTGGAAAAAAGGAAAACATTCCCTAACCAAGAGACACCCAACACAGGGAAATCCCGTAGAGCACAACACAGAATACCACTGGCCTTAGCTCTGGGGTAAAGGATCATCTAAAAGGATCATCCACTAGGAAAAAGCCTGATGGACTCCCAGTAACAGCAGAAGAGTGGACTAAGGAAACCAGTACATTTTTTGGTCTGTTTTTACGCACAAACTTGCACAGTTACTCTATGAAGGTTCTTCTAAATAAACGGTTTGTCTCCCTTTGAAGTGGTTCCTTCAGAAGTGGAAGTTACCAAACTGTAAAACCTGTGAAGACAGAGACATCCCACTAACAGAAGTAAACAACAAATATTCAAACTGGTTCTTCATTTTTGTTCACACGGGCTTTATTACTAGCGCAGTTATTAACAATTTGAAAGATTAAGTGATTCCAGCAGTTTTGCAGTTCTTTCCCGATTCATACCACTGTAACACGGCGAAACGCTGAGCCGCTCCGGTGCCTCGCTTTGCCAGCCTGAGAAGCAAGGGCAGCATCCACCTACCTCGCGATGGCAGATGAACCTTCTAGAGCGTTTGAAAGCAGCAGAACAAAGATGCGGGATCCGCGCACGTTACCGCCGCCCCCGCCGGCCGCCCCGACCCTTCCCGGGCGGGCGGGATCGCGTTCCGACACCGAGCCGCCCCTCGCCCGGCGCCGCCCGTGCCCTCCCCGCCCGCGGTGACAGCCCGGGGGAGGCGGGCGCGCCCCCCACCACCGTCCGCACCCCCGCTCCCCGAGGGGGCGGCTCCGGACTCACCGATCCCGGGGGCCACATAGATGAAGTAGAGGCAGGAGGAGGAAAAGGAGAAGAAGAAGATGAAGGCGAGCATGGAGCGGTTGGAGACGCGCAGCGCCCTCCGCAGCAGTGGCATCCTCCCGCCGCGCCGGCCGCCGGCCGCTCCGCTCAGTCCCGGCGAGCCGCGGCGGCGCTTCCTCGGGGGAGGCGGCGCGCTCCTCCCATGGATCGGGCGGCGACAAGGTGACGAGGGGAGCCCCCTCGGTGTCTCTCCGGGAGCGGGGCTGGCAGGGGCAGCTCCGCGGCGTGCGGAGGAGGGCGGGCGGCGGCGCTTTGTGGCCGGTCCGGCTGTCTCCGGGAGGGCGGCTGGAGCGGGGATGCCCGCCCGCCTCCGCGCTGCGCCCCCGGGCGGGCTGAGCCGCCGCCCGAGGGAGGGGCCCCCTTAGCGCTGCCGCGGGGCTCGGGGAACGCTCCCGCCGCTGCTCACATGCCGCCGGGCGCCGCGGCCATCCGCTCTCCCGCCTGCAGTCCCCGTAATAGCGGCGGCGGCGGCCGCAGCAGCAGCATCCCCGCTGCGGGCGAGCAGAGTCACCTCCGCGCTGCACTCAGCCTAGCCTAGCCTGGCCCGGCCCCGCCGCTCCCGCGTCGCCCCGCACCGGGAGGAGCCGCCCCGCACCGGGAGGAGCCGCCCCGCACCGGGAGAGCCGCGCGGCCGCTGCGGCGGTTGTGGCGCGCGCGAGCCCCGGCGCGGCGGCGGCGGCACTGCGGGACTGCGGCGGGCGGGCGGGCGGGCGCGCGCCTGCTCCACCCCGCCCCCCGCGCCCCCGCGGGCCAATGGGAGGCGAGCGAGAAGAGAGCCCGCGGGCGCCGATTGGCCGGTGCGCGCGCGAGCGTTGGTATCAGCGGGCTGCGGGAAGGGGGCAGGGAGCGCAGGGCGGCTCGGCCGGGCCCCGCGTCCCGCCCCGCCGTGCTCGCCAGGCGCTCCGGCTGGCTCCGGCCGGCGGGGACACCTTCACCGTGCCCAGTCACCTCGCCTCGTGCCGAGCACGGCGCGGCGGGACCGCTTTCCAGCGCCGGTGCCTGTCCTTCCCCTCCCCTCTGTCTCCTCAGCCGGCACTGCCCCTGTGCCACGGGTGGATGCCGTTGCGCTTACAGCTGTTTTAATGCAGAGCAGTTGGAAACGGGAGTCAGGGCTGGCAGCTTCTTTCGTATGAGGAGAGGCTGCAGGAGCTGGGCCTGCTAAAGCTAGGGAAGAGGTCAGAGCGGGGAACTCATGAGTGCATATGAACATTTCAAAGTTGGCTGTCAAGAGAGTGGTGCCAGACTCTTCCCAGTGGTGCTCAGTGAAAGGAAGCAGAATAATGGCCATAAACTAAAACACAAGTGTCACCTCAACATGTGAGGAAGAACCTCTTAGTGTACTAAGGGTGACCAAGCGCTGGAACATGTGCCAGGGAGGTCATGGAGTCTTCCTCTCCAGAGACTCATTTAAAGCCGAACTGGATGCAGTCCTGTGTAACCTGCTGTAGGTGACCCTGCTTGGAAGATAGTCCCTCCCAACGCTAACAGTTATATGATTCTGTCATTCTGTGACCCAACAGTTCTCCACAGAGCAGAATAGGAAGCATTGCCTGAAGGTTTGGCTAGACTTGTGCTTTAGGATTTGCTGAATTTAAATGTGGTGATCTACACACTCTTTACCAGTTCACTCCCAAGGCCATTATTTAAAAAGGTATTTTAAAAAGTTGGCAATAGACGCTCCACATCGATTCGCTGCACTTTCTTGCTTTGGCAACAAACTTGGCTGCCACAAGTTGCTGGGTGATAGGGTTAAGGCAGTAATCTCTCTGTTCCTCTGGAGAATGCTGCCACGGATAGGTGTGTGCCAAGGGGTTGGCAGCAGGCCCGGTCATGCCACACTTGATGTGGCAGCAGGATCCATTTGCACAAGAATCCAGGTCTGTGTTGTTAGTGTGTGTGGAATTTAGTCTGACACGGGGCAAAAATAATGGAGAATTGCCCCACTTTGCCAATACAATTTTGTCTCAGTCGCTATACTTGCACTATGGTTTTTATGCAATAGATATTATTAATAGCTTCACCTTGTTTCAGTAATCATCAAAGAATTATAGAATGATTTGGGTTGGAAGGGACCTTAAAGGCCATTTAGTTTCAACCACCCTGGCTGGGGCAGGGACACCTTTCACCAGACCAGGTTGCTCAGAACCCCACCCAGCCTGGCCTTGAACACTTCCAGGGATAGATCATTCACAACTTCATTGCACAACCTCTTCCAGTGCCTCACCACCCTCATACTAAATTATTTTTTCCTAATATCTAATCTAAACCTGTTCTCTTTCAGTTTGAGGCCATTCCCCCTCATCCTTTCACTACACGCTCTTCATCTAGTTTCAGTAATAACAGAGAGAAATTATTTTGTTCCCCCAGTGCAGCTCATGGTCAAGTAGAGTTTATCTTTTAGACTGACAGAGCAACTGTATGACTTCCTTCAGTCACAGGCAAACTGCTTCCAAACACTCTGCAGGATAACATATCAAATGTAAAAACCTTGAGTCAATTGACATGTAAACACCAGGACTAGAAATACAAAATTATTGGTTAATCAGTGAAGTAGTGATGCAAATAACTGATAGTAAAAACAAAAGCAAATGCTTTCTTAGTCAAAATCTTGCTGCACATTGAGCATTTATTTGTACAGTGGAACACAGTACACACAATAACAATCTTCAGCCACATCATGGGCTTCCCACTTTGATGCAGAGTGTAGACAAGGATTTCCCAGTAAGGGTTTTCATAGGTGAGAGAGAAATTCTTTTCCTTCAGACCAGAAACAGACACTTGTCAGGTATGTTTTGATGGATGTTATTGCAATGGGTATCTGTGCGGGTTTTGGCTGGAGTGAAGTTAATTTTCTTCACAGTGGCTTCTATGGGGATATGCTTTGGGTTTGTGCTGAACACAGGGTTGATAATACAGATATATATTTGTTACAGCTGAGCAGGGCTTACACAGAGCCAAGTCCTTTTCTACTTTTTATACTGTCACCATGGTGAGGGGACTGGGGATGCATGAGAGGTTGGAAGGAGACAGCCAGGACAGATGACCCCAAATGACCAAAGGGATATTCCTGACCATATGACATCGTGCTCAGTACACAAAATTGAGGGAAGAAGAAGGAAGTAAGGGAAATTTGGAGTGATAGTGTTTGTCTTCCCAAGTAACCTTTACATGATGGACCCCTGCTGTCCTGGAGATGACTGAACACCTGCCTGCCCATGGGAAGCAGTGAATAATTTTTTTTTATTATTATTATTTTTTTTTTTTGCTTGTGTGCATAGCAATTGCTTTCCCTACTAAAACGTCTATCACAACCCAGGAATTTTCTGACTTCTACCCTTCCAGTTCTCCCCCTGATCCTCCTGTGGGTAGAAAGAATGAGCTGTAGGGGCTTGGTGCTGGCTAGGGTTAAACCGCTGCAATATCAGATAGAGGGATAGATTGTGTGATGTATTTTGTCACAAAATTGTTTCTGAATTGCCAGTAACAGCTATGTAACTTGATATATGTCATTTATTTTATTGAGCAGAGTGCAAAACTAGCCATAGGAATACAAGAATGAGCTGTTATTTACATATATTATTTACAGTTGAAGCTTTAGCTGATAGGAATATAAGACATAAACTTGGGTTTATGAAGCAAAAATGTACTGTATCTTTATGAATTGTTGCTATCTCACATAAAAGTAAGATTTATTTTATATATGATGTGGATTTATTTTTGCTTTATTTTTATGTATTAAAGATAGTGATTTACTCTGCTAAATGGAATAACTGAATATTAATTGGTACATGATTCTCCCACTTTCAACTTTCATTAGATTTTTTTTTTAGATTTCTTTCTATGCTAGAAATATAGAGAAGGACATTAGAAGATGACAACTCACAGAATCTTCTCAGATACAGGAGTGAGATCCATGGTGCAAGAAATCTTAAGACTGGCCCTAGCTTTTGTGTGGAGGAACATTAAGTGGTGCCCTACACAGCACTGTCTCTGCATAAGTAAAGGCAAATGCCATGTGTCCACCTCAACATTAATTTTGGTTTGATCACTTGGACTGTTAGGTGCACTTTTGTCAAAGTTTAAAGAGACTACTGTGATGAGCATGAGACAACTGGTGGAGAAGTATATTAACTCATATATATAAATGTTTGTGGAAGCATAAAAAATGGAATTTTGGAAGATAGATGTGTCATGTTTAATTGAATCTCCAGCAGCAGGACACTGCAGGAGCAGCAACATAACTCACAGTTGCAGTAGATAACTTTGCACAGGTGTCTCCTCTGATCATAACACTTGAAACGTCTTCTTTAAATATTGCTGTCTTCAGTAAAAAGATTACTGCACAATTGGTAGATTCTTTGAATAAGTGACAACATTGCACTTCACTTATTATTGTAAGAAGAGGAAATTCCATTGGATATGTATTGCTCTGCTGTGTTTCCTCCTGCAATGCAATTTCTTCAGAAATTAAACAATTATAGGTTATTAGGAAGAAGATGAGGACTCCTTCTTCATTCCTGTTTTCAATCTAAGCATCTAAGAATGAATTTTCTATGGATCAACAAACACAAAATTGAACAAGATCTCATCAGAGCAGCAGTTGCAAAACCATCAATGTCTCCATAGCTGCTATAAAAACCACATCTGTCAGTTATTTCAAAAGTCATCTATTTCATGAAGTCCAACAAATGCTGCCACAGAAATTGCATATATTAAATTGACAGGCTTCCCATACTGCATGGGCACAGCTGTGCATAAAGATGTTCCATTAACAAAACCAAGGCACTGATCTTTTGGAGAAAAGTAACAGCACTCTTTTTTGAATAGGGGAGGAAGAAAAGGTTTAATGATTTCTTATATGGGTCACTTCTGGAATCCATTTATAAGAGTGACACCTCACACCATTGTGGCTTTATAATTGTGGGTATAGTGTGTTGTGAGATAACAGGCAGGAAGGAATGCCAGAAGACCTCCAGGGAAACCAAAGTCATCATCAAGTGTAAGAACTGTGCCTGATACCAGCATCACTGAAGTTGTGTCAGAAACCATCCAAGGAGGTGGAGAGTGGTGTATTACTTAGATAATTTCTTAGAGCTGGCTGTTAAAAGAATACACATATGAATGTGCAGCCTGTTATATCCAGTTTTGCAGTTTGCAACACTAAATTAAAATCTCACGTTTTGTTCCCCAGGTCATCTACTGCCACATGTTCATGTTATTTGCTTGTACCTAGTCTTTGAGCTTGTCTCTCCTCCAATCAATATTCCTATACACATTGCCAAATTTCACCTGACTGCCTCCATAATCTGTCCATATCAGGGAGAAAGCCTGCTTGTTTTTCTCACAATTTTTGTCATTTCACCTGTTTTAAACATTTTTTATCAACAATAAAGTAGTAAAGTACCTTATCAGTCTTGCAAATTTTGCTTTTTTTTTTTTTTTTTTACCACAAGCTTAATCATTAATATGCAAACATCATTCTGTCTTTTTACACCCTACCTGCACCTTCTGGTACTGTCAAGTCATGTCTCTTTGCTCTCTGGTTGCTGACTGTCACTTTGTCTTCACTTTTAGCTAAGCCAGCACATCTGCCTGATTTCGGCTATAATTGACAGCCCAAGAAGCAGAATGATTCTTTCACATTTTTTTACAAGAGCTCTTTCCTACTCACACCACCTGTCCCCCAAACAAACTCTGTAAATTGCAGCCAAGGAACAAACCTCCCATAGTTCCAAGCAACCCCTCAGGAGCCACCACAAGCAAAATTTTGTGATCAGCTTTCTCCTCGCTACAGAGAATTACATGAAATATTCCCCATGGTCTTGCTTCTTAAATCTTTTGCCATCACTGCTTCAGGTCTCTTCCTCGCTCTTTCTGTTTTCCTTAATTGTGGTAATAAAAATTGATAAATGAGCATAACATGGTTTCATTATTAATCCTTCATGTAGCAATTACTTTGTTGGTATTTTTCGTAAATACCTTGGGTTTCTCATTTATTTGGATTTAGCAGCATGATTTTTATTAGTCACACTTCGTTATACTGGGCAGCAACATTCCAGGATTCTGCACAATTTACAAGTAACCCTTTTTGTAAGGTCAATGAGAAGTTAAAGTGCCTGGAGTTAAAAAGCTCAGGATAAGAAGCATGAGAAGAGGCCTGATAATTCCAAGAAAATGCACAGCCTGTGTAAGATTTTTAAAGATTAAGATAAAGATTAATTATGATTAAAGATTAAATCAAGTTTTGTCCTGATGATCTAATCCCTAGGAAAGTTAGCGTTCTTCAGTGTGTAGTACAAATGCATAAAACTCACACCAATAAATAATGAAAAAATATAACACTACACTCAAGTTTGACTCAAGTGAGACCTCACCTTATTACATCCGTTATAATCCCATTATTAAATTGAATGTCAGATTGGAAGTATTTTGAGAAAGTTTGGGATTTTCTTTGTACTGCATCTTCAAGCCTGAAATGTATTGCACTGTCATGCTCATGGTGTGATTCTTGGGGCTGTCATGTGCAGGGCCAGAAGTTGGACTTTGGGGATCCCTGTGAGTCCCTTTGACCTCAGGATTACCTATGATTCTATGGTTCTATAATTATCTTCCTGAGATGAGGCAATTTGTAATTTTTTTATGCATCACTCATATAACTATTTGCTATACCATACTATTGTAAACACCTTATGTGGAAAAGAGAATATCTTGCATTAAATTTTGTTCATATACCTTTAAAATGATGCATGCATAGTTGTTTGAAATCTATGTAGCTAGGATAAGGTAAAAGCAAAAATTACTTTTATCACTGTGTAAGTGCAGTACAAAAAAGGATTGATTAAAAAGTTGCTTTGGAAACCATGGGATTATTTCACTGTAATTTGTACAGGTGAAAAATAAATGCAGCAGGATATAAAATCATCATTAACTAATATAAAATATTTTTATTACGGAAAGCAGAATTTTAGTGGCCTGAACTACTGACATCAGAACTAGTCTGAAAACTCTGTTTGCTGCATTTGGATTAATAGCTGTTCCTTAGAACATTTTAGGAAATGGGGAGTGACTAAGAAATACTGAGAGAGGAATGCAGGATAAGCTTACACTCTTGGAGTCTTTCCCTAACCTCACTTTTTAAAATGTCATTCAAATCTTAAAAACCAGAGCACAAAACCAAATCATGCAGTTGGCTGGTAATCACTTCAGTGGGGGAATAAATTGACAGAAGATTTTCTGGAAGGCTTGAGGTCTTTTGCTGTGCTTTGTTTTCTGTGGCTAAAATCTTATCCTAGAGATGCAATTCCTTTGCACATATAAATAGAAACAATCTGGTCTTACTCATTCTACTACAATTAGGAAAAAGCAATCAAGAGTTTGTTAAACAGACTTCAGAGAAAGAAGAATCTTATGTCTTAGAAGACAGATGTTTTCTGATTAAGCTCTCTGTCACAGACTGATTTAAGTTGCCTAAGTCACAGATAACTTTAGCAAAGGTTACAGTTGTTGGAATACCACTGTTTTATTCAGTTCTCAATAACAGCTTTGTTTGGTTTATGAGATAGTGTTTAAATAATTTGAACCTTCCTAAGAGCTGAAGCAACTCTTCTGTCCTCAGAAAAATTCTTCAGTGTCTTTCTAACCTAAATAATAATCTTAAGTTTTCCTAAGAGTCATCTTCCTGCTTTTCAGCTTATGCTATGAAAAAAATAAGGAAGGGCTAAAAATTAATAAGTGCATTTTTGTTAATACAACCTCATTTATGCAGACAGTCATGCAGTGACTGTTGTGTGGAGATAACGATGCTGCCATAATGGTTATTGCTTATATTTCTGGCTATAACATTTCCATTTATTCAGCTATGCTTTCAGTAACCATTAATTTGTTCAGTTTATAAAAATTTCTATGTAAAATGGTTTTTCCTAAGATAAGGTTTTCCCAAGCCTAGAAAAAAATTCTCTCTATAGGGGGAAAAAATGTTACAATAAAAAAGGAGAGAGGGATAAAGCAAAAATCCTCCAAATTCTCCACATCTCTTGGTCCTCAGAAGAAAAAGTGCAAGACCATTTGGTCATAAATTAATTTTCCTATATTTTGAAAGAAAAATAGTGACTTTTAATATTGTCTGTTTGCTCAGTCATGGGCATGAACACTTTCCCAAATATTGCTGATGCAGTTGATTCCTTAGAACAAGTGAAATTCTAAAGATTCTGTCCTGACCAAGCATTTGCCAGCCTCTCAGAATTTCAAGAACTGACAGTAAATATATGTTTGGCAAAAAAAAAAAAAAATAAAAAAAAAAAAATATATTATAACAGTGTTGCAATTACTCCTTGGGGAAGTAAGATATACTGACTTGAAAAACTATCATATATATTGTGCCAGATACAAAGAACACCCAGACTGAAATTTTAGAAATAGTTACAAATTCCAGTGAATTTTCCAGACTACATAAGAAGAAATTAATCTTGAAGGGTTGTTGGATTTTGTTTACTTTTTTTGTTTTGTTCCATTTTTTAAAATCAGATTAAGTTCTAGACTTAAAGTAGATTTTCAATCACAGTTTTAGGTGACCTATGTTAGAGTTAGCTAAAACTGCTTCAGGGGGGTAGCTTTCCTTGCAGTATGTTTCTAAGTGTGTTTATGGATTAGTGGTGATGTGGTGCATTATGCCACAAGACCTTCTTTCCAGTTTCCAGCATCAGTTACAAAAATTAAGTCTGAAAAAAACAAAAATAGCATTTGGCATAACCCACAGCAAACTGTACAAACCTACAGAGGCTGTTTGTAGTACTATCTCAGGTCCTCTAAAGCCCAACAGATTGGTTTTTCCTGCTAGTTCTCTTCCTATCCCAAAGATAGCAAAGAGCAAGTATCCTACAAAACTCTAAGGCAGCCCTAGGATAGCCACCTATTCATATTATTTATTGCTGGTATTGATACCTAAAGGTCCCAGTCACAGAAGAGACCCCAACTCCTATGGTCTGTAGAAATGAAAGAATGAAAATAATCCCTACATCTGTTTTACATTTTAGCACCTGCTGTTTCCATTGTAGGGATGTAGACACATGCTTGTGCGTCTACATCTTGCAAAAATGTGACTATTTTCATTTACTTCTGGTAATTTGTCTTGATCTGAAACACAGAACAAAAATGAAATTTGGGGAGCTCCATATACTTAATAAGAACAACAGAAAACTGCTGTGGAAATCAGTCTGCCAAAATCTAATTAGGGACTCTAATTGTGTATTGTTGCTCAGAGAGTTTTTCAGAGTGAAAACTTGTTAAGATTAATTTTTCCAAGTGCCTGTGGTAAAACCAGTAATAAATATTGAATTCTTATGAGCTGTGATTATGAAATTATTTTTTGTGTTGTCAATATAACAAAATCACTAAGGTCTTAAATATTTAAATTTACTTGGGAATAATTTTTTTTTTTAAAAAGCAAACAAACCAAAGTAAATCCACTAAAGCACCAACAGCATCTTGGATCTGAACATTGTTTGACCAATTGTCTACTTTTTTCCCCTAAAATCTTTTGACAAAATATATGGCAAATATTTAATGCAAACTGAAATGAAGAGACAATGAAAAAAATGCAAGGGAAATATGTTCTGCATTTTAAAATGCTTTTGGAGAGAATCAAACAGATCAATGAATGAGTATGAAATTATATTTAAATTTAGGATTAGTGGCATGAAACCAAAGGCACATAAACTCAGATGCAGGAAATGTGGAAAATAAGTTTTGTGATAGGGAGAGGTTTTTCATCCACGATACCTTCTCTATATGTAAGTAAGTGTTCTTCCTAGCTTACTTAGCATCTGTTTTCTAACACATATTAGAAGAGAAATCTGAGTTTTAGTGATGGTAGAGAATAGGACTTGACAGCCTAGGAGGGCAAGATTACTTATTAAATTACTTATTAAATTACAGTAGTTTCACGACTATAAGCCGCACCTTTTTCATTGAAGAATCCAGCCTACCCCAGTGGTGCGGCTTATATTCAGGTGCGGCTTATCTATGGACAAATCCC
>VRYO01001463.1:43103080-43131569 GCA_009812075.1 Sialia sialis | reverse complement strand
ACAGCCCCGCGCCAAGCGGAAGTGCGGTGGCCCCGACCGGCACTGCTCCCCCGCTGGCCCGCTCCTCCTGGCAGCAGTGGCAACCCCGCCGCCAGCCCTCCCGGCTCATCCTGCCTGGCAGCAGCGGCGACCCAGCTGCTGGCCAGCTCGTCCCACTCCCCGGTGACCCCACTGCCAGCCCGCCTGGCTCCTTGGTGGCTCTGCTGCCAGCAAGCTCGCCCTGCTCGGCAAAGCCCGCTCCACACCTGCCTGGCCGCTGCTCTGTGGCAGCTCTCCGCTTGGCTGGCTCTCACTTCCAGGTTGGCATTTCGCTGGGATTTATCCATAGATAAGCCGCACCTGAATATAAGCCGCACCACTGGGATAGGCTGGATTCTTCAATGAAAAAGGTGCGGCTTATATTCGTGAAATTATTTTAATTCAGTAACATCAGGTGTAGCTGTATAGTTAAGTGCTTCTGAATTTGAATTTAGTAGAACATTGCCTGAAATTATGATAAACTATCTGAGGAACACAAAACCAGTCCTCATGATCTACAGCATATTTTCCTATGTATTACAAATTTATTCTCAAGACATTTTCATTATGAATTAGAGTACAACTATACTATGAATCAGAAAACAATACCTTTTTGCATATTCTTTGCCTTTGCCTTGTACTATCATGAGCACTAACATATGTAACAGTGCCCTTTGGAGTATCATGACTGACATTTGTACCTCACCACTATTGTTTCAGTTCTTTACAGATCAAGACAGATATATAATGATTCCATGTCCATTGTATTCTCACAGTTTTCTTTGAAACACTGCAATTAGAGCGTTAACTTTCCTTTTGAAATGAGGCTTACTGTGTGTCCTGGTTTGGAGGACAGGTGTTTGACAAGAAAGGCAGGAGCCTTTTTTTGAAATGGAGAATGTAACCCCCCTCTCCCTAAATTATTATAATTTTGAAATTAAGGGGCTCTCAGGCAAAGATATGGGAGTTAGGAATAACAGTTTCTTACTAGGGAAATTAAAGTAGAAATACAGTACTACATAAAACAAGCTCCAAACACTGATAGAGTCAGAGTAGAACCTGACACCCTGTCATTCAGGGTGTTGGTAGCAGTCCTACTTAATGGTGGCTACAGTCCTCATGTAGTGACAGATGTGGTTCAGCTGAAGCAGTGGTCCTGGAGAAGGATGCAGTTTTTCTTTGGAGGTTTAGCGGTGATGTGGAGAAGTCTGGTTTTCCTCTGGAGGTCTAGTGGAGAAAGGTCTACCTTAGTGTTTCAAAATTTTTGATTTTGGTAAGAAATGTTGGGTTCTTCCTCCTGGCTGGAGCAATTTTACCAGTAATTTTACCAGTCACACAGTGGGACTCAATGGGCCATTAGCAGAAGATAACTCCATGGAGGAAGGACGGGTTGTGAAAAGATAAAGAACAATGCCCCACCTGGTTTCAATGGATGGCCCATTAGCAGAATATCTCCCACAGAGATAAGGATCACTGCCCCCACCCTCAACAGATGGTGATAGATTTGATTACATCTTGTAACTCAAGACACTGTGGGAGGAAAAGTCTGGCTCTGGTTGGTCTTATCCTATTAAGGAAACATTCTACTTATTTAAGAGCACTGGTCTGATGTGTATTCAGAGGAAGAAAATAATCTTAATCTAATGAAGGTACTCACAGTTTTCAGTGAAAAGAAGACAGTTCAATCTTTTCCTGGCAATTATGTACTTAGTGGAATTAAATACTTAATGAAAATAATAAAAATCAACAATAAGGTTAAAAATTACTTTTATTCTCCACATTTAGCCATTGAAATTACTTTTTATCTCACTGCTATTTCATTTGTCTCTAAAATTTCCATTCTTAAGAGGTTGTAGTTGTTGTATTAGGCATGAAAAAAACATATGTTGGCATTTTGTTAGGATTGATCCAATATATAAATATTAAATGAGCATAAGGTATCTTTTGAAGTCCTTCCCTGTTGTGCCATGCTCTTTGAGTCAATAGCTGGACTATGCTGAATGGAAGAAGGCTGCTGATTATCATTCCAAAGGGATGTTTTGGGCTCCTGCAAACCTTTTTCACAATGCAAGTGAATTTACATTTCTGATGGAACCTATTTTAAAGGGCTTCTAACAAATTTTTCACTGGATTTGTTCCATACAAAATAATCCCTAATCCTGAAGGATAAATTCAGATTGAAGAGTGGGATGAAATAATAATTTTGAATTTCTAGGATCTCAGAAACATGAAGTCTTTTCATTGCTTTTCCCCCTTACACTAATGCATTGTTTGCCTTTAACCTTAATTCAGCTTGATTTTCTTCCAAGTTTTACTGTCTCTAGATAGATTTACTGTTCATTATATTTATGTCTTTCATTAGGGGGCGGCAAAGAAAGAATCAGACGATTAAATTAATTCTTTGTTTCTATTTTTATAATTCAGAATTAGATCCTGAGCTTGTCACTAGATGTCATTCTAACACACCAAATAATTTCTGTGAAATTAGGCAGTGTTCTACTACAAAAGATACCTGTCTCTTAAATTTCCATTTAAAGGTGAATGCTTACTTTATTGCAATTCCTATTTATTGCCGCTTCAACTGATTGTACGACAAAAAAAATCTGCTGGATTGTTGGAGCCAAATGATTAATATCATCAGCAATTCTTCCATTAAATTTATTTGTCTTCTGAGTCTCATTAACAAATTAGCCACTTCTGAGTTCAAAAGATTTTGAAGTTTTCATTAATTCTAGTATGTTTGAATGTTGTCTAACTCATATTGAAAATTTATTCTTCACTTTCATCTCATTATATCAGCTGACCCAGGAAAGAGCAATATTATGCAGCTTTGGTGACCATTTTGCCGTTTGAGTGAGTAGTCAAGGAAACAATGCTCTTACACAATATTTTTTTGGTGAAAATAACAATCAATCTCTTCTCCAAATGTGCCTGACAGAGGAATTAAATATCCTATGCCATTCTATCATTCTGCAGTAGAGGAAGACTGGCCCCGACCACAGGGATTATAGCAAGGCACTCTGCAGCTTTAACCCACTGTCTTCCACTGTGACCTTTTGTCCTTTGATGCCTCTGATTGTTGCTATTTTAATGTGAGTGTCATGGCTAAAACATGAACTGAAGGAGCTGTGTGTACCCAAATCCAAGACTGAAGACAATGAAGACATAGACAAGGCCAGCCTGTTCTAATCTTCTGCCTTTATTTTCTTGTGTTCTTGCTCTCCCTTTCAATCCTCCTTCATTTGAAGCCCCAGTGATATAAGACAGCTATTTTCCAGCTAGATCAATTCTGAATGTGAATTCAGTGTTGAAACATTACTGCAAGCTCCTGCATGTGTCTGGATACAGATCAGGAGCTGATGAATTTGCTAAAGAAATTCCAATCTTCAGTTATTCAGTGCCCTTTGCTCTTGGTCACCCACCCAGTAAAAAAAGTGTGTGAATTCCCAATTCATGATGACCAAAGTCAGTTATTTTAAATCAAGTAATTGATGAAAGAAGTTTCTATAAATCCAGCTGGTTTTGATTGAGGTAACCTAGGCCGAGTTCCTAGGAGTTCTTCAGTAGAGGGAAGTAGCACAGGCAAGCCAAAACCAGCTGAGGGTAATAAAGGCTCCATCTATTCTGGATCAAGAAGTGAACATCCACTCACAGAAAATGTAGAGTTTAAAAAAAATACTTTTAGAGAAAATTTCAATCTAAAAATATTTGCAGAATTCAATTTAATTCAGAGAAATCCGACTTGCTACATGCACCAAACATGAACCAAATTAAACACAATGAGAAATTTACACATTGAGAATTTCTTTCTTTCTTTCTTCCTATTTTGTTCCCAGTCAATCTTATGACAGATTAAATCTTTCTTCTGATGATTCATGGACTACTGTAGGAGAAAAGAGTAGCAAAAATGTTAAGTTATGGGTAGAGTCTTATGAAAATTTTTTCTATAATAAAATTTGTAAGGTATAATATCGCATATTGGTCCACAAGTGAACATATTTTTTACCTACTGAAGACCAAAGCAATTAATTTTAAAATATGTAATGAATAATACATAGTAAAGGCAAAGAAGCTTTTGCTTCAATAAGTTTTACTTAGTTTATTATTAGGTTATTATTAAGTTTTTATGGAACCTTTGAATCAGTACAATTTTTTGACAATTTAGGTAGCTCCATATAAATATATGCAGATACATTTTATAGCACGTTGCACACCTACAGTGTGACATCTGATGATTTACAGCTAACTAGAAGGCCCATTAAATTAATTTGCTGCAGAACTATGTTCACACTGAAAGTTACTTGTTATTTTCTTTAGTGGAAAACCTGTCAGCAAACTAAAAGCTTTGAATTTCTATCCAGTTCCTAATTTATGCAACCAGTCCTTTCCCAGGAGAATTATATTCTTGAGAGGATTGTTGACACAAGATAAAGGAGAGGGAATACTTTTGCACTAAGGAAAAGTGAGTTCCTAGTCTAATCAAATTTTATGTGGAAACTAAAAACTTGTTTAATGTTTCCTTTTATCTTCCCTTCTGTGGATTTCCTCTGATGGATGCGAGGTAAGTGCTGCAGTTTCTAAAACATCGTGACAGTAATGTATAATTACTCTGGAAGATGCATCCTTAATTTTTCCTTCTTGATATGGGACTCAGTCCTTCTGAAAGGAGGTGTCTCCATACTTCTGGAACAGTTCTTTGAGCAGGTCAAAGGGGGAGCTGGGGTTGACCTTAAAACCCACATTATAATTTTTGTTGCACATACTAGAGAATAGGCTGATCAGGAATAGACCATGCCCAGTTGGCCATGAAATTTTCTTAGCTGGTTCTCTGAAATATTTAAGAGTTGTAACTGGAAGGGTCATAGAAATGAGATTCTGTTACATCAAAGTATTTCTCATGTTGTTTGCAAGGAGGAAGAGTAACAGAAATTCTGAATGCAAGAATTGCAAAGAAGTAAATGAGTCCTTCAGATAAAGTGAAATGCTTTTGTTTCCCAGCCTTTCAGTGAGGAAATACAGAACCTTTGTCCTAACCTGAGTGGCTCCTCCTAATGCAGTTTGGAATCATCCAACCTGCCTCCAACCTGTCTTAAATTACTCTTTAGAGTTATACCTTCTCTCTGATATATCTGTCCTAATCTAACTGAAAAAAATCCTGGGATTAAATTATCCTCCTAGTAGCAGGTATCAAAGCTAAACAGGAATAGAAGAGACGGATTACATATTTTTACAATTAAAGATTGCAAATTTGTTGCATAGTTTTAAATTTTTATTTGTTGCCCTTTGTCAGTTTAATGTTGGCAGCAAAATCATTATGCCTTGGACTCTTCAATCTCAGCAATTTTTAGAATGTATGTCAGAAATATTGCATGGTAAATTTACAAAACCCATCACTATGGAGACAATAATTATTTCAAGAAAGAATCATGACATTCTCTGACATGTCAGAGGAAAAGCTGCATTCTTTTGTGGAAGAGGAACTCTTCAGAGCTTGATCTAATCAATGTAGAAGCCTACAAAATGTATTTTTCTTTCCACCTACATAGTCAAAACTAAGGCCACAAATGAAATTCTGGCATATACATGAGATCCTTCAAGATGTTCAAATTCCTCTGATTTCAGCCATTTTACATCCCTGTTACAGAGATGTTTGTGATTTAGCTGTACCCACGCAGTTGTGTTGGGAAGATGCAATATTTGCAGAAAAATAAAGACTTTTCACTCATTTAGCTCTTCTACCTCTTGAAGATCTGCAAGCAGCTATGCCTTGCACTGTGCAAAGACAGTGGCATTATTTTACTGGGCAGCTGACGGAAGTCTGGGGTTTAGTTCAACAGCACCCAGTCTGAATGCTGTAGACAGAAATAGCATTTCTCTCCTGTCCTGGCAGACACAGCCGGGTCACCAGAGTCCTCACACTGAGAATAGAAATTCAGGCCTTCATCACAGGCAAGAGTTTCCCATTTTGTCAATGCTAGTCAGATAAAGGGCAGCTTTTGGTTTTTGTGACATGTGGTTTTAAGACTTGGGTCAAGGCCTGAGGCAGACTGTAGAGTATAAATCAGTTTTCCCTGGTTTATGTTACATAAAGTCTGTGTGAATGCATTTTTGTGAAAGCTTTAGGACTTCTACTCCTGTGCAGGTAAGACCCAGTCAAGTCTCTTGAGCTTCAGTATAATTGCCAAAATTATTGTTACTTATACTTAATGAGCATCTGAAAAGATGCCTGGTTCTAATAACTCACCTTGGAGTACTCTGTGCTGTTTTAAAATTACCTCAAGCTCCATTGTCAATGATTATTATACAATTGTTGCAGCCCAGGAGACTGGGGCTCATTTGAGTATCAGGAATCTGAGCTAACATAAGAGTATGTCTTCTTTTTATTAACTCATGTGTTAAATATACCCTCGTTGAACATGAGGAGATGGAAAAAAATGCAGTCTAAGAGGAAATTGCAAGATGGCACAAAATAGCAAGGGCAGGGCAGAAGTTTAGGTCATACTTTAGCTTTATCGTGAAGAATTCTTCATGAAGTTGCAAGCCTCCATTAATTATCATCTGGACAGCCATTCACCCTTTTTTCTTTTCTTTTATAAGAAACTAAACACTGCAGTTCAGTCCACTTTGTGTCCTTCTGTTCTTCCTCCTTCCTCCACTCCACTCTGTTTCCTCCCTCAATTCCTGCCTCATGAAGCATGAAGAGCTTTGAGTGTCCCCTGTCCCTCCATATAATTAACCTCCATCCACCAAGCTCCAGCAGGTGGATATGCCCCACTACACTTACATCAGACAGGCTCTTCCTTTAAAGCCTGCTATCATTTGGTGCTAAATAGGTTCTGCCAACAGTCAGTCCTGCTTGTGTTCAAAGCTTAGCTTTCCACTGCTTGGGCTGGAGGAAAGCATTTGCTCTCTGTCACCAGGTTGTGCTGCGCAGCTGAGCAGACTGAAGGCAAAGCCCTGTGTGCGCACAGGCTGATTTGCAGCATCCCCTTCTAGACAGAACAGGCCGTCAACACTGCAGCTACGGCACATTGCTTCAGCTTGGTGGTGTCCATAGAGCACCAAATTGTTCACCTACGCAAGCCCAAAACTCATCGCTTTGAACTCACCTCTTGGGTTTTGCACTGAAATTGGCTCTGGGTGCCTACATAGCCTGTTAGAGCTGAAAGGCTCCTCACTGCTTTTTGCAGGGGCGTTTTGTCCCAGCTAAGAGCAATACTTGACAAAACTGAGGATAGGCTCAGTGTGTCAAAAGACACAAAATATATCTGGTGCAGGAAGAAAACATCCATAAAGGAGGTCTCAACTCTCTCCCCACATCTTGTGGTGTCTTCACACATTCAGGCATTAACTCTGGCCAAAGAACAGAGCCCACAGCACCTGAGTGCAAAAGCAAGGCTTTAGACACTGAGCCATCTGCCTCTGTTTTACTGAGAGTGGCAAAAAAGTGAAAATATACATTTATTCTGCAAAAACTGATTTAAATTTTTAAACATTCAGAAAGCTGAAAGCTGGAGTCTTCGGTTCATGGGTGTGTGACTCAAAATTAATTGCTAAATCTGCTGTACAATAAGATCAGTTAATTAGGGCTCTCTGGTTCCTTGCATACTAGAGGACACGATCATCTGACTTAGCTGTTTGTATATTGCAATGTACTGAAAATAGAAAAAAAAGTTACACATGACAAAGTATTGATTAATTGTCTCCAAAAAACAAAAAGACAAAACAGCATTAACCAGTTACACAAATCTTTAAAAGAGAAACCCATGGAAACAACATTTCCTTCTGTTACGGCTTCGTTTGGAACAGCAGGCTGTGCTCCTGAATTAATTTTACAGCTGAGACACAGCTAATCCACAAATAAGCCTGTTACAGTTGGTGAGCATAACAAAAGAAATGCTTGCCAATAGGCACACATGACATCTGGAGCTTGAAGGCAAATTTTAGGGGAAAAGTATTTTTAGTAATACCTTAAAACTTTAGGAATAGGACCTGAGAGAAAAATGTATCCACAAATATCCATACCTGCTATATTGTCACAAGGAGCACATGCTTACAGGGCATCCACAGATAGGATAAAAGCTATTTTTAATATTCCCACTGATATAAAATTACCTATGAAAAGTGGAAACCTACACTTTTCTTATTCTTTAAATTAATTTCTTCTACAGAGAGGACTAAAATGTTAGACTGATTTTATTTTCCATATGGTGTTATTGAAACCTATTTTCAATATGTCAAATATTGAAGCACATAAGTATTTCTATTTGAACAGGATTTGGAGTAGTAGGGGTGAGATCCTAGACCTTCTGAAGCCATTAACCTATCTCTTATGACTTCTAAGGAGACCAGAATATAATTCTGAAAATTCAGGCACATGTAAAATTTCAAGCTGATAACAGGTAAAGAAATTTTCTCTGGGACCCCTACTAGTATTTAGTTTTCAAGAAATTTGTAAACTTCAGAAGTTTCACACCTGAAAAAGAAAAAAGGAACTTCATTCACATCATCTCCATATCCAATAGAAGTGATGCCAGCCAGGAGACCAATCTCACTTCCCATGTGCTGGCACTTAGTGCACACAGGCCACATCAGATTTTTTTAAACATCCATAAGCCAACACAAAGCCCAGCCCTTAGGCACACAGATGACAAAGAAATGAGAGGCTAGTGGGAAGGCAAACTGTCTGCAACCTGTATGCAATGCTCTCCTAATTAAAATTACATTCAGGCAAACACTTGAGCAAGTGCTAATTTAGGTAATGACTTTAATAGAATGATTCTCATGCTTAAAATTCATATGAATAATGAAGTGCTTTAAGATGTAAATCTGTCACTTGAAGAAAGACATATAAGGTGCCTTCAAAAAGCTGGTTGTTTGCATTTTCTAAAGATTTCTGTGTCCATCAAAATATAGAGGATTACAGATTGGTAGAAAATATTCATTCTTTGTGTATACAACTAAATTCAATGTCTGATTATAGTCCCATTAAGCCCCTGTGTTCCAAGTCGTTTGAGGAAAAATAGAAAAAGATACCAGTAATGTGAAATTTAATGGCAAGAAGGAAAGTCTTAGTTTATATCGGAATGCATTGCCAGTAAGGGCTTTAATGTGAATAAATTGATACTTTAATGGTAATTAATTTCAGTGTGCATTGTTAAAACTTAACTGCATGTAAAGGAGCAACTATAACTTAAAATGTACTGGCCTTTGCCCAGCAGTTTGGAAAATGTACTGCATAGTCAAAATCATGAGGCAACTGAGCAAAATATTTTGTTACCATATCAAGAGTTGAACTGCATGATTGCTTTTAAAACCTGTGTAAGTGGCAGGGCTTGATATCCTTTTTGTATTGCTTTGCCACTGCTATCCCTACAACTCACAAAAATCTCTAGTAAGCTCAAGTTTTAAAAATCCAGCCCTGAATATTTACAGAGAAGTTTGTGTTAGATTTGCAGATGCTCTGCCAATAGCATTTATGCAAGAAAATATTTGTATGATACTAACACATTTGGTCTGGGCTTAAGATATTGGCAAGTTCAATTTCAGCATATTTGACTGTTTGTTATCCGTAGCAGCCAGTCAGTCTCTGGCATCTTTAGGAAAAGAGTTTCTTTAGCAAGAACATGTTAAAAGAGGAACTGTAAAAAGTAGGTGTCCAAGCTCTGGAACCTCCTGGTGCAAAACCTGCTGCAAGAGCTTTGCAAAAACACCTCATATTTTTTTGTTCTGATTTCAGGTTTGGGTGTGATACAATGGTTTAGGGTGCCAGTATTTTCTCAGGAGAACATTAATTGTTCTCTGGGCTGTATTAATTGGCTTGCAGCTACCAGACAGCAAGAGGGTAATTTTGGACATTGGGACAGCTTTTCAATATGTTCTGTCTTTTGACACATGCTTATCTCTTCCTAATGCAGAAAGTGCACACAGGTAAAAAGCCCTGAATTAATGGTGAGACTGGAGGTTGGCCAAGGAAGCAACAATTGCATTCTGTGTGGCCAAGATGAGCTGAATCTCTGCTGGTAATGAGGTGAAGAAAGCACTGAGCTCTTTCAGAAGGGCTAATTTCTAAAAGTTGGTGGAAATTTTTCTCCCCCAATGATGATGGTCACATATTCAAACAATAATGTGCATGACTGTACATCAGTACCAAAGCAGGCTGGCACTTTGTATGGTGTTCAACTCCCAAAGTAGGAGAAGCTTTGTGAAAAAAGAGATCCTTTGACCAAAGAAACCCTCTCATCCTTTGTATGCAGCTTTTCTTTTCATCTTCAAGCAATTTCTGGGTATAAAGTAGTTCTTTCCTCTGTTCTATCACAGATGAGAACAAGATCATGATTCCCTTTGTGAGCTCTCTGAGCTGTCTGCTCAGTATAAAGATGAAGAGCTCATCTGCACAATAGAAGCAGGCTTTTCAATCTCTAGTTAGACACAAGTTCCCAGCATGGAAGCAGACAAAACCATGCTCTTGGGGAGAGTTTTAAGATAGTCTTTGTCAATTGAATCACAGACCCAGCATTCAGCTATGAGAAAACACAGAGCAGTGCAGTGCAGTCCAGAGTGGATCTGTGCAGTGCGAGGCACTTTTGGTTAGGTCTCCCAGCAATCACATAACTAGTCCCTGAGCCCTGCCCCAGCAGACTATGAGGGATTAATATAGATTCTCCATTTTAAAAACTAGGATAGAAAGCATCCAAGTATCTCTAATGGCCCACATGTACCACAAACTCAGTCTGTAGGGCAGCAATCATTCAGTGCAAAGAAGCCAAATAACAGTTTAGGATCTGTATCTGGAGACCCACATATTTGATTTTAAAAGCATATTAACAGCATCTCTGCTATGTGTTCAATATGAGGAGGTCTGAAAAAAGCTAGCTAACTTATAAAGACCAAATAAAAACCAAAAAGTTGTAATATAGTCAAAATTGTGTCAATTTCTTTAAAGTTGAAAATCACACTTTCTGAGTACCACTTTTACTAGCCTTCTGTTGAAAGACCTCACACCTAGCTTTCCTGAGTTGAAAAAGTAGGGACTGTTATTTAAAAAAAAAAAGATAAAATATATTTGATGCATCATACCAGCAGTTTTGTTTGAGATTTTTTTATTTCTGCAGAAAGATTGATTTTCAAGTAGCAGATGCCATTGATAAACATCTCACTGAGTCCCAGCTATAATAATTTTTAAAAAAAACCCTTCATAATGTTATCTGAAACCCATTTCAACGTATTTGAATCCAGGCATGCACAGTAGTTTATTTACAAATTTTAGAATTTTGCAGAGACATCTAGTTAATTCAATTATTTCAACAATGCATCTGGAAGAAAATCCAATCTGTATCTGAGAAGAAAAATACTGATCTCTAGATGGGCTTGTTTTTGTATTTTCATGGACTAAACTAGAACAATTTTCTCTGCTCTGTGCAACAGGAGGCTCTATGTTATTGGTAAGTAAAAGCTAAATTTCTGGTTAACTTACCAAACAGTGCTATTGGTGGAAACTCATAATAATAAACAAACAAACAAACAAACAAATAAAATGTATACACATATATAAAAATTATCATCTCCCTGTTCATAATTTGCAAAGGACAATTTTTATACAGCACATGTAATATTTAAATGCATCATCATAAAAAAAAAATTCATCCAGTTTCATTGAAGCACTTTGATTCTTGTTCCTCCAGTTTCTTTTGCTGAACAAAGTAGAATGATTTTGCTATTCTCATTTGCTGATGATCTCTTTTTCAGAGGTCAGGAGTCCTGCCCAATTTTGCTATCTTAGCAGTCTTAAACTGTGATGATTTCAGAACTATTTCTGTTAATCTTTCAAACACGCTGAAGAAACCTACAAATTTCACTATTAGAGCATAGCTAATAAAAAAATCTCAATTATAGAGTGTTAGCCACGTAACTGACAAAAAGCATGGACATGAACCTTACAATGTCTCAGTGTTAAAGAGCAGATTGAAGCATTCTATTGAAGCAGTTGGTTTGTGCCACCCAAAAAAGCATTAAAACTTCCTGGTCATCTGGCTACATTAGAGTAGCAGAATGGTTCAAATTACCCCTCAGGAGAGTGAAAGAAAATTTGGAGAATAGGTAAAACCTTGGGAGAAATGCACTGCATGCAGTATTATACACTGTAATATCTTATTAGATTAACAGACTCTCTTGTGGTTATCAGCTAATTCCATGAAAAGACGTTTTAAGATATAAAAAAGCATAAATTAATGTGAAATAATACCTAATCATCATAAAATAATATGTGCCTCTTTCTTTTTGTGGCTGACATCTTCTCCAAGCAATTCTCAGTTTGCACAAGCAGCTTCAGTCTCAAGGTCATCTCTGTCTTTTCTTATTTCTAACTGAATGGTTTGAGCTGCTGCTTGTCAAGTGTGGCAAACATTGCTAGCGGTCATAGAATTTCTCCCCTGAGGAAGGCAAGTGCTTCTGCATCTCTTGCAGTTTTCTCAAAAGGAGAATATTCTACCCAGGCAAGGTGTTTCCTCAATGTACAAAATGACAACCTACCCTAGACTTAGCTTTAGAGGGCAGAAGTCTGTAGGAATTCAGAAAACTTTGTCCTTCACAGAAAAGTGTTTAGGCTTCCAACATTGTTTGCTACAGGAACTGCTTCCAGATTTTCAGAGTGCAGAACAGACATGAACTTCCCTGCTTATCCCTATTACAAGTAAAACACACCACAGTAACCAGACCCTCTATTTCTAGTAATAAAATTCAATAACCTGCAAAGACTTGGGGGGAAACAGAATGAAGGCTTTGTTCATCTGTTGCAGCAAGAGTGGATTTTGACATTTTTCTTTGAAGAAATGCATAGACCAAATTTCAGATGAAGACAGTAAGTACAGAAATAGTTCTTTTCTCAGTCAAAACTAAGTAGCACATTCTTTTCAGTAAAGTAATTGTAGAATAATGAATGTCTGCAAAACTACAGATTTAAAGACAGAATTCTATTTGCTATTCATTATGTTAATCCTTCAGTTTTCTTTATTGGAGTTCATATTGCGAATCTTATGCCTTTTCATATCATTTGAGAGTTCACCGTAGGAGGAAAAAGTCAATCCATTAAAGTCATTTGCATATCAGAATAGTTGACTGAACACAAGACTCAAACACTGAATTTTAAACTAACGGAAAATAAAATATACCAGCAGGTACTGAGCTAAATCCAAGTTTAGCTTTGGCCACCACTGAGAAATATTTATCATAAACAAATGTTTGATTATTTTCCTGCAAGAAATTTTATTTCCTACTACTTGGAGCATGACAAGTATCCTTGAGCAAGAGATTATTTTCATTTCAGAGCCTTGTATTTTGTTTTGTTTAGGATTATTGCAGAGTTTACAATTTAATTCCATGTCTCATCACCAGTTCAGAGTAAACTGTAGAAGCTCTAGGTATAAGAAAAGATGTAGGATCCACATTTCACTTTTTGTTCAACCACAGTATCAATTCCTGTATAGACACCCTCAAGGGGGATCATTCTAAGGTTTCTTTGTTTTAAATTAGCTTGTGGTCGTGGATCACATTAGTTTAATTAATTTAAGTGCCAGTAAGTCAAACAGCTGTAACGGATAATTATGCAATTACACATAATTACTTCACTGAGATGAGTTATAATGTGAGCATTCTTATTAAGCTTGAAAATCAGGAGCAAAACTGTGTGTACAAGCATTGTTCTCATAACAGCCAGACATAAGTTGTCTCCACATGCCCTGTCAGTACCATGGCATTTAGGACAGGAGCTGCATCTGAGTTGCACTGAAGAACTTACCCTTTGGCAAGGAAGTAGATCCACATTGATTCTTGATTCATGAATGAATTGCAGCACCACAAAGAGGCAGAAACAAGAAAGTGAGCATTTGTTTCATGATCCCATGTCCTGAAACCTCAGTGGAATTTTTAAAGAGTTATAGTACTAATTTCAGTCTGTTACAGTAGACATTCAGCTCTGGAGAACCAAGAACTGCACTTCTTGGATAAGAGGCTATTTTGCCCATTCATTTTTCCTACTGTCACATGAAAGTTGTAAAAAAATGGAATTATTTTTCTGGCACTTCCCTAGAAGATGGTCATTCTTGAGCTAGACAGAGTCAAAACAAAAAGAACAAAAATAATCTCCGTTTTGTGCCTCTTTTTGTTGAAAGAATGGAAAGTATAAAGAATTTATACCACTTTCTGTCAGAGGAATTTCAATTAATCCTATCAGTCAAATACTGCTGAATTCAAGTATTTCTCATGTGTATAAGTGCTTTGGTACTGGCATAATTGTTCTGCTCTTCCCAGAAAACACTGTGGACTAATGAGAAACAGTGAAAATCTCAGCATAAGAAAATGCATTGCATAAAACTCTGCCATGGAACTGCTGATATGCTGAAAATATTTAGATTTTTTTATAATTCTAATAAGGAACTTAGGGCTGTCCTTCTGAAGTACAGTAATTTCACAATTATAAGCCACACCTGACTATAAGCTGCACTTTTTCCTTTTTTTTTTTTAAGCGAGGATCCATGTGTGACAAAGTAACGAATAAGTAACAGAATCGCACCAGCACGGGGTTTGGTGTCAGGTGCTCAAGTTGCAAACAGTTTTCATAGACCAGCGAAGCCTTTAAAGGCAGCCCCAGGTACCCTCCCCACCCGACTCTCACTTCCAGGTTGACATTTTGCTGGGATTTGTCCATGGATAAGCTGCACCTGATGATTAGCCACACTACTGGGGTAGGCTGGATTCTTCAATGAAAAAGGTGTGGCTTATAATCGTGAAATTATTGTAAGTCCAGTGACTCATTTAGGAAAACCAAAATCTCTCCCTGAATGAGAGACATAGAAGGTAGTTTGCAACCAAGTCAATTCTTTCAAACCTGAGTTTATCACAGAAGCTCATTTTATTGGGTAACAGATTTAAAACAAACCGAAGAAAATTATCTTTTCTACAGGATTCCCTACCACATGTTGCTTCTGCTGATGCAGTGTTCCATAGGGACTGGACAAATTAATGGGAAAAGGGTCCAACAAGAGCTGTGAAAGTTTGATATAAATCTATTATATAATCCTCTGTCTTAGGAAATGCCTTAGAGACAGAGAAATGGAAACAGACTGGAAAAGCAGAAGTATGTGTAGATAGATAGACAGATAGATATGACTTGCCATGTTCTTTTCAAAGTATCTTCTCCTGAGCCCTGTCAATAACATAATACTTAGGTCATGGGTTGCATGAGTTGCATTGAAGAACTTACTGCAGTCCCAGCGCTTTTTTCCTCAGTTAAGTTCTCTAGCTTTTCTCTTTTTCTTTAATTAATTCTCAGATCACAGTGCAGCCTGAAAAAGGGGAAGGGGAGACTGGGGATGCACCATCAGGCAATACTTGGGGTGATAGCTGAAGTGAAGTTAGATGTGTCTTCCTGCTCTGACTTGATGTCAATGCACATTTCGAGTGTGAAGAGGGAATTTGAGATCTCCACAAGCTTTACATCATACCAACGGAAGAATGATAGTCTTCTTCCTGCTTATGGATAATAATTCCTCTGCTCTGAAGCCAGAGCAGGAGGGCAGGATGGTGTGCTGGAAGAGTGGTCTGAGCTCTGCAATAAACTGTGCTACAATGTACCTTGTGGTTGAGGAACCAGAGCACTGGACATGCTTCTGTCAGCTCAGGTTACAAGTGGCAACCAAAGACAGACTATTTTGCAATTCATTGGAAATTCTGTGACATCAAAGGAGGATGAAGAATGTTTTTCCTCACAAACTTTTTTCCTGAGGATTAGAGTGGTATTTTGCATTCATACTTAACAACTGACAAGACGTTACCATTACAAAACAATCTCTAAGTTAAATCTTGCTGTACTGGAAAATGTGTTTCCAATAGAAATCAGTTTTCCAGAAGGAGACAGAGAAAGAGTTGTGTAGGATATGCCCTCTTCCTACTGAACTCTTGAGACTGGAAGGCACCTCTGAGGTCCTAGGGCCCAATCTTCTTTCAAACAGGATCAATTTCTAAGTTGTGAGCAGGTTGTGAGCTCACACCTCATCCAGTCCAATGTTGAATGTTTCCAAGGACAGAGATTCCAGGGACCTTCTGCTCAACCTCTTTCAGTGCTGAGTAATTTTCTTCCTGACATCCACCAGGAATTAATCTTGCTCCTTGCTGCAATGTATATGCTCATTGATCTTTGTCCTTTCTCTGTAGACTTTGAAGAGCCTGTCTTCTCTATAATCCCTCCCTAGATGAGTGATGGCTGCCCTCCTTTCCCTTATTTTTTCTAGCATGAGCAACCCTGTGGTGATGACATAGCGCAGTACAGTTTGAGATCATAAACCTTGCCTGAAGTCAGAGCTCAGGCTCAACACCAGGGTGTCACAAGGACTGGCTTTACAGCTTAGAACTGCTTGTGGTGCAGTCTGCAGGCAGAGCAGGTTTACGGAGCCTGCAGCCTCTCTGCAGGTCGGCAAAGCTGTAAGGATGCTACTGAGTTTCTCCTGAGTGTTTAATCGGGTGGCAGTCACTAGAACAGAGCACAGTAATAACCAGCTTTATCTGCTGAACAGTATTAGCAGGGAGTTAGAGTCTAAGCTGCTGGAACTGAGCCCAGACACTCAGCTCCAGTAACACAGCTTCAGTTTAAAAGGATCTACCGTGAATCTTCATAACACCAGAGAGAACAAAGAATCCATTATTATGATCACAGATCTGTATTCCTGTAGCAGTTGGATCCCTCTTATCTTAGGTGAAGAGCAACCACAGAAAAAAAGGTTCATCCCTTGTCAAACACCTTGCAAATACTGTGTATTCTAAAAGATATTGCTGTAGCTGAGAACAAAAAATAAGATTTCAAATGCCTTGAAGAGAAAGGTCAACACATTATAAAACATTGAAACAGTAGTCCCAGGAGTACCTTGACAACATTGCAAAACAAGTTATGGTTACCAAAGAGATTAGTTAGGTATTGTTATTGCCAATGAAAAAGGTTATCACTGCTGCAGGACAAAGCTGAAAACATCCCTCATGACTCGTAATTATTTTTAACATAACAATTAGGCAGAATATGTAATTCATCACCTTTTATTTCATGACAGACTGATTAGACTCCATATAATCTTAAAAGTTCAGTAGCAACAAATTATTCTCTTGATTTTTCTGTCATGTCTTTAATCATATCTCTGCAGGAGGGTTTTCTTGGTATTAGAGATGTTAGGTATGATTTTGATCACACATTTTATTTCCAATTACTTAACCGTGGAAATATATTTCTACTGTGCTCTGGTATTCTTGACAGAGTTTTGGGAACTTGAGACTTGCTAGTTTTCTAAAACTTTTGTCATATTCAAGGTGGAATTAAATTCTGAGGAATGGAGATAGGAAGATATACTAGACTGTTGGCTTTTGTAGCTAACATTTTCCATGGAACTGTGGAAGAGAGCACACACTGGTGTAGGAAAAAGCCCACTATTTTCTAATCTGAATTTCGTGTAGTAGAATGAAGTAAGACAGCACAGTTTCCTCACCTGCCCTGTTCCTGAACCAGTCACTATGTGTATATTTGATGAACGTGCCAGGCAGTTCACTGCCTAAGATAGCGCATCATCTCCCAGAGGAAAATCTTACAAGATTTTTCTATTGGTCAAGTGTAGGCCAGGAGGAGCTCTGTATAACTACACTAGAAACACTGGGGCACTGTCAGGACTACCTTGACATCCCTGCAGTGTGCTTTTGCATAGATTAACATTTTTTGTTGGCAGCAAGCTCTGTTCGGTCATTCTGTCAGCTTTAGCTGAAACAAAGACTGCAGTTTTGTCTCTGCGAGTTTAAAGAGAGCATCTCAGCCTATCATCTCTGCCAGCTTCCACTTGATTGACGGGGGATAGACTCTATTTCAGGATGAGTGGCAGCATAGGAAGTCATTACATGCATGGCTGCTTGCTCTAGAAGTGTGGTTGGAGGCTTAGTCACAGTGTGTTAATCCTGGCAGGCATGATTATTAACACCAACACATCTTAAGAACCGGCTTCCTATTATAGTGACAAAATCATGAAGCAGCTGTGTCACACATGTTGATTGCACACAGATCTAAAATACTTCATCCACTCTTTAACTGCAGAGCATCAAAACCAGCATCACACGAAAAGTACTTCATGTGAAAGTGTGGCCCAATCAACCGCTCCATCCTGTGTCCCTTCTCTCACTCACCCTTTCCCTATTCCTCCTTGGTGTTCTGAATCAGTAACTTTATTTCACTTTTAAAATGCTCGGATTAAAATTTTCTGACTTGATATTTTAAATGTAAATGCATAGAGCCAATAGTGAATACAAGTCCAAGAGAAAGAAAAGCCTTTCCATCATGCTTTCAGGTATATGAACACCCATCTGTATTTTCTTTCTCGGAAATATATCTATGCATACATGCAAAAAGTCTTATCTTTCCCAGATTTAAGGTTTCTATATTGTTTTCCTATTTATTATATTATTACTACACTGTTGCACCTAAGTTCAGGGTTTCACTGCTCAGATTTCTTTGAGAAAGTATCACTTCAGAAAGTTGACATGCAGGTTTCCATGCTCATTCCATCCTCAGCAGAACAGTGCATGCAGTAGTCAGCTGGAATTCACTGCTGACTGCTCGCACCTCGAGCTTCAGGAGGATGAGCCACGCCTGCATTTTTCATGTTCATTGCCCCAAAATAGTAAACAGGAGTGCCAGTCTTAAATGATGTCAATGTCTCTTCCTGACAATGTTGTCTGCAGAAGTAGCATCATTTGAATGTAAAACTAGAAGGAAAGAAGCACTTGGGAGATTGATACAACCACAATTGCCTAAATATTCACCAGGCAAAATAGCCAGATTCGGTCAAAGTTTTAGTAATTACTAAGAGATGCAGCCAGATATTTAAGACAAAAGGACATTATATATTTCTTCTGCTGAGACAAGAAAGGGTGTTCACCATAATCACTGACTTATTTCCTCCTGGAAGAGATTTCAGTCACCTTCCCTGCACTTTTACCAGAATTTCCTCCAGTAGGAAGAGTAACATCTCAGAGCAGCACAGTGAAATCTGACAGCATTCATTGCATCAGAACCTGTCCTACAGGTTCTGCTACCAGTACTACAAGGAAAATACCTTATTGCCCCACTTTTTTTGAGGCACTGAATATCCAAAAGACTGACTGAGATGCTGAATTCCTGTTTGGTGAAAGGACACCCCCACCCTGTTTCAGATACCAGCACCTCACTTACATGCCAGCAGCCCTTCCTCTCTTTGCTCATTTCTGGCAGCCTGGAGAAGCCTCCAAGACCCTCAGAGAGAATGGTATTATAATTGTTCTTGTCTCTACCTCCAGAAGCAAACCTCAGATTTAAATCTTTATTAGTCTGTTGATCTGCTCAAAATGTGTTACTGCGTTTGTAGGCTACAGGACACTGGGGAAATCACTCCTAATTACTCCATTTTGCAAATATAGACAGTTTCTATTATATTATTGTGGAACCAAACTCCAGAGTCTCTGTGAAGCCTTGTACTTGATTAGAGGCTGATGTCTCCCAAGCAGTTCCCTCGCAGGCTCTGTCCTAAAAATTATTTTGAATATTTTTGAGTAATTTCAAGTTTTAAAGAGAATAGTAAGAAAGACCTTGTTTGTTTTCAGTATAAATGACAGATAACACTCACAAGGGATGAAGGGAGAGCAGTGTTTTGCTGTGGCTGCGCTCAGTGCCCCTGTGTATAATACACAGCATGATAAATGCTATGGCAGTAAAATCAGAGTGTGGCCCTTGCTCCCAGCCACATGTATTCCATTACAACACTTGCCTGGGAATGTATAACTTCCTGCAGATTTGTCCTTGTGTCTAGGTAGATTTTAAAGTTATTAATGAATTAGTTTTGATACCTTCTCAGGATTAAGATTGTAGTCCAACTGTTATGCTACCAATATCTACTAAAGAATGTTTAAATTGAGGCAATTTTTTTAAACTCTATATGGCAAAATACTGAGCAGTGAAAGAGCTGCACAAATACAGCTCACAGAAGTAACTTGACCTGATTTGCAAATAGACACTTGTTGACATTAAGGAAAGGGGTCTGTTATTTCAAATTAGGAATATATTTGTTCTGGGGCAAAAAAAATAGCAGCTCAGTCACCAAAGAATCATAGGAAAGACAGTCTGGGAAGATGCTACTTTAAATGTATTAAGAAAAGGGAAGAAAGTTTGTGAGGAAATGGTAAAGACTGAAATCATTGGGTGCCTCTGGTCATGCACAGTTTAGCCACATAATGGAATAATCATATGTAAAAAGTGGAAAGTGTCATTTATTAAAGCAAGAGTGAGTTTGGGCAAGTGTGACAAATACTCCACATGTATCCTGAAGTTTTTATTTTACATCTAACCTAATATGCAGAGTGTGTTACACAGAATAGATCTTGAGGGGCAGTTTAGTGGACGGCTTTTGATCTTTTAGTGAATCTGGTTTTAAAAAAGACAAAGGAAAAAACAGGAGGAAAATAAGCTTTCATACAAAACACCACCATCCTTTTTAATCTATTAGCTAAACCAGAAAAAAATGGAGTTTGGAAAATTTTACTATGCCAAACTGGCCTTGCTCTGACCATTCAGCCTCATAAAAAATCTGAGGTGAAAGAGAGGGGGAAGAGAGTTGGTTGCACTTTTTTTGTCTTTTTCAGCTTGCTATAAATAAAATAAAATATTTTATAGCCAAGCTTCCAGCTCTTGCTAGAATCTTCCAGCTCACTTGCAAGCACTCTGATTAGTTAGGAAAGATTCAGGCAAAGAGCTGCCGTTTTTTTCCTAACATTTGTTTCTGCTAAGTCAATCAACCTCACTATAGGAGAGTTTCAGGACAGCTTAGTAAAATTTCTTTTCTCATGAAATAAACAGCCTTAAATCAACCTGGACAACTTCTTTCCTCTTCAGCATTCAGGTATTCTGACTTTGTTAATCCATGGGCAGCACATATAGAAGAAAGTCTGCCTTGCCCCATCGAATTTACTTTCTCCTATTTCTTTACACCAGACCATGGTGTTCTTCTCACATTAAAAGTTCTGGTGTGGAAGTACCCAGCCACTCATCTTTTAAAAATTCTCTAAAATTTATATGGGACATGGTTAAGGAAAAGAATGCACCCATATTTAGTTTGATAACTCTCTTGCCAGTGAAAGGCTTACTTTTATACCTGATTTTTAGAATTTTAGAAGTATATGTGTACTGTGTCTGCTTACTATGCTTCCAGTAGAGTGTGAGTCCTACAATTTCTCACTCCTGGAAAACAGGGATGGAGCTTTGTGATTAACTGATTATTTACTTCAGCTTGTACATCAGAAGTCTCATACAAAGGCACAGTGCAACAAATCAAATGGAGATAAAAAAAAATTCTATGTTCTTTGGCAGTTGCCACTGTTTTGCAGAATTCCAATTAAATATTCTAAAGTTTTATATTTCTTAAATCAAAGTACCTTATGGAATACTATCAGCTTTGTTTAATGTCAAGGTTAAAAGTCAGGCAGGTTACCAGCAAAATGTGTTTTCCAGACATCTATCATACTTCACCTTCTTTCCTGCCAATGTACTTGGCAGAGTAATGAACTGCTGAAGCTGGAAGCTTTCTGATCTTTTATTTCCAGGTAAACCAACCAATGAACTGCCTTGGACCTAAAACTATTACAATTTTCTTATCCTCAACTCCAGGAAATATGAGCAATTTTATTTATCGGAGAATTACAGTTATTGGGAATGCATTCTGGAAAATTGACATGAAGGGTGATGAACATCCCACTTGCACCATGTCTCATGTTCATCTCTAGTATGAATATCTGTTCTTGAATAAGCCATCTGCAGGCCTGTGCACTGGGTTTGCATGGGCAGGTTTTGGTAGTGAGGGGCTACAGGGGTGGATTCTGTGAGACACAGATAGAAGATTTTCCCTTTTCCAGCAATGTCAGTGCCAATTGGCTCCAAAACCAACTTGCTGCTGGAAAAGACTGAGCCCACCAGCAGTGGTGGTAGCAGATAGATGTTGTCTCCTAGGAAACAGGAGAGACTGGAAGAGGAAGGAAAAAACTCTGCAATTTCAGCTGGAGAAGAGAGTGAGAATATGTGAGCAACAACTCTGCAGACACCCCAGGGTCAGTGCAGAAGGAGGAGATGCCCCAGGCACCAGAGAGAGGACTGCAGGAATGCTGAGATCCACTGCAGCCCGTGGAAGAGACCCATACCAGAGCAGATGGATGCTCCAAGGAGACACCAGGGGAAACCCATGCTGGAGCAGGGTCTTGAACCTGTGGACCCATGGAGAGAAGAGTCCAAGTTGGAGCAGGATTGCTGGCAGGACTTGTGACCCCACTCACAGAGCAAGCAGTCTGTTCCTGAAATACTGCACCCTGTGAAAGGGACCCACACTGGAGCAGTTCATGAAGGACTGCAGGGGGAAGGATTCACAGTATAGAAGTTCACAGAGAACTGTTCCCCGCGGGAGGAATCCCAGGCTGGAGGAGATGAGTGTGAGGAGTCCTCCCCCTGAGGAAGAAGGACTGGCAGAGACAGTGTGTGATGAACTGGCTGTAGCCCCCTTTTCTGTTCCCCCTGTGCCACCAGAGGAGAGGTAAAAAAAATCAAGAGTGAAGTTAAGCCTGGGAAGGAGGGAGAGATGGTGGGAAGGTGTTTTAAGATTTCATTTTATTTCTCATTATCACACTCTGATTTGATTGATAATAAATTAAGTTAATTCCTCAAGATGACTCTGTGTCCTGTGGCAGTAACTGCTGAGTGATCACTCCCTGTCCTTATCTCCTCCCATGAGCCTTTCATTATATTTTCTCTCCTCTGTCCAGCTGAGGAGAAGAGTAATAGAATGGCTTTGGTGCGCACCTGGCATACAAGCAGGGCTAACTTACCACATTCTCCTACATTTTAATGTTAGGTGTCCAGCTATAAACTGTTTTGAACAACCCAACAGAATGTTAAAGAGTTAGAAAGGCTGTTTTCATGGTGTCAGAAATATATAAAAGTGATTGGATTTTTTAAAAACAACAAATACCCATAAGAAAAAGATCTTCATTTGAACAGCAGTCCATTAAGAATGCTATAAGGGATCATTAACCAGAAGGAAAAAGCATAATTAGCCAAAAGCAATTAGATCAAAAATCAGTTCAGACTGATTGTTATGCAAATGTCCTGGACTGGAAATTATATTCATGGCCACTGACCCTTGGATGCAATAAGTTTTAGAGGATATGAAAGAATCTGTGTTTCTTTCTTGGGCAGTTCGGGGGGGAAGTACAATTTTTACCATAGAAATTAATCAGTGGCCTTTGGATTCAACTGTGATTTTTTTAAACTGTAATGAACATATTTGATGAAGATAATGAGATAGTTTAACTGGGAAAGAACATGTCTTGCAGATGGCATGGCACCAATTTACATTTTTTTCAGAGTTCAGTGGAATCACAAACAGTGCAGGGCCAAGAGCTTTCCCAACACCTTGTCACCTGAAATGTTTTTACAACAACCTGGATATACTCAAAAGGTCAAAATATTCTGACAGGTCTTTCCATATTTGAAATACCTTCTCAGATTGACAAAAAATTCACCATTTCTCTTTGAAAGCTGTATTCTTTCCTACAGTGATTGTATGTTTTGGTGGTCACCTTTTTTGTATGTGTTTTCTGCTTTTAAGAAAGCCTCTTTTGAAAATATCCTGGGAGACACTGCCAAAAATTCTACTAACTTAGGTCACAGTTCATCAGTCACATTTTTCTAATTCACCAGGCCAGACAGCTTGTCAGGAAATTAGACTACTGTGTTTTGTTCTTAATAAACTCATTTTATAATCTTGCAAATCAAAATTAATAACTTGAGCAGAACCTTTGCAGTTATTAAAGTTCAGAGAAAAAAAAAAAAAGAAAATAGAAAGTTATGGACCATCTGCCTTTTGAAAATTCATAATGTTGATTCTTCTCCAGTCTTCCGAGACCTTCCCTGTCCCCATTAAATCTCCATAAGTGGAGATAAGTGCTTGTGTTTTAGGGACTGCATTGGCTGCTACTTTAAATTCCCTTCTAAAATTATTTTTAATATTGCTTTGCCAAGGAATTGCAGCACATCTCCATTAGCTAAATATATTCAAGTCTGCTCTTTAGCCTCTTGTGAACTTCTCTACCTTCTGTAACTACTTCATTAAAATTATTCTATTGTCTTAAATTTTTGTGAAGATTGAAGCAAGGAAAAGAATGGAATCCTTTAAGAATCTTTGCTTCCCATCTTACCTGTTCTTTTCTTTTTAATACAGCCCAGGGCACCCTGCAGTGGCAGAGAGAGCCCACCAGCTTTGCCAAAGAGTGATGGATGCAAAAAAATGGCTTTTCAGAGCAGCTGGGTTTCAGCTGCCCCACTTAGAATAAGAGCCCACCTGGTGTTAAATACACTCCCACGCTGCAGAAATAACTGGAGAATTTTCAGCCCTGCATCATGCAAGCAGTACTGTGCATGGAGTTACCATAGCTCCTCTCTGGCATTAGGCTCATGGGTTGTGCTTGCTGAACACAGAAGAAAATATCTCCAGAGCTCATTTATGCCACATTCCTTTGCCAAACTGCAAAAAAATACCACAGGAAAAAATTTTTAACTTCTGAAAAATATTAAATTTTTTAAAATTAAGTTTTCTTCTTTCAGCAACAATATGTGCACAACTTTCTATGAAGTTGTCTTTTCAGAAAATACTTAAGGATTTAGTTCCTAATTTCTTGTTCCCTTTCTATACTTAATCTTCTCCTTTTGGAGGACAGGAGGGAAATGGTCAGGCAACAAACAGAAAGGCTGAATCCTAAACTTTTGCAGCAGATAGTGAGGGCAGAGAGGTTTTGTCCTCAGCTAGGATAGTCTGCTGTCCTTGCCACGAAAAAATTTGTGTTGATCTCCTTATTGATCTCATGTATTCCTCTTTGTATGTATCAGCTCTCCTAACAAAATGAAGATTTTAAATCCTCTTGCCATGCTGGGGAAAAAAAAAAAAAGACATTGCCTTCATATCTCGAACAATATCTGAATAGTGAGTTGTACTTCCAGAAGGATTCCCTGGGGGAAAGCAAGTTTTTCTTCCTTTTAAGACTAGGTAAATTGTGAGCACACAACTAAAATGGTTTTCCTTTTTTCAGTCATGTAGGAGTTTTTAGTGTCGGTGCAATTTAGATCACTCAGCAGCTCCACATTTTGCATCACCTTCCTAAACAGCTGTCCCCACCCACATGGCTTTTTAAAACGAGGTGGCAATTTTGTTCACAATGGAAATTTAAAAGATACATAATGTTACAACAAAAGGAAACAGCAGTTTCATAACATACACCACGAGTCTATCCTGTGTCAGGCAGTACAGTCTGTACAGTAAGAGTTTCTTTCCTTTATTTCAGCTCTGGTCTTCACTTTTTCAGCTGAGTACAATGAATACTGATACCAGAAAGCTGGCACCAATGAATGCATTTGGATAATCTGCCAGGGCAATGTGTGCTGCAAGAGCATGGTTGAGAGTATAATGGAATCAGTTAGGTTAGAAAATAACTTTAAGATCACTGAGCCCAACCGTTAACTCAGCACTGTCAAGTCCACCCCTAAACCATGTCCCCAAATGCCACATCTGCTCCACATATTTTTATATGCCTCCAAGGATGGTGACTCCACTACTTCTTTGGGTACCTGTTCCAGGGCTTGATCACCCCTTCAGTGAAGAAATTTTTCTTAATACCCAATCTAATCCTCTTCTGCTGAACTTGAGGCCATTTCCCCTCATCCTGTAACTCGTTATCTGAGAGAATAGATCAGCCCACACCTCACTATAGCCTCCTTTCAGGTAGATGTAGAGAGCAATAATGTTCCCCCTGAGCTTCCTGTTCTCCAGGCTAAAGAACCCCTGCTCCCTCAGCTTCTCCTCATAAAACTTCTGCTCCAGACCCTTCACCAGCTTTGCTGACCTTCTCTGGACATGGTCTGAGCAGGGTGCTGATAGCTGAGACAAGCAAAACAAAATCAGCTCCAATTTCAGCTGAACTGGGCAGAGACAAGAGTGAAAAATAGGAAGGGGTTAATAGTGTACCTTCTGAGGAATCACTCCCCTTAAGGTCTGTTTAACAAGTTGGATTCATTGGCCGGTTCAAATTGGGTTTAGCTGGGAGAGCTGTTTATTTGATCTGCTGAGCAGGCAGAGCTCAGGTCCTTCAGCTCTCCGGCCTTGCCTCTCTACTGGGGGTAAAGTTGGGACACTGAAGGAACCTCATCCCATGGTATTGAGACTATTTAGGATACAGAAAGGGGTTTAGAAGACAAATGTGGTTATTTGCACAGATTGGACAGCGAATGAAAAGCAAAGTACTTTCAAGGTGTGGACTTAGCATAGAAATTTCTGTTGTACACCTTTGTAGATCAGAGAGTACCCTGACTGTGACCACAGTCCATGGAGTAGCTGTTTGCGTTCATGCATGTAGAAATGGAAAAACTGCCTGTAGAAAAAAATAAAGTTTTTCTTGAGCAGCAGGTAATCAGCATTCAGAAACAGCCTTGTCTCAGTATGAAGCCTGATAGAAAGCAGAGAAATAAGATAATTGAAAAGGAAAATGTTTCAGCACTCAGGACGACTTCTGCCAGTCTCTCTGAACTAAATCTCAACAACTGACTGGCAGCCAGTGTCTCTGTCAATGGAACAGGTTGGCCCTGACCCTCTTCAGAAATTGAGACACATCAAACAAAAGACAACAAGACTCATCCTCATTTCATCTCACAGTTATTAATTTTACAGTGTGACTCCTCCAAATAATAGATACATAGCCAGAGCTGTGCCCAGATTCCAAGTGATGGGAGACCAATTTCCACCACCTTGACTCCTCTAATTACACTGACAAGCCTCCTGAAATCTCTGCTGTGGTTCTTCATCTGAAACAAAAATGCAGATGATCCTCAATAGCATCTGCTGAGCTGAGAGGAACGAGAGGATTAATTAGTCACAGTTCATAAAACAATGAGATAAAAATCCATGAGTAACTGCAAAGTGTAATTGGCATTAATGATGGAATCACCACAGTGTGAGGATTGGATTGGGCCCACACCTGTAACAAAATTCATCACTTGCACTGAGACCAGGGACAGGGAGAACTCCAGATCACCAGCTGGCTCTTCCACTTTGGGGCAGATGCCTGCTTCTTCTGGAGGCTGCCATAGGGGCAGAGCAGCTGCTCAGCACAGGGGCATCTCCTCTACATCTGGTCAAATGATCTCCATGGGTCTCCAAAGGACTTTACTGGGGCATTTCAGCTCACTGGTGGGGGTTATGGCTATCTCTAGTCTAAGGGTCTTTGAGGTGCCCTGTGGAGGGGTTGTGCAGCTGACAGTGCAATTTTAAGCCTTCTAGCCCCACCTCACACCCTGGCCCCGGGTGTGGGACAGGCTGTCGGTCTCTGAATGATGGGGCAGCCACACGGCAGTGCCTGCCACCCTCCTGGGCACTCTCAGCTACCACACATCACCCAAGGACAAAGGGCTATTCATGACTAATGCTGGTTTTTGGCTACAGAATGTCTTCCATAATTCTACTGTTGGTGATCGAATATAGCCACACACATTCATCAGACAGCTGCAAACTTTTTTAGCTCTGAGGATGAATCAAATTAATGAATTTAAGGACACTTGTAATGCACAATTTTTTTTCCTAATAAATTCTATGAAGAAAAATTGAATAGGCCTTTATAAAAAAGAAGGAAAAAAGCTCAAAACTATCAAACCTTATTTTTTTAATAAATTATCAGAGAGATATGCAAAATGCAAGAATAATATCAGATATGTAATAAGCATAAACCTTCCAAAATTTAAAGTAAACTGCAAGAATTAGTATGTTTAGGAAGACCAACCTGATGGGCATTAATTTTAAAAAATTAATAAGTGTTTTTAAAAACAAATGTTGAAGCACATTTTTAAACACTGTTTATGGAGAGCACCTATGTTCTAAAGGCAGAAGCAAGAATACTCATGATCTTGAAGAAGCTTCACAAGTTTATTTCTGACAGAAGTATGATATTCAACTAAGGGAGACAGCAGAAAATCCATTTCATTTAGAGTAGTATTTGATTTCAGGGCAGAATATAAGGAACGTGCTGTTCTTTTCAGTTGCCAATTGTGACACCTGCCTGAGCTGCCCTCTGCAATTGGGAGTACAGAGCTGCTGATTAGCTCAGGTAACTGCAGAGCTGCTAATTAGCTCAGGTAACTGCAGATCCACCACTTTTCTTAGTGAGGCTCTGACTGTAGATTCAAACTTGTAAAAATAATGGGGTTTTAATTAAGAGAGATGACATTGCTGTGTTCAGAGTGAGAATGAAAGAGGCCCTGAGCCCTGGCAACAGAGAAAATTGCATTAGACTCTTGTAAGGCATAGAGTGCTCCTCTAAATGATATTACAGTAATTTC
>VRYO01001463.1:43008445-43102080 GCA_009812075.1 Sialia sialis | reverse complement strand
CCCGTGGTCTTCCCAGCTACCTGGAAGTGCGGCTTATATTCAGGTGCGGTTTATCATCGTGAAACTACTGTATTCTCTCTCTCAATTTAACAAGAAGAAATGCATTGTGATTGCCAAGTAATATATGCCGGAAGTTTTAAGATAAATGTTTGTGCATGCTTACTGCAAAAGTGACATCAGTGTGTGCCACCCCTAGCCTCATGCATTTTGGTATCTTCAGGAATTATCTTGGCAGGATGGACTGTTTGCATTAGATAACATGAAATCCAGAGCTGTTGGATGCAGTACTCAGGCAGAGCCTCATGAGAGTGGGGTAGATGGGGAGAATCACCTCTCTTCACTTGTTGGCCGTACTGCTTCTGATGCAGCCCAGGATTGGCCTCCTGGACCAAAAGCAAATCATAGGACCTTTCAAAATAGTAATTTCAGCCAAAACTGCACCCCACTACTTCGGATTTAATCAGAAGCCAGAAATCTGTCCTCTTTTATCTGCTGCCATTAGCTTCCTAGACATCTGCATTCCCACTTTTCTGTACCTCTAAAGCAATTATGAGTACAAGTTCCTTTGCATTCTAGTGATATTTATTTCCTCAACAAAATACATTCCATTTACTTTAAAATGTAAGGAAACAGGTATGTGTCCTATACCTGTGATGCTAGGCTGCCCCAGGGATTCAAGACTGGTTTATATCACCAGCATTTCAACTAGCAAATGGAGATTCAATATAGGTACAAATTATGAACATTGAAATAATAGAAGTCACTTTCTTACCTTGTCACAGCCCAGCACAGAGTATAACTGTAAGCTTCTATTAGATGTCACATTTACAGTAATTTCACACTCATAAGCTGCACCTGGTTATAAGCCACACTTCCAAGTAGCCGGGAAGACCACAGAATTTGTCCATAAATAAGCTGCACCAGGTGATAAGCCACACTTTATTTTTTTTTTTGGAAGCGGGGATCCATGTGCAACAAAGTAACGAGTTGGTAACAGAATCGCAGGATAGTGGGGTTTGATGTCAGGTGCTCAATTTGCAAACAGTTTTCACAGACTGGCGAAGCCTTTAAACGCAACCCCAGGCACCCTCCCCATGCCGCGGGCCCTGGCACTCCCGCCCCCAGTGCTGGCTGCTGCGCCTGCCCTCACCGCGGGACGAGCGGAGCCAGCGGCTCCCCTCACTGCACGAAGAGCCGGTGGCCTGGCCGCAGCTCCATGGCTGCTCCCTCCCCAGCCGGCTCGCACTTCCAGGTTGGCATTTAGACAGAATTTGTCCATAAATAAGCCGCACCTGGTGATTAGCCACACTTCCAGGATCGGCTAAATTCTTAAGTGAAATAGGTGCAGCTTATCAGTGTGAAATTACGGCCGTTATCAGTACAATAATTACATAGCAGGCTTGCTTTTTAATTATTAAATCTATACATTCTGACTTATCTACGTATCTGTCATGTAACATATAATTTTAGCAAGTTTTAATGGAAACTATGTAGATGCTTGAGATCACTTTGCCCTTAGTACCTGCATCTCAGCACATATGTCACTATTTTAGCACCTACCTGCCTATGATTTCAGACTTGACAGCTATGTGTATGTCAATTAGCTGCAAATTCCACTAAATTAGTACAAGCTGCAGATCTTCCAACAGCTTGAAGAACATTAGGTCTCCAAATGAAGCAGCTTCAACATAACAGCCATTCTATGTTCAAAAAAATTCATTTGCAAAAGAATTATATTGTCTGGAGATATGCACAAATTTTGAGGATATACTCTGAGATTTGTATAATATATTTTTACTACCCTCCACCATTACTATAATGAATTCTCTTAGGACTTGGATAACTGGTGTATCAGTGTATTCACTATATTAAAGAAGACGTGAATCACCTAAATCACAAATTCTTTTAAAAACCTTCACTTTCAGCTGATTGTTATATACCATTGTTATATACCATTGTTGCTTAAGATTGACAGGATTATCAGGAATATCAGAAGGATGAGCAATGTGCAGAAGACAAGGAAAGAGAGGTTTTGGTCAAATTTAAGAAGGATACTTTTAAATTAGGTCAAGGAGTTGTAAAACTGCGCTCCTATGCATCTTTTAGGAATTGCAGAATGTAGGCACAGATGAGATAAATCTGCTTGCTGTCAGAGACAGTCCATCCCACACACCTGAGGCCAGCACCAGGAATAGGCAGGGAAGTAGAACTTAGATGTATTCAGTCTCCTACATGTCTTGGCTTGAAGTATCTCTACATACAACAGAGAACTTTGTCAGCATGCAGATGCTTTTGGTAAAAAAAAAAAAAAAAATCAATAAAGGATAATTCACTATAACATTAAAGTAGAAAGTTAAAAGTAAGTTTCCTGCCTCTTAAGAAATAAATTGCTAAGAGCTGTTGTATAAGAAGCCTTGAGCATAAATGAGTTAGAAGGATCATGCCTTCTTGAGATTGTGTGATCTAAATCAAGAGGATTGCATGCTGTCCCTCCTGTGAATCATATATGGTCCATCATTTGTCTCCTTTATAGAAGAGACAGATTTTTTCTTTTGCTTATCTCAGCAGCAAGATTAATTCTTGTCTGTAAAACAGAAAGAATATTTGCAAGGGATGCTTAACTATTCTCAATTTTTTTAAGTGATATGCTTACTGCAGCAGAGCCTTAAAGGATTGTGAGTTCCTGGAGGCTACACAGAAGGGGAAATGTGCTCTCAGAAAGTAATTAGATAAAGGTATGACAAAGCCAATAAAACTATACCTTTATTTTTCCTTTTGCTTATAAAGGAATTGCTATGGGTGAGACTTTTCTGCTGAGAATAGAAAGGCTTTCCTACAAATTGTTTCTGAAAAGTTAAGTGCATCTATTTTCAAATTCTGTAAGACTTAGTCCAAATGAATGCTTATAAGCAGCAAATTAATCCCACTGATTTTTTAATGACTCAAGGGACAATTACAATGTCTACTTTGTTTTGTTCTGCAAAATAGCAAGCCTGTGAGTCAATGCATTGCTAAAATAGAGGAAGTAGTGAAATAAATTAGAAAAGGTAAGCTTTGAGAGCTCATGCCATGGATTTTAGTCCTCCCTTCATTCAAGAAAGCACAATATAGTAGAAAGAGTGAAAACAGTAAAATATCATTACAATACTATGGTTCAGAATAAAAAAACCTTGATTCATGTTAGTGTCTACTTCAAAGCAATCCAATGAGCCAGTTTCCAATCATTTTCCCCCCTTAAAACCTTGGAATAGACCTTTGGCAGCATTTTTTTTGAACAACGTGGCATTATTTTGTTTGTTTACTCTTGTGTACATGCTTAGAGCTCACCATATCAGCTCAGTTTAGTGGTGCTGAATTGTACAAGGTGAAGACAATTCCTCTTCAACTCTCCTGCTAAAACATGGGAAAGTATTTTTAATGCTGTCTAATTGCTACTGCCTCAAATATTTTGGGAGCTGTCTATTGTTTTTTAAGAGATAATTATCTATAACTATTTGTAATTAGCTATGATAATGCATATCTTACAAAAAGTACACATAAGTGGGCAAGCCTTCTAATGTGGTCAGGAACCAATACAGGCTGCCTGTAGATCTAAGAAGAAACAATGCTCCAGTGCAGCATAAGCTTTTCATTGAAAATGTTTATGTCAGCTACATGTTCAGGGCAATCCATCCTCCCTGCATCACAGACTACCTTGGTTGTTGTAGATAGGATCCTTTTATGCATCCCAATGGATTAAATAATTCAATTCTTCCATTGTCCGTCCCCAAGGCCACCTAAAGTACATGGCTGAAGATTATGAAGTTCCCTCAGGACTGGAATTCCTGAAGTAGTTTTAGGGCCAAATTTCCTCATGGGGTTCTACACCTATGAAGTGTGTCCAAAACTGTTTTTTCTTGTCTTTCTACTTTCAGAAATCAAGGAGCACTCTCTTCAGTTATTAAAGTAGGAGAAAAAAGCCTTCCCACTGATCCAGATCACAGATGACAGTAGGAGACCATAAATATAGCACTATATCATAGCTTGATCTCACAGCCCCTGCCAGGAAACTGCAGGTTCTCTCTGTGCAAACTTTGCTGAGAATCACCTCACCATAAGCACCATACCAAAGCCTGGAGACAGAAATATCCAAGAGGGAGAAGCCAACAGGCTAAGCACAAGGAAGAATGATTCCTTAATTTGATTATGACTACACTGGTGGTCTGGACTTAGTAATTTGATGTTGCTGAAGTACTCATCAGTAAGGGAAATATTTGCCATGATTTCCCATCTTGAGGAGTTTTATTGTGCATAGAAATCATGAAACTAGCCAGTTAAACATTTCACAGAATGGTAGTTTGCTGGCCTGTAAAACTAAGGTGTATTGCAATTGTGTCTTGTAAAATATTTCAAAGCAATTATGGCAAAATCTGAAAAGCAACACATAAGAGCAGCTGATACCTTTATTCCTGCACTGGGATGAAAGGGATTAAATGGTATTCATCAGGGTGTAACAGAAGTCAGATGAACTTGGGATGGCTAGAGGCTGTCTCACACTCTTGATCTGTCCTTTACCTCTGTAATCCTTTTCAAGGTTAAAAAAAAAATCTAAAAGTGTACTTCTTTCCAATATACCTAGCAGCTTTGTAGGACCTGAATACCTGGAAATCCTTGGGATTTTATACATGCAGCATGGTTCACTATAAATGAACTAGTCAAATGAGAACACATAAAAATGGAGACAGCTAGCCTGAAAGGTCTGAAGCATAATGGAAGAGGTTTTTACACCTGAACAGCGCTCAGATAGGGATATGAAAGCAATTAATTCAAGATTCACTCCTATAAATGTTTCTGCTACTCAAAAATGAAAGTCAATTCTAAATGTGATCATCTGTGATAGAATAAGGGAATCTCAATTTTATATTCTGCCCAGATGAAACCTATGTGTTCTTCCTTAACAAGCATTGACAGGAACACATATTCAACATGTTCTTTATCAGTCCTCTTGTACTCTTGCCAAAAACCTTACTGACTCCACCTCTAAACAATAAATATTATGAAGTCAATAGTGCAAGTTTGGCATTAAGACTATTTGTGTCTTCATGTGGATTCTTGCCCTTCACGTGCAGTTAGGAACAGCACACTGACCACTAATCCCCAAATAGCTTTGAAATGCCTGCAGCAAATCACAGCACTGCTTTGCTTTACAAATAAAGAATCTCCTTAAAGCTGACAAAATTTTTTAAAAAGGCATTAAATGGGTGTATTTCTTCTTTCACATCAAGAGTAGATTTGTAATGAATTACTGAGATTTACATCTTGTATCCTAAGTTGAGGGTCTTCTGTGAGGAGTAACATTTATCCAATTTGATTTACATTATATTTCCTTCTACACTCCTACATTCTCCCACCTCTAATTAGCCACAGCTTTCAAGACTGCCTGTACCAACGCATGTATAATATTTCCAGTTTCAGAGTAGTGTGACACGTCCCATTAACGTTTGTGATAAAATTTCTAGTAATTAAAAAAAATATGTAATGAGGATTACAAAGTCATAATCACTATGTCCATAAATTGTGAAAAAACAATTTAAGACAAATCAACCTCCATGGTGTGCAGGTCAGGGCTTTTTCTCTGGAAATCATTGCATTCCAAAAATTAACAAAATCAGTTTCTCCAATAAATAGTATTCAGAGAGATGTGAATCAGTCACCCTTTCCCTTTTCAGCCAAATGATTCATCAGTGTTTTAAACTGAGTATTTCAGAGGTATCTCAGATTACATACACAAAGAAATACAAGTTGAAAACCAGGAGTTTTGTCCAAGGTCATGCTCAAACTCTGAATCAGAATAAGAACTGAACGCAAACCACCAGCCCAAAGCCCTCATTATTTAAATTGAATGTACTGCAGACAATTCAGAGATGGTACTTGGACAAATGTTTGATGAGATATCAATGAAATGTCATGGGAGAACTATGCTCTATTTCTGAAACAGCTTAATCCCAAGGAACTGCTGGGGAAGAGGCAATTTTCTACATCTCTGCTCACATTCTTATTATTTATCTGTATTTTCTATTATGCTCAGAGCACGTTTTCTCCAGGAGCTGTCAAACCCATGCATCAGTGAAGAGGTCACATGAGAACAATCATCTCTTCTGTATGTATTGTAATTGATTTTTATGGAACTATATAATAATAAAAGCAATATCAATTATTCAACCTTGCAAATTCACAAGCACCAATAACACTACACAGCTCCCATTACATTTTTTAAGGTCTTGCAATTGTCATTATAAAACAGCACAGAGAAAACCACCGCAGACAGACCTTTTAACATGGGAAGTAGATTCATCGTAATGTTATCTGTGTTTTATTGTTCTTTTTTAGTAAAAATATTCACCTGCTAATAAACAAATAGATCAAAGTGGCCTTAAATTGAATGCTATGGTGTGATTATGTTAATAAGTTTTAGGAAAGTGATAGCCACTTAATGTACAGGGCAAGACAGACTGAAGAAAACTGCAGGGACTTGGGAAACCTTGGTGCTTACAGAAGCATTTTCATGGTCCCTCAAACATAGGCAGCCTCCAAGCAAGAGCTTCCATAGTCATATTTCTGGGTTTAGTCAGAATTGTAAAAGTCCCATTTTAAGTGCCCAAGTCAACTTCTGACTGGTACTGGAAGTTAATTGCCAAATAAAAAAAGATATCTAGCCTGAAGATGTTCTCCAAGCCACCAGTCAATAACACAAGCACTGCTTTCTTCATGGAAATGTCGTATCTCTTGTACTTTGCAGCTTACAATGCCCAGTTAGACCTCACATATGCACATGACCATGGTCATCCTTACAGGATGTGAAAAAACATTTCTTAGAAATTAAGGCCTGAAATAGATGAGGGAATCTCTTCTCTGATCTCATGCTGCCAGTCCCTCTCTTTTGAGGAAGAAGTTGCATCACTTCAAATTTACATCCTAGACTGCTAAAGTATGTGATCATATACACCAGACCAGCTAGAAAATGAAAAAGGAGAAGGGGGTGATGGCTGAAGGAGAAAAACACACAAATGTGATTCTGGAATGATGGGCTCCAGAACAAGCCATGCTTGCCAACTCTGAGCCAAAAAGATCCTTTCTGTAAGCAAGTGCTTTGACACTGACACCACACAGATCAAGCACTCATGTGCTGGCTTCTGCTTTACAGACTGACACTGCTCCTTGCTCCCTGCCCCCTGATATAAATGAATTTTTGACAGACACATGGAAGGATTTTAGTCCTTTCAGATTAGAATTAGCTCAGAATGGATCCAAACTTTTCTTCAGCAGTGCTAATTATTTCCATAACCATCCCAGTTACCAGTGATAAACTGACAATGGATAAAAAATGGGAAATATCTCCTCACTACTGTTTCAACTGCTTCCTTGAAAAATTCAGGTGGAGTAAGGCAACTTTGTTGGTGCTGTTTTTCTAAGTTGGCAGGAGTCAGATTTACATAGCTATAAATACTTTGGAACCATCTTACATTAGAAATCCTGACAGAATTTTTCTAGCAGCTAGGAAAAGCTGCCTGTTCTCAGGTTGGGACCCTGAGTCTGGGTCAGAGGAAGAGTTTAAAGGCAATGTTTATGTGTAACCTTCCAGAAATACTACTGTTCCAAACTAACCTACTGGTCAAGCTTGAAGGAAAGGGGGGATTTTCCCTAGGAATATGAATCATGAAAAATACATTTTTTCAGTGCACAGAAAGTAGATAGATATGAAGACTTACAGAGCTATGTGGTGAGACTAGACATGATTTTTTGACTCATGGCAAAGCGATTCTAAAATTATTTCAATACCACAGTTCTGTTCAAAAAGTTTGAATAGTTGTTGCATTTTGCCACACAACAAAGGACAAAACTAGAGTATTTTCCAGGAATTTTTTATGGTTTCAAATTCTTGCTGGTGTTTAAAATTACTCCTTGGGGAAAAGAAACAAACAGAAAAGGGGAATAAACAACCATTAAACAGAAAAAGAGAATACCCAGCAATTATTTTTTCATGCAGAGGGAGGTCTTCAAGTGAAATGGACTCCTCATTCCTGAAAGATATGAGACCATAACTCTGAAATTGTTTTCATAAAAGAGAGCTAAAATTGCCCTCTCCTTAGAGACTGGGCATGATCTTCCAGCTCAGCTATAATGACAGCCAAGGAGCTGTATCTCTCCTGTTTGAAAGCAAGAGAAAACACATTGTAACTTAGAATTGCCTGGTCTGTGGCTTCCCTCAGGCTTGGCAGATGACAAAAAGTAGATTTCTTTAATCCTGAGCAGTTCAAATGGAAAAGAATGAGAAGGAAAAAACCTTCAGCCATCCACTTGATTCAGAAAACTGGGCAGAGTAATGCCTGTTCCCCTCTACAATGCTATCCTTTCTTGACCAAGAAATGAAAAAGACCCACAGGATCAGCATCAAGCACCTGCTTTACCAGGGAATCCTCTTGCTCAGAAGCAATTTTCAAATCTCAGAAGCATCTTCCAGGCTGAATATGTAGGCAAAAAATCTTGCCATGGGACATTGACATGATCAAGTATAGAGCCTCTACCTCCCATTTGGCCAAGAGAAAACAGCAAAAAGCAGTTTTTCTTCCTGTGGCAGTCAGGATCACAACCCCTGGCTGCTTAAAACATCCCAGTTGTATAAAGGTATTATGTCTGGCAGAAGGCTGGATTTTTGAAGAAAAATAGCGTATTTCAGTCATGAACTATCTTGGCTATCAGCGAGAATTTGCTGTTGAGGTTTGAAAGATGCCAGAAAGCATATATACCATGCATGAATCCTGATTGCTACCAACAAGGACTGCCCCTGACAGCCCTAATACTTATTTACAGCATTCCTGTATTTAAATCTGATGGGCAAAAGGCAAAACCTTCACTCTTCTACATTAGATAACATAGAAAAAGCCAGCATCATTCAGCTATGAGCAATCTTCTGCGATACAAATTGTTTCAGTTGTTACTCATTTCCAAGAGATGGCACACCTACAATATCATGATGTGTGCGGATGATCCCCCCCGCCAGTTCATTCCAACATCCCTCTGTAAACAACAACACTTTTCAGTTTGGGAATATGTGTACTAAAGGCTGGCCAAACTTTCTCCAGTGTCATAATAGTCCCTGCATGCAGTCCAGAAGATTAACAAGTCCAGTCACATAATACCCTTTTTTAAGCTTAAGTTCATTCTGACACAGAAACCCCTATTTGCATGATAGTTAGTCAGAACATTATATTTTAATTAAAAGAAAAAAAAAAAAAAGAAAAAAAAGGTATTTATTTTCTGTTTAAAAGAAACCTTCCTTTTTTAATTAAAAAGAAACCTCCTTTGGTCAGCTCTGACAGCAATTCTTCTTATGCAAGCCAGAAGTACCTCTCAGCTGTACCTCAAGCAAAAAGACAAAAACTCTTGGCATGAAATTCATTCTGTCCAGTGCCGACTCTCCCAGGCTCTTAAACCCCTTCTTAGGATCTCACATTCACAGCTCCTTGGCTTCTCTGCAGGGGAAGACGTGCTCCAGCACTATACTGCACCTAAGATCTCCTGTCTCTGAACATATCTCCAGATCAGTAACTTTCTAGTTGAGATACAAGAGAGAGGAAAAAACCCAAAGTTTGCTTCCACGGCTCAGTCCTTTCAAAAAGTGTTGAATATTGCAGATTCTCAGGTCTCTCTTGCTGTTTTTCTGTTCCTGACCATGTGCCCCTCTGCCCCAGGGTAGATGGGCTGTCTCTATATATCAGTGTCCAGAGGAGAGGAGATCCAGCACATCTCATGTTTCTTTCACAGAACTGATGTAAGGAGCCAAAGCTCATCAGCCCTAATTAGCTTTCAACTTGCATGCAGCAAGCCATCAGCCTGCAACTGATCCCTCCTCTGAGGCTCTGTCCTGCAGGAAGAATTGGAATACAGGAAAACTTGCCCTCCATGGAGCAAGGCCAGGTTAAAGAACAATCACACAAACTGAACCTACACAAGGCTATGGCCTCTGATCCAACATGACCATGAGTGCCAAGTGAGTTGGCAGATGTCACTGAGAGGTCACACACTATTTTTGAAATGTCATGGTGGTCAGGGTAGTTTCCCAAAGACTGGAAGAGACTCACACTGATTTCACACTTCCTTTCTTCATTTACAGTAATTTCACAATTAAAGCCACACCTTTTTCATTGAAGAATCCAGCCTACCCCAGCAGTGCGGCTTATATTCAGGTGCAGCTTATCTATGGACAAATCCCAGTGAAATGCCAACCCGGAAGTGAGAGCCGGCCAGGGAGGGCACCTGGGGCTGCCTTAAAAGGCTTCGCTGGTCTATGAAAACTGTTGCAACTTGAGCACCTGACACCAAACCCAGCTGGCAGCGATTCTGTTACTAATTTGTTACTTTGTTACACATGGATCCGCGCTTTAAAAAAGTGTGGCTTATATTCAGGTGCGGCTTATAATGGTGAAATTATTGTATTTTTAAAGTGTTCTAAAGTAAAGCTAAAATAAAGCTGTCCTTTCACAACAGGGAATACAGTTTTACCCTGTGTTTTTATTTATATAGACTTACCCACATACAAATATCACATACATATATCTCCCAGGGAGAATATTTTCACCTGATAGCCATTTTTAAGCATCCATTCTGCTCTTCCCTTGCTTCTGTGTAAGAATGCCTTTCAAAAGAGCCAGAAGGGTTTTGAGCCCTCCTTGATGGCTAAGAGCGCTCCTTGAAGTGTTGGCAGAAACAAGGGTAAAGACCTTTCACTTTACAGAAAACAGATGAATATAAAAGCATGATACAAGACCAACATGTGCTCAGGCAGCTAAGATATTTCTGCACGTTCAACTACAATCCCTGTGCAATGCAGTGAGCACTTATTTTAGTTGGAAGGTCACCACCCGCCCCATTCCACACACCAAACCTTAAGGTTTGCACTGCCTTTTTGTAGAAACAGACCTAATTTCTGGTTTGTTCAAAGTGGATTTCACCCATAGGGTGACAAAATGTGGCCAGTTCTAGTTTGCTCTTCCTGACAGATACTTCAGTGGACCATTTTTAAGAGGGAGGTTGTACGGTCCCCTTATGGCACTGTTGGTGTTCTACAAGGCTCAGAAATATGTCACTGTTCAAAAGTTTGTCCTAATTCTACCTGATCTATCCAGGATGGTTTCCCAAAATAAATTATCCCCTTCCTCTTTGCAACAGCCTTGAATAATAGATAAAATGCAGTTATATTCCATTCTTACTTCTTCCTCCTTGGAACTAAACCCCTTTTCCAAAATTTTTCATGCTTTCATTTTAGGTAGTGCTTTGTTTAGGCTCCCAATCCATTGCTTTTTTATACTCCAGGCTTCATCCTTCAGCCTACAGCCTCAAAGTCGTTGCCATGACCTCCACAGCCCGTAGGCACATATCTGTGCCTCCTTAACCAGGCACAAATCTGGAAGTATCTGCTTGCTTTTTTATTCTGTTTATAAAAACTGGAATCCCTCTGCTGTCACTGGTGGCTTTGGAAATGGGTAGTTTTATAGATTTTCCATTCTTGCATCAGAAGATTTTACCCCCTATTTAACAGAGATCAGTAGAAACACAGTGGGTTATAAATGTCATTACCTCATGCCCTGTTCACACTGACATCCCTCCCAGCAGTTACTCTGCTGACAGACAAGCACTCCACAGAGCTCAGGGAACAGACAGAATAGATGCCTATGGCCCCATCAAACTAGCACTTTTTCTCTGAAGAGCAAGGGTTTGGGTTTTGGGCTTGCTTTGCTTTGTTTTAGATCCATGTCTAAATGGGCAATTAACTCACTAGCCCAGCTCAGTGGTCCACAACTGCAAACCAGCAGATCATAAAGGATAGTTCTCTTTAGAAGCTTCATTTTTTGACATTCTGTCCACAAAAAGTAATGGTAGACATAAAATAGTGGACTGCAGTTACGAGCAAATTCCTTCTTCTTGTAGGAATTCTCTTCTACACCTTTGATAGTCACTGTGCCTTAGCTCATCCTGCTACACAATTTTGGGGATGCAGAGGCTACAGCCACAGATAATACTAATATATTGTGGAACTCCCCATCTGTAGCTGAGTAACGACTGCTCTCACACAAAGTCCATCAACCTTTCAAATTTCTTTACACTAAATACTTAATACATTCAGTTTTCTCCCCCGAGCCTTTTACTTAAGTAGTCAAGGATTACTTTGTCCAGCTTCTCAAGAAAACACATAAAATACTTTCACCTAACTGTATCATTTCTGCATTTGTTATTGTCCTTGCCTGTTTCTTTTAGCTGTCCCTTACTCTACCTTCTTGCACACCAAATATATTTTGCACTATTTTTTCCAATTGGCATCCTTTTGTACTTTAAAGCCGGGTTTGAAGATGACACATCTTTTTTGCCTTTCTCCTCATATTCCTTCATAAACATTTTTATTGGCTGTATCCTGGCATTAGAGAACTTACATTATGTCACAAGAAAGAATTATAAATGACTCTCCTTCCACGACCTTCCACTAGAACAGCTGTAACAGAGCCCCCAGACCATCTTCACGGCATCAGGCTTAGTCATTCGCTGCCTGAAGAATCCTTTCTGCATGGAGTCTAATTCCCTCTGACTTAAAGGAACATTTCTCATGTCTCATCTCTCTTTAGGCCCTGGAGTCTTGCAGGATGCTTGAAAAGCTGCTTCAAGGTTTTTCTCACATGTGAGAGTTTCTGGACTTTTGAGAGGCTTTTGAAACTTCAGTGATTTTAGGTATGGTGTCACAAACATACAGGTGCAGAAACATTACAGGGTGCTAAAGAAACCTGGCATAGACCTTCATGAAACCATGTAAAATATTTGGAGCAAAATGTATGCCACCTGGATCACATCTCCTCCAGGAATCTCCACAGGATGCTCTCAGGCACATGATGTGATTCTTGGGGCTGTCCTGTCCAGGGCCAGGAGTTGGACTTCAATGATCCTTGTGGGTCCCTTCCATCTCAGACTATTCTGTGATATCCATTCCCTGAAGAATTACTTCCTCAGTTTTGGGGAAGAGGAGGATAGTGAGGCAAAGAAGGGAATAGCTTAACTTTGAGTTTTGGTGTCTTTGACCACTTCAGCTAACTTTGTTAAGTGGTTTCTATTCATACTCTGCCTTGCAGACTGGTTACTCTCCCAGAATAAATTATTTGCAACTCCCTAGTCAGAAGGAAAAATACTGTTTATAGAGCATCCTTGCAGCATCCTGAATTTTTCTGAGGCCGTGCATACCCTACATGTGGCAGTGAAAGTCTTTGAAACCCTCTGACCGTGGTTACACACTTTCAGTTGACTCCCTATCATCTGGTTTGGAGCTCTGAGAAAACCTGCCCTATTGTGCAAGTGTTTGGACACAGCTGCTCACACTTCCTCCTCTGACATGACACATCTTGCCTCCCTGCGTAGGAAAAGGTTAACACACATTGCTCTAAAAAGTGACATTATCCTTTTACCATCTGATTGACTATTAGTGAAAAACTGTAGATGAGCTGCAGAAAAATGTCATATCCAGTTCTTTTATTATCACATAGAAATAAAACCACACTTCCTGGTGTTTAAATTTCTCTTCATATGAACTTGTCTGAACTGAATTCATATTTACCGTTCACAAAAAGCCAGTAGGAAACTCACAGCTGAGAAGTGTTTAATACCTAAGAAACATATTTTGTTTCAGGTCAAAGTACAACCAGTTTATGATGTGCTAAAATAATAAGGAGCAAATCCATCTCCTTTACCTTCACTAATCACACCTCAACTTCTCAAACAAAGATTCAAAGATGCAGAGAAATAATTTTCTAAGCAGTCACAGGCAACAATACAAATACCTCTATGCAAAAGCACTGCAAGAATAATATTGGCCCTTCTACTAACTTCAGCAGCATTAAACTCATGCAGTGTGGCTCCAGATAATAATTTAATTATTTTATAGATCATGGGATTTTATGAGAGTAAATTCCAAATTTCCATTCTTTGCCTGATGTTTTGAGAGACTAAGTGATGCCTTCAAGCTTTTAGCTCAACGGATAGCAGCCTACTGTGATCTACAGATCTACAGTTTTCCTGTAATTGCCTGGGTTCCAGAACTGGCATTCCAACCATGATGAGGTGACATGGAACAAACAACTCATGAATGGAGGAGATCAGCAGGATGAATATCTGCTCAAAGATAGCTCTGTAACTCCCATAACTGCATCACAGACACAGCACCTCTCATGATGCATCAGAGAATGTCCTGGGACACCTTTACAGCAGGAGCACCACCAGAGCTGCCACCAGGCAGGTGACAGAGGACAAGGACAGGTGAGTAGGAGCACTCCAGGCCAGGGACACTCCTCTGCAAGCCTTACTGGCGCACACCCAAGAAGCTCTGACAAGCATGGAGCTGTCTGTGTTTGAACATCCCACCCCTCCAAAGGTGAAAGGACACGCTGCTCCAGCTCTCATCCATCCGCAGAGTGCAGAGCTGGAGTTGCTCCACCCCAGACTCCACAGGTAAAAATACCCCGAAACCAAAATCCGAACCAAGTGCTTTATCTCCACCATGAAATGTGGTGTGTTCTCACCAGTAAAAGCCCACCTCTCAAAATCTACTTCTGCACACAGAAGGCGGAGGGGCAGCCTATCTGATTAACCAAAGCTGCTCCAGAGCAAACTTGATTCAGGCTTAGGCTGTCCCTGTTGCCACCCTGGGCTCTGGGGCTCACGTCACATCATGGCCAGTGCAGAGGAACCAGGGCTGCTCCACGGTCACTGCAGGGACCCAGATGTCCACAAGCACCCAGGACCTACTGGACACAACCTCTTCTGTCCTTCCCAGGTGCCACAGGAGGCCACTGAGTCAATTACAAGAAAGCCATAATAGTAGCACACACATATCCAGACCCACATCTGTCAAGAAACACAGATGGGTTTGTCACACTTTCAGCACAAACTTGACCTAAAATGTCTCTGGAAATAGAGCAGCACATGGTGCTGAGGCAGAGGGTGGAGGATGGCATGTCAGCAACACTACCAATCACACAGAATCATTCCTGAGTGTCCTCTAAGCCACGACATGCAGGTACTGAGTTGAAATTCTTGCTCCTAGATAGTCGTATTTTATCATTTTCCAAAAATTTAAAAAGAAAAAAATCTCCCCAAAAGAGCACCACTACTTAAAACCATTGTTAAACTGATTTTTGTACAAAAAATATATTATTTTCTTTAAAGTTCACATTTTATTCCCATCAAAATATGATAATGAAACAGAGGGGAATGCAAATTAAAGCCCTCTTGCCATTTTTCATTTTTCCTTCTTTGAGATATGGCTCTGATTTATTCCAGTTCTGCAAATCAAGAAGTCACATAAGTTTAGGTTTGTTTTGCCAGTTTCATTTTGCTTTTATGGAAGACATTGTCATGAGCAGCAATTTTAGAGAAGTCTGTGATTATCAATCAAAGTCTTCTGACCTCCAGCCTAATATTATTTAAAACAGTATAAAGGATAATACACACTTAATCTCAAAGAAAACCATTTTGAAAAGATCTCTGTTGTAGGACACAACTCTCTTGTATACAAATGGATTAGCTTCTGAAAAGTTCTATCAGCATTTTCCTTGGATTTTGCCAGGAACAGCCACCACAGCGTATCTGCCCCTACTGGTGTTTCCTGATATTTCCACTGGAATCTGAGGGAGAAGGAGGCTAAGGCTCTTATGTTTATCTCCTTTTCCCACGAAAGGTGAGGAATGATGGTCATAGTTTTCCTTCTACTATTCTGCTAAAGAGCAGAGAACAGGCAATTTCAAATAGTAAACTTATACAACTTTTCAGATACCATTTTCCACCTTTTCCCTTCTCTTGACCACAGGTGCAACAGCTGCTCAGACTTCTCATTTACCCTATCACTTTGTCTTAGCTCCAGTATCAGGACAGAATAAATTTAATTGGGTTAAGTATTTATTGGATTTGTTTTCCCCCTCTGACCATTTTTAGTTGCCTAGTAAATGTCCTACTTGCAGATGGGGTAGAGTTCATTTTTTTCTTAGTAGCTCTGTTTTAGATTTAGAATGAGAATATGGACTGGGGGATTTGTGTCCTTGCTCCTAAAGAAATAGAGCAAACTTCAATTAATTTCATAAGACACAGACACTCTATTAATCAGTGGTTTCCCATGTCAAACAACAGTAGTGTGTCATACAGTTGGTTTTTGTACTATTAACATGCAATAGCAAGATTTTGAAATTAAGACATTGACTTTTTTCTCTTTCTTCTCTTCTCTCGTCAGGAGCCAGTGCTGTCATTTCTAATATCTATATCTTTGGAAATGCTGCACTGATCAATGCATCCATCATACAGGTACTGTATAAGCAACACCAGACCTGACTGTACAATGATAAGCAGCCACACATGACTAAACATTCCTGACAGGAATAATTACCTGTTTAACAAGCTTACCTGTCTACAGCAGCATACAGGATTTTTACTGAGATAGTTGATGCAGGGCATTCATAATGAGCAGGACAATTCTATTTAGTAAACTGCCCTGATGAAGGATGTGGATAACACAGTCCTCATTTCATTTACCACAAGTTGTTGGAATGTAGCAACTTGCTTTCAGTTGCTAAGTTCCTTCTAAACTATATTTGCAAGCAGGAGTTTCTGGAGGAGTTGCTGTCTCATCTGCCCGGGGGATGCTAATGCAGGTGTGTTGGTCTCACAGCTCACTCTGGGATTGTTCATGTGATCAACCAAAGAGCAGGTGCTTGACCTCTTGTCTCCATACTCTTTCCCCAGAGCTGCCTGGCACTGCAGGGATTCCACAAGGCTGGAACCTTCCTGTCCTGCTCTCCTCACTCTCACTGAGATACAGAGCACTGACAGATCAAGCAGAGCATCAACTCACAGAAAGGATGTTAGTTTTGGACCAACACACCTAAATGCACAAATTTTCATTGTGAAGATTTCATTCAGGGGGGAAAAAAAGCCACAATGCTGCTCCTTCACAAGTGCTTCTCATTTCCACCAATACTTACTGCAGCCAAACTGAGGAAGAGGATGGTAGCACAGTGAAGGTTTTCATTACATATCTGCCCTTCCACTGTCATCCCAATGCACACATTCTTGTAAGTCTTGTGTAAGAGGCATACCACTGTGTAAAGACCTCCACTGAATGGGCTTTAAACATCCTATTTTTAATTGGCATTTCTCCATGCTAAGGAAACGAACATATTTTCATGGCAACCCTCATCAATGTCAAGTTTCACACACTCAGAAATTACATTGTAAAATGCTGAAAATATCTACCAAGACTTCTTGGAGAAATTCTAGCCTATAGACAGTTACATAAAATACTGAACAAAAGTAAATTTTTCTCAGGAATATGTTCAACACCCACATGTATTTGCTGAACTCTGGTTTGCAGAGTTAAAGAAAAGTCTTATCTGGTAGGAGAAAATGTGGTGAAAAGCAACAATAAATTATTCCCTATCTCCTTTCAGTCTTTTATAGATCCATTATTAAAAAAGTTCTAGATGTTACTCTAAAAATATACATACTTCCAAGTGGCATTTCAATAAGTTAATGAAATGCTCTAATTTGCATCTATAACAGAACAAATAAATTTAATAGTGTTTTTAGTACATCTAAGGATAGAGTTCATCCAGAATGCTTGGCACTCATGTGACCTACAGATGAAGAGAGTGGATTTGAAAAGCATCCAGAAAGGGAGCATGGACCTCTAAGGCAGTGACATGTCCCCTCTGTGATCTGGAGAATAAAAGCTGTGATCCTCGAGGACAGATGTTATAATGAAAAACAGTATTAGCTGTGATTCCTGAGTCTTGTCCTCTTAACCTGACCGATGTGTTCAATCAGTTCTGTCACAGCAGGAAAACCTTCTGGGACAGTCTTCTCTCGTAGGCTTCCCACTGCTCCTCCCAAGCAGAGCCAGAAGTGCTTTGAACTGTCACTGCCCTTTCCTCTCTCTGGCAGCTCCCTCCAGCTGCCCATGGCATTACAATCAGAAGAGATTTTTATAGAGATTTTTTTGGTTGTTTTTTGGGGGAGTTAGTTTGATGGTTCATTTTTTAAATTTGTCTCATGGCTGCAGAACTCTTGGTACAAGCGAATCATGTTTTCAAGTACAGTAATCTCACGACTATAAGGCACACCATATTATAAGGTGCACTTCTGGGTGTCAGCAAATTTCCAAACTTTTTTCATATACAAGGTGCACCAGATTATAAGGCGCACTTTTTTTTGCAGCAAGGATCTGCGTGCAGCAAAGTAACGAATTAGTAATGGAATCGTGTGATCGCGGGGTTCACTGGCAGGTGCTCTATTTGCAAACACTTTCCACGGATTGGCATAGCCTTTAAACGCAGCCTAAAAAGCATCAAAACACTAAAAAAAATACAGAGAAAAATCATTCACTTTTATTAAACTGCCAGCTCTTCTCTTGCCCAGGTGAGGGGAGGGCACAACCCAGGGGGGTGAGGGCAGTGGGGCTGGGCAGGCCGAAGACCTGCTGCCCCAGGCTGGGGGAGGCAGAGGGGCCACAGGTGGGAAAGTTTCCTGGTGAGCAGCAGAGCCCCCGAGCGCCACGCCGGCCCACCCGGTGCCAGGGTGTCCCAGGAGCCCAGGGCTGCGGGATGCTTGGTGCCACCATCCCCCACCCCAGGCGGCATTCCAGGGTGCCATGGGGCTCGCCCTCCCTGTGCTGTGGGCCCTGGCACTCCCGTCCGCCGTTCTCCCACACCCTGCAGCCACCCCAGCACCTGGCAGACCTCGCTGCTCGCAGGCCGGGCCGGTGCCCTGTCCCAGGGCACAGACGTTGATGCGCGTTTGGCCCCTGAGCCCCAGGACCCTGCGCTCCTCAGAGCCCCACAGCACGTTCCATCATGTTCTCAGAAGCAGAAGGTGGTAGCAGTGCCGGGGTGCAGGGCAGATCCGACTGCAGAGAAAAAAACCTCTCTCCTCCGCATTCGGGCCGGCGAGTGCCAGAGTGACCCCTCAGAAGGAAAAAAACAGAAACCCACGACCATCCACCCTGACCCCTCAAACCCTCCCAGGTGACTGAGCCATCGAGAGCACCCACCCATCTCTTTTGTCTTGAGCAATTAAAAGCTGAGGGAACCGCCCTCCCAGCTTTGTTAGCATGAAGATGGGAAAAATTTCTCCACAGAGGGAAAAAGTAAAAACCCCCCAAGCCCCAACATGTATGCATGCCTGCTTGTGGTCATTTGATTGTGAGTTTCATGTTTGTTACTGCGCAATGTGAAACAGAGATTGTTTTGAGATCACTTCAATACTCAAACTTTTTCCATATATATGGCACACCGGATTATAAGGCACCCTTCCGAGTTTTGATCAAATTTTAGGATTTAAGGTGCGCCTTATAGTCATGAAATTACTGTATTTCCCCAACATTGTGAGAGCTACCAGTGCACATTACAAAAATCTGATATTTTCAAAACATGTCCTTGGTTCAAGAGCTTAGGGTTAACTGCCACTGAAACCAAATGTACCTAATACAACCCTGGTGTCAGAAACTGTAAGATGTGGAGCCCATGTCCTGAGCACACTTTTGTCCCTCCCTCTGGCATGCCCCCAACAACAGCATCTGCACTGAGAAAAGGGGAAAGTTGATGCTTTCTTCACAAGGAGAGCAAGAAATATATTGCCTGTGAATTTCAGGAAGTATTTCTATTCTAGGTCAGAAGGGGTTCATACTTCCTCTACAGACTCCTCAATACACAGAAATACCTCCTTCACCCTAGGGCTTCAAAGTACCTGGGAATTATGAAGTACCTGTCTAAAGACCATCACTAAATTATTTCCCTCAGTAAGTAAAAACCTAGTTTCTAAAAATCTAGACTCTATAGTAAGAGTCTTGTTTTCTTGTTTCTTTTTTTTTAAGCAGAATTTTCATCATCCTGGAGGAAACAGGATAAGGAACTATGCCACAATATTTAGGAGGAGAGCAACCCATCTATTCTAACTTACAAGGAAGAGGAAAATGCAGAAGAGTAACACTTGCAAGCATCAGCTGAATTGATTTATACACTACTATAGTCTATAAGCAACAATTTTTAAACTGTTCATTTTTTCCACTTCTTCAGCTACCACTAAGCAATTAGGAGAACTCATTAACCAAGTGACATTTTAAAAATTAATTATTTACTCCTGTAAACTAAAAATGTGTAGTAAATAAATCTTGAGATAAATAGGATCAGGAAACACTCAGTGTTTAATTTTTAAACCATGTTCACAGTATTAAGAACAGAAGTCTTGAAAAAATTACCTTCTGTTCCAGCCTAGCTTTTACTCGGCAAGAGTACAGTATTTTCACGATTATAAGCCGCACCTCCCGGTAGCTGGGTAGAGCACGGGATTTGTACATATATAAGCCGCACCTGAATATAAGCCGCACCTTTTTTTTTTTTTTTTTAGTGAGGATCCATGTGTAACAAAGTAACAAATTAGTAACAGAATTGCTGCCAGCTGGGTTTGGTGTCAGGTGCTCAAGTTGCAACATTTTTCATAGACCAGCGAAGCCTTTAAAGGCAGCCCCATGTGCCCTCTCCTGCTGGCTCTCACTTCTGGGTTGGCATTTCACTGGGCTTTGTCCATAGATAAGCCGCACCTGAAGATAAGCCGCACTACTGGGGTAGGCTGGATTCTTCAATGAAAAAGGTGCGGCTTATAATCGTGAAATTACTGTAATTTTTTCCATTAAATTGTTCAAGGGTAATTCTGAAAAGACAGCAAACATTAAGATTTTAAGGGACTGAAGAAAAGGCAATGTGCATATGAAGAAAGATTGAAGTTCCTTCAGTGGATTTCCATTACTGCAGACATCTTTATATCTTAGTGTACTCAGAAACAATCCCTCATCTCATTGAAGCAAATGTGTAATAAGTGAAAAGCATCCAAGAGTCTCTACTGTATTCATTGCAATTCAGCAACCTGACTTGTGACACACCTGGGCTGGGTGAGACTTTTGGTGTAGACAGCTGTGTCACATTAGATTCTGAATAAAAAGACAATTTTTTAATATTAAAGTTCTGCCACCATTAATCCAACTGTGGTTGTTGTCACGGCACCACACGGTCACATTGTCCAGGCAGTCTTACAGGCAGGATGATGGCTTTTTGGTAAGGCAGCTGTACTTACACTTTACAGCTGAAGAATAATGAAAATTTTGATTCTGTGGTTTACTCAGAGGAGGGAAATTTTAATTTTAGATGAGTAAGATATTTTTGGTAGATTACCAAGATTCTTTACATTGTGTGCTTATTGTGACCTTGGGTTTAAATAATGAAAATCAACCTTTTTCTTTATTAATTTTCATTATTCTATTTATACACTATCCTCCTTCCCAAAGCATAGGTGTTTTCCAGTCACTCTAGCATGACAGAATTTTTCTCACAACTTCATTATATTACCTTTTTATTGTAACAAACATGTTCTACGTCTATGTCTCTGTGTTGCACAGGGAAAGAAATTTGGCAACAGCTCAAAATACAACCTATACAGTGGGACCCACACTGGCCATGGGTACCAAGTATTATTTCTGCCGAAATTCACTGTCAGTGAATCCAAACACAAAACTCTTCTGTTTTTATCTTGGAGCCTTATGCATTTCTTCTGGAGCAGCACACAATTTGAGTGACTGCCAAAGAACAGTTACTTTGAAACTCTCTATTCTGCTACTGGACTTGGCAAAATCCTATCACAAAAATGAAATTAAAGTGCAGCTGAGTTTACGCTTCAAGAAACAGTAGAATTTTCTAATACCAAGAACTTTTTCAAAAACATCATGAAATTGTACTTAATAGCTTAGGTACCTTTCCTGTCCAGAGGGAAGAGTTGTATTTCTTTCCTCTGGACAGGGAAGGTACCTAAGCTATTAAGAAGTCCAAAGTTATTTAGTAAACAAAACTAAAGCTTTTTGGGAGTGAAAAACTGATATTTCAAGGTGCACATTTCAAGATATTTCAAGAGAACATTTGTATCTGAACAAAAACTAGTTACTGTCAAAACTGGAAATTATTTCATGCTTATTTCCTTTGTGATCTTCAAGTCATGGATCCTGAGAGACAGTAATAATTATCTATGTTGTGAGGGATAATAAGGAATACTATCTGGCTTTCTGTGTAAGAACTCAGTGGGAGAGAAACAGATCTCCAAATCTTCTATTGAGAAGTTTCTAAATACAGAATTGACCTCTCCTGACCTTGCTCCCTTCCTGCTTTTTATTTTAATATTATTCATTTTTACATGAATCTTTGAATTATACCAAAATGATGTTAGGAACTGCTGAATCTGTCTTCCCTCCCCATAATCTTTATAAAGATATAAAATACCTTTAAAGCCTTTGTAGTGGGTACATCTTACAGTTATTGCAATTTATCCATAACATTTCCAGTGCATGTGTTTGGTGCTTTTCCCAAAAACTACCAACATTTTAGGGCAGTACAGTCAGTGTTTGATTTTGCTTTTGATTTTTATATCCTCCCTATCTCATTTATCACTGAAAGAAAAATAGGATGAAAAACTTATTTTGCGTAGAAGTTTTAGAAGTCTCTGGGAAATCTAGTCAGAGAAATTCCCTTTTATTCAGGAAAAATTGTTATAAAAATGCAATGGAGAAACTGGTTCAGTGTTCTTTTTCTACTTAGAAAGTTAATGTTTATTTTGAAAATTGAAGATAATTTTACTTCTTTCCCCCCTCATTTTTAATTTTAAATTTTTCACTGAACCTATATATCTAGTCCTACTTGTTTCACCCTATGGACAGTCTTTCCAGTACAAGCAAATTATTTCAGAAACTCAGCAGATTTTAAACTTTACAAAACCGTATGTAAATTAAGGGGACATCAGTGGATTTTGTATTAATTGGTATCAAACCAGGCTGTTATCTTCAAAATTCCAAACCTGGAACTGGAACCAACTCCTGCAGAGAGCACACGTTTTCATACATGTTGAGCATCAGGACCATGTTACCATGGTATGAATGGACTTTTTATGTAATTTGCCATATGCTTTTCTAGTAAGACAGCAATAATAAATTAAAATTACACCAACCACAAGAGTAAGTAAAAGGCCATTTTGTTTACAAGTTAAGCAATTAACATTGATTTTGCTATGAACTTTTAGATATTTATTGCTAGTTAAGTCATTATTCCATTATTCAATATATAGTCAGGATTTTAATAATATCATTTCAGATAGAGAAATTGAGTTTGTCATAAGTAATTTAAGTATTCATTTAAAGTTATGATAATTTTTTCCTGTTTTGAACTACAGAAGAGTTTAGGTTACAAGATGAGGCAACAAATTCAAAAAACTCCACAGCTTCATCAACATAATCATCCCTTCAAAAAATTTTATAATACAATACTGTCCTAGTTTCAGCCAAGACAAGTACACAATATTAAAAATATAAGAGAAATACTCAATTTAGAAGGATTTCTACTATTTTTGAGAAAGTAGATGGGGATTGCTGCTTGAGACAAGTAAAAGCACAAGACCTTGCTCTGTTAGCAGTCATCTCCTACAGGATTCACAGACTGACTCTGTAAAAACCTATCGCTCCAGATTTGCATTGCATAAAATAGTAATCTGTCAATGGAGCATTTCAGCAATTTTTGGCAAAGCAGCCTACAACCACCTGAATTGCCCTAGCAAAGGATGGAGCAACGCATGCCATGAACTATGGAAGTGATGGCAGAATTCACCTCATCTCAGGAGCAGGTTTGTTGGTTACTCAGCTCAAATGAAAAGCCTAATTTTATGTCTATTAGTATATGGAATTATTTATGTATTTCAAGTAATACAAGATAAAATTGTTCCCAAATTCCCCAGATTGAAACAGGGTGTTTTATTTTTCACCAAAACCTCCAGCTTGGCAAGGTTCAGTTTTAGGTTAAAGGGAGCAAGAACGGAAAATTCCGTAGATTCCTGTACAAAAAGATCCCTTAAATGTCATTGTCTTTGGGAGCTTTTTCTAGCTATCTAAAAGATGTGATATTATGATCTACTGTGAGCCATAACATTGCTGTGACAGCACAAACATGCCTTCGCAGATACACTTATTTACTCAACAGCAAGACAAGATTAACTTTCACTTCAATAGAACTGTTTTCCATCATTGCTGGGAGCCCACTAGGTGTACAGTTTCCCATGTGAGAATCCACTAAGGACGCATGCTTAGCTCTACTTCCTTGCTAGTTCCTCCCCTAAGCAAACACACTGATTTTCAGAGCTCCCAAAGACACACTTAGAATTTCTCATGACACACCAGGAGAGATGGAAAGCATGTCTCCAGCTAACCATTGGTACTGCAATTCCAAGAAAGGAAAAGCTCCACTGCTATATATGAAACCCAGAAAAGCAGGTTGCCAAGGACTCTCCTTCCCCAAACACCCACAGCTCTTCTGAGTCTGGGACTGATGAATCACAGACTGCTGAGACACACAGGTGAACGTCAGAGCTTACGCATTTGGGTCTGGAGTACTGAGAAGCTCCAGAAGTTGCTTTGCCCTGCATCATTTCATCTCACTGCTCTGTCATTCAGAGATTCTCAAATTCTCACCTGCTTTTTATCTGCCAGCCACTGCTCAACAACTGGATCTCACTGTGAATTGCCATTTGTACCATCTCCAGCCTCCATCAGACAAGTCCAGTTCCCCCTACAGGGTCTCTCTTCTTTTCATCCAGTTTCCAAACATGGTGCTCTCAATAACCCGCTTTGGACAGGCTGTCTTAAAATGTATACCAACTGTGACTTAGAACATCATGGCCTACAGTGCACTGCTGAATAGCATCAATAATGACTTTTCTTTGCCCATATGGGTGTGAGACAGAAAAAGCAATGATGACACAGCTTAAGGCTACAATGCCAAGAATATTTTAGATTATTCTTTCAAGTTGTACACCAGCAGAAAAGGACTTGAGGCCCGAAGCAATAGATTCAGTATATTCAGAGAATATTTCAGTATTCTATTGATTTAGTAACATGATCTACAGTCCTATTGACTATGAAAGGTTATGTGCTGTGTATGGGTTCCAAAGCTTTTAGGAAGTCTAAAGGCCTGAAGACAGTCATACAGTAGTACCAAACAGGAGTAAAACTGAAAACCTAGAAAGAATAAAATGCATCAGGAGGTAGATACAGTCTCATACACCAGCATTGTCCTATGATAGCAGCAGCACCTGTGGATTGCTACAGCTGTATGCAAAGGGAAACAAAAAAGGCCACCAGTCCATACAGTGAATATGGTGTATGCTTTATTCTATTTACAGTACATTTGTTATAAATATAATACATTTCTTGAAAATCTTGAGTAGATTTTTTAAACAGATCAGTTATAGTTACATAATAAAGTAAGTGACAATTTAAATGACAAATCTCATGGTTGTGAAATAGTGCATTCTGTTTTGAGATGAATGAGAAAATACTCAAACTGGTTCCAATTATTTTTTGAACACCCTAGGTGGACTTTAATGTAAACCTTGAAAGCCACCAGTTTTCCTTAAATATGAAACCAAAATCTTAAAACTAAAGAACCGAGAATCAGAAATGGATTTGAGAGACCTTATTAAACTTCACAGTAAGGTTGGGATTTACCATGACTAATGGCTTCAGACAGGAAAAAGCCAATGAGACTTTCTTCCTGAACCATATCCTAATACAGCCACAAATATTAAACACACCATGCTGGAAGTTGTAACAGCAGTCAAGCTGCATTTTGACAGGGCATTGGACATACAAGTATGTTCAGATCTGCAGTTAGAGTATTTTATGAGTATCTTAATTACCAGAGAAGAAATATATTATAAAAGGATAAATGAATTTCAGTCCAACGTGCATTGCATCGAGAAACAAACTGACAAGTCATCTGAATATTTTGCTATTTTCTTATCTACACGATCTTTAGTAACAAGTTAGATGTTTGAGGTGCTATTTCAAAAAAACTGCAGCAAAAATGTCAACCAGCAATGTCAGAAAAGAATCCCATTTATTTTGCCTTTTAGTGCTTTTTTTTCCCCAAGAAGTGGTCAGATATTATTGATAATAATCAGTGCAGGCATAGAGTTCTGCTGACTTGTTTCAAACAAAGTAACTTGGTCCACAAGCTTGGCAAATACTCTGGGGGTTCCAAGGTTATAGACACCTGTATGGACAAAGCAAGCCTTGAGCTGCAAGCTATAGACCTCATGGCCTTTAAGCTGAAGCTTGTACTGCGTTTGCCCAAGCCATGTAAAAGATCCATGTATTTCTAGTCCTTCAGAGCTGAAAAAATAAAAGATAAAAAGGTTAATTCTCTGCACTTGAAGCAAGTATTACCAATTTAAAAGACTCCCTCCAACTTCAAGTTTTCCCAAGATTTCAGAATGCACAGCGTGCCTCACCAGGCCCTTAAAAAGATTTATACTTTGTAAAAACTTCTTTCCAGAAGTCAGAACTTGGGAAGTTGCTATTCTGGTTCTCTTTGGATGAGTGCCCTCTGCCATTTGTCTTTGATGTCTTAGAAGCTCCTGAGTCTTTTTGACTGCTTGCCTACAATCACTACCTTTAAATCACTGCCTTCCTCAACTGCATACTGCTTTTTTCTGTGAACCCTCCTTATCTTTAAGAGATTTAGATTTACCTAGCAAGACAAAATGAGACTTTGCAAGGATAACAGTTGCCATCATAGCTACAGACAGGACTGTACTTAACATTTTATCAAGGTACTAACTGCAACTTAAAAACAAAAAAAAACAAAACAAAAAAAAAACAACCAAAAAAAAAAAAAAAAAAAGGATCACGCGTCTCTCTTCTTTCCAACTACGTCCATATCCACGTACACCTGCTCCCACAAATACAAGCAGACTCAGAGTACCCAGGATATCCTTGGGTAAATTTAGGGATGCTTATGTCCATCCATCAGCTCACTTTAACTCTGGGTCTTACCAAATACATTTTCATGTTTTCCGACTCACTTAAAACTCATTAGAGCGGCTCTCCCCTTATTATTACAAATCTTGAAAGCATTTATTTGGTTCCTAATGTACACTATACACAGGACATAAATTATACATAAATGTATAATGAAGAATTCAGTGTATTGTCAGCTGCGGCACACAACACTAACACTAAATGTAGTAACAAGATTCAAATTGTCAGTTTAAGGAATTCCTATTTAAGACATTCTTAGGCCTGTCCCATAAGCTAGAGTTCAATCGGACTGCAGGTCACACAGGAATAGTCAACATGGACATACACCATTTTACAGCCATTTCACTAACACATTAGGAGAGAGCATGTGGGGATGTTCCTTTATTTTTATGTAGTTTCAAGGCACACTGAGTACACTATCCTTCTAAAGACATGTCTCACAATGTAACACAACATGGCCATCTTGTACATGAAAAGTAAACCACACTTAAATTTTCTGACACCCCATTCTGAACCTGGGTATTAGGCTCTGGGTTTTTACTATCTTACTTGGCTCCATGGACTGTTGGCAAGAAGCCAGTGCTCCCCCATGACTAAGCACCCCCAGTATCCTCACAATCTTTCTCCCCTCCCTGGTGGCAAACAGACCAGGCAGTATTACATCTAAGGGGGCAGATGGGGGGAAGGGGAATGGGAACCTGCATTACTCATGAGTTGAAGTTGCCTTGTTTAAACAGAAGTGGCAGAACTACAGTGGTATGGATACCATGGTACTGAATTCTCTATCCCACAAAAAAATCTTCAGCAAAACTTTCAGGTGCAATTAATGAACACTTCCTCAATACTAATATCTTCCCACATACTACCACAGTTCTAAGCAAAAAGGCAGTCATAAGTCAGTTGCTAAACCTAGAAAGTCCTAAAAATATCCAGTATCTACAAAATTTAACACTAAGCCAAATTGTGGGAGGAAGTCGTTGGCTACAAATTCTCCAGTATTTAAAAAAGAAAAACCTAGCAACTTATGTTTAATAAAGGCTGGCGAAGCTCCTATTTCACTAGTTGAAAAGTATTTCCCTTTTCTAGAAAAGACTTGCAGAGTTTTAGCTATTCAAGAGTCACAATTAAAAGCCCTGTCTTAGCAGAGACTGAAGACTCACAGTTAACTGTATCAGCCCTGTATCAACTTCCATTCTTTCAAGGAAGCCACTGTTGAAAAGATTCTAGTCCAGATACTCAACACCGCTAAAATACTACAAGACTCCCCAGGCTAGGAAGGGCTCTTAAAAATATATTGTTTTATTAACATTTGCACACTACCTTGTTGGTTTATGCCTCAAATCAATCATCACATCTACAACAGCCTGGGAACAATTGGAAAGTAGGAGAGTGACAGGTACCAGACAGAGGCTGCAAAGAGAAACAGTCCCACATTAAGTAAAAAAAATTATTTTGCATAGTCTTAATTAAACTCCTAAACAGTTAAAATTATTATCAGTAACAAGAAATTACATGTAGTTGTCAATTATTCCAGAGTTAAGACAGTGTAGATAGAAATATACTCACACTGACTAGAGCTACTTATAATAAAAGTTATCAATTAAAGCAAACAGCACTGTCTCATTCGGGCCAAATGAAGCTACCATCTCCCTTCATCCAGCTGAGAAAGGACAGAAAAAGTATAAATACCACCTAAGTTTACAGGAAATCTGCTTGCGTGACAAGAAACATTCCAGAATGCAATAAATGCTCCAGTACACTATTTTCTGGATTTCTGGTTGTCTCACTGTGACTGGATACTTTGCTTCTGCACTGCCTCCTGTAGAGGAATTGCTGGCACTGGGCCTTAAGTTACAGCCTGAACAGTGCCCAACCACAACAGATAGCACATGTGTATCTGGATTTAATGTAGGCTTTTATCCTCAATAAAACTAATACAGTCAATTGATATTCTGCTTGTATTATTGTTTCTATAAATAATGCTGCAGCAAGAATGACTCAAAGATATTAACAGGGAGGAAAATAAAACTACTGCAGCTAAAACCGCTCTGTGTATGCAGCAAGCGATTTTTGTCACTGGAATTCCTTGCCATTGCCTAACAGCTTAAATATCCTAAACTTGAAATGTAAGACAAGAGCAATTACAGACTATAACCAATAAGAGGTGAATGTCTTACAGGGATAATGCATGCTTTATCACTATCATTAAAATGCAGCACCTTATAGAGAACATTTAAGTGTTAGATTTTAAAAACAAATCCCTTTCTTTTGACAACTTACATTAACTGCTATAAAACACTATAACACAGTGGAGCTTTCAGGTAAAACAACCAAGCCTAAATCAGTACCTTTGTGTTTCAAGTACAACCCACTTAATGTTCGGAAATTAAACCAGGGAGTTTGTTCATATTATTACAAATTTGAAAGAATCATGTATTTTACAGTCTCCAACCAATTCACTCTAGCAGTAGGCTTTTTGACCCAAGTTAATTCAAATATTCTTCTAGGAGACAAGCCCCAGAAATTTGAACTGTTAGCATCCTTCCTTCTGACGTAAGTCCCAAATATGTGCAGCTAATCTTGGCAAGTGAGATGATGTAGACATAACAGTTCCTTTGAGCTAAAAGTACATCTTTCTGTCTCGCTTCTCAAAGAAATCACAATGATTACTCTGACAACAAAAATAAACAGAAAGGGAGCAGCCTATTTTTCTTTCAGTAAGTCTGATAACATTACTTGTTAACATTAAAACTGTGAGTTATGGTATTAGTCTGTTTTTAACATGAAACTTTCATTTTACTTATAAACTTCTGAAGCCGCAAATTTAAAAATTGAACAGTATTTCACAATTGCATCCTAGACTTTAATATCATAACCCACACAAGCATGTCTCTAAAGGATTTATGTCCAATTAACAATACTTCTAAAGTTTCTAAAGGTAGTATTTCACTAACCTTTTTTGATGAAAAGAATGATTGAAAGATTCTGGATAATGAAGACTTGTCTTAATAAGATTAGAAAGCTGCTCTGGTGTTGGTCTTGTAGGCACCGGTGTGTTTTCTGGTCGAAAAAACTTTAGGAGAACTGTTTCTGGTAGTTCCTGAAACAAATTCAGAATAGCATTGATGATAATAATATAAGGTACAAGAAATCCAGTCTTGTAACAGAAGTTAAAATTTTTCATTATGAACAACTCATAAGGGAAAAAAGTTTGCAGCATCATGAGCTCACAATTTTTTCCCAACGTGGTTTGTATTTAAGCATGCTGGACAAGGAACTGGTATGATTTATCTATCACCTTCTTTCAAGACAGATTTCACAGCTGCTTGTGAAAACACTATCTGTGCAAGTTTCACAAAAACATGCTATTGTTGCAGTGGTTCGCTAGTGCTGGGGTTTGGCTTCTAGGGAAAAGGGACAGCATTTAACTATTCCCTGTCCAGCACCTGTATCTAACAACAAAAAATCATCACCTGCCCTAGGAAGTTCAAAACAGGAAAGCCAATGCACGAGTTTCCCAGAATAGATCCAAAGTAAAGCAAACGGAAATTTACAGGAACATGTGAACACTGACAGAAGGATTTAATAATAGAGTATCTTTGAAATTGCATAACAAGCACTCACAGATATGAAAGTTACCTTTTGCCCCCAGCTGAAAGCCCAAGACAAGCTCTAAGACAGTACTTGGGATCCCCCCGCTAACCCTTTGGACAAAATGAGTCTCTGAAGCAGAAGAAATTAAGTGATACAGAAAGCTGCAACCAGCCTTCATTTGGTGAAGCATTTCTGTTCAACACCATCTAATCTGGTTTGTGAGCAGGATTTATTTAGGAAGGGGCTGCCCTTTAGTATTTCCTTATGAACCTATTCTGCAGAAAATTCATCTTTAAAACAAAAAAAGAAATTGCAGCAGTAAATGTGATTGTCTGCTAAAAACACATGAAACAAGATTCCTAAAAAGCTACCAGTCAGTTAGTACAGTATAATAAAGTTAATACTTTTCATTAAAAGCTGATAGACTGTACCTTTTAAGTTGAAAAGAAACACTACAGGCAATGAAACCTGATTTAAAAATCAAACACACTGGGTGTTCAGAAATTTGTGTGAACACCTTAGTCACTGTGCTGATAATACCATGAAGACAGCAAATGTTTTAACAGGCTTGCAAGTTTTTCCTTCAAAAGGAAGCGTGATCTTCTTAAAATGTAATTTGAGAAGAAAAAAAGATATTCCACAGTAACCACAAAATATATTTTCAGTATTGAATGAATTTGATGTTTCCATCCTACCCTAACAATGCAAACTGACAGCATGAAACACAGCAGAGATTATAGGTTTTCATTTAAATTATTCTCTCCCGTTAAATAACAGTCCAACCAATTTTCAAGGCTGCCTTCAACCACACAGCAATATCCTACACACTGTAGTTTGCCCTAGAGTCAATTACCTGTTCCAAGTCCTCCCAATCAGAATTCCCGAGTATTTTTTTAAAACCCTAAAAAAGACAAACACGAATATTTACCTCTGCAAGTAGACAAGAACATCATGAAATGCAGCAGAAACATTTACAAGTGAAAGTGCAGAGTGTTGTTAATACTTTGAACCTTTAGTTCTAATATTACACCTCTGTCAAAGGACAGGAAAGCAGCCATTAGTAATTTTCCAGTAGAGCTAAATCTTAACTCCAGACAGCTTCTTAGGTGTTGGAGTCAGAAAAGATCTCTGTCTCTCCAAGTTTATGGGCTCAAACTCTAGGTTTTTTGTTATTGCGTACCTAGACCAAAGGCTAAGATATGACATATAGCCCATGATTCTCTTACCTAATGAATGGTTCAGGAAAGAATTCAGCACTTCCAAACGATAACTAAGATGATGTGCATACACATCAGAAAGCTACCTAGACACAGCTAATAAATGCTAAGTTTAAGGATGCATTAAACTCCCACCCTGCTCTGGAGTTTGTGAAATTGGATCAAGGCTTTAAAAAACCAAACCAAAAAACCCATACCTAATTGGTACCTGCACCCTCCCTTCAAGAACATACACCAAGCAGAACAGCCTTATACTTAGAAACAAAGCAAAAGAAAAATCAAGAACTTAACAGGTGATATTTTGTTGCTGAACTCCTAGATTATCAGCCCAAGTGAAGTACTGCACTACTGCCTTTCAAAAGAGGAAAAAAAATTTCTGACACCTAAAATCTGCTTATTGACCCAGTGTGGCTCCTTTGCAAAGACTACATAAGTGTCACAAGCTCCACTAACCAGCATAAGCTGCATACAATAAAGCCACATCAATGGTTAGGATTGTGCTTCTAAAAAAAAAATACGAACTAATAGAGGTAGAGAGGCTTGACTGGAAGAGACTTCCTAAGAGACTGGAAGAGGGGTGTGTGTTTTTGTCATTTTGTTGTTTTACATATTCTAGTTGCATTTTAAAGCTTTCTTGATTTTGCCTAAAAATACACAACAGGCATTAGCACCAGAAAAACAGTGCTCCCTCAGTTCTGTTCCAAGAGCTACAAACCGCGTAACTGATGCTTGGAAAGTTGTTTTCAATTTTTAGAAAGCTTCTCGTTGCCCAAAGCCATTTACAAAGGCTAGCTTGAAACAAATACACTAAAATCTAGATACAAGATTTCTAATTCAAGTAGAATAATCTCAACATCTTCACTTATTTGTGTTACAAGGAAGTCTCAATCATTAGAGTCTGGTATTTTGCTATGTTGAAATAGCTATAAATCATCTTAGATACACTTTCTGTAAGGGTGCTTTAGTCATTCACACCAGTTTCAGCTCTCTCCTGCAATTATACTTAGCTAAAAGTTGCAAAAGCAACATTTTAACAATTCTAAGCATCTACCCATAATACATTCCTTAATATCTCAGAATGCATCTTCAAATTGAAAAGTTCTTCCTTTCTATGAGATGGACAGAAATGATGGCATCTTCATATACAATCACTTTAAATGATTGTTATATCTAATATTATGCAACTTAAAGTTTTCCGTTTCATAAACAATATTCTTAGAAACTGGGTCAATGTGCTCTTAAGCACTGCAATTTGATTTCCATGTTGTATGGAAAAATCAGTGTATTTCCCTTGTAAATCCCAAGACACACATAGCCAAAAGGATTACTGACGTGCTCAGTCAAATTTGAGGAGCCAGTATGCAGAGCAGAGAAGAAAACCTGAAAGGAAACTCTTGAATGGAGCTAAGCATAAGTAAAAGCAGAATTATGAAAGCAGTAGAATAAGAGTGAGACATCTAAGTGATGTGCTTTTCTCCCTTTCCCATTTTAGAGCTGAGAATAGCCATTTTAAAACCTCAGTTTTAAGTTGCTTCCTTCAACATGTGACTCATCTATATTCACTGTAGCTCTCAACTACAGTAATGACAACTACAGGAACAGTGTTTTACTGACACCAAGAATAATACACTTGAAAACAGATATCATCAACTCTGCCATCCATAATGGGTAAACCAAATGCTGCAGCTACTTGGAACATTTCATTCATGACAATAATTTAAGCCAGTCCTCCCAAATTGGTACTGTATCTGCTCCACTAATTGATACAACAGAGTGAAAAGTGTGTATTTCAGCTCTTGATGTTGATAAACCCTTAAGAACTTGGCTTTTTATCTACTGAGGTAGTTTAAGTGGTTTAAATAAATTCCAACAATTCCTGTTTTATTCAAGCACCTCCTCCCACGTATTCTATTAAAAAAGTCCTAAACTAGCAAAAGATGTCACTTCCAGTAATAGGAAAAATAGTTATTTAAACCCTACCTTCTCCTACATTTCAAGAATTCCTGCTTCCAACCAAAATGTTGCTGATTCACTAAGCTGCATGTATTGTAAGAAGTGGTCTTACCAAAAATTATCCTCTCTGAGATGAAATACTGCCAAAAAAAGCCTGCATCCGTCCTATACACCTTTTATGGATTTTACTTTGGGTTAGTGCTGGTCTAATTCACAGGACTAAACGTGCAGCCCAGAAGAACATCATGCGCAGTCCTGAAGTACACCTGGGGAGGATTGATGCTATTCCCAACATGCCAACATTCAAATAACAAACCTTTAGGCTGCTTCTCACCTTCCACTGCTGTGAAGTCTTTGCAAACCAGAAGTAATACAAATGCCCTATTATTTCCACTATTACTTCCATGCCACCATATTAGACCGCACTTTTCTTTTGGAATCTTTTGGATTGAATTAATCAGATTAGAAAAACAGGGAAGAAGGCAGTGAGAAGTAATATTAATCAACAGCCCTGATCATGACTGGATGTTTAATGCATTTGTAGTTTTTGTCCTTTCACTAATTCATAATAGAAAGGTCAAGAAAAACAGACAGAATGGCTGTATTTCAGGTGCAATTTTCAGCTGACCTTCAGTTAGAACTACCTAATTCCAAAAAGCCTGTTTCAGCAGAGAAATAGAACCTATAGCAGTATCATTGTCGAAAAAACCAGCCTTGATTTACAAATATACAGCTGAATTAGTGAGACTTTTATTACTTGGCCTGAAATGGATATATTCAACAAAACTCACTTTCCTTAGACATCAAGTGAGTTTTTTTTTCCTTCATATATTGTTCCTATGACTATTAACTTATCACTTTGTGGTACCTTCTGATTCAAGGCAACAAGCTGTATTTAGCACTTTTACCCCTACCTTTAGCCAAAGGACATTTTTTTCAAAAACACCAGCAAAAGGAGCGATAAGATAAATGCTTTCCATATAATCCAGAGAGATTTCTATATTAAATAAATTAATGCTTTAATGAAGTCAATATTCTGTTAAGTGTTCCTTCAGCACACTACATGTTATGACTCCAAACTTCTAGAACATAAAAGTGTAAGTAGTCCATCACATCTCCTGGTAGGCCTACTGGGTCCAATAGCCTATGTTCAAAAGTAGTGCTATTTTGTTATACAAAAAAATCTCTAGTCTAAACAACAACCAAAAACAACTGTATTCAGTGACAGAAAACCAGCTTTAAAGTCATAGTTACTTTAGTGACTGGAATGAAAAAGGATTGATATTTCTAATTCTATTTTGAACAAACATGGGAAGAAAAGGGAGCACATGAATTCGAGCATCAAAGAACTTGTACAGAATTTTACTATTACTTACATTTTTAATATGTTGGTACATATAGAAATTTTACCTAGGAAAACATTTTAGCCTTTCCCAAAGTCCCATTGTAACCAGAGGCTTTATCTTGATTTTATCAAATACAGCAAGTTATGCAATACATGAATAATTGCATCCCTGTGGTGCATTAAAAGTCCCACAAGGAACCAAGCAGAAGCAATCACTGTGGCTCAGTCAGCAGTCTAACATCTTACACACATGAGGATGAATTTGTCAGTTCACCCAACTACCAACCTGCCAGTAATTGCTGGAACAACTTAAACATAACAGTGCTGAAGAAAATTAAATCTCCTGTTCCTCACTACAGTGCTTTACTGAAGCTTTGTTTCCCTGAACAGTAGTAGAAGCTTCCATGAATCCAAACTACATATTTAGAAGCTGGCAAAGAGTTAATCTGAGCTACATCACCATTGAAAATGCAGCAGAAGCCAACTAGTATAGAGAATTTAACCAAAAAACGAAATAAGCAATCTCATTTTGTTCAACAGAGTTATTTGATGAATTTGGCTAAGATTTCAGTCATGTCTCAGAGGATTAAGGTATGTGCAGAACAAAATTTTGTTCATATTTCCTCATTGTCCATTATGAGACTATTCTCTGGAGGGGGATAGCTGACTGCGTATGCCAGACAAAAACTGCTTTGCTGGATACAACAGCATTAAGCAAAAGAAGTCAAGAAAAAAAGTCACTGTAAAGGAGCAACAAATAAAACTCAGCAATAAATGCAGAGTGGACTCATGCATGGTAGGTGAGACCCTGCTCAGAATCTGGAATTAAGTTTTTTATTCCCCAGATCAGAGCAGCCCTCTATCACTTATGAACTGGTAACCCACACATGTTGGTAAAAAGCATGCACCTCCATCTCCCTCTGCCGTTCAGTCCTCAGAAAACAACCAAGCTCAATTCTGTCAGCACAAGGCAAATCAGGATAGTCTGGCGAAGTGTTCGTGACTTAGGAGAATAAATACAGACTTAAAAGAGAAAACTATATATGGAAAATATTAAATCAGAAGTAAAGTGTGGGCTTGCAATTTTCTACCACTGCTCGTCCTAGCTTTCCACTGCCTGTGATACTTTAATGCAAAAGTAAGATAATTCAAAGACAATATACAATTCTTAAGAGATTAAGTATGTTATTTTCTCTATTTAGCCTAATTTAATTCTATTTTGGGGATTCTTTTAATTCTGAAATGTGGACTGAATGAAGTAAACTTCTGCAAAGTCTCAAATCAATTAATTTCTTACACCTCACATCCTACCTCAGAGCAGTTTGTCTGCTCTCCTCGCAGTATTATGAGACAAGTTTTTAAGAAGTACTATATGAGGATAGGCAATTTCTTAATTCTTAGCAGTCCTGAGATCGCAGGTTCTTAAAATTCATGCTAACTCTGAGCTTTGGTTATCATAACGACACAGAATTTACACGCTTATTAAAAAAACCCGAGCAACCATTAATTCTATAGCAGATTTAAATTGCATGACAAAGCAGATGCTTTTTTGCTTTCGATCAAGGTACAGAATGCTTCAAAAGTGTGTTCTTCATGCTCAAGGAAGTGAATACAATAATCAATGCAGAATCTATATGAAGATAATTGTAATAAACCCTGATAAGAAACAGATTTTTAGACAGAGAATGGTAATATAGAAACATATATTCCTCAAAAAAATTGAGAGTACATACAGATCCTACTTGTTGCTGGTGGCAAGATTAATTTCTTTAGTTTGAAATTGATTGTGATACAGACAAAGAGTTTCAGTAAACAAGAAATGCAAATTTCTACCCATTTCCTATTCAGTCATTTGTTTATTTTAGGATGCAGATGTGATTAATTTCTATTTTCTCTTCCTATTAATTTATGAGAACCAGAACTTAATAAGATCAGAAGCTCACAGTATTTTGTGTCCTAACTTTAGATGTCTACAGTGTGATCTGCTGTTCTACATACATATTAAGACAGGGAAAGCAACACCTGAGGGGGCAGATGTCATTGGATATTGTACTCTTGTACTGTTCAGCATAGCTAGAGCCCATGTGCGCAAATCCCATCTCACAGCACAAAGAACTAAATGGAAAAAATTACCTTAGCAATGTGCCAATACTTAAAGGCTCATGAACCAAAGCCAAATGTACAGCTTCAGGGTAATTTACTACTTGCATTAAATCATGGTATTTAAAGGAAGACATTTGTCCTGTACTGTTTCCTTGACAAAATTAATATATAGTACTCTTCACTGCAACTTTAAGAGCTCACTCAAAGCTATATATTACGTTTGCAGTATTGGTAAAAACAAAGAAAGGCAACAAAACAAGAAAGAACAGCAATGTGCTGCTCAGGAGAAGACTAAGCAAGCACAAGACTTATTCCCTCTTACTCTGCACATTTGTCTTCTTCATCCACATAAACTGAATTTAGTACAGATGCTTTAACAGAACCTTATCTGTAACTTCCATAGTTGTTATCAATTCATGAACCAGAAGACAGCCACCAGTTTCTTACAGATGCTGTTTTCTTTCATCAAGCAAAACAACTATAAACTTCACCATTTTACTATTAACTTCGTTATGAAATAATCATTACCTTTCATACCATTAACAAGTTTCTAGTTTTACTTGCAACACCAAAGAACAGTTTACTTCAATAACAGCTCATTGACATACTTACCTGCATATTGCTTTTCTCACTGGGCCTAGCTAGTTCAATACACAAGACTAAGCAAACCTGGAGTTAGTCAGCCTGAATTATTTGGTAGTAACATATCTGATGCTAAGATTCTACAAAAGCTTCCACTTTTATAATAGAGAATTAATTAGGTCCATTTAGAGAAAGAAGCAATTGTAAAGGAAAACTTCACAGTAGATTACCTGCTTCTGAGGAAATGAAAAGGCCTCCTTCCCAACTGTGTTAAGGGCAACATGATGCTGGCCCTCCAAAATAAGCTGCTTGTTGTCTTCCACAACATATGCCTATAGAACATAATACAAAGACATCTGCAGACCAGAAACTATCATAAGATCCATAACACAATTAATGACTGCTCCCTAACTTAGGCGGAACATGCTGTACTGATCAAAACTTAGAGGCGAGCATGACATATTTATGCCAATCTCCACTGCTTCAAATGAGACTCTTCTTCAAAGCAGAATGGGTCACTCTTAGAGCTCTCTAAGAACAAGCATTAACAAATCTCTTAGGATAGGACTTTGTAATTTTCTCTTTTAAAAGAGAACTTACAAGAATTGAGTGCATCCATAGTAAAGTAAAACAATTTAAGGACACTTATTACTGTAATAGATACTAAGACTATCTTTGCTTCTCTAGTCCATTTGATTGTTTTCAGGAAAAAAAAAAATTCACCCATAAATTTCATGTGCATATGCCTGAAAGTTCAGAATTACATTAAGTTATTTTCTAACTGCAATATTTCATGTCGAGATTACCACAAAGGCCACAACCATACATACCTTCCAAAGTACCACAATGTTCAAATCAACTTCACTGCATCTTTGTATCAATCTGACAGTTTCATCAAACGATTGTTTCACTGCCCTTTGAGATGCGTGAGTATGAGACTGCACATGAGTTCTTTTAAATTCAGAGGATAAGCTTTGGAAAAAAAAGTCTGCACAAGGACTGGCTGAACTTATTATCTACAAGAGAATAAAAGGAAGAAAGTGTTCAGAACAGGATGTGAGCTGACTCAAGTTGCTTTAACAGAGCTTATCGTTGCAGCATTTCAGTTCCATTATCCTGGCTGGCTTCCCTCTGCAAAATGACAGGATGCCAGACACCTTGATTTCCATGCTCGACCTGTTAGAGATCAGCCCTATCTGAACGGCTGCTAAAGGTAACATAGAGAAAACAGAGCTATAACTTGCTAGTTTGGAACTACAAATACAAAACTTGAAAATAGGAACTTTGATTATTAACACAAAGCAGCCTACTGTGACACATCAAAGCATCCAACTAAGTCATACAAAAGTCATTTTTGCTTAGTAATATTTTCCTCGGCTTAGCTGGAATAATTTATCTAAGTAAGGAACATCGCTTTGTTAGCAATAGCAGAGATAACAGATTGCACAGCACATCCCCATAGATACATGACACAAACAGAAGTACTGTGCTGTCATGTGTGCCAAGCTCTTCCAACACACCAAAAGCCTGGTAAGGAAGCTGGTTTTTAAGAGCACCAGCAATGATACTGTGTCCCATTGAAGACAACAGGATAAGCAAGCAACTTCAGCTTCGAAATCCCTCCCTTTAAAACATGCTAGCTAATTATTGCACTAGCAGAATGCTCATACCCAACTGCTCAGAAGGGAGGATACCATCCCTTTCTCCCCACTGTAATAAAATGTTCTCCAGGAATGCTAAAGTTCCTGTAGCTCAGATTTTTAGTTCTAACGTCAATTTATATGTCTATGAAATGAAATGGCAGTGAATCAGTTTTCTTTGGCTTTAAGAGCTGAATACATACAGGAAAAATAAGCAATCTGATACTCAACTGACTAAATTCACTATGCAGATTTCTGACCTAATGCAAGTGGCCTACTTTCTTCAGGTTTTGGAAAAGCTTTTGTAGCATCAAATACAAAACGTATATATCAAAGTGTATCAAACGTATCAAAGTATATTTTGTAGATCATTTACTAAAATGATTATTCAATATCTGTATGTTTAAAAAATATTAGAGGAGCATGGTAGTCTAAAATGCTAAACTTCTAATAAAATCAAACAAACTCCTTAAACCCACTGCTACCTCCTGCACTAGTGTTGAAATTCTGTGACCAACATCCATTAGTTTTCCAGTTTTTCAAATAAGATGTAATTAGCATTTTTAATCTATCTTAATAAAGGCATAATTAAAAAAAGAATCTGATATCTGCAGGCCTCTACTAGAGAACTAGAGGGCTGGGATATATTTAAAATAACTACTCCAAAGAGTTGAAAAGGAAGGAAAAGCACGAGCAAAAAAAGCCAGCATTGTAATGTGATTCCAAAGCAGCTCAACTGTGGAGCTGGGGTCTTAATATTCCTAATATATGCTAGCCTAGGGACACCTTATAGAAGACAAAATATGCAGTTGTACCCATCCACCTACCTGTTCATTTCCAAAGACAATATCTGCAAATGTGTAATTTTCTAAGGGATAAAAAGAGAAAGCACTGTTTTAGCATCATGAGAAGTCACAACTTCAGCATACAGTGTCCAAAAGAGTTTTTGGGGTTTTTTTAAGTTACTACATTCAGGAAAGAACCTACCTTCTGAGTTTTTGCATCTTACTGCTTTAAAACACAACTTCGCTCTCTCTCTGCTTGCCAGTTTCGTATCTGAAAGAAAAAAGTGGCAAGATTTTTTCCTCAGCCTCAGCACAATCAGAGTCCCTTAGACAAAAGGCACAAGTCTTGAACATTCACAAAACAGGTAACACACGCTGATGACACTCAACAAGCCCTGTTCATCAGGCACAGTAATGGCACACAACACAACCATGTTTCTTGTGAGGAAAGTTATCAGCCACCTCAGATACAGATTTCTCTACATCACAGAAATAATTTACCTGTAAATTAATCTTGTTTTTAAAATTAATTCTGAATAAGTTATCTGTAAACATACATTTCTTGAAATTTAACAAAAGAAGGGCTTTAGTATGTTTGAAATGGACAAAGTTTTTGGAAACCAATTATTCTGAAAGCAAAATTCAGCTCTTTGTAAGATTCTTTTAACTGTTTCTATCAGCCAGAAGCTAGACTTGCTATTACTTTGGTGAAAACAATACATACCTTTGTCTCCAGAGATGTTAACAGATTTTTGAAGTTTCCAGTGCTTGCTATTGCTTGAAACTTGCACTATATGAAATTCCTTAACACCCGTCTCACTCTAAGGAGTAGACAAAAGTTATGTCAAAGAAAACCAATCACAACTGTGATGTGCTACATTGCACAGTCAGTGTTCACTGCAAGGTGCCACTGTTAGAATCTTAATTTAACTCATTATTCACACACTCATAACACACAGTACTTAGATCTCAAGATTTAAGATCCACTGCAAAGTAAAGCAACAATTCCAGATCACAGCAACTTCCAATTCCACTAAACAAAGCCACACAAAGAGGAAATAAGGATCCCCCAGAAAAAGACCCACAAGCTAGTATTTTAGATTAAGAACAACTTGAACAAAAACCAGGCTTTTTAACTCCAATGCAGAACACTGTCCACAAGTTTCCATGATCACTTTAGGAGAATTGCTACATCATAAATCCTAGAAACTCAAGATCTATTTTGGGTTTATATATATACACAATAAAATAAAGCTTTTGGAGTTAGCTTCCTTTCTTGTAGAGAGTGAGGTAGTAGTGGAAAAATAATCCTCACATTGTTAACTCAGTATATCCTTTATAGAAACATTCCTCCCTCCTTAAAGGAGTGGACAATATTCAGAAAGTGAAGGAAAAAAACCAGAGCATACACACCTTTAAAAGAAAACGACAAATCAGCTCAGTGGTTCCATTACCAACTAAGTATGAATTCTACAAACACAATTCAGTTACCTTGCTTTGTGACTGAAAAAATGGGAGTAGCTTTACCAAAAAAATGAGTAAATTTAAATTAGCATTGCTTAAAAAAATGAGTACATTCATCAGCTTTAGTAAGTCAACAGATCACAACAGACATATCTGTTTGGATTATATTAGCAACGAAGTCTTTATAGTTTGGTGATAGATGCAAACCCAAACTTCCTTCAAATTGGAGCTTAAATTTTGACTTTGCCATTACTGCTAACTTTACCAGTGTTTTCACTGAAAGGTTGCAGAGGACACAGACAGTTCTGAATGAGACAATCTTGGAAGCTGTGATCAAGAACATTCATCAATTAGGTATAAATTTTCCTAAAAACACTATGAACTACAGTCTTACAATATTACTGGTATGGGAAAATGGCCTTCCAGAGAGCTAAGGATTAACTTCACATTAATATTCTTTCCAACAGTAATTGAATTACCAATAATCAAGGTTGATTTTTTTTTTGTTTGCAAAGTTACTGTAGAAAAACTTGAGTCTTGGTTTGTATCTGCTGAGCTTCAAGACATTATTATCAATACAAATACGAACTTACAGTATTGATATTTTCTACATCCACAAAGAGCAACATGTTGTCCCCTCTGCCTTCTTCATCCCCAAGTGCATTACTTCTGCAGACAGTAGCCCGAATGTGCAGAGAACGGCTGGTACAAATAACCGCAGTGTGCCTTAATACTCTATGACTAGGAAAGGAGGAAGGGGGAGAAGAGAAAAGGAAAAAAAAGGACAACATTTTGAACAATCAGGACTGCCCAGAACATGACATCAAGAAATTTAGCTTTTAAGTCTGTCAACATTAAGGCCATTAGACAATTTGTTAATTTCAACCACTGAAGATACACTTTTCACTGAAAATACCCTAACAAACCTACTTCATATGATCATTTTTCCATGCATCTTGTTGCATGGGTAGGTGCTCTTTAAACATGCAGTCTCAGCCTGGGTGAAATATGGGAGGAAAAGGTTCAGGTGTTACCATGGCAAAAAATACTTCAGAAATGTTTCATATGTAAGACAACTAGCAGAGTGAAAGCCAACAGACATGGCTTGGCACACAGATGTCACTAATGCTATTTAATGTCACCAAATGCTCCAGGAAACAGTTTCTGAGTAAATAAGCCAGACAAAGATCACTACTTAGTCACATCTCTTGCCATAAATATTTACTAAAAAGTACTTAGAATACCACTGCATTCAATAGATTCTCCCGAAAAACAATTAAAAAACCAAGAGGACTAAATCACTGCTACCCCGTCTTCCTCCAGGCATGCTCAACCTCCAGGACAGCAGTCCCTTTGTGAAAGTTATCTTCCTGCTTTTCTAAAGATGAGTACAATTCTATTCCTAACACATCAAAACACATGAGCTTTTCCTATGTAGAAGCTTTTAGTTACTATAACTTGGAAACATTTTAGAGGCATGTAAAGGTTTGATACATATTACCTATTAAATATGTTGAAACATCATGTGACACTTGGTTTTGGGAGAGAAAAATCAGTGGCTTCCTAAACTTTGCTTCACAAAGTCACAATTACAGAAGAAACTTTTAAGTTTTGCAGTTAAAATTCAGATACACAGATACCTGTATAGCTTTTGAGTGGTACAAATTACATCATTTTTTGAACACTTAAAAGCTATGCTCAGTCTACAAAGAACATTGTCAAACGAGAGCAGCTCCCTTAAGCTCCTCTCAAAAACTTCAGTACAGTAAGGAACAAGTACATTACTCCAACAACCCTCTTTCATCTCTCAAACACCTCTGTCTCTGCATACTATGAGTTGTAGGGGGAAAAATTCCCTATTCCTACAGACTAGCTTGGAGCCAAATGAAATCTTAACTTCGGTATTTCAGAAGCAACAGAAAAATCTAAACCAAAAGGTGCATTTGCATGACTTCAGTTTTGAAAATATGCTACTGATTCACTCTCTCAACCATCTTCAACTTACTCTGCTTTAGTTTACAGTGCAAACTAGTCTCACAGCACATGAACTTTGTTTCTCTCTCAGAACTAGCCTAGAAAACAAGCTTCAGCCACAAGGAGTCGTTCAGTCCATTTTACCAGAGCTTATATGAAGTAACCCTGGTACAGACACCAAGTGTGCAGGTTTATGCCGGCATAGTTAATTTTCTTCACAGTAGCTGATAAGTAGCTATATTTTTGATTTGTGCTAGAAATAATGTTGAAACAGGAATGTTTTGTTATTGCTGAGAAGGGCTCGCACGGGATCAAGGCCTTTTCTGCTCCTCACCCCACCCCGCCAGCAAGCAGGCTGAGGTTGCACAAAAGGGTGGGAGAAGACACACTGGGATGGCTGAACCCCAGTTGACCAACAGGATATTCCACACCATATGGTGTCATGCTCAGCAATAAAATGAGCAGGAAGGAGAAATTGGGGCCTGATGACGTCTTCCCGAGCAATCACTACACATGACTGAGCTCCCACTTCGTGAAAACCTGCCTGCCACAGGAAGTGGTGAATTAATTTCTTGGGGTTGTTTTAACTTGTGGTATCAAACTGGCTATCAAGATGTTCCAAAAAGGAACTATACAACAGTGTGCAAGTCAAACTTGGTATTTAACCCTCCAAAGAGAAATCTTTCATCACAATACTGACCAAATTTTAAAATCTCCCATTCAAGGTAGATAAGATGTTTCATAAAATGTAGAAACAAGTTAGGTTATGATTTTTCACCTTACACCTAAGAAAGATGTAGTTCCAGAGAAACAAAGTAAGAACAAAGTTTAGCACAATTCCATTAACCCTCCTTCTATTAAATGATTTTAATAATTTAGTATTGACTACTTCAATAAAAACATACAATTTCCTATGGAAATTAGATCATGCAGTAGAAAAAAATATTGCTTAGAATAACAGATAACAGGTCATTTTCACATCACCATAGCAATTGAGAGGAATTCATAATATTTACTTTTACCATTACAATCACAAAATCACAGAATCTAATGTATCTACTAAGTATGACAGAAAAGGTAGATTAGAAAAACTTACCACATTTTTGAGTGCTTTTTAATACTTTCGTAGTAAAACAAGAAGTTAATTTCATGAACACCTTCTTCATCTGGTCCCCGTAACCACATTGGCAGCTGCACTGAAGCCCCAGGAAGAAGAACAGCGTCGGGAAGTGGAACCTGTATTACTTCAGGTGAACCTCCCGTGCCAACCCCAAAGTCTGCAGAAGAAGCTGAAGACAGCAGTGCTGTTCGCACAGAGGTAGGATCTGTCACAACAGTCTTGTAAGCACTACAGTTCTCAGAGGCTGAAGGACTTAGTGGTGTTAGAACAGCAGTATTTCCACCAAAAGTGAAAAATTCTGGATGCTTGGACACAACCTTCAGTGCAGTAAGAGGACACTTGCTTACGTTCACAAATTCTACATATGCTTTTCTGATTTCTCCACAGAGAAGCCCTGTAGGAAAATTTATGAAGAACACCTGTGTGGGAGAGAAAAATGAGAAAATAAAAACCTGAACACTAAGCCAAGTTAGGAATGCCTAATGAAAACACCCATTAACACGAACTATATTGCTGCCTAGAACTTCCAGAGGGAAAGTGAAAAGGGAGGTGCAGATCTCTTCACCCTGAAATCCAGTAATCAGACATGTAGGAACAGCTCAAAGCTGCACCAGGGGAGATTTAGACTGAACATTAAGATGCATTTCTGTATGGAGAAGGTGGTCAAACAGTGGAACAGGCATCCTAGAGAGGCATTCAATGCCCCAAGCCTGTCACTGTTCAAGAGGCATTCGGAGAAAATCAGTAACATAGTGCAATATATATAGTGTGTAACTTAACATACTGTAACTCAGGCAGCTGGACTGGGTGATCACTGTAGTTCCTTCTAGATAATCTATCTCACTCTAGGACCTTGCTCATTAATCAGTTACCCAGACCATTTTAATAACCCTAGAAGAGAAAAGCACTTTGTTTTAATTAACCAGCTGGAATAACTGCTCTAGATGATTGGCAAGCAAACAGAAAAAAGCTTCTTTGCCTATTCCCCACTCATCTTAAAATCTGGCTACCAAAGCTCTTGCCAACCAAAATTCTAAAGGGAATATAGCAATTTCAGAAGGATACTAATTTTGAGGCCTCAAGTTTCAATTGGAAAACCCACACAAGTTTGTCACTGACAGATCACAAATTACCTGGAAATCTTTAGGCATTAACAAATTCATGCTGCCATTATTAGAATTATATTTATAAACTGCTCTTTTCTCAAAACTGCCAATAGGAATTGGTCGCATACCTCCAACAAAGGCATTTCTTCCGTAATAATGGGATCTAAACGTCGATCAGGTCCATATTTAATTGATGTTTTTTCCTCTTTTGTGTTATTAAGTCGAGGTCCTTGGATTTCTAAATCTTGTCGTCCTCGTACAGATAACCCATTGGAAACAAACTTTCCTGAAAAAAATTTTAGAACCTTTGTTTAGTTGGGTTTTTCAATTAATTCCTAACTTTAATCTCTAAGAAATTATCCGAAGCTCCCAATCCAGTTTCAAAAGTAACTTTAATTTTTGTTATTGGGCCCATGCTGTGGTCACTGATTAAGCAGCATCACCAACAAATAACTATTCAAAGCTTAGTCACCTAATACATGGCTAGTTCTAGTTCCAACAGCCAGGTATCCATTGTTGTGGACTTACTATGCCCTTCAATATTTTGACTACAACTGGAAGGGAAGGGGCAGACACAGTGCACGAAGTTGATGCATTTATTTCCTTTCCCAATTTCTGCTAGGCTGGAAAGTCACTTAGAGGATTATTCCCTTCAAAGACAGCCATCACTCTCCAAATAGTTTTTATTCAAAAGCTTTGCAGCCTCTAAACAAGCTTCTATTTCTTTCAGACACTTTCACACATTTTAATCTCCATTTCATCAAACAACTAAATTCTCCATGTGAGAGAATTTCAGATGAATGATTCAACAAAACAGAGCAAGTACCATCAAATTACTTGCCCATTTATAGATTAATGTAAAGGAAAGAACTCAAGATGCTAAAAAAAACCTGTATCAGCCAAATTTAAATTTGGAGATCTATAAAAAGAACTTCAGTGTGGCATGTGACATTTAGACAAAAGCTGAAAGTTAAAACAAAAAGGTTTAAAAGAAAAATGAATGGCAAGAAAGTCAATGAAAGTTGATATAGATTCAACATGGCACAGATGGACTATTTATATTTTGATTTTTTTACTGATTTCTAAATTTTAACAGATTTAAAGGGAGCCATAAAGCATGGATCTGGTATCCTTCCTACAAGAGCCAATTTATTTTCTTCCCTGTTCAGGTGTTTTTCTCATTTCTACATCCCTACCAAATGGAAGGCCTTGCACCATGGTAGTCAAACACAAAATACTAGAATTTAGTTCTACTCTGCAGAAGCTATGTGTCCTCCTTCCAGAAACACAAAATTTCAGGTAACAATATACTTACCTGTCTGTAATCCAATAGAAGGATCTATCCCATCTAATGACACAGCACCTTGAACACTGCCAAGATTATAAACGACTCCCAGAATATGTAGCTCCCCTGTTTGATGGGGAAAGAGCTTTAGTCTTGCCTGTGGAGATATGTTAAATTTTTGTTGTTGTTGCTACTAGAAAGAAGTATTATTACAGTTAAATGTCCAATTGCTAAACACACTCACAGCTACATTTACTTTATAGCTGTGTCAGTTATAACTGTAACAGTAGATATACATCATTTATTAGATTCAAAATGTCATATACACAGAATTTACCAAACCAGTTCACAGCTGAGAAACGCCCATTACATCAGGAAAAATTCCTTAATGTTAACTTTTACTGTGATTAAGAGGGCTAGAATCACAGAATGATTGAAGCTGGAATGGACTTCTGGAGGTCATCACGCCCAACTTGCCTATTCAAGCAGGGTCATCTAGAGCCAGCTGCCCAGGACTACATCCAAAGGGCTCCTAAATCACCAAAGATGGATACTCCACAGTCTCTCAGGGCAGCCTGTGCCAACTGCTCAAGCACTATCACATTTACAAAATAACTAAGTTTTATAAATGATGTTATACATGTTTCCTGATGTTCAGGAGGAGCCTCTTGTGCCCACTTCTCCGGTCCTGTCACATTATAACACTATACAAAGCCATAAGATATATGAGGAACTGGAATTTCTGATTCAGTCATGTGCTCAGTCAGTTTAGCATTAAGTTCAGATCATAAAAAGCCTAAAATGCACACTAAAGTTCAACACTGAAAAGACTATTTTTAAAACGAAGTATAGTACTTACCACTTTTGTCTCCTCACTATTAATTAAAAATTCTGCTATTGCTTCAGTTCCTACCATATCTTCATCACACGTACCCTGCAAAGAAGAAACAGCTCTTTAGATACTATTACTCCTAGGCAGAGAAAGTGCCACCAATAATATTTCCAATACTCCTCCTGAAGTGTTCAAGGGAAAAAAACATATAAATATCCAAACAGTTCGGAAAAGTAAGAGCTGCAAGTGCAGCTTCCTGGCATTTATGAATTTAAAAAGCAGCTCGAGGGCTCAGTAAACATTAAGAGAAATTTAAGGTTTAGCACTATAAACTGGAACTGTTCCATATCTGTTTCGATTATATTCACAGAAGTATTTATCACACCATTAAAGTAGCAGTTCAGATCAGAAAGGAAAGTGCATGGTAAGCCTTGAAACTTCAACTACATGGAACCATGTTTATAACACTGGTAAATACTTACAGCACCTTTCAAGATCATTGTGTTCCCAATATTTTGGCCAGGAAAACAAATTATTTTGGAATGTACTGTACTATTCAGTATTATATTAAAACCTAGATGTGAAAACAGTCCAGAGTTTTTGGCAGCATTAGTTGAAGCATTAAGTCAAACAGTAGAACAACAGCTCATCCAAAATATTCAAAACATTAATTTTTAATAGAATAAATTTTCAATTCTCTTCTAATCAAGATATTAAGATGTTCCTATGTTATACAAGCACAGTTTTTCAAAACACATGTTTCACTATGTACAGTAGCTCAAATAATAAAAGGATATTTAATAATTTGCAGGTCAAGGCTAGTGTGACTCAGAATACATGGCAGTACATATACAATGAAATATTTCAAAGATTTTGTTTTGCATTCAACTTCACAATCAACATTACAATTTTTTGCTAACTTGGCTGCTTTGTGCCCTACAGACCTAGGAAAATCCAGATAAATTTTTCAGTAGCTGCTGTTTTTCCTGACTTTTTTCTTAGTTTACACTTAAACCTTCACGTTTATGAACACAAAAACATTATGAACATTCATGTTATGAATGTTTTCATACTACAAAATTTTGAATACTCCATATATACTCCATATCTGCAGCTGTTTGGGTTGGAAAAGATGAAGCTTTCCTCACCTGCTCTTTTGTTTCTCCATCATGCTTCGCACTGAAGTCTTTAGGCTGAAACTTCCACAGCAATGAAAGGTCAGTCAAAAGAAGTGGAACTTTCAGAGGGTTTCGGAAGGACACTTCTACAGTTATTGGTTCTATCAAAAAAGTGCAAGAAAATAATGACAACAGGCTTTCCCCATACAATCCGAAGGCTCACCTGTCTCAGGGTATTCACATACAAACAACTTGCACAAAAATGTTGGGTCAAATCTCTAAGACAGGAAATATTGATACAAATTTATCTAACTCAGTTTATTTCTGAAGTGTAAAAAGCTTAACGTTACCTTCTATCACGGCAAGTGGAAATTTGGAGTTATCTGAGTAGCGATTTAAACAAAACTGCGTCGGTTGAAAGTTTGAAGGTATTGTTCCTTTATTTATCACAGACACAACCTGCTCTTCGAGCTCCTTCCACTGTTGTGACGATTCCGAGTCATACTCCTGATCCAGGCTTATGTGCGTAGCTGCCTGCTTTTCACCTGGGAAGAGAAAGGCAGTCTTAGAAGGCCAGAACAGCAACTGTGCAACAGCTGCATCAGAGGGCTGCACTGGCAGTTTAACTATTCTTGAAATACTGCAAGTTCTAGGACCTTGATGCTCTTATGTTACAATTCACTTAAAAAAGTGAATTGTAGGACATTTTGAAATGCACACATGGAAGACAACACTGAGAATAATTTGAGTATAGTTCAATTTGGATACTGTGGCAATCCAACATTTTAGCGTGCTACAGGGTATACTCAGATCATTTTTACTTTATAACAGACTACAACCCCATAGTACAGCTCTGGTTTCTGTAAAAATTTCAACTCAGCTTTCTTTACATTCAGGAATAAGAGTGTTTTAAATATTTCATCTTAGAGGAAGTTAACTGTAAAGCTAATTCATAGCATTGCCACCAGCATCCAGTATTTGCTCCAGCAATAATAATCCCTTCCATGAAGTTCATTACAGACTTGCACTGAAGCTTTCTAGATGTGAAAAACAGTGATAATCAGCCCAACCACACACACAGATTTCACATTTACACAGGAAGTCTAGAAACATCCAGCAAGTAGATATTAAGCTCAAGTTTCTCTTTTGAAATATTTTAAAGTTAACAAGTCACTTTAGTTTTACATAATGATAGACTTCTTTTAAATGGCACCAACTCTTGCATGTGTTTTGGTTCCTTAAAGGGATTTGAAACTGTTCACTTAAAATTTTCTAACCTTCTGCTGGTCGTCGATCATGGCCAAAGAAAACACGAGTTGCTGAGCTGTTAATATATGGTAAAGGAAGCTGTGGTAAGGGACCATCAGGTGACAGCTGGGCTGCATTCTGGTGCAAAGGAGCAAGAAAACAGAGCGTTGTATACATTACCAATGGTTGAATGATAAGGAAGCCAAGTTAAAAACACTCAATGTTTGAACAGGGAGTACATTTAAGATGGAATAAAAAATTTCAATTAACTGTTTAATAGGTTTTTTTTTTTCTTTAATAGGAGTTTAAAGTTTGTGAAATCTTTATGGGAAAAGGAGAATAATTATTTGAACCTTGATATCCATGGCTACATTGCTGTTACAAGCTTTCTTTGATACAAAGCTTGACTATCTAATTCAGAATTTCATAAACTACATTCACTATCACATCACCACTACACAAGAGACTCAGGAAGCTGAGCTGTGGACTCAAATACCAGCCTTTGAGCAAGGTCTGCTATAACTTAAATACCACAGAAATTCTGTTCATAAGCCTTAAAAGACAGTATCTACATGGCTGCATATTGTGTGGCAATATCAGCATTATACACCCCATAATGTATATGGTATACAGAATCACCCATGAACTTAATCACAACTCAGTGAGTCACTCGATCCACCAAATTTTATCCTTATTAAAGAATGAAATTCACCATCTGGATGATGACATGGCTACCTAGTCTTTATTAAACATGTATTATCAAAAGCTCCCAAAATCATCATAAATTGATGACAAACAGAACAATCCATTTCCTCTAAAAAACTATTAAACTTATCACAACTACAATTCAAGCATGACCCTCAAAAAGACAACTTTATTGTAATAAAAACACATACATTACGGTTGGAATAACCCATACTTATATCCACCTATGAAAGTACTACACACAAGAGATGCAGCATATATGAGTTTTTTGAAGTCTGAAGTAAAAAACTGAACATATCAACTAGATTTAAAAAAAACCAACCCTGGAACATAGCAGATGAAACAAAAAATCATTTCATGATTTAATAGAAAATCAGTGGTAATAAAATTACTTTTTACTCAAAAAACAGAGACGAGGAAGTCATTTACCTTATAGACATAAAGATATTCTCTTAAAAAAGCTCCTTGCTGAGCTGGAGGTTGTTTACTTTCTTTGATCAAAATATGCCTGAAGGCAGACACAGCATTGTCCATCTGTCGAAGCGTAAAGGACTGACGACCAATGGTGAAATTAATGTGGTCTTCTGCAAGAGACCAGCCTTTCCCTTTGTAAACCTGCATGGCTTGACAATAGCAACGTAAGGCATGTTTCTTCTGCAAGAAAAAAGGTAATCTCTCAAATAATCCCATTATTCACTGGCTGTAATTATAACATTACGAAGACTGAACAGTAAGTCAGAAAAGCAAATTTTCCCACATCCCCACCACTGTGTGAAGAGCAGTGTTTCAGAACTGCGCCTCAGTTCCTCAGCGCAGAGCCTGACCTCCAGGTTAAGTCCTCATTTTTAAAGACTATAGCAACAGGTAGTAAGTTAAAAAAGCAAACAACAACAAAAGAGTACTTTTAGAAAGGTGTTTGAAGTTCCTTTAGGACTGACTGCTAAAGTCTACAGAGCTCTACTGCCAAGCCTCAGGACATAAGCAGGATTTGGCACATTTCATTCCACCCCAACTGAACTTTCAGTGTGATACTTTCAGCCAACTGTTATTCAGTATACACACCTGGGACAAAAATCCACGCCAAGAAAACCAACAAAACACAGCCCTACAGTACATACAAGACAAATTATCAATCATCATATCAGCCACTGGAAGACAGATGGCCTGATCCCAGTCAGCTCCATAGTTCCTTTCCTTGACATACATCAGGACACAGGCATTCAAGCCCAAGTCTAGGTATTGAACAGCTATAAAGACATTCACTGTACAGCTAAGTCCCAGCTTCTAAAAAATGGCAACAGCATTCTCTTCCTTACAGCACTAACGGGGAAAAAAAATCTAATATGTTCACACTGGTGTGGTGATGAACAGCAGAGCACAAGCAGTAAATCCTTAATGTCAGCACATACCGGTGGCACTTTAAAACATGGTATTATGGTCTGCAGCTAAACAGCCTGGCTGATTTCTCTTTTCAGAAGCATTTTATATTTTTGTACCTCTAAGCATACAACAAAAATAGCTACATTTCCTGTAACACTGAAAAAGTATTTCTTGGAAACCAGAACCCCTACAAATATTAGACACGAACAACAAAGAGCTACACAAAGTCAAAACTTTACAAAACCCATTTACTTTCCCAGACAAAAGAATGAATACGTTAAAAACTTAACAGCTTCCTGTCATTATTATCCTGTCATAACAGCAGACAGGAAAACTGTTGCATGAAGAAAACGAAGGAAGGGGAGAAGTTCTACAATTCCTCACATCATATAAGAACACAAAAATACTTTTTTTAGTATTAGCCAAGACCACAAGGCTTTGTTCCAAACAGAATTTTGACACCTTGGTTGTCCTGTATGATTGTTTTGCAATAACAACCTCAGCAGGAATCAAGCACAAGCTATCTTTACAGAACTTATCCCACAACTAATGCATAAACTAATGCAGAATGAAAGCACAAAAGTTCTAACCAGACAAGCTGATCTACCACAGTTAGAGCTGCCTGCGAGGGAATGTGAATGGGAGTAAAAACCATCTGATCTGTATTGTTTTAACTGCCATGTAAGTCTAACAGCTACAGAAATGCTTTGGTTTATCATGCAGTTACTATCCATGCACCCGTGCCTTCAATAAAGAACATGTAGGCACCAGTGAAAACAAATATCTAAATTTTGCTATTATTCCAATAAACTGAATTTAACAAAATTATCTGCTGCAGCTCACTCTTACCTCAAGAGTAAAAAGATACCTTTGCCCAAAAAAGCCTTGAAAATTACTGTGTATAAAATGAGACTCAGAAATTAAAACACATTTTAAGTTTCAAGTCAGTGATCTTTAGCATTCAAAGACAGAAGTAAAAGACTAGTGTGATCAGTTCAGAAGTAATTTTCAGAAGATTAGAGAACAGAATACTGCTGACTAACACAGAAGTGTCAGAAGTCAAGCATCTTTTTCCAGACAAATTACACACTTAACATATTTTTCAAAGTATCTAATGCTGGGCATATTTTCCATGTGGAAAGATAATACTTACCTGGCCTGCTTTACTAAAGCTGTGGCCAGCCAATACCATATGAAATGCAAACTTTCTAACCATGGGACTTTTCATGTTTATAAAACAATGGGCTGCCTGCTCCAACAGGAGTGCACTGCGAAGATCTGAATCCTGTTTAAAAGGAAAAAAGAAGAATTAGTCTGAGATGAATAAAACCATAAAGGTAACAGTGTCCTTTTCTAATGCTAAGAGGGACAGCAAGTTTTAAGAGTTCTGTGAAGCTGAAGATTCTTCCATATGCAAACATTACATACATATGTGAGCACATAAAAATAAGACAAAGTATTTTTCAATAGTGCTCAATATCATCATGTTCTTATTTTTTCTAGCAAAGAACATATGAATCTGTTTCAGTGTGAGTAACAAAAGAAATATTTTCTGCTTTTTCAGTTACTCAGACTACAGTTTCAAATACTTACTACCTCTGAAGCACTCTTACCTTTTCCCCTCCCTTCCCCTACAGATATAAAGGCTAGAACAAAAAACAAGACCTCTACTAGGATGACTGAAAAATATGGGGAGCAATGAAACCTGGTGAATTTTTATCACTTGAACCTTTTGAACCCTTTGATTTCTTAATGTACAATTTCTTACTATTATACACCTTCTCTTCTCCTGCCAAGACACAGCTATATTACTTGAACCAATCAGAACAGAATCTACTTGATTTTACCACAGCTGAACTCCACGGTATCAGTGATGTTCAAGTATATACCTTGACTACAAATATATTCTGAGACACCAATATAGTATCTGTGAAGATTTTCCTTGCCACTACCAAAATGCATATTATGTGCAATTTTAAGTTTAAAAACAACTGTGAAGAGCTAATAGTATTTAAATTCCTTGCTTAAATATCTTAAGCTGCTCTTGTAAACATTGGTAGCAGGCTTAAGGTGAAAGGGCAAGAATGAAGCTACAGAGACACTTGAGAATGAAAACTGCACAATTAAACAGATCCATTCCATGCTTAACCTGTCCCAGGGAAGTCTCAGAAGCATCACATTTGGTGCAGCTAGCACCATGAAGTGAGAACTATCAGTCAGACTTCCCTCCAAGCTTTAGAGGAGATGCTACACTATTACTGGAATTACATTTTTCTTCACTCCTTTTCAAGCAAGACAATTCCTGGATTAGAAGCTGATTCCATGCTTAATTTCTACCAATTAAAATCACAGAAGTGTAGGATTTCACTTGCATAGTAAGGTTCTAATGATACATACCGGCTGAGCTACAGTAATGCCTTAGTTGCTTAAACTATAGAGAACTTCTAATTATATATGGGATATCATCCATTATGGCTCTGGCAAGCCATGCTAACTTTTTTAACACATGAGTCTGTAAAGCTATACCATTCAAGAGCTAAGCAGATGTCAAAGAAAATTAGTTACAAAGCCAAAGATAACATATTTAGCGTGGTTAAGGAAGTCAAGCAAGTCATTTTGACTAAAAAAAAATAACTGTACTAGTTTCTCCACTTACAGTGCAAACAGTTTTCTTCACTTCATGCTCTATACCTGTTCATTTGCTACTTTTGGCTAGAAAATATTGTAGGACAAGAATCAGAAGGTTACCTAGAAGTGTTTGGGCAAGAAAAAAAATAGTGAGAGGGCAGAAACAGAAAAAGCTACTAAGTTTTACCTCACTGGTTAAACGAATCAGAAGAGCAGCTGCCTCTGAATATTTGCTTTGACTTTTTAAGATTTCAGCACTAAGCAGTACACAGCGTTCAGCCAGAACCATGTTCCTAAAGTAAAAACATACATGTATTAATAAATGTTTATCAAAATAAACCTCAAAATTTTTATCGCAAATCTTACTAATTTTCTTACTACACACAGCACCAAACTGAGGTTCTGTTGCTTATGCTTAAAGCAGAATATGTGAAAGTTCACTCCCCACTAAAGAGCCACATACAGATTGACACATTAAGTGTCCAATCCTACTATACCAGGAGCTTTATGAAAGTCAAAGCAGGAGAGCATTTTTGAGAACAGTATTGTATTTTTTAAAAAAACAACTAAAATGACCTGATAAACAAGAAGTCCAATAGTTAGACGCAGGTTGTACTGGGAAGTTGTACCTGGGTACCAGGTGTGCACCAAGCTGTTCTATCACACCCCCTGCTCAGCAACACAGGAGACTATCAAAATAAAAACCTCATGTGCAGAGAAAAGAGACAGGGAGATCACCCACTGGTTAGGCATGGGCAAAACAGATTTGTTTTGGGGAAGATTAAATTAATTCATTGGCAATTCATAACTAAATAGCACAGTGATAAATAAAAGCAGAAATAAAACACTTTCTCCTGACAAATCCACCTTCCCAGGCTCAAGTTCACTCCCAATTCCTCTACTTCCTCCTCCCCTCAAGCAGGGCAGGGGAACAGGGAAAAGAAGTTGTGGTCACTTCATAGCATTTCTCCTCTGCTGCTTCTTCCTCCACAATCTTCTCCCCTATTCCATTGTGGGGTCCCTCCCACAGATGCATTCTTCAATAATGACTCCAGCATGTATCCTTTCTGTAGTGTACAGTCCTTCAGGAATTGACTGTTTCAGTGTGGTTTCCTCACAGGTCACACAGCTCCTATGCCACCTGTGGTGGCATAGACTCTGTGCAGGCTAATGCCACCTTTGGGGTACATCCACCTACTCCGGCATTGGGACAAGTTGTAGGGTAGATCCCTGCTTTGCCATGCACCTCCATGGGCTGCAAGGGAAAATCTGTTTCAGCACTGTCTTCACCATAGGCTACAGGGAAGCCCCACCTTCTCCTGACCTTGGTATCAGCAAGGCTGTTTCTCTCATTTTCTCACTCATTTCTCACAGCTGCTGCACAGCTTTTTACCCTTTCTTAAATGTGTTATCACAGGGTAACAGCAGCACTGCCAGCTTAGGCAGCAGCAGGTCGATTTTGAAGCTGAGTGAAAACTGATTCTGCCACAGACAGCTCCTGCTGTCTTCTCACAGAAACCTTCCGGGCAGCCACCCATTACCTAAAAATCTACCACATGAATTCAATACACAAGTTCAATAAGCACTCTGTTAAGAACAGTCCAGATCTCCTTTCATGCTATCCCAGATATGTTAGTTTGCGCCTCAAAAAGTTACATCAATGTGTGATCATCTGGCACCATTACTGGGCAGGGCAAGAAAGTTCAGGCATCAGATCTTTCAACTTTCACTGGATCAGTACAAAAGTAAACAACATACTTGCAGATATCTCGATAGGTCTGAATTGCTGTGTCCATATAATGAGCAGGATATGGCCTAGGAGCTCCAGGCTGAAGAAAAGCTGATACTGCTGCCATTTCCTACAAGAGAAATTCAGTACTGTCACTGTAGTTTTTTCAACAAATCAGAAACCTCAAAAGACTGAGGAACATGTTTCAATAGCCACTAGATTCAAGATCTTCATCTAATCAGTCACTGATATATACAAGTATCCAATACATTGTAACTGATATAAGGTTTAATATACCAGCCTATGGCTCTGCTTATAATTAGACAGACAGTTACACACGAAAGTGCTTGCAGTTGATAGTACCCCCAACATCATGCAGAAGCACTGATTCAGTACAGTTCTATAAATCCAAAAGAATTTCCTGTTATCAGGCAGATTGTTCCTGCAAAGTAGCACTACCACGTATTTTAAGATGAGGACTGTGAGTTTTGCTTAAATTACAGTAATTTCACGTGTAAAAGGTGCACCCTTTTGACTGAAATTGTGATCAGAACCTGGAAATGCGTCTTATACTCCGGTGTGCCTTATACACATGAAGTTGCTATAATTAAATTCAGTTTCCAAGGAAACTCTAGTAAACATGCAGTCTGAAATTTTTCTTCTTTTCTGATGGATTGAAAATATGATAGCAGAGATTTTCTACAGAGAATGAACACTAAGACTAGTAGATTGCAATGAATTCATAATTAAGACTGCTTCCATTCATTCAGAAATTAATATTTCTTAATATTATTTGGGTTATCCAAATGCAGGGAATCTATCTGACCTATAAAAACAGACATTTAAGTAAAAGTTTTAATCAAGATGCAAACGTATACAATAATACTTCCATAGCTCTATGATGCAGAGTTTCAAATTTTAGCAATAACCAGATTAAAGTTTACAGTGTGTATCTTCTAAAAATTGATGAAATTACTCATTTTCCCCCAGTACTTCCATTTATCCTGCTGAAAATTATTTTAATTATAAATACTTTCGTTCTTAGGAGGAAATCATGAATGAGTATGTGGTCAGAGTTAAATTTAGTAAGGACATACTCAAAGTATATCCCTGAAGTTTTAAGTCACCCACTAATACCATTTTTATAGTGAAAGAGTCTAGAATTTCTGGCAAATAATTATTTTGCCCAAGTTTAAAAGAGATACTATAAAGCTATTTTACGTCTGGCTTTGAGTTATGAGCTTAAAGATCCATTTTTGTAGTGGTTGCAATCTAGGTTTTCTCCTTACCATATTTTAAGAATTAACTCTCCAGTTTTTATTCATACCTTTATTCCCTTCATATAACAGCAGTAAACAGATTTTACACCACCTTAAGCGTTTTCTAAAAATATGCAGCAGATTTGGGGAGACCCTTAGAAATCTGGAGGTGGAAGATTGCCCTCTGTTACCTTCACACAAATATTAGAGATAATTAGAAAAAACATGAACAGGATGTTCATGTTATGTTAAGTACCAACCAGTGCTCCAGCTGCATAAAGCATTGCCTGATCATTTAAGAAGTCTTTCTTTGCTGTATGGTAACAGCTATATGCAAGTTCATAGTGTTGCACCAAAAAGCACAAGTCTGCCATTTTCCGGATTTGAAGCTCTGGTGCTTCTGGTGGATACCTATAAATACAAATATTTAAATTCAAAGTCATCCACTCTCAATATCTATTCACAAAGTAATAAAACCTGCATTGCTTTCAGCCTTGCCCAAAAACAGCCAAGAAAAGTGAATCTGCTTCCTTTCTGCCACATGTAACTTGGTTTCACCTCCTACCTTTTGATTAGCAAGATTTACTGTTCCCACAAAAGCCCACACTCCTCTTAGCCAAGAAAAACTGAATGAAGCTTTTAACTACCACTGAAACTGCTCAGATTAACCATTAGAGCTAAGCAGAGCTGTAGGAGAAGGAAAAAAAAATAGGACTTTGACTGCTCACTTGGCTGTAAGTTGTTATTTCTCCACATCTCTTTAAAGAAGTAGGTCCACTAAAAAACTATGCTTAATGCCAAAAAAACTGTGCAAGTTCCTGTCCTCTGCAAGCATCAATCTAATTTTTGGTTAATCCAATATATATACGATTCACTTGAGTAGTAATCAAATACATTTTAACAAACACTTGTACATAAAATGCTCTAGGAAGTGAACTACACTTACAAGTCCAAAACCGAAAGCTGGAATTAGCAACATTTTGATTACGAATCCAAAGATACACAATGTAGACATTTGAAGCAGTATGTGCATGTCAAGGACATTAACCTTGACTAGACAATGACCAAAATTATTTAGACTTCTGTGATAAAGATAGTTGGAGAGTGATTTTCATGATCATACATCCTAATTCACAGGGGGAAGTTACCAAAGCATGCAGAATTAGATTTAAAACCTGGTTTTAGTGTATACTAAGACAGAGGTGCATTAAGTATGAAATTCCCTTCAGTTTAGCTCTTGAACATATTGCAAAAACAATATACTCAATACTCTGCTAGAGCAAATTGCATAGTTGCAGAAGCAATACACCTATACATGCGATTTGGCTGTAATGACAGGTGAGAAAGCTTGTACAATATTTTTTTAAATCCCTCATGTCAAACCATAGCTTCTTTTCATTACTATTACTCTAAGAAACATGTGTTCTTATTAACTTTAAAAGCTTCACTGTAAATACAGCAAGCAGATAACCCTGCAAACAGTTTTTATCCCCTTCTTTAAGTTCTGCTACTCCTTTATTGTACATATTCAGGCACAGTACTTTTCATGATTTTTCTAACTAAAGTCATTCACCATATTACTGGTTTAGCTCACTTTGCAGAACACTATCAAACAAGCACATGCTTTTCCTCCTGCCCCTAAAAAAAAAGGTATATTTGCAGTTTAAACCTAAAAAATAAGGACTGAGATTACTTACAGCAAACCAGAAGTATTCTTGAGTTCATTTATACTTTTCTCTGGAACCTTGCTGCCACTAAACCATTTTTTAGTAGCAGAAAACAGTGATCGGCTCAAGCCTTTCCTGGATATTAACTGGAGAAAGACATTGAATTAGAGCACTACATTGCAAGAGATGTAAGTTAAACTAATATAAAAAGCCCAGCTTCGTTACAGCTTCGTAATTTGATTTTAATTCCATAAAACAGAAATAAATAAAAGGAGTAAGATAACTAAAACCACATTTTCTTAGAATTAATCTCTGACACTGAGACAGAAATCCATACATAAATATATAAATAATATACAAATATATTTTCATATATTCATAATTTATGCACTTATTTTACCTCAGCTGAGGTTCACTATTTTTTCTGTAAACTGGAGAAACATCCATCCTAAGAACTTGAACATTTGATACATCTGTTTAAAAACTAAATTCTAAATAATTAGAATATGTAATTTTGGGTAATAGTCCAAAAAAAAAATCTAGACTAAGTACATACTACAAGAAAGAACCTTTCCTGTCACCCACATAAAACACTATCATACCATAAACATCAACTTCAAGTGTCAAAGGTATGAGGCAAGCAAGGTCACACAACTTCATTCTTTTATATAATTTCCACTTATAAGGAAACTTCTGCACGGAATTACCCCTCCCATCCCGTAAGTGCTCTTTAAATATAATTTTTTAAAGCAGAATGTCTCTCTCTTCTTACCAGTACTAGGAATATATCACTGCATTCCTGTTTGCTACACTTTAAGTAACCACTTCTTTTTAATGTTCCTCCATAAAACTTACTAAAGTAAACATGGTCAGCACATACAAACTCCCAAAAGTCCACTCAGGGAGTGAGCATTCCTAACAGGACATGATCCTTAATATGAAAAACCCTCATACTTAAAGCTACAACTTGAATAGAGAATCCAATCAAAATAAAATCAGAGCTCAGACAACAGACTGATATTTGAGTCCAAAACTTAATGCTAAATATAGTAATTTCATTGTACTAATATAAGTCAATCCATCTCTACAGCTGTTTCAGCACATGTAAGAGTGAAACACTTGCAAGGGACTTCACTGTGATGCAAATAACTTTAATGCATGACCTTGACTGAATATGGGCATGATATTAATCCCACTTCCAAAAAATCCTAGTTTGAGAGAAGGATATTGAGCTGCAAAAACTGCCAAGATCAACAGAATTATACATTTCAGGGTGTCTCTGCATTTCTTCCCTGTCAAGCAGGAACTGAAGGATACAGCTTTCTTTGCACATGATAATTGATTAAACACATTTCTTAAGTTTAGCTGTGTATTCTGAAACACAAAGTCCATTTTGTTCCCCATGACAGAATAGTTCAAGAGCATAGAACATTAAGATTGAACAGGTTTCCTTGGAAACAGTTCACACAGGCTTTCACCAAGAAGCCACCTTGCACTGGAGCTGTTGATACAAATTAGTTCTTGTTTTTTTAAAAGACAAATTGAGCAATAATGAGAAAGCTTCAGTTATTTCTCTTCCATCTCATTACAGTTTTCAGCCAGACTGTTGAATCATTAGATGCAGAAGGAAGTAATACTGTCATAACAGACTTCTGGATAACTGGATTTATATCCCAACCATTTTTCCTTATAACAGCACTAAGTGTTTTTAAGGGTAAACTGACCTGATCATTGAGCTGTCGAATTGTTTTCTCTATGTGTGGCAAAAGTCCCCGAAATGTGAATTCTTGTATGAACTGCCTAATTCGATCGTGATCTGTGAGAGTTAAACAAGCACCATGAGGTGTCCCAGAATTTGACTTCTTTGAGTCTTGAAGTGATGTAGAAGCCTTCATGTAATCAGTGCTATCCAAACTCCCACTCGGATGATCCAGCTGAAGGGGGTGAGTCTTAAAGTTATTTGACAAGCCATCTGTAGAAAGATTGAAATAAAAGCTCCAGTAAGTAGAAAGTTACTTAAATACTTTGGGTTTTAAATGTCATTTTCACTAATGTCCTTCAAAGCTTTCCTTACTCTGGAAAGCAAAGCAATTCACCAACTGTTCTGCACTACAGATCAATGCAGAGCAGGCAGCAGTAGAGTATTGAGTATTGCATCATTCTTGGAATTCTTAGAAAGTTCAGGTAATCTCAAGAATTACAACATGGCTAAATGTGTATGGTTTTGGTTCTCAACTACAGTGCAAAAAAATCTTCCAGTATGCTGACTAATATTAACATTGGAGCAGAACTGTGGAAACATTAAAATCAAAATAAAGCATTCACAAAAGTTGGAAATGCAGCAATACTACAATGGCTCCATTGAGTCCATTCTCTTTTTTTCTGCTTATATTTTAAGGTTAAAAAAAAAACCAAAACAACAAAACAAACCTAATTTTCCATGTCCTTCCAAGCAATCATGATGTAAAATAATTTCCTCCAAAGTCCTCTTTGTTCAGTAAGAAGGGCTGCTGACCACTACAATATTTAGCTCTCTCAAACAGACTGAGAACCCTATTTCACTCTAAGACTTAAGCAGTTCTCTTATTTATAAGAAAATCAGCTTGCCCTGTCTGGCACTGAGCAAAGAGGAGCTGTGAAAGCAAATCCGTAATGGATTTTACTAACGAAATATAAAGCTGAGTTTGTAAAGTTCAACTGGCAGCTCCCAGACTACATTTGGGCTGCAAGGCCTTACAAAGATGGCAACTGGAGGCTCTCCTACACAGGCTAGGTCTCCACATGCCTTTAAGGTGAAATATGAAGGAACTGGGCCAAGGCAATGCAGGGTACATTATCCCTATTTGATGATGCCTCTCATCTGAACGCTACACAGCTATCTTTTTTTTTAAGGGGGCAATATTTTGCACCCATTTCATTTACCATCCTCCCCCCAACCACAAGCTGAGTTCCAAGGCAAGTGCTTCCAAACAAATTAAAAGCTAAGCACTTCCCTGACATTTACAGATTTAATACCAAAAACAAGGACAAAAAACTCCAAAACCTCAGCTTCCAAGTTATAGTAAAGCACACAAACCAAAACTTTCATTATTATAAAAATTTATCATTTAATCCTATGTTATTTTCACTAATTACCAGAGTCTGCAGACAATACAAAATTACAAAATTAAAATTACAAAATATGAGCCCCATATATCATTAACCATCTCATTAAGGAGATGTCACCAATCATGTAAGTACCACAGCATTTTTCTTTGAAGACAAAGCATCGAGAAAACCATTACTCTGAGTTCAAATCATCTGATTTAATTACTGTCCAAAACGAAAGACAGTGTGTAAATGTTACAACATCAAGGCTTTCATAAAGCTACAAAAATACCTTTAATTTCGCTGTCTGTGCCATCTGATATCAAGTGATCAGAATTCTTATTAGAAATAGTGTAATCTTCATAGGAATCCTGCCAGGAACAGGGAAATAAAAAGTCAGAATTTTACTCCACCACATACAAGAATTCTTAAACAGTAGTTATCAACTTCAGTAAGTTAACTGAATTACTACAGCAGCATGTTTGTTCATATGTATTAACTTCTCTAAGTAGTTTCTGAGGCTTTAAGAAACTTTTATTTTAAAGATGAAAGTTATATTCACCAAATGAACCAAGTACCTTCTAACTTGCTCAAGTAGCTTCCATGTCAAAAAAAGCAACTCCAGTTCTTACACAGCAATGCCTACAGGAGCAAAAATATATTCCCTAAAGCAATTCCTGAATAAGCTCACACACACAAAGATCTATATTGCATAGTTGATGCGGAACGGGAAAAAGAAAAATATCTGATTAGTTTATGGTGGATTAACTTGCTGGTCCTCTCAACTTATAGAATATGGAATGCTTTGACCTTTCAGCAGCAGCTGATGCCGAGAATGGCGACCTAGAACCAAGGCTAGACAGCGACACTTGGTAAAGAAATATGATTCCAGAAACCTTTTAATCATAAGGAGTTATAACTGCAAGTCAGTCAAAACCTATCTTTAAAAGGAGTATTTTTGGTTCTAAAGCAAAAAATACACATATTTATGGCAAACTCAAAACACTATCAGTTGCAGTCTTAGCAGATGACAGACCAGACTAGACCACAAGAAAAGTTATCACAAAAACCACACATGCTCCCACAAAACACCACATCCACACTCTTTTGTGAAGTACAGAAGACCCAAGAAAAAAATTAAGGACTGAAAGGGATGAATAAAAATGAAAGTAGAAAATTACTATGAACAGGACACTTCTGAGATTACTTCCTCTTACAGCTCTTAAGGCACAAGTCTATTATTCCTGTGCTCCGGTCAGTCTATTTCAGACAGTCCAGTATTTCAGTGCTCCTTACTGTAAACTTAAGTAACATAGAGGACGGTTGTCCCTGAGGACTCATCTTTGCCCTCACAAAAGTCACAGCTGTGTGAGAAGTGTCTTGACTGCCTATTAACTCATTTTGTACAAACTCACACCTAACAACAAGGTGAAACTTAATACAACTAAAACAGACTAATAAGCACTATAAAAACTGAGAATACTATAATACCTGGTTTTGGATAGTGTTTTTCTGAAGGTACTGACTCCAAGGATCTGGTATCTGTTCGTCTGCTCCTCTATTAGACATGCGAGAATTTATTTTCAGCAAATAGCAACCCTGAGTTCCATATCTCTGTTTCATCTCTTCATAAATGGAGTCAGCTCTGTAACAGTAAAATAACATTTATCTTATCTTGATAACAAGCTAGCTTTAGAGTGTGTACTGCAACAAGCTATTTTCAACTATTATCCATAGTGATTAAAAGGAAAATTTGCCTATTTTTAAAAAATCCATTATGTAAAAGTAAAATTGAGATTATTTGAGAATTAGTTCAAAAAGCTAGCAAAGAAAGCACCTAACCCAAAAGCTGGGATTGATTCATTTCATCTTACACGAACACGAGAAGAAGAACTAAAAATAATACTTTCAAATATCTGCTGTGACAATAGCATATTGGCTAATGGATCCTATTATGTGTCTAATCAACAGAATTTATCAACACATACATTTTGGTAAAAGAGCTCATCTGTAAGCTCACTGAAGGCAGATGACCCACCTTTGTTCTTCTCCTGTGCTTACATCATGAAGTAACACATAATATTTGAGCGTGTTTGGTATAAACCACTTGGGATATGAGTATTCACTGCTGTGCTGAATCCGGTGCTGTTCTTGCGACAGCTTCAGGAACTGCTCCACAGGGTCAGGTTCACTAGAGGAAACTACCAGCATACCTGAAATCATTAAGGACATATACCCAAAGAACAGGGATAGCCACTGATCATAGAATAAAATAGGAAGTGTATAAGAGTAGAGGAGTACAATATTTATGTACGGAAAACATGCTACCGGAAAAGTATGAGCAATTGAATTTGGCCTTAGTCTCAATAAAAAACAATCAGTTAACATCGGTAAAATGAGATGAAACAGGAGTTTGCTCCAATTTTGACAGTGAATCCAAGTTTAAACTGCCACATGATAGCTCATTTAAGATTTTTGATAGAGACCAGATGTTGACATAGCAAAAATGCAGCTGAAATTCATCCCCACTGTATTTTAGCTTTCAACTTCCAAGAGCTGGGGCTTTATGTTATCACCTGAACAGTGATGACCAGCATTCATAAACACAGCAACATCACCTGAGTAAAAAGCAGAATTGTTCAGATTTAATTCAATGCAACTACACAATCATTAATAAGGAACATCCTGCTCTGCTACATCTACTCTCGAAATCAAAAGACATTAATTCAGAAAAGCCAGAAAGCAAAGTTATACTTTAAATGTTATTAAAATTCGGAAGTCAGAATCAGTATTTTGCAAAGTTAATTCCACACAAGTGTCGCCATTAACATACCCTTCCACTACACTGAAATTATAATGTTTAGTACAGAATTAGTGTCATAAAACCTGCAGCATCATAATTACTGTAAAGCTAAACATCAGCTACATCACAAAACAGTGATTATTTTCAGCTTCCCTGCAGGCAAGCAAACTGGGCTCCAGCTTTGGTTAAAAAAAAGTGAAAGCATTCAGGCATTATTCCAGTCTTTCCAGACTTTTGTCCAGCATCTCAAAGTTCACCAAATTTCCAAAGCATAGTCTCCCTAACCTCCACCACTCCATCCATTTACAAAAAGCTATTAAAAAGTAGCAGATGCATCCTAAACACATATTCCTGTTGTAGATAAGGGACAGTCAATAGATACTTAAAGAGCTACAGGAAAAAGTGTCTTAGGATGATGGAGTTTCATTCACAGGTATTGGCTTTGAGCTCACTTTGACAAAGAGTATGTGGAGAAAGGGAAAAAAACACAATACAAACACCACAAAAAAACTCAGGCCAAACAGTCACAAAGAAAACCTGACACCCTTATGAAATCAGTCTGTGTAGTCAGACATGGTGGAAAAATGCATAGGCTTCAAACAACAATTTCAGTGTCTCCTATGTTATATTTTGTAACAGCCTTCCCTGAAGCGGTCTTTAACATTCAAAGGATACATGCAACATAGTGGTTTAAGAATTCGTGATCAGATGCAGGCATGGACTGAAGAAAGCACTCTCTGTAAGATTCAAACCAAGGAGTAGTAGCTGAAATACATAACAAAACAGGACAAATTAGACTATTCAGTCAAACTTGTTTACCCATTAATGAAAAGGAAGTATGAAAAACTACACCTGAAAGTGAAGCCAGCAAACTCTGACAAGGTTTGCATGGCAAGCGAAAGAAGAGGGAATAGTCCAAGGAAAAAGTATTTTAGATGCTAAAAAAACAGTAACACTTGAAGCAAATCCTGTGAAACCGAATAGCACCTTAAACACCACGTCCCTCACCACTGTAGGCTCACCTGTATTCAGTCCTTGTTAAACCAACTACTCTTTACCATCCCTTTAAACACCCACACACTTGGCAAAGAAAGACAAATTCTTCCAACAGTCACTAAATTTCTGGGCTAGGGACGTGAGAACTGACCAAGAAACAAAATTGATTTTTGAATATGTAGAGGAGCTAAGGATTACCAAAATCCTATGCTGCCTGTTTTCTACAAGTTTTGACTGGATTGATGGAGCCCCCTTCCCATGTCTTGCTATAATAAACATTTCAGCTGGCAAAGATCCAAGAAGATAGAACCTCAGATCAGAGTTGTGCCACTAATGCCTAATAATTTTAACCAGCCATGTTTAATGCCCTTTTACATTTTCCTAAGAGTAACAAATCAAAGGAAACCAAGGATGTCTGGGACATCAAAAAGACATGTGAACCTAATATTGTCCATTTCTTTCCACTCCAATTATGGGTCAAACAATGAACTATTATTTCTTCTTTTAAGCCTATTCTATGTCATCTCAATTCTCCAAGTCCTTTCCCTTGAGTGGGAAATGAATCCACTTTCAATAACCTGATTTCACACTGATGTAACTAGAATCTAGTGTCATCAACCTGCAAACTAGAAAACAGTAACTAGTAGAGAAAAAAATATTAAGAAAATCTGCATTTTCTTCATATGATCCTAAAAAATGCATATTGCCAGACTTCAGTAAATAAAAATAAAATAAAAGCAAATAAAAATTTCTAATGCTTTGTAAAATTCTCAGGCACCCTCTCATAAAAACCAAGCCAAACTACCACATCAATTTCTTAAAGTAGCTTCAGGAAACAGGTTCATCTTTATGCTGGAATTATCTTGTAGGGCATTAATTTGATTTTGTTTAATCCCACATTGGCAAGCCATCTTAGACTGGCTTTAGACACACAGAAGTCAGATATATCCACACCTGCATTCACTCTAGCAGTCAGCACGTCATAAAAAAAAAAGCCTAGTAGGAGACAATCTTCCAGCTTTTGATTACAGCCTTTCTAGAAACTGTTCTGAGTACTCATCTAGGATATAAAAAGCTCTTGGCTTTACTGAGTCCTACATGCTAACATGCCAACTATTTAAATTAAGGAAAACACAGCTTGTTATTATTAAAAACAAGCCATAAGAAAGTGACTCATACACATTTTTCACACATATAACAAGCTTTGGAGTAAGCTGGATTCAAAGTAAACACTGTTAAACAACCTAAGGCAAAACTGTCAACCACACTGTACTTTGAAATTTTCACTTCTGTTCTACTGCTGAATCACAGCAAAAGAAAAAAATCATGTTTTTTAAAATCTGACAGCTACAAGCAGAGAAGTACTACTTTGTTTTGTGGATTGGTTCCCCTGCCCTATTTTTTCATTAGGCCTATTATAAACCTTGAAAGCAGCCTCAAAGGAAACTGGATTCCCTCTACACAACATTAAAAGGATTAGCTTGAGTATTTTACAGGGCTGTAATCCCTTATCATACATACTTTATAAACACACACCATATTCAAAACAAAACCAGTATTTGAAAAAAATTTCATATCATAACATGTTACAGCAGTGCAGACCAACACTGTCATTTAGGTACCCACACCTATATGTTTTGCATTTTTCCAGTAAAACACTTCCAGTATGCTGGAACAGAACCGAAGTTCTGGCAAACACGTTCAGAACTTACTAAGAAAAAAAGTAATATTTGTACATAATAGCTTAAGAATGGAAAGTCTACTAGGCATTTAGCAGGTTCTGAACAGATGCTACTAAAAGGATAGCTATTCTTAACCAAAGGCATAAACTACATTAATATATAATACTGAAAAACATCAAAATCTGGCTCTTAAAGACCATGATGCAGAGCCTTGAGAGGTTAATAACCAACATGGTTTGGCAGCAGTAAGTCAGCAATAAGTCTCATAAACTACATAAAAATAAATTAGAAAGCTTTTTCTTTTTTAGAGGGTCATACCCCAGAAAGAATGTCAATACAGCAGAGACACGTGCTCTGAGTACAGTCGGCTCTTGAGTTCCAACTTCCAAAGTGTTACTATCCCTTGAGAAAAAAGTTCTTCAGAGAACCAGAAAATACATTTGAAATACAGCACAGTCACAGTATACAGTTTCATAGGATCAAACAATCCAGTGTTTTTAACATCATGAGGTAATTTACCACAACCACCCTTATTGATTGTATGGAAAGACCAAATGATTTTGATTAACAAGAGTAGAAATGTGATTAAAAGAAAAATCAAAACAACCACCACCAACGATTTTTCAGTTAGGGAGAAAAAATGGAGGAACACACATCTACGTCCAGGAAAGTGCTGAACAGCTGTAGCAGATGGTAAGGAAAGGTGGATGGGGCACATGGAAAAGGAGTATAGGGCAATTTGGCAAATCAGCACCAACCACAAAAAAATACCTGAATAAAACGTGGATGTGTTCAGTTCCATCAGTGTCTCTTTCCAATTACTGTACCAAGGAACACTAGCTTTAACTGAGCGATCTGATAGAAAAAACATTGTATTATTATACTAAAAAGAGTCAGCTGCAAACACACTCTTGGCTTTTACACTCTGGTAGCGTGAAATAGAAAAAAATCTACACCATGCAGGCCCATGAGGGGCATTGAAGTGATTTGACTCCAGCTAACCTTACCCATGAATATTTCAAGCATCTCAACATTTGACAGTGTACTTTAATGGAAATCAATATTAATTTCTAATTCAGCCCCATCTCCAGGCTCAAACAAAAATGGAAATCCTATCAAGCAGCAAAGATTTAATTTGTATCTAGATGTTATTTCTATTTTACTAGTTGGAATATACTCTAAATCTAAGGCACTAACTTGTGAGATCTCCCAGTCTATAGTACTAGTTAAAAGTGGCTGAATAAATTAGCTGCTGAAATTGGTTGCCCCAACATTCTCTTTCATCTCAACCACATTGCTCCAATGCCTCATGCCAGCATCTATATTATGCAGCCCAAGAAACATAGCCAGGGAACTGATCTAGTTGAAAAAAATTTTTCCTCTCTCTGAACAATTTAATTCCTTAGTGGAATCATTTTTCTTCACTTTCTACATGCACCAGTACATGAGAGAAGCAGGCGCGGCTGAACATAAGCAACTTTTCAGCAACCAGATTAGTCTCTCAGCACTAGATTATGGGACTATAAGAATATTAAACAGAATTGTCATGAAGAAGGATTACAAACAATTAAATCAATACAATACAGCAGTTCCAAAACTTCTCCAAAAAAAGGAGCAGGATTATGACCCCAGTACCAGAAACAGTCATATCTCAGCTTCTTAAACAATGTTTATCTTTCTTCAAAACAGACTGCACTTGATCATCATTAAAATTAAGGAAATAACTTTTAGTATCATTATCCTAGAAAACCAATTCACTCCCAAAAAAAGTACGAATAAACACCTGATGATGCATGTTTCCCATTTAATTGCCAAACAATTATGTTCTGCTGTCAGGAATGAATGAATCCCTTGGTTTGAATAAAATGCTCTAAGAAAGTTGAAAAAAAAAAAAAACCAACCCTAAATGTCTCAGTAAATACTCATATTCGTCTAAGGATAAAAGGAACCCTACTTGGTACTTCCTCATATTCTCTTACACTGTAATGGGATACAAGTTCTACCATCAAGACCACTGTCAGCGTTTTGTGCTAAATCTCTGAAATGGGGTTCCAGTGAATGACAGAAGTTACTACATGAATTTGTCCTTCCATGAGATCTTAAATAGCTTATACACCCGTGTTCCTGTCAAATAGGCATATAGCCAGTCCGAATGGAAATGGGAACCTAATCACTGAGAGACAAAAGATAGTCAAACACGGCAATTTGTACAGCCAATGCTCCAGCAGCAAATATGGAAAACAAAAGCAGTATTTGTTTCTATAACTACAAAGCATTTCTTAGTGTAGCCACTACTTTTCTTCCCTTCTTTCAATATCTCGCTTTTAAACTAAGGTCTTTAGAAACTCCACAGAAAAGTCTCCCATGAAATCATTCTGCTTTGTTAGGGTCTTTCCATGTCTGGAATTGAAACAAACTTTCCATCTGAAAAAAAATTTTATAACAAAATGGCAGTTCACCAATGCGACCTATATACAAGGGCACAGAAATTGAAAAAGACGTGAGATTTTCAACATATTTCAAAAACAAGAAGTTTCCAGGCTCAGGTCTTTTGCTTTATAACCAACATGGGACATCAAGTTGAAGACACAGTTCATAAATTACGTATTGAAGATGTAAGAATTATGCCAGTTTTCCATCACCAACATAAAAAAAATATTTTCTACAGCACCATCAGTTACTAATCCTCACAAAGTTTTATCAGTCTATCGCTATAGCACAGCCAAACTCTTCACTGAAGGCTGAACTTTAAATGCGATACATTACGCATGTTTAAATAGGGCAGTGCATGCATGCTTTGAACTAAGTACGTGCTCAGAGGCTTTAATGGATTAGGATCTTAATTGGGAGGAGTTTAATCTCAGCTCCTAAGATAAGGTCTCATTCATTTAGCATTCTTCACAATGTCTCATTCCTCCGAGATCTGAGAAAAAATAAATTTTTAGAATACTCTAGTCATTTTGACAGTGAAATATGAACCACAAGTTCCACAGAAATAAAAAACAAAGATAAGAAATCAGGAGTCACACACCTTTCCTCATAGTCTTTTTTCCTTAAACTTTTTATGACTTTATCATAAAAAAGAAAAGAAGCCAGGATAACTAACTTCAAGATAAAGTTGTACATTAGTACCAACACTGTAAGTTTTGATATTTATTCAGCCAAGTACTACAAGTCACTGTATCAGTTTTGTAACAAAAAAATTATACAACCAAAGCATCGGTAAAGGCTATATTAAAATAATGATTTAACACAAGTTGAGAAGAACTACAACATTAGGAAAATTAAAATTATTAATTAAGTTCAACTGCTCCTTCAGCATTATATAAAGCCAAAACTATTCAATAAATCCAAAGTTTCAATAAAAGCAATGTCTCAAAACTGAATAGTTTTAGTACATGCCAAGAAGTTGAAAGGAAGGCTAGAAACCTCTCATCTAACTCCAGTTTACCTTACGAAAAGTACAGTATCGTTACATACCACTGATGTTGAGATCATAATCTCCAGCTGTGATCACATTAGCTACCAGTCCTTCAGCAGGCTGACTGACACACACAACATCATGCAAAAGTTTCCGAATGGCACCGGGCTGAGGTGGGTGAGTAATGATGTTGTTGACAGCGATCTTCAAATTTTTAATTATGTGAAGCTGATTATTAGGATCTCTCATGTGAACTAAAAAGGAAAAAGAAGAGGATTTGTTGAGGATTATAGTAGACAGTTAAAACAGTTGTCATAAATTAGTCTTCCCAACACTTTTGTTCTTTGAAACTGCTCCACTAAACTTCTCCAACATCAATTTCAGACCACAGTCCATAATGCTCGACTACCAAAAATGGAGGAGGGGGAAGGTAGTAACAAGAAATTACTTTATGTTCAACATTAGGCTCACCAAGGCAGACAGATTAAAGAACAGCTCGTAGGATCTTAGCTAGTAAGAATATCCATTCCACCTAACATAGTACGTGCACATCCTACACTGATGCACTCCCTTGTGGAACATATCAACTTGCACACAAAAGCCATAGGAACCACGTATGGATTTCATACAACACATCATGTTTCAAGGAATCACCAGTATCCAAGAAATGCCCCCACACATAATCAATAACATCTAAGAAACTTGACAGGGATAACATAGTATTAATTAATCCAAAATTAACATATCTTAAAAGACAACCTGAGTTTGGGTTGCTCATAAGGAGAATGGAGACCTTAGAGCAATCTTCCAGTACCTAAAGGGGCCTTGCAAGAGAGCTGGAGAGGTACAAGGGCATGTAGTGACAGGACAAGGGGGAATGGTTTAAAACTGGAAAAGGGCAGATTTTGATCAGATACTGGAAGGCAATTCTTTACTGTAAGGATAGGTAAGGCACTAGAACAAGTTGCCCAAAAAAGCTGTGGATGCCCAAACACTGGAACGGTCCAAGGCCTGGCTGGACAGGGATGTGAGCAACCTGGTCTAATGGAAAGTGACCCTAATCATGGCAGGATAAAGTTAGAACTAGATATTCTTGAATGTCCCTTTAAACCTAAACCATTCTATGATTTTTAACACTTTAGCTTCCTTTGTAGAATCTTTGTAAAAATTGTTCCCTAAAGCCATCTGTTTTTGAAAAACCATTCACGACATTTTCAACACTCATTACAATTCTGCACCTGCTGTGATTTTTCAAGTAAATTCACCCTCTTTCAAATCACCAAGCTCAAATTACCACCAAGCAAGCCAGACTGAGTGCAGGCAGGACACACTGACTATGTGCCACACAGCACAGCCCTTGACTCCTCTGCACATTATTTTCACCAATTCCTGTATACCATATAAAAGGTAGCACAAAGAAAAATTCTCACCGTTTCCTTCATCTTTAAATGACAGAATTCTCACTGTAAAGGTCTGAAACTGAGTATTTGATCTGCTCCAGCCTAGAAAGCACTCCACACCTTTTCCACAAGTCTCTTCAGCAGTAACAAGAACACAGCTGAAGTCAGATCACACTAGATGCGTTTACAAGCCATCTTAAATGTTAAAACAGATTTTTAATGTCATTCAAATCTCGACTGGTGTAGTTCTACCTTCCTTAATCACATATTCACTCAGCACTCAAGCTCATGGGAAAACACAGTAAAGCAGGTTAGAAAATTTATCTTGCCAAAAGCAACCTAAAAATGTGCGAGTTTTTTAGCTATAAGTTTCAGCTTGAAACCTGTACACCATACGGCTATATCAACACCAGAAAGGGCAATTGCGCTGGCTAAACTTTACTTAGTTCTACCTTTCTATCAGAAAGCTGAAGAAGTTGTTTTGGATGGAGCTTTTTTAATCTTATCACACTGGTAAATTATCAACCTCACCACCATGCAATTACTGAAATTATCAAATGTAAAGGAAGTGGCAGGAACAAACAACTAGGAGACTAGCCTGCCTTCACCGGCACAACTATAACACTACAACTAATCCTTGCTGTCTGTCCTAAAACCTAACAGCCACAATAATGAAGAGCAATCACATCTCCATACAGTACACAGACTACATCTCTGGCATATGTTTAATGTTAAGGACTGAAATAACAAAGGTACTTGGAATCCCAAAATGTGCTTGTCTGAATACAGAAAAACATGTCTAGTGTTATACATTTCCTTCAAATGCTTATAAGATCATTTTAAAAAGTACTTTGCCAAAAGTGGCAGCAGTAGCATGTATTAGAAGAGTATCTTTCTCATCAGAAGTTGAAAACAATCAGATGCTAAGATACACATGAACACGGAATCCCTACCATCACACTAAGCTTGAATAAGCACAATGTTCCCATTATACTTCCTTACATCTTAAACATATTTAAGACTTAGAATCAGATAAAGTTATTAGGAGGTCTCTTTTTTTTTTTTTTGTTAAGGTCAAACACTTTGTTTTAAGAGTAACCAATGCTATCTAAAAGTGATATTTGGTAATTGACATGTACACTGTAATTCTCCCTCCCACAAAGATAGTATTAGTTCATAAAGTATTTTTAAAGATTCATAAAACAGGATTCTATTTTAAAGAAAACCTACCTATATACACAAAAGATGCCTACCAATATACAAAGCATACACTTGTTCAATCAGCCATCAGTTGTTACTAACTGACAAAACAGTTAAGAGAGACAACCACTTTGAAAATAAATATGAAGATAGAAAATCCTCAGTATACTTTTGGTTTCCTTTATTAAAGGAAGTTTAAAGTTTGGGGAAGATTGTGGTTCTGCTTGTCTCTAAAATCAAGAATTATGGGGATGGTAAAGCTGTCCTTTCACTTTTTTAAACATTTCTCCTTCACTAACAGGAGGCAACTTACAGAAGAGGCTAAAAATTACAGGACAGAGTACCCCAAATCTGTGCTCAGGACACTCTACCATTGCAGTTTGCTGAGTATTACAAGGGTATTTTTGGCTACACCAACATTAGCAAGTCACTGATAGGCCAAAGTTGATGAGTAAATTAAATACTGATTTGTGCAAAGGGTGGTCCCGCTGCATCTACATTACATATCTTTGCGGGGTTCTACCTGAAATTAGATAGAATCTGTCCTCCTTGGATTGAGCAACCTCACAGTGTGTGGTTTTACACTACCTGGATAATCACACTGTGTTCTGGTCCTTCACGTCTGTTAAGCACATGAAGGATGACTGATAAGTGCACAGCAGAGAGCTCAGCTTAGTTCCTGTTTATCAGAATTGTTTTGAACATATATCAGCAGTTTAATTTCGTAACTGCGCTGCTTCTCTAAGCAGTAAGGCTGATGAACACACAGCCTTCAGCTGGTTCATGAGCCATATAATTCCTAATTTCAGACAAAAATATGTATTGTAACAGGACTTTAAAAATGCAGTAAAAATCCATGACTGAGCTTTTCAAGTTATAGAAGAATTCAAGAAGCAATGCATGTACTTTAAACTTTCGCATAAGTAAGACACAGCTTATTTCTAAAGAGATGAAGTACCAATCAATCAATCCAATTCTGTGTTACAAATTCAGTAAAATAGCCACTAAATAAAGAGATGGATTAATTTTAAAGGGACAGCATTTCACACACCCTTAAGAAAAACTGTGCTTAGAAACAATTACAGAATCACAGAACTATTATAGTTGGAAGGGATCCCTGGAGATCATCTACTCCAACTTCCCTGCTAAGGCAGGATCACCTTGATGATCCTGCCAGGATCAAGGTAAGAGAAACTGTCCGGGTGGATTTGGAATGTCTCCAGAGGGGGAAATTCCACAACCTCCCCAGGCAGCCTGCTCCAATGCTCTGCCACCCACAATGCTTTTCCTCACGCTGAAGGAAAACTTCTTGCATTTTAGCATACGGCCACTGCTCCTCACTGAATCCCAGAACAGTTACCACCACAATATCATAATCATACATAATATGAGAATAACAATAATAAACCCTAAGCAGTAAAGCACAGAGCATGTCATATACACACATTCTGCTGTACCACAATTAGGTCATTTAATCATGCCTTTCTTCCTCTCTAGCCTTACCCTCACACATGCTGCTTTTCACACAAGACAGCATGCAGTAACATTTTTTCCAGGGAGCAGGAAGAGGAAGTAATTCTTGGAGTGAGGCTTGTGGCCTGCTGGATCACAGAGTAGTGCAGCAACAAAATTCACTGTACCAAGTTTAACTCAGGGAACACTGAGGATAATTCAGGTTGGCAAATTCCTTAACTTTTACAATAATTGGACCAAAACAGTCAGTTGCAACTGAGTGAATTAATCAACCTTCCAAGTGAATGCTTCATTTTGAATACTTTGCCTGGTTTTGTCTGCTAGATGCATTGTGAGAGCCTTTCACTAAAAGGAAGGGATAATTAACTTCAGAACTGTAAAGATGTGAGCATCTGCATTTATTATTTTTATCTCTGCTGCATTGTCAATGCAAAACAAAATGAAAACCACTTATAAACAAGTTACAGTTGGTAAGTTACTAAGACTCATCTGAAAGTAAAGGAAAATTTTTAATACAAGGCTTTTAAGCTATTGCTGTTTTCAAAGACAGAAATGCAAAAATCTAATGCGAATGACAGTACAAGCCTCATTTTCTTGCACTCTTTTCTCAGCACATGACATGCAGAGGCTGCAGTCTGAGCTACATGACTGTCAGAAACCAAATCTGACAAATGTCATCACTATTCTGACAAGCAGTTCTCTACAAAATGCTGTCCTGCACACACTACTGTAATGAGCAGCTGCTTGAAACACATAGCTTACCTAAATTAAAAACAAATAAATAAATTCTGGATAGTAAGTTAAAGCATCCCAGCTAAAAAATTCTATTGTTTCTCTTAAGTGGTCAGTCTCCAGTTTTCCTGCTGCTTCACGTGGTCATATTACCACTGCCACATAAGCAGCTCGATTCCCGCTTCTTCGCACAGGTCTTACAGAAAGGTCCAAAAAAAAAAAAAAAGGGTATATAGGATAAAGATACAGGCGCGAGAAAGGAAAGCCCTGCAACTGAAATTACGATTAATGTTTCTGGCGGTACTTTCAACGCCTGGCTACCACAAGTGTGAAATCCAGTAGAGTCTACAGCAAGAGCTAGGTACGAGTATTAGGTAAAGTGCCTATAATGGAAGACAAAAATCCGTCTGGAAGAGCTGAATTTACAGACACCTTCCTCTTCAATCGTGGGATGTCTCCAGGAGAAGCCAAACTTCCCAGGTTCCGCAGATCGAATGAAATAAAGCTGACTTAACAGCTGTCACCAGCGACAACCCCGGCAAACGCGTGTCTCCACCAAGCCTGCCGCGGCTCTAGGTGACGGCCAGCCGGCCGCCGGGAAGGGGAGTCGGGCCCGTCCCGCCGGCGCAGCCCCGGCAGGCACAGCCGGGCGGGACCCCCGGAGGCCGCGGGCGGAAGGGAGCGGCGGTGCCGCCTCGCCCGCCCCGTGTAAACAACGCGCTCCGCTCCCGGCACCGACCTTCCGAGGTGAGGCGGCAGAAGGGCCTGACCAGCTCGGCGAAGCTGAGGTTGTTCCTGCGGGTGAGCCGCTCCGCCTCCTCGCTGCACAGCGCGGCCACCAAGGGCACGAACGAGTCCTGGATGAACTCCTGCACCGACTGCACGCACTGGGCCATGGCCGCCGCCGCCGGTCGGGTCCGCCCGAGACGGGCCTGCCACCGTTCTCCCCAATTCCCCGGTTTATTCTCGCCCTCCTTCGCTGGCTGGCGCCTGTCCGCCGCTGCCGCCCGGGCCCCGCTCAGCACCCGCCGAGCGCCGCCATGTTGCGCCTCAGCCGAGCCCCTCGGGGAGCGCCCGCTCCCGGCTGCCCCCGCGCCCGCTCATGTGATTGGCCAAAGGGGCGGCGCCGGGCCGGGGGCGGCGACGGTGGCCGGCTGGAGGGGGGGGAGGGTTGAGTGGTGCGCACCCCCCCGGAGCGGACAGTTGGTATGCTCCGGGAGGGTGGGGGCGTTGGGATGCTCCAGGGGATTCCTGGCGCCGAGAACAGGGCTTGACCGCCCAACAGGAAAAACATTGCTGGGAGATTTGTTTAAAACAAACAAACAGCTTAAAAATAACAAAAAGCGTCACAGCGACCCCAAAACAAGAAAAATAAAAAAAGCGTCCCGAAACAACAACAACAAAAAAGCGCCAAAATAACCACGAAACAAACCAAAACAAAAAAGTTGAAAAAAAAAAAAGAAAGGGCCAACATGACTACAAAACAAAAGGAGGGGGGAACTCAAAACCCAAGAACAAAAATCCAGAACAAAACAAAACAAAAAAAAAGAAGCCCCAAAGCAACAACCATAAAAAACCACAAAAATAACTCTACAGCAAAACAAAAACAAAACAAACCAAAAAAACAAACAAAAAAACACACACACACACACCAAAAAAAAAACAAAAAAAAAAACAAAAAAAAAACGAACAGTGAAAAAAAATGTGCCACAATTACACCCCCTCCCCTGGTAAAAAAAGTGGAGCGGGGGGAACCAAAAACAACTACAAAAAAGGTGAAAAAGCACACCAAAACCACCCCAAAACAAAATCCCTACACACAAATAAAACCTTGAATGGTCAGCCGTAAGCTAAAACACAGGTTCTGCTTCAACATGGGGAAGAACTTCTTTCCAACTTATTTCCTCCGAGGGTGGCAGAGCACTGGAGCAGGTGCCCAGGGAGGTTGTGGAGTTTCCCTCTCTGGAGACTTTCACCCACCTGGACACAGTCCTGTGTCACCTGCTCCAGGTAACCCTGCTTTGGCAGGCAGGTTGGATTAGATGATCTCCCTTCCAATCCTAACAATTCTGAGATTCTGTCAAAAAGTAAAGAGTTGCTGGGGTGTTCTCTGGCAGATCTGTCAGTGCCCAGCTGTATGCAAGACATTCAAACTGGGCAAAATAGCTTTATTTTTAAAGCTTTGTCCATTAAAGCTTGATATGAAACAAAATCCTTTTGCACAGCGTGGTGGGCAGCTGACCTGGGGGATTCCCTGGCACCAGAAAGCTGTTTTGGGCTGGCATTTGGCCCCAAAACTTCCTCCAAAGGAAAGCAGCTCTGCCAGTTTTATTAAAAAAAAAACAAAACACAACAACAACAACAATAAAACTAGAAAAAGTACCCCAAAAAACCCAAATAAAACCACAGAAAACCTTCCAGAATGGTTATCAGATGCATAGGAGGCTCCACTTGAACATGAGGAAGAATTTCTTTATTATGTGGGTGAATCTGGTGTGATTTTCTAGAGAGGTTTTTGGGTGTTTTTTTTGAGATTTGCATGTTAAAGCACAATTATCATCCAAAGTCATTTTGTATTTGTCACCTGAGTAAGGAAGTCATACAGAAAGAATGGTTAGTTGAGGGTTTTTGTAATAAACCACAGCAATACAAAGAATTTCAAATTTGGTACCAATGTACAGCCAGTACATTACAGCCAGTAAGGTGTTGTGTGGTAACTCCTCAAGGTTAATTTGGAGCCCTGATTTCTCAACTTTTGGATTTGCTATGACCTTCACAAACCTGAAGATTGTGATCATCTGTGTCAGCAGCCACTGGTATGGAAGATAAAATTGCTGCTAGAGTGAAGCTGTGGTTCCTGCAGTCTGCCATGCCATTAGTAGCCCTCTAAGTCTCACTGCCTTCCACAGATCAGGAAAAGCTCTTGAAATGCCCTTCAGCAGCTTGCAAGACAAAGGAAAAGCAACACGTGCACAGAAGAAAGAGGAACTTCTCTAAGCGGAATCAACACAGCTTGTCTTTTCCCAAAAGACAAGGAAAAGAACCAGTTCTGAAGGAAGATTGTAGACAGCAAGGCAGTAAGAACTGTTCCAGGGGCCTCAAGTGTGTACCAAGGCCAGGGTGCCTGGGACATAGTCCTGGTGATGTTCTGGACAGAGTCTGCTGCCTGAAGCAGAAGGTCAGGTCTGAAGCTTCAAGGATTAATGGGAAAGGTTTGCCCAGCCATGCTTCAAGGAGGTGGCAGGGGTCAATCTCCAGCTCTCCTGAATCAATGTACACTCTCCCTGACTGCTCAGGATCCCAATGCCCTTGATGGGCATGGATGGGAATGGGTGATCACAAAGTTCTCCTTCCAGGCTTGATAATACAGCTCTTCCAGTGAACAGTCTTGGTATTTAGAGAGAGCTAGGAGCGGCTCCTGATGATCCTGCTCTGGCTGGGAATTCCGAAGTAATCATTCTCTATAATCTCTCTTTTGTTCCCCAGAACCAGCCATCTACCACCCCTCTAACTAAGTCCAGGATTAGCAACAGTCTTCAATTCTTTGCTGGTAACAAAAGAGAGAGACAAAAAGAAAAACACAAGAAATCAGTTAAACAAATTGATAGAAACTCAGCAGCACAGTCCTTGGATCCATTCACCACAAAATTTTGAACTTACAAATACTGTCACTCTCCTTGTAAGAAAAAGTGAAGTTCTCACACTCACTCCCTCACAGACTCTCATACTTCCTTTTTCCTAATTATCTCAGAGATTTATACCTAAAGTCTGTCATCCTTGCTGCTCATTTCTTTTAAACTGTAGTCAGATAACCTTCCTTATTCTGGGGGTCCCTTTGTCAGGGAAATTCCTGGGGTTGTTGCCCCGCCACTTGCTGAAACTGAGTCACTAAACTACTTGAAGAACAAACCAGTTCTTCATTTGTAGGCAACATTTGTGCTAATTTCTGCAAAGCAGTTCCATTTTTGTAGTCCTAGTCACATGCAAAAGCCCTACATGTAATGTGTCCCTTTAAAAATATGTCTACTGCAGTATTTATAATTTAGTATGTGTGTACAGTGTGCAGCTTTGATTTGTGGGTGATCCAAAGCAAGCAGGTACATTTTAGTGGGTTGGAGGCAAGCACTGGTTACAGTATGCATACACAAAAATGTAGACAAATAACTGAAAGTATGAATTAAAACTGATTAATTAAATCTGGTTCCTCAGATTCCACTCTATTTCACTGAGTTTAGCTATCAGAGTGATGTTAAATTTCAGCAATATAAAGGGAAAAAGCCATCACTGGAGCAATAATTAGAGAAATGACAGCTGGGAATGTGTAAATGCAGGTGAATATGTGATTTCATGAATATACTACATCTGTTCACCTGAGATGAATCCATATAACTTTTTTTTTTTTAATGCACATTTGCCAGCACCTCTTAATACTACATTTTTTTCTCATCTTTTCTCCTTAAAACAGAGTGGTGGCACATTATTGTTATATCCAACCAGATTTTCTCTTCTATGTTCAACGTATTTTAGTAATTACTCTTGGAGACAGAAGATGAAAATTAACCAAACAGTAGATTCTCAGTTAGAAATCAGTATTTTCCTGATTCACAAAGAGTATTGTTTTCTCAGGTTTTTGGTTACATAAATACAGTGCTACGTAGTGCAAAGTCATAAAATAATAATAAAATGCTGTGAGATGATAACATCAGTTTTCCATTGTTCACCAGATATTACTCCAGGGGATAAACTCACTTTGGGATTTCCTGTCTTTCCTACAATTAGAATCACCTCTCTGTCCTTCTTTTATTACGTTTAAGAGACCAACAAATAAGATAGTCTAAACAAACTTTTCCTTGTCATTTAAAGAAATTTTGTCTTTGAATCAGCAGTTCAGATTTTCACTGCAAAATGTATTTCAATGCATTGGACACAATAGGTAGGCATAGAAGGGCATTTTGATCTTGACAGAGTTATCAGTTGCAATAGTCAAGTAGATGTGATTCATCTATCACATCACAGGGGGATTGAATAGACAGAAATTTTTAAAACTGTCTTTATTGTAGGCTTAAAGGTGTGAGAAGCAATTTGAAGAATTAAGAAGAATTTGTTATTTGGGTTCTAGTTAATAGAATTTGCTGTATTCCTAGAAAGTGTCTTGTTTAGAGTCTCTGTCACTGTAAATTATTATTTTTGGCAAAAAAAAAATCATTGAAGAGAAAGAAAAAAGCAGATGAGAAATGTTACTCAAGAGTTTGGGTTTTTTTTAACTAATGGCATTATCAAAAATGTTCTTGGGAAACGTTCATTACATCTTACTTTTATTCTCTATGCCTAGAAAGTTTAGGGAAATATGGAATTGTCCAAATAGCCTGTAAAATCTATAAGATTCCTCATTTTAATATATGTTTAAACCATAGTGCTCACTGAATAAGATCAGGATTAAAAATGAATACTATTTCTCTTGGGAGCCATCGTGTTTATTTTAGTCTATGATATTATTTAACATCTTAATTGCTGCATTATAATTTGAAACCCAAAGGAATTAATTCTGATCTGAATTATATCAGGACCCACCGAATTCAGTGCGCAAGACATGCTCCTTTATTTTTTGTAGGGATGTAGACCTCACCTTGGGGAGAGATAGGGTGAAAATGAATAAAAAATCAGACCGCTCCAGCAGCTTGCAGACAGCATAATGCAAGAACGTGAGAGAATCATCCTCCCTACTAAGAACTGGAATTGAATGCATAATTATATTTTTGCTGTTTGGGAAGGAAAAGAAATGGAGGAAGGAAAGGACTGTGATAGATTCAGCATGACAATACTGGTTCCCCAATTAGAAAGCCCTGACCAAAGGATATAATCACATTTTCTTCCGTGTCTTGTGTCCTGTACCAGACATGGCAAAGTAAAATCCAAACTTTACGACCACTTCTCAACAGCCTGCTTAAACTTTTGCATTTAGTAATTCTGTTTAATTCAGAAAGGTATTTCACATTCCTGACTTTTTCTACACCCAAAATGCCGGCTGGTAGTAGATTTCAAAATTTCAACTTCTGTTCCAGTTTATGGGGGAAAAACTAGGTTATTTCTTGAGGAACAGAAATTAACTGTTAGTTCTATACCTGCTGAATTTCATCGAAGTCATCATATGCTCCTGAGCTGAGGCTGGCAAAGAGGTTTAATGCCACTAATCTGAGTGTGATCGCTGTGGCTGTGCCCTTGTAAGGCAATTTTAAGTTTCTGTGATAGCTTGCTTCCCCTTTCCCTCCTATTCATGATTCCCCAGGGCCTCTTTTCACTCTGGTTCACTTTCCAGAAGCCCAGCCTGGTGGATCAATCAAACTGTCTGGATCCCTCAGATAGCCACCAGCTCAGGCCTGCTGGTTCCTTCCCAGGAGAAGTTTCTTCAGAGCAAATTGCAGGGTAGCTACAGAGAAAAATTGAACATTCACACAACCGTGTATTCTCACACGAAAAAAAATAATTTACTCATTGCAAATAATTTCTACTTCACATTGATCAGGAAAGCAGGGAGTGCTATCGGTCAGGCAATACTACATGGCAAAACAACAGACAAATCTAGAAAGCTAAGCCACCAGGCATGGGTTACTAACTTGATAAAAAACATGGGGGTGGGGGAAAAAACACACTGATGAAGGAACCTGGACTTGGAAGGACAATACTGCAAGGAAAAAGCATTGGACTCAAATCTCAGTTAAAGGAGGATGACAGAGCATTATCCCAGGTGTAAGTGAAGGATAGATGGGTCCTCATGACTGCAGTGGGGTGGTCAATGAATCTGTGTGGAAGCCACAACTACAGATAGGATCAGAGCTTGAGGCAAATACAAGGAAGGGGGATATCAAAATTCCAAAGAAAGTTTCAAAAGTTTTCCTAGATGTTGATACCAAAAAGTAAATTTTGGGTGCTGTATTGCCACTTTGCCATGAAAGAAGTGATTTCATAAATTAACAAAAGGATTTTAAACCTTTTCTTAAAATCCTATCCACTAAAGATGTTAGCCCTTACATGGCTTATCTTTTCAGCCATCTTTTCTTATTCACAAGAGTTTTCCCTGGGGGTACTACAGTTTCTCAAGATATGAGCAGAAGCTAGAAGTTACACCCTGATTTTTTTAATCCAGCTTCATGTCAACACATGCTTTCACCAGGCACCATGTGCCTACTTCAATTGGCCTTACCCAATTACTTAATTGTATGACTCACTCTAACAAAGGTTAAGATATTAACGTTTTAGAAAGTTACACCAAATAATATAATTGTCAGAGATTACTTTCTCATATAATAGTGTCATTAAAATCAGGTAAATAGATGAAGGGTCCTGATGTAAATAAGCACACTGAAATTAAAATTCACATTTCTAGGCAACAACACTGCATGCTGTAATGTCTCCTTTTTGGGAGTAGGAAATCCCTGCCTCTTTCTGACTTGCATAAATGACAGGAAACTCATGAGGAAATCCTCTACAATCTTAGCATTTTCAACTAGGACAAGGGAGCAAAGAGGAAGGGCAACTTGGTGTGCTCTTTTCAGGTCAATCAACAAACATCCCTTGTGCTTCAACATGTATCCTCAACTGTAAAACCATGGCTCCTGTGTGGGTGGGAAAATGTCCTGTGGTTTAACAGCAGTGTTCATTATATGCATGCTCAGGTTATGCCCGCAGAGCATATCCAGATCCTCTGCTTGGGAAACATTGGCCTGTTTCTCATCCCCTTCGATTTTCCCCTTGTTGTTGTGTGGATTATCTGTGGGCACAGGTTATCTGATGTATGCTATGCCTTGGATAAGAAAAAAAATTAGTCAAATTGCACTAGCAGAGCTTCTTTCACTTACTCTGCATTTAAGAGTAGGGAATCCAATGCAATAAATACCCTATTTTTCACCTTATACTGTTGTTTTTTTCCATCAGAAGTCATTTGGCTTCATTGATAGCAGAGCTACCAGGGAAGTGCAGGCTGCTTCTCCACCCTGCTACCAGATTGTGTTCAGCCACTAGTTAATCTTCCAGAAGTATAGCACACATTTTTTTCCCCCTGGATATATGAGATTGCACATTTTAGGATCCACTTTCTCTGAATGGGTCCAGTTTATCCTAGAATGCAGATTGTGCTGTGCAGTGTACATTGCCATCGTGATTTATCCCTTCATCTCTGATTCCAGCATCTGCAGATACAGTCATGTAGTAGCTGTATATTTGTTTCCACAATGTCCATAAAAATATTACCTATGGTGAGGTCAGGTATGTATGTTTCTGATGCTACTTTGTAAGATCTGCCATGCAACATTTCTTGTTTCCCAGCTATCTCATTTATGTTATATAATGTCCACTTATATTCGTTTGAAGGCCATGAAAGGCTAAGCTAAATACCCTATAGAAGTGTATTACATCAGCAGTTTCAAAACCCAATTATAATTGAAGTTCATCAGAGTACAATCTGAATTGAGCTTGCCAAGTTCTGTTTCTAAAACCAAATTATTGAGCATCAATACACTTCTATTGATGGTACTTCATCTTTTACATTTTGTAACTGATGGGGCCAAACATGTCTGAGTCCAGCATTGGAGGATTTCCATTGCATGCCCAGATTATTAACCATTATTAACAGCAAGACAGAAAACTCTTCAGCCAGTTCATCCTAGGTTATTGCATGAAAGTTCTCTCTTCCTTCCTTTTAGAATATTTGATTCTTTTTAGAATTTTTATTAATGCAATTTAAAACTAACGTTTCCATTTTGGCCTAGAAAATTATCCACTGCCCTGATCAGATGTGAATACATCCTTTTGCTCCTTACCACATACTGTAGTTAACATTAGCACCCTCCTATCAATCTAGTAGGAAATTGTTCATTTTGTATTTAAAATACTGTGTAACACCATGTAATGAAATCTTCTGATACACACCCTAATTTCCATTAATACTGTAAATTTTCTCATCTAATACATTCTCAGTTTTCCTTATTTCTTAACTATTTTTTTTCTAGTAAACTTAAAATCAGGCATATGTAGAATTTATTTGTATGTGTGTATCCTCAGTAAATGCAAACACTTCTGTAAATTCCTACTCAGCCGTAAACACGTGCACATGTAACAGAGCTTGGCTGAGCCTGCTCTCCCTGTGACCTCATTTAATGTAATTGGTTGTGAGCTTTGTGTCTTCAGGCCACCAAAGTCTTCCAGCCTGGTGCTCATTCCAGCCCTTCCCACCACAATCAGGTTTCCATGTGTGCCATTTATTGAGTCCTGGAAAAATAACATCAGTAATCCCTGAAATCTCTAATACCACTGTCTTCATGAAATTTCCGTTCTTCATGTCAACAATGACAAGGCCACATCTATTTTCACATATCATTGACAGGCTCTTAAGAGTTTATTATTTACTGTGTATTTTAATGTTGGTTTGTTGGTCTGTTTTTTTTTTAAAAAAAAAGCTCTTCACTTTTAACCTTCCTGATTGAATGCTTTCCATATATTATTCATTCTTACATTAAGTCAGATTTTAAATGCATGTGTGATTTACCAGAAGAAAAACCCTACAGATTTAGTACCCGATTGATTTTTTTAATAATCTTTGCACTTAATTATCTTAGAGTGGCTAATGACCTTTTATCACATTAGATTATTAATGCAGTCATATGCAAAGAAATTGAATTTGGGTGTAATTCAGATCTAAATCTTAACCAAGTGACACCAAATGTAATGCACTAATAGACAAAATTAGAGTCCAGACAGTGACATGGTATTACTATTTCCTCATGATTTATTGGATACTAAAGGAAACCAGTAGCTGTCAGAGAAAATTCATTAATTGGATTCTGACTGACAAGGTTTTACATGTGCTGGAACATACTTCGTTACAGTTTCTATAACAATGTATGCTGCTATCCTGTTTTTTGCAGGTTTTACCTGAGATGACATACAATTCTTCTTAGATCTGTTTTTATTATTCATCAGGGGGGTAGCATAGGAGTCAATAGCAAGCACAGGAGATATTCCTGTCCTTCTGCTGTCATTACATGTTTGATTTAGCAAGTTAATAACACAACTGTAAAGGCTGTTTATATGAGATAATAATCACTGCAGAGTTTGGGCCCAGAAAATGCTGATAACTTCTCCAAAACCAAATCTGTGATAGAAATTTCCAAGAAAATCACTTTGACAGGAGATTACTAGTTTTACTGCAGGCCAGATGCAAACTGAAAGATAACTGAATGTGTTGATGCTTTCATCTTGGAGGTGGCAAATCTACTGCATTTCCCATTTTATTTCTTACTCAAAAGTGGGTCATCCTTGACTTTGCTTCTGTAAAAATATCAAACTGTGGAAAATACACTGGATATTGGAAAATATATTCATAAATTGTGAGATATTGGTTTTTTATGATTCTATACATGAATTTTCTCAATAATATAGAAAAAATAATATTATGTCATGATAAAAAAGACGCTGCCCAAAAGATATTGCAACCTATTCCAACTGTGTTTAATAGAGAAACTTTTAGCCAAATGAGAAGAACCTAGACAGATCCTAAAACACTTGTATGCATTACTGAATGCATCATACATTTTCCAGTACTTGCAGAAATAAGTAGAACACTGTCTTTGTTCTTTGAGTGTTCACATGCCTCAGGAAACCTAGAAGGAATCTGATTTTCTTTTACTTCATCACAGGCAAAATCAACCCAACAGTTGCTTTGGTAGATTGCTTTGACAGCCGCCTTAAGGTCACGGTGTGATGTTTATACGTGTTCAATTCCTTCCATGATTTTCATTTGGCTTCAGCACTCATTTCCACTGTGGGCAGAGAAGCTGCATGTACAGGGATGAATGATGTGAGAGAATATGACAAGAAAAATCACAGCTTTGTTTCTACACTCAGCACTCCTTGAGCACCTTAACTTCCACTAAAATTAACCTACATTTGTGTCTGTTAGCCAACACAAGGATTTGTCTCATATCTTCTGTTGCCCTTGTCATTTGCCAGACATCTCCATCACAGCTGCCCTCAGACTACTGGGTAAAGAAAGAACAGGCTGAAATAGGAAAAATATTAGAATCCTTGATAATGTTTACAAATAGAGCAAAATAAATTTCTCTGAAATATCTGTTGTCATTGTAACATTTAGCCATTAAGTCTTGCCCTATTTTCTTTCACAGAGGTAGCTGATGGTCTGTCATGCTGGCACAAGGAATGTTAGGCCACAGCTGCCCACACCTGAGAAAACACCAGTGGTAACGGAAATGTGTTTTTAAAAGTAATCAATGACTGAATCATCATCTTTGAGATAACCTACCTCTGCCTGCCACTATTTTAAATGCCTTGTCAGTTACATCTGTGCTCAACAGTCACTCCCTTTTCAAGCCTGGCACAGGCCTCCTTCTGCTGATCATGGCAGGCAGAACTGTCACTTCAACCAGTGTTCAGGAATAATTCCTGGGGGAAAAAATGAGAAAAAAGGATGAAAGGTTTCCTTGCATGTTTCTCAGTTCCTTTGTTTCCAGGATACTCTTTGGCCTTAGAAGCTTAGTCAGATTTGCAGTGTTCCTTTCCAACAGTGATACAGCTAAGCAGCTGCCCCTTTTCCACTATTCATCTGGTGGGGTTAGTTTTCACTATTTATGCCAGGTCACAGATTATGGAAAATTAGGTGCTCCTGAGCTCAGACACACAAATATATGCATGCATGTCTAAAAGTGCAACTGTTTAAGAGCAGCCTCAGTATCTCCTAGATGAACTAATGTATTAGCATTTGTTGGATTTGGGAAGTGTTAGGGAGCCTCTGGCTTCAGACTCATGACAATTATTTGGAGACTGGGAGGGAAGGGAAAAAACTGTAGGGCTTTAGCAGTGTTCAGAGTCAATATCCTGAGATACTTAGGTTTTATTTCATCTATCTGCACTGTGTTAAGTTTTGTTTGTTTATTTGTTTAATGTGTTTAGGTGCGGTCTGAGCAAACAAAGTGATAGATTGGGTTAAGGGTGGAGGGGTTTTTGTGGTTAAACCTGAAAATTTTTGCAAGTTGTTTTTATAGTCAAGTAAAGAAATCACTGGCTGACATCGAAAGACCATTTGCATATAATGCATGAGCGCAGTTCTGTGCAGCCAATCCTTCTGTCCTTTATATCAACTCTTTTTCCTGCTATTGACAGTTTTAGAGGGAGGGTGCACAAACTGGCAAAGGGTAATCTGATTTTATATTCTGTAACATTAAAAGGGGAAAGCTCTCAGACAGCATTTGTGAACCTTTTACAGGGTTATTTATAGAAGATTCATCTGTTCCTCAGGGAAACAAAAAACCCTTTTCAACCCTGTCTAAAGTACAGGAATGATCTAAGTTAAAACCTGCCCGAGGGCAAACAGTGTGTAACAATTCAGATTTTATCCTTGGACTGGGAGCATGTTGGGTCTCTGCTCTACCCTATTTGCACTTTGTGCAATTATTTATACTTCTGTGAAATAACTGAAAAATTCCACCTTTTGTCTGACTTAGGCTTTGACTGCATTTTATATGGCTCCATGGAGCTAAAGATGGTGGTGGCTTCCAAAAAAGAGATTACATCTGAAATTCTCCTATAGATCGATCACAGGCTGTTAAGTATGTTAGAAATGCTGTTGCAGAGTGCTCTGACAAGCTTGGCAGGTTGTTTTACAGTGGTTTGAGGTTTTGCTTCAGTATGCAACCCTACTCTCTGCCGGAGCTGCCTTCTACATAGCAGAGCTGGTGGGAGCAGTGCTGACTCCTGCCTTAGCAGCTCTGGTGCAAAGACTAGCATTTTAGCAACTGGGAAAACAGGTGGATTCGCTCTAAAATGGCCAGCTCAGTAGAAGTATCTGAGGAAAAGTCTGTGATATAGTGAAAGTTGCAGTCTGGAACAACAGCTTCCTCTAGCTCCTCCAAAGCCAGAGGGGCTGTCAGTGAGTCAGTCAGTGTGCATCCTTTCTTTTGTCCTTCCATGCAGCCCCAGGCTGTTCTTTCGAGCTTCAGATCCCTAACTCGACATGATGGAAAGCAGTAAGCAAGTGTAAAGGAAGGCCTTTTCCTCTCCCATTAGCACCAGGAGTTTTCAATAGTGCTCAGACACTTAAAGGGCAGCAATGTTTTTTCTACATCTCTGCAGGAAAATTCACCAAAGTTTATCTGTCGTATCTGACAAATTTGAAAAAAGCTGAAGAAAGCTTTCAAAAACAGCTGCTGTGACCACTAATTCAATCTGCTGCTATTCCTAAAACGGAACCCCTTGCCACTTGCTAACACTTCCCCTGCAAGTGCTTCCTAAAACCCCCGAGTGTAACTCTCCGTCTCCTGACTTCATCATGTGTTGAGGAAATTGCCTTGTCTTAACAACCTGGATAGTTTATTGCATCATACAATATCCTGGGTTTAAAGGGAGCCACAGGATCATGGAATCCAGCTCCTGGCCCTGCCCAGGACAACCTCAAAATGGTTGTACTTTATAGCAGCAGCATGAAGTATTCTTCTGTTTCTGGGCTCAGAAGACTTTCAGTAAGCTGTTTGTGTGCATATTTATGACACTGTCCAGCAGCAACACGACAGAAATGAAATAGTATTTGCTGTAACGTCAGGTCTTGAAATCACTGACTGTAAGCTTTGCCTGGCCCATGGGGAATGAGTTTCTCACTTCTGTTCTTAGTGAGTTCTCACACTCATTGTGCATTTTGGTGCTACCAGGAGGCTCAGTTTGTCTGTTTTCAGCGCTCTGCTTGATGCAAGCAGGGCTGCAGAACCAATTAGCACAATCTTAACAACATATTCTAAGAAAAATATCTTGCATGTTACACCAGGGATGTCATGTGGTGCAAAACGTTTCTTCTTTTTTATATACCCTGCCTTACTGAAAGCCTATTTTAAAGCATTTGGTTTTGTTTCTTTCTATGTATAGATTCTGTAATTTCTGTAGTTCTGTAGAATATGGCATAGATGTGTCCTTACCACTGCACTTATCTTCCTTCTGAAGGAATTCCAGCCATTCATATTGCCAAGACAGAAAGTACATACTGAAATTGAACAGAATGCAAAACATGGGTTTGCAGGCTTGAACACTATTATTTAATTCCAGAGATGTATCCATGCATGAGAACTAACACTATTAACATCCCTTTTTAATGACAGGTATAAATAGAAATTCCACCAGCAAAATGATAGAAGAATAAGTTTTTGTAATTCATCAAGCTCATATTTGAAAGAGCTCTAAAATATTCTGCCAGTGCCATTGCAAATATTAAGCTCAGACCTAAACCTACAGGAGCTGAATCTTCTTGACCTACTACACTGGCTTTGACTGGATAAAAGACTTAAAAATACCTCATGATTCATCATGTTTCATCAGAAGTATAATCCTTCACTGTTATATGGAGGTTCTGAGTTCATGGAAATCAGACAGCCAGTAGCAGCAGCAATATCAAACCCCAATTACCCTTAATGAATCTGTAAGAAAGTTTGGCTGAAGACTACACTAAGGTCAGAATCAGGCCCTCACACTGGAATATTTTTTTTGCTTTTAGTACAGTTGGCCTAGATTTTCATCCCAAAAAACAAGTCAGGTGTGATCTGGGAGGGTCCCCCTCCCCAAACTAAATTTTTTTCCTTTTGCCTTCCAAATTTAATTCAAAAATATTAAGAGTCGACATAAAGGACAAATAAATTCACCACAAATTAATAATTATTTCACCCAAATGGACTTTACTTTTATAAGCTGAATGTTATTATTATACAACATATTAGTGCAATACTGACACTAATAAAATGTTTGAGGAACTGAGCCACTAGTCAAAGGAGATTCTTCTCTCAGTATAGCCACAATGTTGCAATAAGGTTTGAACTAGAATATATTGGGTAATGATTTAGCACAAATGAATCATGCAATAAAACATAACAAGCTGCTGTTTCTCACTGCTTAGGTATGTCTATATGAGGCCTCATTTAAGAACTTCTGTATAGATATGTACAAAAATACGGTCCCATACAGAAGCTTGGACTTGCAGTAACAAGGCAGACCTCAGTGTTAAAGACATTTTTTTAAAAACACTTTTAAATTTGTAATCCCAACATAGAAAATTCAATTTGGTAGACAAATTCTTTGTTGATTTTGTTGGACTTTTAGTTGGACTTGTTTCTGTTTCATGTCATTCAACATGAATCCTTTACTAATATTTTTAAAATGTGATACTGAAATGGTACTTAAGAGGGATACTATTTTATGTGTATGACTACGAAACAATGCATTTTACTGGCATGTAGTAGTTTGATAGAATTTTGCTCCACATGACCTGCTTTCTAGAAACAGACATATTTTGAAAAGTTGGCAGGTTTTTTTGTTTTTCTTGGGAGAGAATTATATTTGCTTTCAAATAAAACTCCTTGAAAATGCTGAATAAGACTGATCATAATCTGAATGTAATTGACCATCTCCTAAGTACTTGTTCTCCCAAAAGTTTTTAATTATAAAGACTGGCAGCTCTTCTTACGAGTATTTAGTATATAGAAAGAATATATATATTTTAAAAAAAAATGTGTTGTGTGTCAAAAGTTCAAATTCTTTATTCCTTTTGTTCTCTTTTAGAGCAGGACACGTTAGAGAATTTGATTAAGTGTGTAGCTATTCTAAAATGACTCAGGTCTTGAAATACAATGGCCTTTAGTTTTGTCCATTAACGATAAGAAGCAATTTCAGTATCATTATTGAAATGTTTTTATTTATTAATTTAAAGTCCATTTACTCTTTGCTGTGTAAATTCCTAAATGACATGTTATTCAGGTTGCTGAAGACAGACTTATCTCTTTATCAGTTACTGTTCTGATGCTCAGAAAAAATTGAACTGACCAGAAAAATTATCTCCACCATGCAACACGACCATGCTCTGTACTGAAAAATGAGTAGGAATCATCTGCTAAGAGGTGTCAATACTCAATGATCACTCCTGAGAATTCATAGTTTGGTCACGCCTGCTCCAAGAATATCACAGCACCTAAATTATGCTTTTAGAAAATGCCTGTAGTGGTAGTGATCGGTATTTTCATCTGTTCTTCTCTAAGGTCATGGATAACCGTAACATAAGTTGAGTGCTTTTCTGGATCGATATCCTGACATGCTGGCACTGTTCTGTGCAGCATCCATTAGCAAGGCTGACCTCTTGCCAGCACAGCATACATCAGGTGCCTGTTACACACCCATGCTGCAGTCTGGCATGGCAAAAGAAGGATCCTTATGATGTCTGGCCAAGGAAATCTCAATACTTCTTTTATGGTTTGCAGTACTAAAAATGTATCAGTTACTCAGCATCCACTAAAAACATATTACTTACTATTGCCAGATCCTCTTTTCCTTATTGCCCATGCAAAGTTGATGAGGGCAAGCTAATGGACCATGTCTCATGCACCACAAATCAGAAGGGACAGCAGCAGTAATGTACATAAGCATATTATTTTACTGAATTTGCACATTAAACTGATTAATTCTAGCAACCTATTTGCTGATATGAAATAACAGAGAAAGTATATTAATTGTTTAATTGGTTTTGACAGCAGAGGACAAATGTACGTGTATTTTTTCCCCTTCCCCATCTCTAATAGACAAGCAGGTATGCACACAATATTTAAAATTTGTGAGTGCTGGTTGGACCACTGAAAATGTGTAGTAAGTCTTATGATGGATACAACAAATAGCCAAGTCAAAGAGCATTGTTCAGTGACTTGCCTGAATTTAAATCCAGCATGTGTTATTTCTACTGCCCTAACTCAGATCTGTGTAGCGTTTCCTGTGTATTCTTGTCTGGGTTTTGAAGATATAATTTGAAAACTGCTTATGTGGTTTTATGTAGGAGTCTGTCACATTGGAAGGGTTAACTTTTTTTTTTCCAAAGTTTTGATAACTTCACATAAATGGCTTCATTCTGAAGGTCTATGCAGGCTGCAAGGTCTTACTGCGACTCTGTTTGTAGGTTTGAGGTCAACAGGGTGTAGACTTGATCTCAACAAATGTAATTTACTTCTCTGATCATTATTTGCCATGGCATTTTAGACGCTGACTCACATCTCACAGAAGAGGTGTTTTAGAGAGGTTACAGACTCAAGGACCTGCAGACAAATCAACCAGTACAGTAATTTC
>VRYO01001463.1:42975084-43007445 GCA_009812075.1 Sialia sialis | reverse complement strand
CCATTTCCCACAGTGGGTGGGATGGGGGGAACACACTGTTCCCTTTAACACTGCAGCTTAATTTTCACCACTTTAACCATGATCATATAAGAGACAGAACCCCAAGTAAATTAAATGGAACATTCACACCAAGTGTACACAGTTTGCACCTTTATATGAGTTAATGCTTTAACATGCACAGTATACAGGTACACTGACTTTTACAGCAGCCTCTCCTATTTGCTTGCAGCTTCATTCCAGGAGCAGGCAAATCTTGTGTGTATTAACGATGACAATGCAATGCAGCAGCATTTCAGATGCAACAGGACCAAACAAATTGGAACAAATGCCCCCTGGAATACACTGGGTGTATTACCTACTGCCACGGGCTGCACGTAAGCTTCCATTTACAGTGCAAGATAACACTTAAGCAAAACTGGTTAAATGAAAGGTTAAATTAAGGGATAGCAATAAGTGAATATTCCATTTATAATAAGAAAAAACTGAACACCGTTCAAGAGAATGGAATCTTTTAATTAACTTCTATTCTTATTGTTAGAGTTTAAAAAAGCATGTCCTTTTTACATATACAGTAAAACACAGTCTCTTTCCAACATGCACTTGATCTGTAAAAAATTAAAACTCATGTTCATTCATTGAAGCATATGCAGTGATTAAAGTGGTTTTACTCACACGGTAACATATTAACAAGGAAACTGCCCTCTAGACTTAAGGTTTTGGAATCAGAAAGTGGCTCCTTTTTGGGAAGAGAACAGCTCATTGTGTCACATGCCTGGGAAAGTTGCTTTCCTTTTCTTTGAGAGCTGCCCTCACAAAAGAAAAATCCTCAGTCAGAAGATGGACAGTGTTGCTCCAAAGGTGTTGCAGTGTTGCTTGATATGGTGGAAACACTTGTAGAACTAAAAAAACAAAATATCTAGTCTGCCAGAGCAAAGTAGCCTAAAACACAGGGGAAAAGTTATTTGATTTATGGCTTCCTGGACATCCAAAAAACTTTTTGCATGTATGAAAAAAGCTGTAGTAGCATTGTCCTTAGTTTTGTCTGTGGCTGCCACTGTTACAGCTGGCAACAGCAAAAAAGATGTCCAAAGAGATGTCCTTCCCCTCGCACATGGCACCTCCTGATCTCTCTGCAGTTCCGCAGCTTTGTCTCTTTCCCCTTCTGCTCACATCCATCTTTGACTGCACCCACAGAACAAATCTCTGCATTTTTCATATTGGCAAGTAGGTGCACTGTTCTTGCACCATCATTAACAAGAAAGCAACCAGAATAACAGCTGTACAAAAAGTATTTGTACAAAGTTCTACAACAGTTATGCAAAGGTGATCTAAAATGTGCTTTTTGAGTGGCAGTTTACCCCTGCAAACAGTAGTTTATGAGCAGTTCCAAAAGTTTTCACTGTTGAGATTTCATCTCACAAACACATTTTATCACAAGGAATAAAAAGTTGGAAGGGCCATTGGTTTCATTTCATCTAAAAAGTCTGATTTAAAATGCTCTCCTTCAAATAAATGTTTCGTAAACTTCAGCTGCCTGATTTCTCTTTACATGTTGTTTATGTGAATGGCAAAAACTATGTAAGATTTACAAGGCTGGTGCCATGCTCTATATTGCTCCATGGTGCACCAGTTGTCAGCTCCAAGGTCACAGCTTTATTAAAGGATCAAGATTTATAATAACCTTAACAAGAGCATGAATGCCTTCACAGACACCTTCCCATAGTTTACTTCCCTGAAGTCACCTGCACAATTTCTTCCCCTGCCAAAGCTACTAATCAATAAATACTGCGGTCTCCTGAACAAAGTTCAAATGGATCTATCATGTTGCTTTAGTAATAAATCTTCGCTTTTGTTTAACATCTGCCTTCAAAAGACATAACGTTATTTACCTGCAGTAATTAAACTTCCTAACAGCCTTACTTGGTGATTAAAACCTGATCCCTTTTTAAAGATTGAGAAACTGAGGCATAAGGCCATGTTTTGCTGAAGAGTAAGAGACTTGGAAGCCCATCTCTGCCAGCCTAATGTGCACTGAGGCTGAAAGCCATGCTGCCTGTTTACCCAATGGTAGTTCTGTAACATCTGAAACGAGACTTCTGTAATTCTTCCTTTTTATGTACTGTCATGACTTGGCTAAGGTGACTCTGAAGCTGTTACACAGCTGTGGTTCATTCTCACTGACACAAGCACATAAAAGAAGCACTCTACATGCTATTTACCACTTAAGGTGTAGCTCTGTGTGTTCTTCTGGCTGTCCTGCAGTACTGATAAGGTTACTGCCACCAGCTGCTGCTAATCACCGATTCAGACTGACTGAGTTGCTTCCTGCTTCATTTCATGGAAGATAGTCAATCATTTTGAACAGCAGGGGGTTTCGCCAGCCTATGAACAGCCCAGATAACAGTAACCTCCTGAGCTAGCATAGCCACATTTACCAGAAGACAACTTATCACAACACCTCAAATACCCAGCCTGTCTTCCCCTGGGAGATCCCTGCACAAGTTCTGCCTTTTCCACCAGATTTTCTCCCAACTTGAAGCATAGGTAGCAAATATCCCAGCCCAGGCAACTTAACTCACTTGGGCCAAAGGCTTTCGAAGTGCTTCCCTTGAGAGTTTCAGAACTCGTGGTACTTAGAGGCATGCAAATTGAGTCTCCATGTGGTCTAAAAAGAAGGTATTCAGTGTTTGGCTTTTGTTCTGCTGTCCCTGCTCTTCTTTAGGAAGGTACTAATGTTAATAAGTCATTGTGATAAGAACACAGAGCCAGCATTCTTCATAGAATCAATCACAGGATGGTTCATCTCTCATCTTCACCTGAAGAGAGACCTTAGCTTCACCTTCACTCCTTCTAGTTCCCTCTCCCCTCCAAACCATGAGCCCAGATGTTGTCATGGGCATTGCCTCTTGCTGCTGATAATTAGCAGCTACAAGAAGCTCTGATGTCTAAAGCATTTAGGCTTTCATTCGGTTTTGAAATGCTGGAGTCTGAAAGCATATGTGAACCATAGCCCTTAAGATCTTGCACTCTCTTTCCCGAAAGTCTAACCCCAGGCCAGAGAAGTGAGGGGGATCGCCCCACCTAGGTACCTCCTCTGAACATCCAACTGTGTTACAGACAGCTGCAGTCAAGGACACAGGGGAAACCAAGATGTAAGATCCATTATCTCTCAGTTCTCACACTGGAACATGTTGCCCAGAGAAGTTGAGGATGCTCCATTCCTGGAAGTGTTCAAGCCCAGGTTTGGATGGAGCTCTGAGCAACCTGGACTAGTGAAAGATGTGCTTGCCCAGGGCAGTGGAACTAGATGATCCTTAAGGTCCCTTCCAACCCAAACCATTCTATAATCTCTGAGCAAAAAAGACCAGGCTTAGTCTGAATATTAGATTTATTATGGCTTCAGCCTTCACAAATTAATTTAATTGATATATTCTCCACTAATCTGTTTCTTGTTAAAGCATTTTCAACATTTTTTAGTTTTTGTTTATATGCCAAGAGTTATGTCCAGATGAGGTCAGTGTTAGATGTGCTTAACAGGTCCTAAGTCTTCTCTATCTGGAGAAGTTTGTTGGCATCACTATACAACTAGATAGACATTCTTTAAAGTCCTTATTCTGGAAGAAAATCGCAGTCATACCACTGAATCACTGACTTAAGTTGGTGAGGTTTGTTTGTTTGAGTTTTGGGGTTTTTTTGTTGTTTTATTGTTGTTTTTTTGTTTGTTGTTGGTATCATTCAGGAGGATGAAAACCAACCCGAACTCTCAGCAATAGTACTAAAACTACTCCATAAAAATCAATGCTAGTGCCAGAATTCCAGCATCAGTTAGGCTGGAAAAAACCTCTGAGATAATTAAATCCAACCTATGATGACACAGCACTGAGTGCCACGTCCCATCTTTTCTTAAACATCCCCAGGAATGCTGCTGCCATCAACCGCCTGGGAAGCCCATTCCAAAGTTTATTCGTTGAAGAAATTCCTCCTGTTCAAGAAATTCACCAACGTAAACCTCCCGTTGGCATAGCCTGAGGCTAATTCCTCTTGCATTGTCACTCTTTACCTGAGAGAAGAGGCCGATCCCCTCCTGGCTACACCCTCCTTTCAGACGGAGAGCGATAAGGTCACCCCCGAGCCACCTTTCCTCCGGGATAAACACCCCCAGCTCCTCAGCCGCTCCTCACTTGTGCTCCAGACCCCTCACCAGCTCTGCCGCCCTTCTCTGGGCTCGCTCCAGCACCCCAGTGTCCTTGCTGCACCGAGGGGCCCAGCGCTGCACGCAGGACTCGAGGCGCAGCCTGACGGGTGCCGTGCACGGGGTCTCGGACGATTGTATCTACAGACAGCCTGAGTGGTGTCACCGTGCAGGGCTGTGAGCGCCGTCGCTACGCGCAAGGGCGGCGGGGCGCGCGCAGCGCGGTGGGCGGAGCGGGGGAAGCCTCACGGGCAGGGCGGAGCAGCCGTGTCGTAGCAGCCCTGCCGGGCCGGGAGGCGATCGCCATGGAAACCACGGCCCCGCCCCTGCCCCCCCGGGTGCCGCCGGGAGCGCGGCCGGAGCTGCCGGGTCCCTCCTCCCCGGGCAGCGCCAGGTAGAGCGCAGGGCGGGGGTCGAGCCGGGCCGGGAGGGAGGAGCCGCGGGAGGCGGCAGGCGGGGCGCAGGCCGGGCTGGTTCCGCCGCCCCGCTGCCGCCGGCCTGGATCCCACCCCGCGCCGGTGCCCCCGGCCGTCCACTCTCGGACCCCCGGCAGCACCCCCCGCGAGCGAAGCGGAGCCGGGCTCTCCTCAGCCGGCCAGGGCGGGGCTTGTTCGTCGTCCGCGATCGCGGCGGAGAGGCCCTTACGTGTTGCCATGGCCGAGGGGGCCGCGGCGGCCCCGGCGTGCTTCAGCGAGGATGATTTTTACTGCCCGGTGTGCCAGGAGGTGTTCAAAACGCCCGTGAGGACCGCCAACTGCCAGCACGTGTGGGTATCCCGACCCCCCGCCCCTTCCCAAGCCCTTTCCTCGCCTCCTCCGCCTCGTGCTCCTCGCCACCCTGCCCGCTCCCGGCGCACAGACCCTCGGCCTGGAGCTGCTGAGGATGTGAGCCCAGTGCTGCCCGAGCCTCCCCAAGCCTCTTTCTTTTGTAGCCAACGAGGACTGGTTATTTAGGAGGAGCCCACCCCCACCCCCCCCAGCTCCCCGGGTGTCTGGTCGGCGGTGGGGGAGTTCTGCTGCGCTGAGCTAACTCGCGGTTTTTAACTTCATGGTTTTCCCCGTTCCTTTTCGAACAAGGACGGTAGTGTGAGTTGTTCGCTCTTTTCAGTTCATCTATTCAGCATTTTTTTTTTTCCAGAGGGACGTTTGATTACAACGTGCTACTTTGTAGAAAAGCAGAATAGCTTTGGCAGCTGGTGTGTAAGGGAAGAGAGCTGTAAAAGCTGGTGAGCTGAGGTCTCTGGAAACGCATACTGAATGAAGCTTTGCAGTGGTTTTGGCTCTGCTTAAGGACAATAAACAGGAGTTACTCTGATAAGATTGTCCAAAATCACGTGCTTGCTGCACCATTTAATACCTCATTAGTGATCAATCTGGTGTGCAGCTCGGTAATACTAGTCAGTAAATAAGAAGAGTTTTACCTAGAGTGCATTGCCAAGCTCCCCAGAATGCCATATACTTCATCGTAAGCGCTATTATTTAATATTTCTTTTGAATGTCAAACTTTGTATTCGGTAAACTTTTACTCTGATACTTCTCTCTTGTTTTTTTTTTTCCTAATAATCATCCAGCTCTCTTCAAGGACAAAGTTTTTAACTCTGTATATTTATCTAACTCTGTGTTTGTGGTAACTTTTTAATTTAGGTTTTGCAGGAAGTGCTTCTTGACAGCTATAAGAGAAAGTGGAACACATTGTCCTCTCTGCCGGGGGAGCGTGACTAAAAAAGAAAGAACGTATCCCAAAAGGGCTCTAGATGTTGAAAACAGTATGAAGAAAGCTTCTGGGGGCTGTAGATGCTGTGAGAAGCAGGTAGAGTAAAATTTAAGAAAAAAAGTTGAATAAATTTTTCGTGTTTTTGTCCAGACACGCCTTACTGTGTGTCATTCTTGTTTTGGAGTTGAAGAGCCTTATAGCAGTACTGGGCATGCAGTGCCTGCCAGCTGTATCTAACAGGTGTAAACTGAAAGAGCATCTTGAATTGTCAATAAAAGCATTTTAAGTGGAGTGCCAGTTTTTCCCTAAAAAGATGAAGAAAAATGGATGTAGCCATGAAACTGGCAAAAGGAAAGTTAAGGAGCTGGACGTGAAATTGCAGATATATGGAAAACCTCAGAAACTCTCATTATGGAAATTCAACTGCTTTGAGCTGCCATAAAATTTAATTTGAAACCAAAAAAATGTGAGCTGAATGGTTGCACTGCCCACATGATCAATCATATGTAATTTCCTCCTTCCCCATCAGTCCTTTTACATTACATAAATTTCCTTTCTAAAGGGATTATTATTTTTGGAGCACTGGGTGATATCTTGACCCTCACTGAAGCCAAGAGTAATGTCTCTTTTGATATAAACAGATGTAGGATTTCAGGCACACTTTTCATTAATAACAAAATGCATCAAATCCAGGTAGTCTTTATGTGCGTTTCATTTCACTTGGGACTTCTGCCAATGTCAAGATCAGCACTAGTAGAATCCTTAGCTGCTTGCATTGTTCCACGTTTCATTGGGATGAAAAGTGGTGAGAAACTGATAGCAAGTTGGTAAACTGGAAGGAAGAACCAAACAGGTTAACTTCAATGAAACTTAGGCACAGGCATGTGAGATACAGTCTTGTTCAGCCTCTAGACCTTCTGACTATTGGGCCTGAAATTCAGATTTAGGGCATGTCCAACACAGCTGTCTTTTTAAAAATCTAAGCAACTCATTCTCTTAATTTGAATTAAAGGTCAATAGGCAGCCTTAAGTTGGTGATCATTCACCTTTCCTGCCAATGAGTAAAGGAGCACACCTAATTCAAAAAGAAAATGTTCCTCTGCATGAGATAACAGCAGACTAGAGAAGACTGAAGGAGCAGTGGTGCTTATCCCATCCTCACAGCCACTCTGTTATAGCTCATCACCTATTGACCCTGGATCTGGGAGGTGTAGTTCCAGTGACTTTGTTTCACTTAAATGGTGTTTACTTGCATCTTTCATCCCTGAGAGAGCTGTCAGATGTTCAGCAGTTTGAATGGCAGTGTTCTCCAGTCTCTGAGGAGAGAGGAATTGATGTCCTGTTGGTGAAGAAAGTGTTCATGCTCAGATAGGAGATGCAAGTTCTGGTTTCTGCTGCAGATGAGGTCTAAATTCCTGTATGCATTGCTTTCTGTTGGCAGAATTATCTTTTCCTTCTGTCTATCCCCGGATTGTTTCATATGATTTTAGTAATTTGGCATTTTATTTTCAGGTTAGATTTTCATGGATGAGACAGCATTATAAAACATGTAAGAAGTATCAGGATGAATATGGTGTTCCTTCAATTATTCCAAACTTACAGATTTCCCAAGATGCAACAGGGAACAGGTAATCAGGGTGTTCTGTGTGTAACAGTGCATCTTCTTTCCCCATCCCTTCACCCTGTGGAAAGTTTTTTTTTTTTTTTTCCAGGGCATTCCTTCTTTTTGCATTAATTATTATCCACATTTTATTCTTCAAAATATGAGTTTTTTCAGGTCTTTTTCTCTACTCTTAGCAGACAGAAGAAAACCTTGCACCAGATGACTTTGAAATGTCTTCTAGAGACTCCTAAAGAGTATTTAATATTTGTAGCTTGCTTTCCTTGCTTTGACAGCATTTGAGCAGCTTACTTTGTAATGTATTTCATAATATTTACCTCTGGAGAAGTTCCTGTCTGTTTTTATTTGCCCTCCCCTTTCCTAAGTTTGTTTTAGTGGGTATCCTGTTTCAAAACATTACTGTGCAAGCTTTTGCTTTCTGATTGAATCTATTTTTAACAGATATCTTATGAAATATATAAGGAACTCCAGTGTGTTGTCCACCATAAAGTCAAATGACACTTGCTATTTGTTTTCAGGCAGAACAGCTAACCTTTTTTCATATATTCTCACTGATGGTAGGAGTTCGGGATTTTTGGTTATTTTTGAAAAGATTTTTTGTATGTTCACAAAGCTTTATTATATATATATATATATATATATATCCCTTTTTTTTTTTGCCGTTGATTTTCCATTTTTAGTAGTTTGAGCTTCCCTGTGTTTGGTTTTCAACCCATCAGTCTATTGAAAGTTGAAGGTGTTACTGGAATTAGCTGCAGCAATGTTTCACCAAAGTGGCTGCATATTCTGATATCACTATTTAAGCAGTGTGCCACAGTAGAATACCTGTGATTATAATATTACAGAGGAATTAAAAAATTTACCATTACCATATTTGTAACTGTAAATATTCATGTTCTTAGCATGTATGTACAGTTTCTTCTGGCTTAGCTAGAGGTGCATATATGGTTAAATTTACTTTCTTAAATGTTCTTGGGCTTTACTCTTCCTTTAAGATGCAAGTTTTTGTGCTCAACGTAAGAAAACTTACCTTGCTGTTGTTGAAAGTTGCAAGTTATTTGTGTGAATACATGGCAGTTAAAGGCCTATTTACACCTTCCTAATTAAAAAAAACTTAGTGCTACCTATCTTACATTCATACAGTTCATATACTTTTAAGCTACTTGGCTGTCACCTGTATTGCCAGTCTTGTTGACTAGATGTTTGTTGTATTATATACCATTTTCCTGTAAAGTTGTGTAGTATGCCATCAAGTATCACCATGGTAATTAAATTATTCAGAGAGGTCCCAGTTTATTGGAAATTAGCAAATGTCATGCCCATCTATCAACAAGAAGGATCAGAAGGATGATCCAGGGAACTACAGACCTGTCAGACTGACCTTGGTGTATTGAGGAAGGTCATGGAGCAGATCATCCTGAGTGCTCTCAAGTGGTATGTGCAGGACTGCCCGGGAATCAGGCCCAGCCAATGTGGGTTTACAGAAGTCAGGTCCTGGTTGACCAACCTGATCTCCTTCTATGACGAAGTGACCCTCTTAGTAGATGAGGGAGTGACTGTGGGTGCTGTCTATCTAGACTTCAGGAAAGCATTTGACACTGTCCCATGGTACTCTTCAGAGAAGCTGGCACTCTACGGCTTGAACAGGTGTGCTCTTCACTGGGTGAAAATACTATCTGGAAGGCCAGGCCCAGAGAGAGGTGATGAATGTAGTTACGTCCATTTGACCCCTGGTTTCCAGTGGTGTTCCCCAGCGTTCAGTTTGGGGCTGCTCCTGTTTAATGCCTTTATTGATTATTTGGATGAGGGGACTGAGTGCGCTCCCTCATGGAGTTTGCAGATGACACCAAGTTGGATGGGAGTGTTGATGTGCTGGAGGGCAGGGAGGCTCTGCAGAGGGATCTGGACAGTCTGGATCAATGTTCTGAGGCCAGTGCTGTGAGGTTCAACAAGGCCAGGTGCTGGGTATGCACTTTGGTCACATCAACCCCAGGCAACACCACAGGCTGGGGGAAGAGTGGCTGGAAAGTGACCCAGTGGAAGAGGACCTGGGAGTGCTGGTTGTCAGAGGTTGAGCCATGATCCCACAGTGTGCCCAGGTGGCCAAGAAGATCAGTGGCATCCTGGCCTGCATCAAGAGTAGTGTGGGTAGCAGGACCAGGGCAGTGATGATTCCCCTTTACTCAGCACCAGTCAGGCCACTCCTTGAATCCTATGTTCAGTTCTGGGCCCCTGAATCCCAGAAGGACATTTGGGTGCTGGAGCAAGTTTGGAGAAGGGCAGTGGAGCTGGTGAAGGCTCTGGAGCACAAGTCCTATGGTGTGCAGCTGAGGGAGCTAGGTTTGTTTATCCTGGAGAAAAGGAGGCTCAGGGAAGACCTCATTGCTGCAGTTACCTGAGAGGAGGTTGTAGTGAGGAGAGGATCAGTCTTGAAGTGAAAGAATGAGGTGAAATGGCCTGAAGTTGCACCAGGGAGGTTCAGATTAGATAGCAGAAACTTTTTTTGCCAAGAGTATGATCAGGCATTGGAATAAATTACCCAGGGTGGTGGTGGAGTCACTGTCTCTGGAGGTGGTCAGGTGGTGTCTGGATGTGGCACTTGGGGATATGATTTAGGGGTGATTATGATGGTGCTGGGTTGACAGTTGGACAGATGATCTTGAAGGTTTCTTTCAGCCTTAGTGATTCTGTAAATACTGAAACATACCCTGAGCCAAAGGAATAGTTGTGAGGTGTAGGGTATGTGCCATTGTATGTTGTCTTGAAATTCATGGGACTTAATGCATATTCCCCCCACCTTTGTAGCTGTTAAATTTTTAAAATGTTGATAGTTAAATAAAATAATCTCAAGTTTTATTGGTTTTTTTTCCCTTTCTTTAAAGTAGCAGGAGTGATGCAATACCTGATACTGGCGAGATGGCTAATAATCAAATACTTCAAGAAGAATCAAGGTAGGTTGCTTATTTGTTTATAGTTATTAAAAAAAATTCTGATAGTCACAATACAAACTTCTGCTAATGCAAAAACCAAAACACAAAAAATCCACACAAAAACACTAGGAACTGTATTTATAAAATCCTGTAGTTTCTTGTACACTTGTATCTATTTGTTAGAATCTGGGTATTTTAATACTCTCCTGAAGGATTTGCACTAAAAGGTGTTACAAGAAAGAAAAACCAGGGTGTAGCTGCAGTGGGCACTAAAGAAGCCCAAGTCTCAGAAGAGTGCATTTAGGCATACCAATTGTAAATGTACTTCAAAATTGTAATTAGGTAGTAGCACTGGGACTTGCTTTAGATCTGCTAATATGTCAGTGGGGTTGTGGGGGGTTTTTGTCAAAGCAGGGGAAAACAATCATAGCTTCATTTGTATGCTTTCTTAATACGACTTCTGAAACTCTTTTCTGTTTAATACCATTGCATTTCTGTTTACAGTGGACATCCAACCTTCAAATGCCCCCTGTGTCAGGAAGCCAATTTTACCAGACAGCGCTTGTTGGATCACTGTAATAATAGACATCTTTATCAGATCGTTCCTGTGGTAAGTAGAGTTGCTTATGTATGTTTCTTAAGCTACTTTCATTGTAATTATGTGGACAATTTTAGATGTGCAGTTGCTACTCTATATCTGTAACAATCAGTGTGGTTTGAGAAAGACAGACAATGTACTTCATGCAGTGCATTTAAATTGAGGAGTGACTTTGATGTGAAAACGTTTCATGTCCAGCCTGCTGGTTCTAAGGCATTTCTGACTTAGCTGTCTCATTTATCTTGATGTGAAACAGGCTCAGTTTCTGAGCCTAATGCTTAACTCTCCTTTATCTAGTAGTTCAGGTTTGCTTCTATAGAATCTCATCTGTAACGTAACTACTGTTTCATGTGAAACTGACAGTTACTTGAAAAGTAATCCAAGGTAACCAAAGGGTCTGAAAGAGAAAAAACTGTTTAGTTTCCTATTATTTTCATAGGATGTGTTATTTTTTCTTTTGGCTTACTTAATCATCTCAATTGTATGAAGAATCTCCCAAACAATAGGTAGGATGCCGTAGTCACTTTTTCTAAATTAACTCAGACAGATATGATAATCCTCTACTCGTAAGAGAAACACTTTAGAAATTGACTAATTCGAAACGTAGTTTTTGAATGTTACACAATTGAGGAAAAGCACACTTAGCAGTATGATTTGATGTTAATGCCTTTCTGTATTTTGGTAGTGGATGAGTAATAGACTAATTATTCCTGTAGAACATGTATTTAATGCATTCTGTACTGCCATTAACTTTTTTTTTTTTTTTTTTTTCATTCTGTCCCTTCCCTTCTCCCTCCACTTTCAGATCTGTCCTATTTGTGTATCTCTTCCTTGGGCAGATACTAACCAGGTTACTAGAAATCTTGTTAGCCATCTAAATCTAAGACATCGGTTTGACTACGGAGAATTTGTGGTAAGCTTTTTCTTCTTTGATGTGTGGAGCAATAAATGGTAACTTTTTCTAAAAACCAAAGTGCCAAATAAAAATTTTGTACCTAACATATGCTCTGGCCATGCTGTGTTCCTGTTCTGTATGGAACTCAGAAGCAGGCCTGTCTGTTCTTAAACTTCATTATCAACATGAAGTCCTGCTGGGTATGGGTGTTGTCAATAGTTAAACTGCTCTGAGCTGATGAGTTAAGTCTTTGGCAAAGTGTTCTCAATCTGAACTATTTATTGCTTTTAGTCTGTTTATTAGAACAGTTTATTACTGCTGTTTCTGTGGGAGATAAAATGGATGCTCCTACTCCTGTTTTATGGACGTTATTGACCTTTTAATGCAGAAACTGTGAAATTACGTTCTCAGGACTCAATGTGCAGCTTGACTAGCTGGTCTTGCTGCTACAGCTGCTTTTCCTGTGTTTTGTGAGAGAGTGAAAGAGAGTTGTCACTTAATCAGTGTTTACATTGCCTCTTTTCAGGCTCTCTTTGAGTAAATGATCTTGAAGTAGATGGCAGAATTACACATACAGATGTAGTCAGTGGCTGATTCATGAGTCAAGCCAACCATTTGGGTTCTGCATGTGGGATCAGAGAGCTGGAGAGTTTGTGGCTTTTTCTAGAGAGTTTGACAGGCTTTGGGGTGTGCAACAGCTATGGTATTTGAGACAAAGGCAGCCTCACTGCGTCAGGATGGCAAAGATAATGTATCTTGTCTTTTGAGTTGAGCTGGGATAAAGGCCTGAAAAGCTAGGTTTTGATAGAGAGGATTTGACTCTTCACCATAACTGCATGTTTGATGTCCTAAAACTGGTGATAGGAATTCTGATTTGGGGAAACTGCCAGAATTGCACATAAAAGATCCATTATTCATGACTTAATACACATATTAAGGACACGGAGGATATTTCTGCAAAAAATAGCAGACTTTTTGTATTCTGTGTTTACTTTCTCCTTTTAAGCATGTATTCTCAACAATCTATGATTACTGTTGTCTGAGGCTCCCATTTTGGTTTTATTAATGGAGGATGTTATGGCTGGTTAGAAGCCCTGTTAAAAGAATTGCGTGACACAGTCAGCTTTCCTGAGCTGGCTGTTCTGTAATGTAATTGAGCCAGGGAGAGACGATGGACCCTTCTGCTTAATGAGCCTTGTCCCACTCAACTGATTCTTCCCCTGTCTCATGTGTCTCTTGGTACTTGGTTCAATAAAAGATTCTGTGCAATATAAACAGTCATCTAGTAGCATAAAGAGTCTTTGTCTAGGTGCCATTTCTTGTGTAAAAACATAGCAGATGAGTGATTAAACTAATGACGGTGCTTTATCTTCAACGTTTGTCCATTTTGATGATGTTTTCATTCTGTTTAGAATCTTCAGCTTGATGAAGAAGCCCAATACCAAAATGCAGTTCAAGAATCCTGTCATGTGAACTTTTAAAGTAGAGCCCTCTTCACCTTCATACTGATTATATGGGAGAAAAATTACTTTCTGTTGGCTTTCTGAAGGGTATATTAATAAAATGTTCAGTACCTACTTTTTGGGCTAAGCTTCTTTTCACACTCATAAGGACTACTGATAAATGATTTTTCTGAAACTCAGGCTTGACATCTTGACTGAGTTCTGCCCCTGTGGGATTAGGCGCATTTTTGGAATTTCTCACTCTTGTCTTGGTTTTCTCTAACTTTTACTACTCTATTAATTACATGTTTATGTGATTAATATAGGATGTTTAAATTCACCAAAACCAACTTGGAAAGTATCTTTAGAAAGACATGCAATGATGCTCTGTTGCACTGTTTGGTTTCTTCAAGTTCATCTGTCTTCTAAAGTATCTTATGAGATGATAATTTATTTTTTTTCCTCCTTCTGCCAAGGACAGGCATTTGTCCTGCCAAGAACTAATTTTATTTTGATGTTGTGATTTGTTTTTTACTACTGCTATGTGACTGAAAATAACAGCTTAAAATATTAAAATATTTCTCTTCTATAGATCAGCAATGCAGAGCAGGGCTTTTTTTACCTTTCATTGAGAAAGAATGATGCCATTGCCTAGAAGTAACTAAATCTGTTTTTCCTCTTTGGGAATAACTAAAACAGGATGCTTGCTTACTAATGTGATGAGTGAGGAGTATTCTCTCTACTCCTAGCTCCGAAGGAAGCTTACATATTTTCTGAGCAGTTCAAGATGACATGCAAAAGGTATACTTTTTTTGGCCTATGCCGGTGACCAGATTTTGCTGAGGCTCTTTAAGAACTTCTGGTTTTGCATTTGGAATTGAAATTTTGGTCTGTCCTGTCTTCCATGGAAGGCTGTATAGCTCAATAACTAAACTGGCTTCACACCTACAAAACATCTTTTGTTTTCGTAAAGCTGTTTAAAATTTGTATGTCTTCTGTATCCAAAGGCTTCAAAAAACAGTTGAGAAGAAAAAAAACTTATTCTAAAATAGTTGCCAACATATTTTAACATACTGTTCTGGATTTTCATCTTTCCAGCAAGAACATCATTAAAATTAGAGAAAATAGTAATAATGCAATTTTGAATTTAAATGGAAAATCCATTTCTAAAAAGTTTAGGATCTTTTACATAATACTGAAAGGGAGAAGGGGAAAGAAGGCTGCACAGCATACATTTTTGGGTTTTAAATAATGTTAGGACTGACTGCATTCTGTGTTTCTATTGCCCATTGTCAAGCTATTGTTATTAATGAGATTGCATATGTGGTGAAAAACATCCCTTTTCTTAGCCTAGGTGGTGATTTATGTGTAGTAATATCAGTTGTGCGGCCAAAGTACAGTCTGCTTCTTGTGCCCTGCCTCCCTGTTCCTCACCAAACAGAGGTTTTGATTATTCTTTAAGTGCTGAGATAGTCCATATTCCAAAACTGGTAAGGGCGAAATGCCTCATTTACAATATAAAGTGTTTCAGAAATTAAAGTGATGATTTATTGAGTGTTAGAACTAATTCACTATACATTTTAACTTGATTTTTTCTAATTTTTTTTATGACTGTAAAACATTACTGAAGGTATTGCTGGCTAAAATTCAGAGAAAGGTGTCTATTCCAGAAATAGCTGTCTTTCAAAAACCTTATCTGAAGCCTATATACTTTTTATAAAAATTTTTTTGCATTTTGTTACTGTCTCACTATAGTATTTTGACAGCAGACCACATTTGGAACTTACATTCCAATTTCCCTATTTGGCCCCATACACGTCTGTGTATTCTCACTTGTCTGTCAGCTCTAGTGCTTGTGCAACCACATACTGATTCAGAGTGGTTCACTGAGCCAACAGAAAAAAAATTAGATATTTACTGCTCTGTTTAGTGCCCTTATACAGAAAAGAACGTCAAGGTACCTGATGCTGAAGTTTAAAATAAAAATATATACTATAATGATTTATTACTGTATACATTTCCTAAGGAGTTTACCAGTTACATGTTAGTTTAGTTAACTTTTTTAGATTCAATGAAATGTTTATATGATCTGGCAATAAATGCCTACAGCCAATACAGATTCTGAATGCCTCATGGACACTGGAACTAGTTATTTCTATTACTTGAATACATTCTGGGAATTGCAAGTGAAATGACATCTGTTTTAAAACTCTGGGAAACAATTTTTTCTATAGCAATAATTAGTTGTCACTTGATGCATAGTTGCCGAGCATTTTAGTCATGTTTAAATGTTGAGAGACTTGAATACACATTTTAAAGCAACAGATGTGTATTAATGCAATATGAAAAGACCTTTCAAAATGTTTATCTTTATTTGAAATCTGTATTGGCAGGTGCTGCCTTCCTTAAGATTTTGTACTTTTAATATTAAGTGATTGCATCCAATACATTCACTAGGTAAGCGTTTAATGAAAATTAAACTATTTGAATATGTTGCTGCTGGTCGTGATCTTTCTCACTGAAACTCAAACATGAGCAAAAAGCTGTGTATTTGTGATGGGTTTTTTATGTTGCCCAAAACATTAAATCTGTACTAGAAGATTGCTTCTTAACAATGTTTTCATGTTTACATTGCATTATGTATGGTTTCAATATGTTATGTTTGAATTGTACCTTCTGGGTTTTTTCCTATTAAAGTATTTTATTTTCTATTTGTCTTTTTGTTGCATAATAAAGATGATCAGTTCCCTTGGTGCTACTTTTTCCTTTTCAGATGATTTCTCAAACTTAAATATGAGATCAATTGTATGAATGTGAGTTATTGAAATGGTATGTGTGCTGCTAGAATGATGAGATGTGACTGGTGATTCATCTGTGGGCTGACAAGTTACTTTATATCATACCTTGAGTACTTCAGCGAGCAGAAAAGATTATAGGTTGACCCAAATCTACGTTGTGCATATTTTCTCATTTCCATGTTTGTTTGTTGCTGTCCCATGTAATGTTAATAGAGAAATAACATCCTAAAAGGAGATGGACAGAGCTATATAACACTTGGCATTATTTAAAGGTAGGTTTTCTGCCAAGATTTAATACTTGTCTGAAGAAAGAATTGCCAGAAATTTGGGCTGGTTGCAAGTTTTAACCAGCAAGGTGGCAGCTTGATGATTTACCCTTCTGCCCTTTGTTCTTACACTGAAAAAATGTTTTATTTCTTGTGCTTTTGCATTTGAAGGACATACAGATGGTAATACAGTAACAAAATTGACTGAATGTGTTACTTTAAATGACAGAGATGTAACAAAATTATGTAAATTTCCTTTTTGTTAATTTATTCTTTCCCCATAGAATTGAATTTTCTGATCCCTAAGTAAACCACTCTATCTTCTGAATCTCTTTATTAGCCCTTTGTTAGATATTTCATTTGATTTGATTATATTACAGCAACTCATATTTCATTACTTAGAGAGAATGCTTGTGATGTGTTTAATTCTCATTGGCAGTACCTTGGTTATAGGATACTTGAGCTCTGTAAAACTGCTCTTTGTTCTCTGGTCTTAAGCCAGGGCCTTATTCCCAGGGAGCTTTTTGTGCACCCAGTTCATCCTCTGACAGGTACAGGAATTTCATAAGTATAAGGCGCACTTTAAAGCCTAAAATTTTGATTGAAACCTGGAAGTGCGCCTTATAATCCAGTGCACCTTATATATGGAAAAAGTTTGAGTATTGAAGGGATTTCAAAACAATTTCTTTTCACATTGCGCAGCAACAAACATGAAGCTCACAATCAAATGACCGCGAGAGCAGCAAGCAGCGCAAGCCACGAGCGCCGCAAAAGCAGGAGGCAGTGGGGCCTGACTGGCACCAGAGGTGGCTGCAGGGTCTGGGAGAATGGCAGGCAGGAGTGCCAGGGCCCGCGGCACGGGGAGGGCACCTGGGGCTGCGTTTAAAGGCTATGTCGATCCGTGAACAATGCAAATCGAGCACCTGCCAGTAAATCCTGCGATTGCGCGATTCTGTTACTAATTCGTTACTTTGTCGTGTGCAGATCCTCGCTGTAAAAAAAAAAAAAAGTGCGTCTTATAGCCCGGTGCACCTTGTATACGGACAAAGTTCAGAAATTTGCTGACAACCTGGAAGTGCACCTTATAGTCTGGTGTGCCTTATACTCATGAAATTACTGTAGCTGGGACTAGAAGGCTTTCTGTGTTTGGAAGCATTCCTGGGTCTCTCCTTTTAGATTTGACTTTTGAGTCTGGTGAGATTTGAGTAAACATGATGCCTCAACTATAAAAGAGTGAATAGTGTTGTTTAATGCAGAAACAGACACACCAATTCATGAACACTGTTAGGAGATGGGACAGTTTACTACGTGTGGTAAAGTGCACATTTGTGAAATGACTCCGGAACTTGGCATCCAAGGCTACCTTATTGCAAGACAGAGGAGCTACAAGAGTATCTGACAAAGGCATTTTCAAGTTTCTTTTGCAGTTGGAAAAATAAGCCATGAAAGGGCGCAAAAGCAACATAGAAATACTCTAGAAATCAGATTTCTTTGTTTCCTGTTGTGGCTGTATTTGAAAACACATAAGAAGCAAAATTCAGTGCATCTGCAATGAGAAGGCATTTCAATAATGTTAAAACTTTTACTTCCCAGGGAATTGCCAGACTTACTAGGGTTAAAGCGTGGGCTTTTTTTGTCTCATTAATGGAGTAGGTCTGTACTATTTCTTGTATTTCTTAAACTCTAGGTCTGCTTTGGGAAGGACCAGTTTTCACCTCCTTATTTTCCAGCTCTAACGAGCCTTATTTTATCCATAACATTTTTGCGGACATGATCAGGAAAGAGCTAAGAAAGTGAATTTTACATTTATTACCTTACCATGGCTCACTTAAAAAATTGAGGGCAAGGAAAGAGGGAGGAGTGGAATATTCTGTGGAGTAGCATTTAATTCTATTTCAAATCTGTGCCTTCAAGTACTCTGTATGCATTTAGAGGCTCCCTCAGCTCTGTGAAGCTGTAGGTTATTTCCCACGGCTTAAAGACAGAATGTTTGTATGAACTTGCTGTATGAGGAGGTAGAGTGACTAGAAAAGTGTTTCTTACTATTACTTTACGTTCTTTCTCTACTGTTGTGTTTCTGTCACTCATTTTTGCATTGAAGGGCATGGGTTGGTTAGAATGAACCTTAAAGATAATCTCATTCCAACCCCCTGTCATGGGCAGGGACACCTTCCACCAGACCAGGCTCCTCAAAGCCTCATCCTGCCTGGCCTTGACCACTTCCACAGCTGGCTTTTTTGGGTGACCTCTTACAGTGTCTCACCACCTGTTTTCCTCTATGCGCATTTCCCTACAGCAGTTCTTGTAAATATACACTACCCATTTCCCTCCCACTCCCTTTTCTCGCTTTTAAAGTAGTCAGCAATTAAACTGCTATGATTATATTACTTGGCTACTAATTATTGTTTCATATTCTGTATGTTTTATAAGCTCCTCTGGCTGTGCCCTTAATACGTGGCTGGTGTGGGCCACAGGGGTAAAGAAGCTTAGCAGCAATAATTTCCAGAGTTCTCCAGACACATTTACTTCTATGGCTAGAGGAGTTTATGTTTGTCAGAACGTGTTTGAGCTTGAAAATAATCTGAAAGTCTTAGCAGATAGATTTTTATTGCTTTTAAACACATTTTTAGGCATTTACTTTGTTGTTTTCTGTAGGTGGAGGATCTGGTTTAGGATCGGAGAGACAAGCATCAGGGTGAAAATCAAAAACTTTTCACAAAGCCCTGTTCTTTGATAGCAATAGCACCCTTTTTTGCCAGGAAAACCTTGTGCTAGGTTCTCAGATTTTGCAGGTGTGGACTGAAGAGTTTGGTTTGTTTTTTCTTCAGGATAACTGCTGTGGCCCTACTGCCATAAGAAGGTGAGATTGTTGTGTCACCTTAGTTGAGAGACCGATCAAACTGGAGTAGTTTCTTTTATGATTTTTTTTTCTGTCTTTCGTAATTCAAACCACCAGAGGGCACTGAATATTTTTGGGTACTCTCTAAATAAGCATTTAAGGGTGATAATTCAATAACTAGTTGTCTCTGAAACTCTGTAAGATACAGAATTTCTCTCCTGATGTTTTATAAGATGCAATAAATCTTTTATGGATTTTGGGGAGGCTAAGAGACTGGCTAGGGTTATTCCATTCTACAGAAAGAATACTTGCAACTTACTTTAAAAGCTTAAAATTACAGATTTACGTACATTACTTTATCATCTGTGGCAAGCAGGCAGTGTTGCCTCCGGACTCCCCTCTGAGAAGAATGGAGTGCTCCCCTGTTGGCGAGTGGACATTAAATATGACACATTCCTGCAAACGCCCTGCACTTGCCAGACCTCGCCTTGCCCAAGGGCGTTCTCCGGAGGCTGCTCGGGCTGTAGTGCAGGCAGGAGGCACACGGGGGCAGCTGGGGACTGATGCATTCTGCCACAGCCACAAGTGCTCCTTGCTGACTCCTGGCTTAGTGAGACTGCACGCACATCATCGCCCCCGCTGATTCCACCTGCCGCGGTGCTTGAGGTCTGCCAGGTGCCCCGTCCAGGTGTGCTCCGTTATCCCTTCTTAGCATCCACAGTAGTCTGGGGTTGGGACAGCCCTCTGGTGTGACGGGAGCAATTGTACAGACAAGGCTTCTGTTGCCTCGCCTGAGAAGGAATGAAGTGTCCCTGGCGTGTGCTGCTGCAGTGCCATGGTAGTGCCCAGCCACTTCAGCAGCTGCTGATCAGTGACAGCTCGTTTCACACCGTAATTTGATTCATATTTAGTGTGAAATGTGTTTGTGTGAAAACATGTCAGACATGATTCAGCACCCTGGGAGAGGGAAGGAGGTGTAATCCTGTATGAGTAGTTATTTAATTTAAGAAATACTATTTTCTTACACCTACAAAAAATGGTGGTTAAAGTATGTCTGAAGTTGCAGTGGGCAGGAAGGTGTGCAATGTTATACCCAAGCTTCTGCCATTTGCTTGTTAATCTTGCTTTTTAACTTACCTGTAGCTAAGCAGTGTGAGGAAGCTGAAGGTCTGCTTCATTTTCTCAATAAACTCTTAATGAAAGCAAACATGCCGTATTTTCTCCTCTGCAAGCAGTTGGAACACTTGTGTTTGATATCTGGTGTAACTTCCACTCTTTTACATTACATCCCACACAACACTTGCTAAGTTTGTAAACACTGGAGCTTCCTAACTTCAAATATTTAGGTGTTCAACTTGTAATATTCTGGATTGGATCGAGGGTCTGTTATCTTTCAGGTTTATCAGACAACGCTTATCTTGGTTGCTGCTTTTGCTTCATCAGCCAAAGAGATAACACTGCAACAGTATCTCTGTTAGGGAGATAACTGAAAAGGTGAACCTAATTTGTGCAAGATAATGCAGAAATCTTGAGGCAGGGCAAGGGACAATCCACTATCTGAGAGTAATAGACCATCTAAGTATCCTCTTGCTCTTTTCACATTTGAACTATAAACACTGCTGTGAGTGAGACACATATTGTTCTGCAAACCAGCACTTTTCATGTTATATAATGAATCCATATCACTTGAAGCTGACATTGAAACTTGAGATCAGACAGGTTACACCCAAATGTCAATGAGCAGTTACGCATTGCTAGATTTGGCCGAGTACTATACAGATGGCAAAATCGCCAAAGTGTCTCCGTTACCTTACAAAAGATTAACAAAGCTATTCAAATATGAAACTACCTACCAAAAATTCTAAAAAATCACTATATGTATGGAGCTAATTTTACTTGGGTTTATGGTTCTCAGTAGTTAGCTGAAATTGCATTTTGCAGTGAAGTTCCTTTGGCTTTTAAGAGAGCATCCTTGCCCTCCACTCATTTTTTCCAATCTCTCTGCCTCCATTACTGTCTCTTCACAGATTATGACAAAGCTTTGTAGCTTTACAATGAAGTCTAAAGGAGGTGATGCTTTCCATCTGCATTGGATGATGCTTGATGAATGTTCCTTCTGCAGCAAGGCAGGGGAAAAGCACTGCAGCATCTTTATTGCTGTGCTGTGGAAGAGCTCACAGGCAACAGTGCCACTAGGAAGGCATGCATGATGGCATGGTGTCTGCCCCAGGGAACATGCAGCCTGCTCTGGGATGCTCTCCATCTCTCTGGTGCTCTCAAAGCAAGCTCAGCAGGAGATCCAGGCAGTCACTTGAAATAGATCTGCAGCAAGCTCCTCAACAAGCTCTGATGCCTTTCATTTTCCTTGTTTCTCCTAGCAGCATTAAAGCATGAGAGTCTGTGGGGAAAGAAATGTAATTGACTGGCAAAGGCTCAGATTTTGCAGGTGTCTCTTATAGTTACTCAGGGCTCATTAGATATCTTAGCACTTGTAAAAGTTGTGAAACATGTTCAAGGCAAAGAATTGCAAGAAAGGAAAAAGCAATCAACCAGTTAAAGACCTGCTTCTACTCCTTTGCATTTACATTCTTATTTTTCTTCAAACTCAGAGCTTGCAATCAGGATACAGGTGGTCCACTTGCAGATAAAAATGTTAGTGGAAATAACATTCTTGAATTCAAGAAAGGACATGCATTATCTTGGCTGTCATATGTTAAGGGAATTTCTCAGCCTGAGCATTCACAAGACTCTCAGGCACCTCAATCTGCAGCTTGCAACCTGAGCTACCTTGACCAGGTGCTCAACCATACCTCAATGTACGTGCCCTGGTAGCTGTGGAACAAAGACATAATCTAAGACTGCTGTTCTTTTTGTTCCTCTGAAAATGCACTGTCTATTCAAGTAAGCTACACTACTCTTTTTTAATTAATCTCCAGTAATAATCAGTTATGTCTTACTATGGGCCTCAGTCTTGGAGGTATGGTATGGCTGTATTCATCTGTTAAGAAAAATGCAAGGAGTCCTGTAGGAAAACCTTGATGAAAAATGAGGGGTAGGTGTATTGCCTGAACACAGACAGTAAGTCAGTAATTAGGCAAGATGTTTGTTATTGTAGAGAACATGGTCACAAAAGTAGATGAGGTTTGTTGAAAAGATCTTCCATGACAGTAAAAAACTTCCTGAAGACTGTCCCTATATGAATTACTTTCTTTTCAACAAGTATTAAAAAGTCCATTTTATCTACTTACTCAGTGACACTGAATTCTCTGCCAAGAGTTTGTGTGAGAAGTCCTGATGTTCATATTATTTATGAACATTTATTTATTTATATTTATTAAGTCCTGATTAGCATATTATTTATTTTTCTGTTGCTGTCAAGGCTTACCTTCCAACTCATTGTATCTTGTTTTATTTTAGCAGATGACCAGTTGAGGTGTCAAAACTCTGAGTTTATTTAATGAAACAGCAATGTGTGTTAGCATATAACTTTCATGCCTTTTCTCATTGGTGTCACTATATGCCAATTCCCACACCTGCTAATATTTTTTTAGGTATCTCACTTTTTAGCCAGTCCTGAAAGCCGAGGTTGACAAGAATTTGGTGTGAGTTCCTAGTAGCGGTTGATACATTTTAGAAATGAGGATGGAGAACAGAGAGCATTTTTGTAGTGATTATTTCCATTTAAAGGGGAGCAGAAAAGCAGAGTATTAGGCTTTCTTACAAAATCAAGTAGTAAGACCAAAACTGTGCTATTTCTGTTGAGTTCACCATCTATGAAAAGCCTTTGTAAGGTGCTATAATCAAGAAAAAATGGATACAGTTTTTCAGTTTTGATCAGGAGTGTATTTTTTAAGCAAGCATTATCATCATCACCATTCCTATTTACCATGCCATCACTCAAATCAAGGAGTAGTTTTGGCATGTATAAATTTAATTCTTTTATTTTGAAACTAATCCAGAATATGTTCTGCAGATCCCTGCTTAATGCAGTTCAGTTCATACCACTGATGTCCAGTGCTTGGGATCAAATCAGAGCCAGACTAAAGCAGAACCCTTTGAGATTTGTACAGCATAGATGCCAGGTTCTTTCCACCAAGTGTTTCAATTCATGGATCTATTCCAGTAGGTTTGAAGTAATGGTTACTGTGGACATGGCCATTCTGACCCAGAGAGCCTTCAAAAAGCATTACCATGAGTGTCAGGAGCCAAAGTTGTTTCTAAGGCCCTCCTATATTTGGTCTGCTGTTGTGCATAGTGACAAGATAAGACAATGAAGAAAAGTCAATGAAGAAATCCTTATTGTTGAACTGGTGGGAACTCGATCCTTAAGAGAAGCAATGTATTTAGTCAATTAATGGGAACTTAATCTGTGAAAGGAGAACAATATACAGTGGAGCTGTTGTTAACATGAAGGTGGCATTATGAGTTGTTGTGGCCTCAACTCATGCTCTGGCCAAGTGTGAGATGTCATTGTAACTGGAAAGATTCCACTCCATGAGGAGGAGATATGAGTGGGGCTTTGGAGGTGGAGGGGCAGAAGAGGACAAGATGCATACCATTTCAAGGAGCCCAGGGGATTCCCTGAAGGTGCAGTGCCTGCCTGCCCCTCCCACCTGAGCACCATGCTCCATCTCCTTCTCCTGCTCAGCAGCTTTTCAAAAAACCCAGGGGTTGGTATGTATTATTTGCTACTGCATCTAATAAAAATAAATCTGCTTTGCAATTACATTTGGGTTTCAGAGTTTTTTTGTGCATGAGTATCCTCCAGAAACTAAAACATTTATGGTGATGAAGATGGAATGCCCAGAACACAAAATCTGATGTAAAGAAAGGACGGGGCTTGGGCAGTGGGGCACGTGGTTGTGCCAAGAGAGCAAAACACATAGCTGTACTGAGAAACACTGCTCTGTGTGTGTGCAGCATATGGGAGGTCAAGACTTAGTCTGGGTACCCAGATGTGTGTGAGAACTTAGCAATGTTTTTCTTTGTCCAAAATGTAATCACTGTCATACACTTGAGGGGTGTATTGTAAATACAGCTGAAGCACATTTCAGATTCCATCAGGAAGAACTCTTAGTCCTTTGTATTTCTGGTGCCTCTGGACGATACCACTAGAACAGAGTTACTGCCCTTACCATTTTTGTTGTCGTTATCGCGTCCTTATATGAGTGCATTGGTAAAGATGTTTCATAAAAAGGAGCCTCAGGATATGGCTCCACCAGTGCTGGACACCGGAACCAAGGAGCACATTTTGGGGCAAGCTAGAAACTTGTGCAAGTATTGAGCCCAAGCCATGGGAGGCTAAAGGTCCCCTGGGAATGTTGAAATATTGGGGAAAGTTTGTGCAAAAACGCTCCTCAAAAACGCTCTGAAGAGTGGCTTTTCCGTGCTGGACACATGACTGAATGCCTGTTATTTGGATACAAAGCTGCAAAGAAATTTGAAAAGAATACAGGGCTTGAAAAACAGTCAAGACAAGGCCAGAGAACAGCTGAGGGCCAATATAATGTTGCAAAGGCAAGTGTTTGTAGCTGCTGCTGCTGCACTACAATCTGAGATCTCATTAAGTTAGGCCTATAAGTAAGGTTAAGTTTTAAATTATAAGTTAGTTTAAATGCTGCATGATTACAGTAATTTCACAACTACAAGGTGCACTGGATTACAAGGCTCACTTCTGGGTTGCTGGCAAATTTCCGAACTTTGTCCATATATAAGGTGCACCGGACTATAAGGCACACTTTTTTTTTGCAGCGAGGATCCGCGTGCAACAAAGTAATGAATTACTAACAGAATCGCCCAATCGTGGGGTTTACTGTCAGGTGCTCAATTTGCAAACATTTTTTTCACTGATTGGTGTAGACTTTAAACGCAGCCCCAGGCGCCCTCCCCGTGCTGTGGGCCCTGGCACTCCCACCCGCCCCTGGCGCCAGCTGGCACAGCTCATGTGGCTGGTGCAGTTCACGTGGCTCACGGCTCGGCTCGCACTTCTGGGTTGGCAAATTTCCAAACTTTGTCCATATATAAGGCGTACCAGCTTATAAGGCGCACTTCTGGGTTTCGATCAAAATTACTGTACTCTGTTAAATGCTTACAGTTAAGGTATAACTTAAGTTATAAATTAAGTTAGGCATAAGTCATGTTGTTAAGTTTAAAGATGTAAGTTCTCTTGGGTGATATTAACCTTTTAAGCCTGATTTATTTTTATCCTTGCCTCACTGTCCTTTTGTCACACACACACACAGATAGTTCTGGTTCAATTCTGTTTTGATTTGGCTTTTATTGGGTTTTGTTGTTTGTTTTAATTTGGGGTGCCTTAACTGTTCTGTAAGTAGTAGAGTGAATCTTGTCAACAAACTTTGTCATGCTGTAACTTAATATTAAATCTAGTTTTGCTGATACCCTTGCTGGTAATTCTTTAAGCAATCTATAACTCTTGTTAATAACCTTGGATGCTGGAGACTGAAAGAAATTCTTGATGCTAAGCCAAAATTTCTTTTGAAGAGAATGCATTTAAAACTAATGCACACAATACTCATTTGCTAGCCATGGCTGCTCAGGGATGTAGTATTAAATTCACCACAGAAAATACTTAACCAGGGTCTGAGTGTTCATGGTGTACCTTGTGAGATTGTATGCAGTGAATGAAGGAGGAAGGAGTGAAAGCAGTGATTTTTATTTGGGACACTGACACTCTGATGAGAAGTCCCTATTAGTTACCATGAGAAATAGACTGATTTAGACTGCTTCCCTAGCACATAAAAATATAATAATGGCCCTTTTGATAAATGAAACAGGAAATCCTTGGGATTAGATAATTGAAAAGTATGGCAGCTAAGTGGCCTCAAGGAGTGGAACCCCCAGGGAAGTGCTAGGAATCAAAAAAACCACTGATTGGGCTTTTGACACCACACAGTGGCTACATGCCAGAATTAAGACTCCAGGAAGAGATGCAAAAAATCCAAGCAAGTATTCATGATTTGTTACAAGCAAGTGCTTTTTATGTTTTGCTTTCTACCCTGCGTTAGTAGCAAGTGGATTTGTAGTGTTAAATTCAGTATACACACAGCACGAAAACAGCCTTACATGTTGCTATTTTTTATGTGTTTTTCCAATCAAAGTGTACCATGTAACTTGTGTTTCAGTTTTCTGGAGTGAAGGTTTCATTATGTGAATCTCAAAGTATGTGCTGCAAGTTCTGAAGTATGACAGAAAAGAATGTAACATTTTTTGCAATAATGTTGGAGAACCACACTGAGCAGAACCTAGAGTGCAGGCTGGTCTGTGCTGTCTTTTGGGGAGGGTTGCTAGAGAGCTATCCACAGAGCTACCCTCATGCTTTGATGTGCACAGAGCTGGCTGATTTCCTTCAAAGGAGAACTGGAGAGCAAGGTAGTGTTGGGGGTTGGGGGGGGCTGAATCTACTCTTTCCCTTGGTAAAGAAGCTGAGAATTTTCCCCATTATCATGTTAAAGGTCTAGCAGGACAGCGGTGGAGCCATTAATTACTCAAGACAAAGGATGTGGATGGGGCGGGCTGGCTTTGATTGCTGGTGCTTGGGAGGTTTGGGTTGCTTTTCTCCTCCCGGGGTGGAGGGACACTCGCCTGCTGGAACACGGAGGAGAGAGGATCTGACTTCTTCCATTTGGTTCGGATTTGCCTGCATGCCCCTACACTGCTACCACCTCCTGCTTTTGAGAACAGCGCTGAGCACCGGGACCCAGGAACGGTGAGCAGTTTTCTGTCTTCCATCTGGGACATGGCCCTGCCTCGGCTCCCTGCTCCTGCCGTGCTGCTGCTGCTGCTGTGAGGGACCCGCCCTGCTCCCACCGGGACCACGTGGAGAAGAGTGTCTGGGACTGGGAAACAGACTGAGTTTTGTTCCGTCTTACTGCTGTTTCTTTTATAGCTACTGTTCTTGTTTTGTCTTGTAGATATATCAGTAAAGAACTGTTATTCCTAAACCCATACTTTTTCTGCCTGAGAGCTCCTTAATTTCCAAATTATATTAAACTGGGAGGGAGGGGATTTTCATTCTCCATTTTAGGAAAAACTCCTGCCTTTTTTCTGGCAACACCTGTCCCCTAAACCAGGACAGGTAGCTACGTGACTTCTACCTGGGAGATTGTCCAGGAGATAAGCACAATGTGAACATGTCCACTGAGGTCCTGATGTGATGTGGTTTATCTGTTGAAAGATATTATGTCATAATGAGGTATTGCAGGATACAGAGCCAAATACCCAGCTCCTACAGCAGTTTTCTGGAGTTGTTAGTAATGTAAATCACCAAGTTTCATCTGCTCTGAAAATTATGACCTTTGCTGTTTTCATAGCCTTGATTGTAAGCCTATCCACAACGATAATAAGGGTTAGAGTGGCACAAGAAACTTAAAAAACATTTTCTCTAGGTTGATCTAACATTTAAATAATATTACTTTACTTATAATCATCACTTTAAGTCATTTTCATACTTTTTCTATTTTTATAATTTGTAATATTATACTGAACTGCCTTCAATATTGATTTAAAACAAAACTCTCTTCATATTTCTCACCATTGTTGAATAAAGCTGTTGTTCTGGAATTTATCTTTCCTCTCCTTCATAGTATATGCCAATGTTGAAACAACACTCCCTATTGTCCCTACTGACTGTACTTTGGTTATTATTGTGGGATGGTTTTGGCACATATGGGCTGGATGCCTCTGGATAAAACTAAAATCCTCCTGATTAAAAGCCTCTTTGTGTAGAGGAAGGATGAGAAAAGCAGAGACATTTTCAGATGTATATAGTTTGTTTTTAAAATTGATTTTACTTTTGTTTCAGAGGAGTTATTCTATGGTTGCACTGTTTAAAAAAAAATTAACATCCACTCACTTTAGGCATTAGGGACACCACTCCTTCTACTCCCCAGTGGAACTATTGGGTAAATTTTCTTTTGGATTAGGCCCTCCCTATCCATTCAAGGTGCAGTTTTACTTTTCAGGTGCAAGGGTGGAGTATTCACCCTCCATGGAACCCAATTCAATGGCTGCTGAGGTGATAGCAGCAGAAAGCAGGTTGCTATCCCAATTCCAGGAGAACAGCCACGGTCCTGAGTACCTGCTAAACACTTCTGTCCAGGAGTAACAGGAGTTGAAAAAGAGGTGGGGAGGTGACTTTTCTTCTGTTTATGTTTTAACAGGGTTTCTCAGACTCATACCTCACCTTGGAAAAAACATCTGGGTGGCTCTGGCTAAGGCAAGCAGACCTTACAGTGCCTCAGCACTGCCTCAGGGTCCATTCAAGACATGTCTGATCCCTGTACCTCTCACCACCCAGCTGCAACGTTTATGTGACAGCACCCCTGCCTCTGTGGCCTGCCCAGCTACTAGATCCTGGAAACAACTGTCCCACCTCAGGAAATCCCCTGTTTACTCCCAAAGGAATTGCAGATCTTAGGCACCTTGAATGCAGATAGTTGTACACCTTTAAATTTATTAGCACAAGAAATAGCCCTATAACTGCGTGGGTCAATGACACAATACCATGGTATTAAAATACTTCATGCTAGTATAACTCAACCATAGCACAGCTAACCCTGAATTTTATTACAGTAATTTCACAATTATAAACCGCACCTTTTTCATTGAAGAATCCAGCCTACTCCAGTAGTGCGGCTTATATTCAGGTGCGGCTTATCTATGGACAAATCCCAGTGAAATGCCAACCTGGAAATGAGAGCCAGGCCAGGAGGGTGCCTGGGGCTGCCTTTAAAGGCTTCACTGGTCTATGAAAACTATTGCAACTTGAGCACCTGACACCAAACCCAGCTGGCAGCGATTCTGTTACTAACTTGTTACTTTGCTACACATGGATCCTTGCTTTAAAAAAAAAAAAGTGCCGCTTATATTCAGGTGAGGCTCATATATGGACAGATCCCGTGGTCTACCCGGCTACCGGGAGGTGTGGCTTATAATCAGGTGTGGCTTATAACTGTGAAATTACTGTAAATGTATGTAACCCTCACAAGGTATCTTCTTAATCTGCAGGGACTGAGCCTTGGCCGGAGTGCCAATGGCAATCAAAGGTAGTCCATGCACCCTAAGGAAACAAACCCTCTTGTCTCCAAATATAACGGCTTCAGTATGCATCCAACAAAACTGAATTCAGCACTGCCATACTCAGAGCACACCTTCTTACCCCTGACTACAGAAATGCAGCTGAAGTCTAGAACACAGCCAAGACAATCACTACCTCTTCGTTGGCTCCTGGGGTTGCAAGTGCACAAGCCCTCATGAGCCTGAATAGAGTTAGTTGTTGGTTAGCAAAGTTTAGCAATACTACCAGCACAGCAACATATCTGATTTGTTAATTGCTAGAGACAGCATTAAACATGCTATGCTGCAAAAGCAAGCAGCAATTGATTTTTAGCTTTTAACACATGAGCAGGAAGCATGAAGATTTTGATAAGTTACGTTGTATAAACTTAAGTGACCATTCTAACTCTGTCCATGCATGACCATGAATTACAGACACTTACTCAACACCTTGTAGAAGATACCAGTTGGAATCCTGGTTTTCTGGAGGGACATGGGGCTGGAATTGGTTGGAAAAGGGATTAGTGTTACTTTGTGCCTTAAGTGTTGGGTTCCTATGTGTATTTGTTGTATTTCTAGTTTAGTATCATGGAACTGATCTCCAATAGGTACCACGTTGCACTGTACAGTTGTTTGTAGGGTGGAATATGGACATGTTCCAACCGCTGATCACATGGTCACATGTGTCAGGGTCCAAAGTCGGGTCTAAGGCCCTGCCATATTTGGTCCACTGCTAGGCATGTTGACCACGTAGTAAAGAAAAGTCAATGAAGAAATCCTTATTGTTTAACTGGTGGGAATTTGACCCTTAAGAGAAACAATGTGTTGGGAACTTAACCTGTGAAAGGAGAACAATATACAATGGAGCTGTTGTTAACATGAAGGTGGCATCATGAGCCGTTATGGTCTCATCTCACACTCTGGCCAAGCGTGAGATGATGTCGTAACTGGAAAAATTCCACTCCAAGAGGAGGAGATATGAGGTGTGGCTCTGGGGTGGAAGGGCAGAAGAGGACAAGATGCATACCATTTCAAAGAGCCCAGGGTATTCCCTGAAGGTGCAGTGCCTGCCTGCCCCTCCCACCTGAGCACCATGCTCCATCTCCTTCTCCTGCTCAGCAGCTTTTCAAAAAACCCAGGGGTTGGTATGTATTATTTGCTACTGCATCTAATAAAATAAAATCTTTGCAGTCACATTTGAATTTCAGGTTTTTTTGTGCACGGGCATCCTCCAGACCCTATACCAATCATCTCCCAGCAGCTGGAGATGACAACATGCTGACTTCAAAGGCTGCTGAACTTACAGAAGAAATCTTGAAAAAAGAGCTTTTTGACCTACCAAACATCTTTGATTTCAGAATAGTTGACACCCTCATTATTGGTGAGTAGGGGATATAATATTTAGTTGTTTTAATAGAAAAAGAACATACTATTATAAGAACAATATTATCTACAACTGCTACTTCTCATGTATCAGCAATGAAACAAGTATGGATCTGAGCATGATAAATGGCTTAGGTGTCCTCATTACTTAGGATCTCTCTTATCAGCTCTGATACTTAAAATAGAATGCAACATGTCATTAATTTTGTTATAATAATTTTGTGATTTGGAATTTGCAATAAAAAAATCTAAATGCCATTCTTAATTTTTGTATTGGTCTATACAAGTAGTTGGTCTGGCAAAGTAAAAAGTTAGCAAAGTCAGACCATAAAATTGCCAGAAGTGCCTGCAGTTTAAGCATTAGAAGAAGCTGTGGCAGTTCTAGCACAGCTATGAAGTAGAAGAGATGGTTAAATTTGAAAGAAATACCCAAGAGTCACAGACAGTGGTGACAGTACAATGGTACTGACATTTAAAAAATTCATTTGAATGGAATCTTTAAGTAATCCAGAGGGATGCCATTATTTATGCTAGTGATAAATGCAGTGTCTCACATGCTTCAACAATAGAAATAGCTTTGCATTTTCCAAAAGCAGGATACTGAAATTATGCTGACAGGTTTTTTTTATGCATACATATTTTGCATTTTCAATTTCTGTCAAAAATCCACAATTATCAATATATTAATGTCTTGTCAAGAGTCTTGCTAGTTTTCTGTTGTTCAAGAGGTTTCAGTGCCAGCTTTATTCTCTGAATCACAGGATGACTGAGGTGGGAAGGCACCACTAGAGATGTCCTAGCTCAGTTCCCCTGCAGCCCTGTTGGGAATTACCTGCAGCAGATCACTCAGATTTTTATCTGGTTGTGTTTTGATTGTCAGCAAGGAGAGAGACTCCACAGCTTCTCTGGGCAACTTCCCCAAGTGCTTAAAAACACAATGAGAAAAAAATAAAATCTTAAATTTAGATGGAATTTCCTGTGTTTCAGTGTCTTTCACTTGCATTTCCTTTTTCTTATTTCCTTTTCATCCTGTACTTCAATTTCTCTCCAACGCTTTTCCTCGTAGCAGTTCTTAAAAATAATTAAGGTGTTTCTGTTATTGTTATTCGATACAGTAATGATGGACTTACTTGACAATGATGTGCTTACCTGACAAGAAAAAAGTAGGTTAAAGTAGGTGAGTTAATCATTGAGAGGACAAAGGTTTTGATTTATGGTATCTTAAATACCAAGTTGGTGTAAAATTGTATCCACAAAACTGCAGACTGGAGAACAACATGGGCTTGTTTTCTGTATCTGGGCTTTTAACTTGTCTTCTTCTTCAGATGGTCTGGAGTCTGGTAAGAAAACAAAGAATATATATTCTTTATATGACTGAGTAAATAATGCAGCTTAAGATGAGCTTGAGAGGAAAAGATTTGATTCTTATTTTGCAAAATCAATATAATTCTGTTGTCTGCATGGGAGATATTTTTGTTTCCTTGGGGTCTTAGTGTTGCTATTTTTCATAGACCTGGCTATACATGGAAAGAGACTATCTTGTGTTCCCCATCTAAGCAAAATGTCCACTAGTATTCAAAGTTACCAGAACAGCAAGTCTGAGGTTAAAA
>VRYO01001463.1:42942767-42974084 GCA_009812075.1 Sialia sialis | reverse complement strand
TTAGATTCCACTGCAGGCTTTGTTAAAGCCTAAAAGAGGTGATACAGGGTGTTGCTAACATCCAGAAGTTTTCTGACATCAAACTGATTCCTAAAAACTAGGTCTTGTATGAGAAACCACCAGGGCTAATTATTTCATTTCCATGTGGTCTATGGCCAGGAAGGGCTAATTTCAAATTTCTGGATGCCAATACTAAAATAATATAGTCTGGAGAAATCACTGGTAAGTTAGGTGTCTCACCCAAACTAGTTGAGTATATTCGAGTTGAATAGATGTCCAGGCTGGGTGAGGTGGATCATCTTATGATGATGCCAGGGCATCATGGTGGTGCCATAGGTATTCTTGGCACATAAAAATTATCAAATTAACAAATTATTAACAAAATATTATTTGTTTCTTGATTGATTACTGAGACCCTTCACCTGATTTTTACATTATTACAATAGGTGAGATGTTTCCCACCTGTCCAAGACACACTTGAATTTTTTGTCAGTTAAGTGTGCTCTCATTTTAATGGTTTAACCAACTATTTCAATCTCTTAATTCACATGTTATCCATGATCAAAATTAGAGACTGGTATTAAAAATGATCAGAAATTGGCGTGTGTGCGTAGATTAGACTAAAATAGATTCCTCTTCAGTACACCTCAGGTAATCCAACCTTCCACTGCACAAGACCATGAACTTTGTATTTGTAGTGTCTTTACAATACTTTTACAGCCTAGACATGCATCATGTATTTTGTCAGGTGATATTGAGACCAAAGTTACTGCCATGTGATTGAGTGACACTTGTATGCAGAGATGCTCCTTTTGAAACAGACTATTTTCTGTTGAGATTCACAGGACTAAAGACATGATTTTGTTGGGAACACAGTGGAAAGAAGTGATAGAAGGGATTCCTTCAGTATAAAACATTCAGTGGCAGTTTTCAGACACTGAGGACCAGCTGCATTTAGTATTGTTCAGCCATGGACTCAAATTTTGATTTGTTCACGAAAGTACTTAGTTCACTGTACTTAGCTCCTGATCTCAGTTTGTGAGCTTCTGCTGCTGGTGGATGAACTTTCCCAGGAGTAACCCAGTTTGTACCCTTAGGACAGTTGTACTTTCTAATCAGTAGACATGGTACATTGTAGTTAATGGTTATTGGAACTGCAGATAATTTTTATTCACTGTTAATGCTTATAAGAGGATTCAGCATATATGGGTGTGATTCTTCTCGTCCATCAATAACTTTTATGCAATAATGTGATTTTTATTTTTAGTACTGCAAGCTTTACTTGTAATTATTTTTCTCCACGGAAATCTGAGTGAGACTTCAAAAGCAAATGAAGTCTTTAAAATGTGTGTTACTTGCTTTGCCCATGAATTTGCAACTTGTTTTACAAGCTGCACCTTCATTTCAGAACTTGAATATGTAGATACTGTTTTATGCACAGTGATAATGAATTGTCTTATGCAGTGATAACAAAGTACATTATGTACTTTGTACCATATATTGTAATGGTACAATACATGTGCAACAGAATTTCAATGTGTAGGAGGAGTCTATTGACATTTCAGATGTAAGGATGGTTTGTCTGAACAAGATATCTGCAGTTATTAAGCTGTGTGTGTATATGATTGTGGGTTTTTTCCTAAAATGTAAACCTGAATGACACCAGTTAATTTTGAAATGTGAGATCAATATTAATCCTTCAGTGTTTGCACTTGCCCAACTCTGAAACCAGTTTTTTATTGAAGTCAGTCACTTTTCCACAATGATATTGGGTTTTTAAGAGCCACCACTCTTAAAACTTGACAGATTTAAAAACATCCGAAAACCCAAAGTGCTGAAGCAGGGCTGTATCAGGAGAAATTCAGTCAGGAAACAGATTCTACTCGGTGGTTTCTGTTGCTGACCCTTCAAGATCAAAATCATGACTTCAGACTGGACAAGGACATTTCACTAAAAATATAAAAGGAAGCAGGAGAAGCAGATTAAAAACTTTGGCTGTTTATTACAGTTAGATATTAAATGTTTGATTGTGATGTCAATTAGGAATTATGTCTCTTAAACACAGAAATTACAGCCTCCACTTGGTTTGGCAAAAATGGTTTTCCTCTCTTAGGCAGCCAGATTAAATCATCAAAAATCTGACAAGAACTGTGAAGCAACACCTTGAGTGAATTTTAGTTCAGGTGAATAATAAAATGAGATTTCTGGCCTTTGTATTTACAATATTTTTTCTGCCTTTGCTGAAGTTTTTAAAAGACGGTAATTTCAGATTAAAAATTAATCTTTCATTACGAACCTAAAATAGGGCAATCTGACAATTTCAAAGATTTTTTTCTGAACCTTGAAATTTTATGGGAGATAGGATTTTCTTTCTGTGTTTGGTTAAAATTTTCATGTGAAGTCAGTTCTAGGGCTCACAGTTGTTTCCCTCAAAATTGTTCCCATCCTTATGTGTTTGAAACTCAGGTCTAGAAGAGCATGTGCCTTTGAGTCTCTCTTGAATATTCTGGCCATAGTGTTGTCTTACACATTGTAGAGATGTTAGAGATTACCACAATTAGTGTTCCTAGGGACTACACGGACTTGATTTTTGCTATTTTTCAACATTCTGATTTTGTGTTGTTCATTACTTCTAGTTAAAGTTGCAGATGCTTATCACACTGGAAAAATAAGTCCTACATGCCAAGCTGCATGTACAGAAAATGAATTATTTATATGGAGAAAGAAAAACAGGGGGGAAACTGTGGTAAAAATAAAAGTGAAAATCCCAAACTTTTTTCCAGAATTGCTGTTACATTTATTTTAGAATATAAAGATGTTTTTTATCTTCATTTTGTGAACTTCTATTCAAACATACAAATACAAGACACCCAGGACTGATTGCTTAGAAAGGGTGTTCATGATTTTACTCACTATGTGAGAAATAGTCACAAAGTGTTATGCCTCCAAAGCAGTCAAAAAATTGAGAGTGCAGTCAAATAAAAGAGTTAAGATTAGATTCTATAGGCATGTTGTGGCAAGGAAATTGTTCTATGTATATTATCATATGTCAGTATATCTATTATGGTCTATGGATTGTCCATGTTGCAAAGAGAGTGTTTGATTTGTTATTTCTCAGGTAAATGGAGTCCAGAGAGGGCACTGGACTTGGACTGAGGTGACCTGTGCTCTGTACCCAGTCTTTCAAAGCCTCACTCTGTAATGCCCGACCACTCATTCTCTCCCCCAGTCTTCAGATTCCTGATGGGAAGATCAGCATAGCTTCCATAGGTTCTGCACAGCTGCTGACTAGTAGCAATACTTGATTCCATAGAAATAATAGGCTCCTTTTTTTCCCATTTGTGAAGGACAATTTAGCACTACCTGAGTTGTGAGAGAAAAGCAGCTGTGAAACTTCCACAGGAGCAGGACTGGCTGAATTACTTGTTGGGCACCCTGAGGTGGGGAGGTCACAGAGCTACCACATGAGCAAATACAGATTTCCTGTCAGATGAGAAGGCAGTGGGTGCAGTCAATGCAGTAGAAAGCCATGCACTAAGTGCTGTCAGTTGAGCTTGAATCACATCTCTAATACTGTTGACAAAGTAATGCAAGCTGCATTTCATTATGTGCCTTTCTAATAATATCTTTTTTTTCCTCTTTCCCTTCCCCAGCCTTCTCCAGAGACAACTGGTGAGTTCTGTTTAGAGATCAATTTGTATGCACGGGAGGCAGTCAACAAAACCAGCTGCTCATAAACATCGCTAGGACAGACACAGATTTATAATTACTGTTATTGTTATTGCATTAATTTTTACACTTCATAAAGATAACAGCAAGGGCTAATGTCCTACCTCACTTGTCTTTTTATTTTTCAGAAATAGACGTAGATGGAGGAATTGATCAGGACATCTTCGACATAAATGAAGGTTTTTCAAAATTCAGTCTCAATTTAAAAAAAAATAATGTTCATTATAGTAGTCACAGATCAATGCCATAACCCAAAGTTAATCTCCTCTTCCCTTTAGCTTTAGGACTAGACCTTTATGAGGGAGACATCAAACTTCCTGAGGTGAGTTCGAATATAAAATACAAAGCGAAAATGTGTCATTGACTTAAATGTAAAGTATCACTGGCATGGAAATAATAGATACATCCTGCTCTTACAAACAATAAATGCTGTTTATGTAACAATAAACTGAAAATGATAGGGGATGAAATTCTACAAAATGTCATAGACAGGGAAGGAGTCAGCAGCATTTGCAGAAACATTATCCTGCATGAGATCTCTTCAGTGATTAGATCAATATTATGAGCTTCTTGTTTCCTTTTTTTACATTGTCACTTTTAAGAGATTAGCCAGCACTGATCATCATCTAGGCAGGTTTGTACAAAAAGAATTCTTCATTTATCTGTACAGTATTTATCTGTACAATAGTTATCCTGAGCCAGTCAAATTTACTGAGCAGCACTGCAACCTGTAAGTAGATTGACTAAAACTGAAATGAAAAATTTAAATCTCTAATACCACATTTTAAGGCATCTGGCCAGCATCCTTATCTGATCAATGAAAAAAAAAAAGTTTACATCTCAATAATATATAGTAGGAAACCCCCAACGTATCTTGCACTCTGAAAGTAGTTTGAAAATTGTGTTTATCTCTCCCTTTTGGGAGATACTCTGATATGTCACAGGAAGCAAAGACAGTACTTGCTAAAGGCACAGAAACAAATCCTTGTGTTATGAAAAATTACTAAACTATTGATCTCTGTACAGTTTTCAGGATTTTAGATCTTAAAGCTTCCCATAGGAGCAGAAGCTCCTGTGCACATGCATCAAAAGCTTGGGTAATTTCTAGGAGAAAATGCAGCAGAAATTGGAGACATTGGTAGAAGTGTATGAAAGGATTTCAAACCCAAACCTCAGACATCTGCATAATCTTTCAATGTTTTTGAGCTCATTATTTTCTTTTATGTCTTACTTGGAATTGTAGGTTTGCTTTAGCACTACTGTAGTCCCTGATGCTAAATCCCTTTTTACTGAAGACTGGATACTTGTTTTCTTTCTTGGGTACAGGAGAGAAACTCCATCATTGGTGACAACTATCGGTGGCCCCATGTTATCCCTTACGTCCTTGAGGACACCCTGGGTACAGTACTTGCCTTTCACAATGTCTGCATGTTGTATTGATTGAACTGTTAGACACAGGTTGTTAAAGCTCCTCTGGTGTCCTTTCCTCTTTTAATCTAGAGCAGGCCATTTCCCACAGCAGGAATGGGGCTGAGCACGCACAAACAGGATTTATAATCTTGGTATCGGTGCTGGCTCTCACTTCCTTTCTTGAATTATTATCCTGCTACTGCCCATGAGATTGTTTGGGGTTTGAAATCTTGTGTCTGAGACATGAAGCTCTACAAAGCAGAAGTGCAAAGAGGGTACTGAAGATATTTTTAAGGACAGGAAGTTTACCTGGCGACTTACATCATTTACAGCAGTGAAGGCAAAATGGCATTCTGACAGACAGTTTGCAATAGCACATTGTCAAGCTTCCTAATGTGAGTCAGAGACACATCATAATTTGACTCCATCCTTTAAATCATTATGTTGAAACTATGCAAGTTGTTTAGAGGCAATAACATAGGTATAATCTGAAAAATTCAAGTCCTGGAGAAATGCAGTGAGGGATCTGTAGCCTGCATTCTGTTCTAGGTAAAATATAAAGTCTTCATTCCCTATCTATTTAATACTTGTTTGCATATATCTCAAAAAAATAAATGAAAGAATCTACAAAATTAAAACCCCCACACGCTATCCTTCTATTTTCTCTTCATGTCATATTTGATACATAAGTACCAAAGAAAAATTATGCAGGAGCAAAACAAGAGCAAGATACAGTGTTGCAAGACCCTAATTTATGTTTTTAGGTCCCCCCCTTGGGTATTAATCCAACAAAAAATCTGAATATTTTGATCAAAGATTGCTGGAGCAAGACCCACCCTTGGGACTTGCTCCATAAGGATAAGAGTAGAAATCTTTTAGTTCAGTATTGACAAGAACAGTGTTTGCTCTGCAGAAATGAATGCTAAGGGACTCATCCTCAAGGCATTTGAACAGTATCGACTGAAAACCTGTATTGACTTCAAACCTTGGGAAGGGGAGAAGAATTACATATCTGTGTTCAAAGGAAGTGGGTAAGAGAAGCAATTCAAAATAACTTTCATTATGTTTGCTTTCAGACTATTCTCATGGCCAGTATTCACTCCAAAACTCATATATCCGATCATAATTTTACATTTTTTTTGTCTCCATTTACCCAGTCCTTTTTGAACTGTCACAGTTTCCAAAAGAGATATTACCTTAGGGGTAATGAACAATTTATACGGATATTTATTCTTAAATATAAGAAGAAATCAAGTCCTTTAAGAGGTATTTTACTGGGCATGGGAAAAGATACCAGAAACAAAGCAATTATGTTCCTACCTGATCTCTGGATATGTGGAGTATCACTTTCAGCTGGTCATTCCTAGTATACCTTGGCTTTTAGGGGAAAAGAAAAAACAAGGAGAAATGTGATAGTTCTCACTGTGGGGCACTTGAACAAGCTCACATGAGCATTCAGATAAAGAGCAATATTTTTAAATTCTGTACAGCACTGAGATATTTCGCTGGTGTTTTAGTTTATTTACCTTTTTTGACGAATAGTCATGCTATTTCATCTTAAATTTTGCAAAATAAGACTCCAGTAAAGAAGTCAAAATTGCCCCAACTTCTTCCCTTCTAAGATATTCTTTGTCAAAACAGTGCTACAAGAACAAATATATCCTTCACTCTGTGCTGAACCATTTCTCTTAGAGAAAGGGAGAGGAGGGAGAGCTTGATAGCCTGGTGAGGAAATTTGCTTTCAGAAATTCATTTCCTGATATGAGAATGCCTTCATAAATGGAAAAAGATTTTCTGATAATAAAAATGTTTCTCTTTCCCTTTGGCTTGTTCTGAGATATTTGTAGCAGATAATTGTTTCAACATTTCTTTGGTTTCTGGTTCTTTGTATTTGCTGCTGTTCATGCTGTACACATGACACTGAAACTCAGCTCTAAAAGATGTATAATTGGAGACTCAGGGAGCAATGCATTTTCCTGTGCTAATGACTCTGGCTTTTCGAGCTAAATGGAAAACTCATGTAGCTGAATTTTGTAATCCTTCATCCTCTAAAGTATGCATTGAATTTGCTAATAACTGTACCTGAAAAAGAACCACACTATTTAGCCTATAGCAAGAAGGAGGCCTCTGCACAATGTTTCATTTATATTTCTATTAAAAATAGATGAGTCATGGTGATGAAGAAGATGAATTCTAGTTGGATAACATATCTTGCCCTCCCTGCCTGGTGTGTGGCTTGCCCCGAAGTGTTTCCATCACCTTAGCTGACACATCCACAGCAGAACTTTTTAAAAGATTGGAGCTAACTGGTGCAGTCTCCTGCAAAGGTCCATCCAGCTTCAATGAGTCATCTTGGGTTGTACAAAGAACTCAGGACTGACCCTGAATGAACTGCTTTCATTTCAAGCCATTCCTTACTTCTGGTGTTATGGAACAAAGTGTAAGCTGGGTAAACCAACCCATTTTTGCTCTGTGTTTTGGAGTTTTTTTAATCAGTTAGGACTCTTCTATCTACTGACTAAAGACCTCAGTCCAGAGGGTACAGTGCAGACAGGCACACAAAGTTCCTGGAAACATAAAATTTTACCACACCAAGTAAAGGTTGATAAATCACATCTTTGCTTTTCTGAACTTGGCTAGCATCTCTAAAACAGAGGAATGTGGGGCAACTTTTGTGTCAAAAGGATTTGAAGTAGGCCATAAAGTCGTCATCTGGAATACCCTTTTGAATTCAAATGAAGTCAGCCACAAAAGAAGCCAGCTGTTTTTTTGTATTGAGTGCCCTGTGCAGAAATGCAGGATAATCAGATGAGGCAAGATGTCACTGAAAAGTTCACCTGCCATGGATGTGCCTTTTCACCGTACTCTTCTCATGAAGAGCAGGATTCATTCAGCAGGAAAACTAGCATGGTATGGTAGAATCAAATTATTAACAGACCAGGGAGGGCGAACATCATGTCTAGTATTTCCATGAGAAGAATCAGGTTTTCATGGAGCCCTCATAGGAAGCTGCTTCAGCTCTTTGCCACTGTCGCACAGAGCAAAGGGAATCCATACAGGTGTGTATTGACACAGATCCCTGGCTATCCAGCTTGGTGCTGGTAAGTCAAAGTGACTGTGAGCTGATGTTGGTGATCTGTGATACTATGGGAAGAAAATTAGCAGCAGGACATTAGTGTAAAAATGTACCTCAAATAAGCAACACCACTGCAACTGATAGGGTGTGTCTATTTACAGCCCAAAAGGGAGATGGTGGGACAAGTCTGAGCAATTACTTCCCTGTTCCTCAGCCTTTGATAGCAATGCAGGGAGCAGAGTCACCGGCACTACAGCTATCACACAGCTGGGGAAAGCTGGGACTTTCCTCTCCTTTCTCCCCTCCAGAAGATACTGCTGACACAGGGTTCTGTGTGCCATTGCTCTGGAGTGCCATGTCCCACTCACCTGGGCTTTATTCTCAGTGCAGGGTGGCACAGACCATGTATTTACTCCCTCTGTGGGTGTTGGATGACAGCGTTGTAGGCAATTGGAGACCAAAGGCAAGGGGCAGCTGCACCTACTGTCATTTGGATGTTACTTTTGCCAAGTGTCTTGGATGTGCCTGCTGTAGCCTGCTGTGCACTGTGCAGCAGCTGTGAAGCCAGAGGTGGCTTTGCTAGGAGATGGACCCAGGCCTGTGATGGACTTCTGCACAACACAAGAATCAATATGAGGCCTTGTTCAAGGAAAGACCTTGCAATTATGGATGCTACATGTGCTTCTTACCAGGTCTCATGTTGTGATTTTAATGAGTAATCAATAGGCAAGGCCTGTGTTGCTCTGTGGAAAACGAAATACTGGGGAATATGTTGCACTAATAAGTTACAGAGTTTGAAAGCACACGGTGTGCTTGTATTTTTAAGTTTCTGGAGTGAAAGGACTGCAAATCCTATGGCATATTTTGTGCCCGATTAATTTTATGTACTTCATTGTGTAAGTATTGATTTATTTGCTGCATAAAATATCTGTTTAAATGTAGCTCTCTGTGCCTGCTAGTTTGTGGACATGGGGTGCCATTTTATTGGCCTGTGCAGATAATTCACTAAATTCTTTCACCCTTTAATAAAAACCTGCAGCACAGCTGCAGTTTTGCACTTGCTTGGAAGAGTGTGAGAGCAGCAAGTGCTCTAGCATGGCAGCTCACAGAGAGCCCGAAAGAAAAGAGCTTGTGAAAGGTACTATCATACCCACCAATCTGTGAGAAGGTAAACACACCATGCAGAAGCACACCTTGCCTGGCAGCCACAGCTCCATGCAAAATAAAAGGCCAAAATAGTGCAGAGAAAAGCAGGCAGAGGAGAAAATATTCATGAACCCACTTCTCCTTATGATAGGGACAGGCTCAAAGTGTTCTCACAGTCACACATTGTGGTCTAGCTGAAAAGGTTAATTTGCAGCAATTTAATTGCTCTAAGCGATGTGCTTACAACCTTTGATGTTCCAGAGCACCAAAGAAATCATCATCAGTTTTCTTTTGCCACAAATAGCTCAACATTTTTCTTCTAATAGAGCCAGAGATCAGGAGCTTCTTGTTCATCGAAACAGAGCTGAGTGTGAGAGGGAGGGGTATGATAAGGAACAGATCAATGGAAAAGTGCTCTCTGTAACAAAATGTGGCTTCAATGCTCAGGTTAAAAATATACCTGTTGAATAGACTGGCTTTGAGGTTTGCATGGCATGGGGATGGTGTGTATCTCACAGAGCCCTCTCTTATTTTATGTCAATGCCAGCTGCTGGTCCTCAGTGGGAAACATGCAAATGGGCTTGCAGCAACTCTCCATCGGAACCAACTGTGACAGGATTGGGACAATTGAGCATGAATTCCTGCACGCCCTGGGATTCTGGCATGAGCAGTCACGCTCTGACCGGGATGATTATGTGACCATTGTCTGGGACAGGATTCAGTCTGGTCAGTCACTCCTCTGCTTTTCCTTTCAACTTCTGGTGTTAGCAGTTTATCTGTGGAACTTCCCTTCTGGCCATCTTTTGGTGGTCATGCTATTCTCTCACCTGGATTATAGCCAGTATATCAATAAGCTTGATGTGAAGGGACATCTATTTGAAACAGAAATTCTCATTTGTTGTTGGTGTTATGCTATGACATTTTCCAAAGCTCTAATTAGAGATCTGACTCCTGTTATTCTACATGTTGTACCACAGAGCAGCAGACGAGGATAATTTAGTTTGTTTAAATGAATGTACTAAAAGCACACTTACTCTAGAAACCCATAAAAAAATTAAAATAACTAAACCTCTCCCTGCCACCCCAGTCTGAAAAATCCAGTGTGACCAAAGCCAGTAGAAAATCTCCAGGGAAAACACTGGTCCTTCTCTTTCTGCCTGTCTGCTACAACTGGCACAGGCAGCAGAACTGAGAGAGCAGAGTGTGCAGAGGGTGGGCAGGCAGAAGAGACCTTTCAGGGTCTGTGTCACACCAGCAGTCACTTTAGCAATGCAGCTTGTGAATTGTCATTGTTGGCATGTTTGGCGCAAGAGAGATGGCACAGAATTCCTCAGGACTTTGCTCTGTCTCTGCCTCTTCAGCTTGTCATCCTCTGTGACTTTCAGGCTGCTCAAAAACAAAGTTATATTCATAGACTTGATGTTTTCCCAACATAGTGCACACAGAAGACTGGAAAACTGGATAATGATTAAATCTAATGCATTCTTATTTAGTTGTAATCAATAGTCAGGTGCATATGCAATTATATATTACAGAAAATTACTTAGACTCTGTTATTTGATTTCCATTCTATTTTGCTGACTCTTTAGTGATAAGATGCATTATTGTGAGAGATTTGAAACTGCTGCAATTTTTTTACACTGACCAGAATATAGTTACTGCATTTTGACTGATTTAAATCTTGACTCCCCATTGGTAGTAAGCAATTGGTTTTTTGCTCATATTCCAGAAAACATCTCTAAGCTAAATTCTGGAAGCTTAGTTGATGACAACTCTAAATTGTTTATTGTTACCTGAAATGGCTAGCAATTGAACATCAGAGAATCCAGATTAGAAACAGTTGCAAATTGCAGTAATTTGAGTACTGAAACACTCTCTTCACTCTTGGGTATTGTAAGCCCATCAAAGTCTACAAGTAGTTCCACAGGAAAAAGTTTTCTGGTAGCAGAAACTTTGCTTCATCCAGCAGAAGTCAACAGTGGCTGAAAGACGAAAGTAAATAGCCTTAGACCGGAAATAAAAGTGTTTTACAGAGTAAGTAGAAGTAAATGACTGGAAAAATATTTTGAGATGTGATAGATTCTCTGTCACTGTTAGTTTTTACATCAAAATTTGATTCCCTTGTGGAACAGACAATCTTTCCTTTCAATTTTACCATTTAGGTAAAGAACATAATTTCAATAAATATGATGATAAAAGATCAGACTTCCTGAATGTTCCCTATGACTACAATTCTGTGATGCACTACAGCAAGACTGCATTCAGGAATGGAACTGAGCCCACCATCATCACCAACATACCAGAATTCTTGGATGTGATAGGCCAGCGAATGGATTTCAGTGAAAACGACCTCCTGAAACTGAACAAGCTGTACAATTGCAGTAAGTTTCTCCATTTTTTTAAATATTATTGGAAAGAATAATTTGAAAGAAATGAGAGTGATATATACAGGCTCGACCCATCCAGACACAAATGAAAGAGATACTAACGTATTTAGAGAAGTGAATTGTGTTAAAAACACCAGAAATAATGGTACAGCTAGAAATAACAGCCCTCCTGCAGAAACACTGCTGAGTCGAGAAGGTTTCTGTGCAATTTTATCTGACCTTTAGTTAAAAACCAGCTTTGCTCAGCAGCTGATTTTTGTTCATCCCTTGGGTGGCTGTTTAAAATGTGTGCTTCTGCACAAAGCCTTTTGTTTTTTCCCTGTATTATTCCACAGCTGTTGCTCAGACACTGAACAGAAATGAGTATCTTTGCTGTGGCTGTCGCACCTACTCCACTTTCATGCAATCTGTGAGACAGAGTGGGTATTCATGCAAATAGGGAACAGATGCTATTCTGAATAAAATGCAAGCTTTCCAAATTTTCATTGTTTAGCTTCAAACCTGGTCTCTTACAAAAGTGGTCAAAAGAGTTATTTTGCTCAGGTGGAGTTTATTTTAGAAAGTTGAATGAAAGTAAGAGACAGAAATCTAGATAATTCTATTATCAAATTGGAATATAATTCTGTAATTGTTGCTGCATTCAGTATGCCCTGGCACTCAGAAGAAAACTTTTACAATATCCCAAGTAGTGAGTACTGGTTTACAATTATATTTCAGCCTCAAGATACAGATCAATTTAATCAATTTTCAAGTTGGTTTATTAAAATTGTGCTGTTTTTTGAGGGTAAAATTCTGATGAAAATATTTCTATTCATCTAGGTCTAAATTGAAAACCCTGTGCAGCCTTAGTTTCTAGCACTTGCTGCACAGTAAATTAGGCATTACAAAATGCTTCCAGCTAAGGATGTCTTTAACAGGGGATTGGGTCCTTCTTCCTCTCCATTAATCTTCTCTATTCTCCATCATTCTTGTGCTTTACAGAAATACTTCATGACATTTTAACTTTATTCTTAACCCATGGGCACATTCCCCAAATGTCTTGCTGAAATCAGTGACAAAACTTCCACCACCTTCAGTGCAATCAGGACCTGCCCTGCTCCCCAGTCCATCTCTTGGCTTCACGTGATGTGTATAGTGTGGATGATATTTGCAGTGACATTAATATTGTCAGATCACCCACCTGTGCCAGGGAGGATGGTTCTTAACAGGTCCCAGCCCTCACCCACACAAAAGATTACTTCATTTGCTGCACATGATTTAAGGAAATTGTTTAAGCTAAATTTCTGCTAGAGGCCCATGTGGATAGGAAATTGCATTAGAAATGTGAATCTTGGTTCCCAAATTGAAGAAACCGACCCACAGCAGAAGAAATTCTGACTGTAATTTAGTGCTGCTCCAATTTGTAATTCATTGCTGTCTTTCAGGCCAAATGATAAAAGTAGATTTTAGCCTTGGAGCATACTGCTTGACAATACTGACCATGAAGTTTCCCTCAGCCTCTGGAAGTTACAATTTGGCACTCATCCCCCATATATTTTCTTCTGAGTCCAGTCTGTTATACCAATCTTACTACATACCAAGCAAGTATCTGGCTTTTGTGCAGATGGAATTCACAACCTGCCCCTTCACCTGTTTCAGGAATGAATCTCAGAAATATATCATGATCTACTGAGTCTTGCTTTTCAGTCTTCCTGTCATTCAGGTTAACAATCCATGACAGCCAGCACTTTCCAGTTAAGGTCATTAGGTTACTTCCTTCCTGTTTGGCTAAATTAATTTCATGCTTTGTTTTGGATTTTGCTTTCAAAGAGTTCTTTCATCTAATAATTCTCCATTTTTGCTTGCTTTCTTTCTTCAGCAGTCAACACAACATTTGCTGTGAAGGCCTTTTCTTAGTTTTTATGAGATTGTACCAAACTGTATCTCAAAAGATATCAGTCATCCAACACTTCTGACTATCTTGCAGCCTCTAGAGGGTTTTTAGCTTTCTCTGAGGACAGCACAAAATATCTCAGCAGTAGAACTGATTTGGCAGGAGTTCATACCTAAGTGCTTCCCAGAGCTACAGCTTAAGTGAAGCATTTGGCATGTTATTGAGGTTGAGTTTTGTGATACTCAAGGTCTTTTTGTTATGTGATGAAACCTTTAAACCTTTGAGCCACAATATTTTATACATAGTTTTAAAAGCATTTCATTAACTTAGCTGTTTTCAAATCATGGCTGGTACTACACATGAACTCAGAAACAGTACAATGGGAAACAAAAATAAGAACAGGGATAAACCTGGACTGTAGTATCTCTCAACTAGCCAGAGTTTGTTTTAGACAGAGAAAATATTTCATACTATGTTCTCCCTTTCATATTTAACTTCACAATTTTCCTTCACCTAATTTTTCACTTGTCATATGAAAGATTGCAAAATTTGTATGGCATGAAACATTCACTGGTCCCAAATATACCTTTGCCAAATGGGTTTTTTGGTTTTTTCAATTGAACATTTGGAAAATCAAGATCAATCAAAATAATTTGTTTATTCCATTCAAATAGCTTCTGCTTTTCTATATTTCAAAATTTGCACTCCAGCTGATACATTAGTGAGCTCATATCAAAATCTGTGGCCATGTCTGAACTGGGCCAAAGAAAGCAGAACAAAGAATGGGAAGTCTCAGGATCTTTTGACTATAATATGAAGGTGTGTGGATTGGGTTGGTATTAGTGTTTCTTTTATAAACAAAAGATGTGATATGATAATTAGCAGAGAGCCCAGAGGGTTCCTGATGACATCTTATTAATGTCAGTGTTAATTACCAAGTGTTTTAAGTTCCTGAACATTGCATGTACGAATGCTGATCATATTTAAAGCCACTGATTACCTGGGGTTTCCATTTAGTATTTCTCTGCTCATGGATCTTATGTAATAAGATTCACTTTTTTTTTTTTTTTTAATGTCATAGCCTCCTCCTTAAGTTTCATGGACACGTGCAGTTTTGAACTTGAAAATATATGTGGCATGATTCAAAGTTCAGCTGATAACAGTGACTGGCAGCGTTTGTCTCAGGTTCCTGCTGGGCCAAGTACTGATCACACTAATATGGGAAAGTGCACAGGTATGAGAAAAAAACTCTTATCTTTCTGGAAAGTGTTTTCTGCAGAGGCATGCAAGTTTTCTTCAAGCTTGGCCTTGTTATCTGTTTATTTTTTGACAAATTACAGTTTATTTTTTAACTAAGAAGCATAAATCTACATACCTAGGAGCATTATGTGATATACTGATTTTCTGCTTATTTCAGAGGATCTAGTGTCCTTATCTCTTTTGATCTGTTTTTTAGTCTTAGCGTCACACGCTGTCATGAGAGGTATATAAACCATTGAACTGGTGATACAGCATGCCAAATTGATTGCTGCTTTTCTGAATAATTGCTCAAGAAGTCCTTGAACAACAGGAGGATTTTGAAATGTATATTATCAGGGCTGAGATGAAAAATTAATTGACAATCTAGCTAGATCAACCTGTCAGAATGGTCCAAGAGTTCAGGAGCTTAAACCAGTCCTCCAGGGAGTCAATTGTGAATAACTGGCACTGGGTAAAGAGTAAAAACCCATGGTTTTGAGTACAGTTTGCTAGAGATAATAAAATGAGGACAAAAGCTGCAAAGAGAGTAGTTCTACCTTTAGAAAAAGTGAGCAGGTAACAGTCCCAGTCAGAGATTTGTACAGGATCTACCTAACACAGACCTGACTGTATCTTCTAGAGTTATTACAATACAGCATTGAGAAACCCATCACACCAGGAAAATTCTGTTTTCTCTCCCCTCCACCACTCATTTCTCATTGGCTTTTGGCAGGTTCTGGCTACTTCATGCATTTCGACACCAGTGCTGGAGGAGAAGGAAACACAGCTGTCCTGGAGAGCCGAATTCTGTATCCCAAAAGAGGTTTTCAGTGCTTACAATTCTATTTATATAACAGTGGTAATGAGAATGACCGGCTGAATGTCTGGGTCAGGGAGTACACGTCAGCCAATCCAAATGGCACTCTGAGATTCATTGAAGAGATAAAAGGTATGGAATAAAATTGCATCTTGCTTTAATCTATACTCAGTGTTTTTCAAAGTACTGGGGGAAATTATTGTGGCAAAATCACTCATTTCCTGGTGCTGTTCTTCGGCTTCTTCTCTATCTATGTAATTGACTCCTTGCTGCTGAAATTATACCTGATGGGTCCTCAGCCAGCTGTTTTCCTATAATATAATGAATTACCACAAATTTCAAACTCTTTTAGATAGTTTTCTCGCCAAACTAGCTAAAATTCCATGAGCAATCATTTTAACTGTTCTAGAATTGCTGGTATCAATAGCAGCTGATGAAGTTGGGATATTAGAGTAAAATTACAATTAATAAGAAAGTATAGTAAAGAAATGGAAAGCGCAAGTGCTCTGGAATACCTAATATATAAGTTAAAAAAAGATAAATAAAATTTCAATTACTTAACTGAAATATATGAGCAGCAGATCAGATTTGAGTTGTAGTTTGAAGATTAAATTCCTAGGTTTTAGGAGCCTATGGCCTACAGAACCTCAGTTGAGGTCAGCTAATGGACAAGAGCTGTTTAAGCTTGAATTGCCAAAGTCACCTTATGATTAAATTAATTTCTCAAATATTTGACTATTCTGTAGTCTCCATTTCAGTTACACCAAGTTCAGAAGGATCTGAGCAAGTTCTTTCACTAAATAGGTGTCATTTCTGTCACTTTTTGTCTCAGCTGCTGCCGGTGCCTGTTCTCTTTATTCCACTTTTTTCTTCACATCTATGGCTTCCCCCTCTGTGCCCTCTGAGCTAACAGGCATCCTTAATGCAAGAGTTGCTAAGGCAGGTGTAGCTTCACGTCAGTCTGAGCCCTCCAAGCTCCTTCAAACCCTACTTTCATGCCAAGATTAATTTCTGCAGGCTTCGACCTTCCTCACAAACATTCTTTTGTGTCTATTAGGCCCCATTTCCCATTCCTGCTTTTTCAAGCCCATAATTTCCTTTGAAGTCTCTGATCTCAAAAGTGTGTCTGAAGAGGCACCCTATTTTGACAATCTGTGGCAAAATTATAGGAATGGCTCAAGATGATATTTCCCCCAAGCAGTTTAACTTCTCTCACGTGAGAAGTTACCCTCACCAATGCAGTCAATAGCCTGGAAATAATAGTGATGCTAGAGCCCCTTCCGTCCCTGGTCTGACACTCTGGCTGAGTGCTCAAGGATTAAGCACTGAGCTACAATGTTCAAGAAGCTTAGGGACAACCCCTGAGCCCTTCCCACTGGTCTGTGGCAGCTGGGGATTTTTGAACTGCACATGTTACATGTAAACATCCTTTAGCTTATGCAGAAGGAAATCTCATGGAATAAACAGTGGGGTGCTTTTCTTCTTGCTTCTGAGTTAATTTTCCCCCTCTTAATTATAACAGTAATGAAAAATATCAAGAAATTAAGATTTGCATTTGAGATCCATTGTGCTGTGTTTAGGGTTGTTAGGAGAGTGATGCATAAGTTCTGTACCTGGGATTGGCGCTGCTTATTCAATAAATGCAGCTGGTCTTCAGTTCAGATGAACTAAAAGTCCACAAAAGAAACTATTTTGGTGCACATACTTTTAGAAAAGGGTGTTCTACTTTCATTGGCGTCACAGGACCCCTGTGCAAAGGTCTTTGCTTCTGTGTACATTGCTCTTGGAGTCAAGTGGAATTTGCTAGTGCAGGCACTTTTGGATGCAGCATCAAACTTGCAGAGAGGTTTTATTGCACAAAGTAGGTTTTGCAAATGACTGGCTTTAATTTGACTTCAGTACCATTAATCATGTGATGAGTGAATAGTGCTTCTGAATAGGCAAGCTTCCAACAAACCATTTAAAAATACAAAAACAAATGAATGAACTAGTCTTGTAGTTCTAGGTTCCCAGAATCCTCTGGAACATTTTTTGTTGAGGCATATTTTTGTTCAGTTATTTGAATATAACTTGTTCTGATTTTTTCCTTTTAACAATACAGGTGAAACTATTGTTGTGGATTTAATAATCTCAACATCTGGATTAATTTAATGAAATTTTATTTTAAAATGTAAAAGAAAAAGCAGTTACAAACCCATCAATAAATGCTATTATGCATATTAATTCTGTTAATTCTGCATTGAGCCAATATGATCTTGAACTGAAAAAGTAACATCCACAGAAGAAATATTCCATCACATCAGTGCCAGTGGAACCAAAAAATTCTTACACAGTGTTGGTATGTGCAGTGCTTGACTGTACTGCTGACTCAGAAATCTCTACCCTTGCACTTGTTTTTCAGGTTCACCTGAGACCTACTGGCAGCTCCATCATGTTTCTTTGAACATCACAAGTAAATTCCGGGTTGTGTTTCAAGGCGTGAAAGGAAGTGGTTTATCAAACGGAGGCCTCTCTGTTGATGACATCAACTTGTCAGAAACTGAGTGTCCCCACCACATCTGGCATATCGGAAATTTCACAGATCTCCTCAACACAAGTCCAGCAGGGAGCAATGGGATAATATACAGTCCACCTTTTTACTCCAGTAAAGGATATGCTTTTCAGGTCAGCTTGTATGTAAATGGCACTGCTGATAACCCATTTAATTTAGGAATATATGTGTCTTTGGTTTCTGGAGCAAACGATGATTATTTGGAATGGCCCTGTCCATGGCAACAAGTTACCATGATCCTGCTTGACCAGCATCCTGATATTCGTCAACGGATGTCAAACCAAAGAAGTGTAACAACAGACCCTGGGAGAACATCAGGTTAGTTAAAATCAAACATGTAAAACACAACCAAAAGACAAGGGGTCACATCTCCTCTTTGTGTAAATTAATGCATATTTTTAAGCTTCTGGAATGTTTCATATGTTTGCAGCAACAATAATATTGATCCAAGGACAAGAAAAAAATTACACCTACAAGCAAGTTAAGCTAGAACTCTGTATTTTAAAGTTGCATTTGCATAAGAATGGTGGATGATCTATTCCTGAAGTTTCTTTCATATACTCTGTGACGACACATTTTTTTCTGTTTTAATGAGAATGGAAGTTTTCCAGAAGTCATGAAAAGAAAAATACTGAATTAAAAATGCAGGCAGTTTATACTAGATAACAGTGCAGCAACTATCAAACAAATCCCTGCCCTCTTTGTCAAAGGTACAGAGATGTCAGCACAACCCTCTAGATGAACAAAGTGCTGATTAATTTTATGTAATCTGTACTTGTTCAAGGTGTGAGAAGATAAGGGCCATTGTCCACAATAACTTGGAAAGGTGGCAGCTGAGGTAAAAAGTAACTCTGAGAAAAGGTAGGAATCTCTCCAGAGAGAGATATTAAAGAAAACGCCCACATTCAGCATTGGACAGACTTTGGATTTAAGCCATAATGACTTTCTTCTTTTTGCCAAAAGAAACCATATCTGCCACCAAATTAGTTTCAGACTAGAAAAGAAGGAAGGAAGCCACAAACCCATCCAATTAATATTAATAATTTTAAAAACAGTATGATTTACATTCAATTTTCTATGACACTGGTTCTACGTGAAAACAAAGTGGGTAATCTAGAAAGACTTAATGTCCTCTCTGCAAATGAAAGACACATCACACCATGTCCTCCACAGATGTTTAAAAAAATCACATTTTCCCTGCACTTTCTGCTGTTACAGCCACAGTGTATAGCCCTTTTCCCTTCTCTGACCCTGTGGACATGCAGTCTGTTTGCCCTCTGCTCCTTTGTTTATTTATATATTACAAATAGTCCACGATTCCCAAGGGAAGCCTTGTAACACCCTCTTCATCTGACCAGAGAGATGTTGGAGCATGCAGTTCTTTCTCCCTCTGTCAGATTCTTTCATGGACAATCAGGCTCAGCTTTGAGCTTTAGAACAGGGTTTGATGGAGCAGGCATCAGTGATCTGTGATCATCTAGGTTGTTCAAATACTTTGTGCCTCATATCTACTGCAGGAGGTGCTCTCTTTTGAGAAGCACTGCATTAACTCATGTTACAGATGATTTATGTGCTACTTATCTTCTTGGCCACCTCACTTTAAAGAACTAAAAAGAAAATACGACAGGTTTTCAACTGGCTCTCCAATAACCTCATCTTCGGCAGGTTCTTTTCTCAGTACTCCGGCTAAACCCAATCATTGAAGATTCCCATTGTCTTGTGCCTCTCAGTGGAGAATCTCAGGCAATTGAGGTTTCTGCTGAGAGACAAATCCAGAGCAGTCTCATATTCACTTTTTTTTCTTTTACCCAGATTCCTCATCAAAATTTACTTGGGGTAGGCCAGATGAAGTGGGATCCGAAGCAACTTATCCCAATGGAACTAAATACATGAAAGGCCCAGGAGTTGGAACAAGCACATTTTTAACTCATGAGAGACTTAGAAGTCGCAATTTTATTAAAGATGATGGTGTTTATATTCTTTTAACAATGGAAGGTATGTGAACATTGCTGATACTCTTTACAATGCAGTAAATACTGTCAGATACTAAGTCACTAGTGCTGCAGTTGTAATACACATGATGTACTTTGCACTTGAGCAGTATTTGAATTATGACTGTAAAGTCAAATCATATGTTTGAATAAATTTGTGAACAGGTACATACACAATACAATTCCTTTATCTCATGTGAAGGTGTATTAAACAATGCTAATCCTGTGCAAACTATTTTGAATAGATTAATTTGAATAAAAATATCTCTTTCTGAAAAAATCCTAGAGGACGTTTCCAAAGAACAGAAAAAAGGCAGAAAAGACTGTTTATCCATTATACCTTTGGACAGGTTTACTGCTCTTTATTATTAGAAATTATTATTAGAATAAGAAGAAACATAATGTGAAGCAAAGACCTTATTTCCTGTGGGTTAACTGTGCAGATATATCGCATCTCCTGTCAACTCAGCCGAGCATTCCACCCACTGTTACGACTACAAGTGCCAGTGCCACCAAACCTGTCACTAGTCCTTCTGCCACCAACACAGCCCCCACTGGCACTAAGAGCACCACCACCAGCACCACCATGACTACCACTAGCACCACAACTGGCATCACCGTTCCGCCCACAGATCCAGAGGTTCCGGCTTTCTGCCCAAACAACCCCTGTGAAAACGACGGTGTTTGTGTTATGGTAAACAGAGCACCGGTGTGCAGGTAACTAACTGTCTTCATTCACTCTCAAATGCAATTTTAGGATGAGTAATGAAAGTTCCTAACAAAATAAATCTTTGCTCCTAATGAAAGGAATGACAGGCTGTAGCTGATTAAAGGCAAGTATTTGCAACTGCTCCTGTGAGACTGAACTTTTGGCCAATTTGGGCAACAAACCTCCTAACCTCAGCATTTGATCATTTTGAAGTACTCTGCTTGACTTTCCTGTAAATTATATTTTAAGTGTGTTTATTATTTTAAGTAATGTATTACTCCAAGTCCTTAGAATTCCCTATAGCCAAATGTAGAAGAGTTGAATGAATGTAATTGAAAGAAAAGAGCATTTATATAATTAGAGAAGATATTCAATACTTATCATGTAGGAAGCAGTGTAGACATTATTTTAAAATTTGATTCAGAAATATTGTACAGTGCAAATTATGACCATGAATTATCAAAGTTTAGTCACCTTCGAGGCCAGCAGTGAAAGTTGAGGAATAAAAGATTGTTTGTCCTGCAAGAAGATTAATATCAACTTTTATTTAATTCTCTGTGGATACATTTACGTAACCTACCTGCCTGATTAGCATTGTTCCAGCTTTCAAATAAGCTCTGAGGCTGAAGATAGTAACCTTAGATGCTGTGCCAGGGCAGGTAGACTAGGGGAGTGCTGTGAGGAAAACATGAAGGCCAAGAGCCACAAGAGTCAGGATGACTCATTAAGTGTTATATATCCCCATTTAGAAACCTTTTAAGAAATATTTATTGTGCAACTAATCAGAAGCAGGTCACAAATATGAGTAAATGTCAAGAGGATGTTACAAGAAGACAAAAATGAAAAATATGCTGAATGTTATGCCTCATTTCAAAATTATGGAAAGAGAACATTAATTTTCTGACATCTCTGGACTCTTTGAAGCTTTAGTGCCTTTGCAACCTACTTTCTGTCCTATGGACATATGTGACCAGCAATCAGTTTCCACCCCGAATTTCAGTTGGAAAATAGGTGGGAATGTGATATATGTATTCAAGCTGAATCACCTGGATTCCCCCCAGCAGGCAATATCTTGGCAGTGCACTGCAAACAGACTTGTTTTCAGGGCTTAGATAGTCTTGAATAAATGGCTTAGACAGGAGCTAGAAGATCAATACATTAGGAATAACCAAGGTTAGAAAGATGGGGGTGGGTGTGCTGGCTTCAGTGCTGGGTAAGGCAATGGAATCAAAGCCTGGAGGTTGTTTTCAATCCTAAAACTGGATGACTGCTGGGCTGTTAATTTATTTTCTACCTGCTTGTTGGGTGAGAGCAGAGGCAGCTCTTACAGATTCTTGAAATTTGAAAATTAAAAAAAAAAAGTAGCTCCATAGATCAGCTGCAGCCAAGCACTAAGAGGTCAAGAGGACCAGGAAGGCATTTTGGATTTCTGGGAAAGGCTCTCTCTGAAGACACAAGCTATGAACCATCAGGAAGATAAAAGAAGCACATTTAGGTGTGTAAGGACAGTGGGCCACTCAGGCCACTCAAGACAACTTTAAAATAGAAGTCCATTTCAGGATAACTTCATTATGCTCTAGGATATAGAAATTGCATCAGAGATGCCATTTTTCTGAGGTAGACATTTCGACACCGTTATTCTTTAGGTGATAACACATGTTTGTTCTTTTGCTTTCTAGATGTCCAGCAGGTGACAACTGGTGGTACATGGGAGAAAGGTGTGAAAGAAAGGGTTCAACTCAAGAAAATACTGTAATAGCTGTTTCTTCAACCTTAGCTGTGTTTGTTGTAATGCTTATTGTCACCATCACAACTGCAGTGTGCCTTAAAAAGAAATACAAGAAAGGAAAGGAGAATAAGGATAGCCTGGCTTTAGAAGAAGTAAGTATTTTGCTGCTTTCAACAAATATACGGACACATGCAAACATATCTATATTCACTAAAAAGCAAACAAATTAAGTAAGAAGTAAATGGGAAGATGTCACCTTTTTGAAGCCTAAAGACTACAGATTAAGAATTAAAGAGCTCCTTTAAGTGACACTAGTTTATCAAACAGCCTACATTGAGTGGATAGTGTGAACAAAGGGGTTCATTTTCAATTTGTAATTAAACCATATTTTTTGCTCAGTAGACTTGTATTTCATCTATTGCTGCCTATTCTACTAAAGATCTCCCCTTAAAATACCAGGATATGCTGCTAAAAAATGCATCCCAGGATGTTAAACAAAAAAGCAAATCTAAAAAATAATTTTCCACATTCAAAGGCCATTTTTTATGCAAGGCATGAAGTAGCCATGGAAATACTGACTAAAGGAAAGGTTAAGAAGACAGCAGGTTAAAACTGTCTAGATGACAGGATCAGAAATGCCATGTACTGCATGGAAGCAGCATTTGGGCATGTTTTCACAGGAAATTTTATACAGCCTGAGACACATGGGCTCTCACATTAAGTAGAGGCTTGTCTTGGAAATAGCAAGTATGACATAGTTTAGAGGAACTCACAGGGCATGGGAGAAATTTTGTAAACAAACTGAAGAGGAATGTCCTTCAGAAAGCAGAGTTCCACTTTTAATTTTCTACTAATACTCTTTGTGTGATACCCCATTGAGTCGCAGTACCTCTGTGCAGTGTCAGATACTTGACACTGCTACTTCATGACCTTCCAATAAATAGTTTTGGTTTCTTAGCAAGCAGTGCTCTTACATTATACACATTCTTCCCTTCCCTATACACTTTTAAGATGTGGGTTTGTTTTTTTTTCCCCCCACTTAGACTAAAACATCCTTCTGAAGATATTGCAAACAAGCATCAAAGAGACAAAATGAACATCACTTCAAAACCACAACTACGTCATCATTCTTTCTGTTCTTTTTATCTCAACCATCATGATAAAAGTTTGTAAAGTCTGGAAAATAATTCATCATCTGAATAAAATACTGTGTTAAAGGCAGTGGAGTGTCTGACAGGGCTGTGTATCATCATGCAATGGTGAAAAATGGAAATATGTTGTATGACATGGCTGCCTTGTCCTCCAAGTCTACCTTAACATGAAGAAAACATGAAAATGGCATCCTGGATTTCAGTCAACACAGGAAAGTCTAAGTCTGTTATATTATTGTTGTACAGTTGTCTATAATAAAGGGGAGCTGGAGACTGTAACTTCAGCTGTCAGTCTGTAGTGTGAGAGTTTGTGGAGTGTGGGAGAGTCTGGCTTTTTGTGTTATTTGGTTGTGATCTACTCACTATAAAAGAAATAACAAGTAATGAGGAAAGTAATAAATGAACCTCACAGATACACATTAATGAGGAAGTCACAGTAGAGATAATAATGAGGATCCAGAATGCTTCAGTCACTGATTGATGGTCCATTAGAGAAACTACTCAGGCAGAACCCTCAATAATGTCAACCTGAAAAATTATTAACTGATAGGAAAGGGAAAATATGATTAACATGAGTGTTGTGGAAAAGTTGAGGCTGCTTGAGATGTAGGCTATCAGAAAAGGCTTGTAGGTTTATGTAAAAATGACTTAGGGGAAGGATCAAAAGATCCAAAATCAAGTGGGGGAAAATGGGGCAGAAACTGGAGAGACCATCCTGCAAAAGGGAGTTGTGTGCCAATGGCCAGAGGAGACCACAGGTCTTAGGGCTCATGGATCAAGGTTCTAGCACGTGCAGGGACTTGAATGGAAGGGTTTGTGTGCCAGGAACAGGAGGGTCTGAAGGCCACAGGGCTTGTAGATCTAAAGACCAGCACTGGAGGGACTGGTATGTGTGTTTTGTATGTGTCTTGAGAGGTCCAGGCACCAGCAGCAGCTGGAGGGATCAGGTTGTGTGTTGGTGTGTAAGAGGTCTAAGTGCTGGCAGCTGGAGAGATCTGTGTGTGCCCTATCTGGCAAGCAGAAGGTGATTTGTATACCACTGCCAGAACTCCCAGACATGGATATTTAACAGGCTTGGAGGCCATGCTAACATTTAAGTGGACTGTGTTTGTTTGAGTGTGTTTCTGGATGCTGAGAATGAGGGCACACATTCTGATTTCCTGGAGGGGAGGAAGAGGACAGGGCAGTGTGCCCTTCTCTGAGTTTGGGTAGCATTACAGAGAGGTTGTGCTGCCCATGTTGTTTGGTGTGTGAGTGCAGCAGCCTGTCCTGCCTGTCACTTCAGGGACCCCTGTGTATGTGTGTGTGTGTGTGTTTGTGTGTGTCAATGTGTCTCAGACACAACCTTGCTGCCAGCCAGACCTGTGAGCTGGAGAGGAGCAGCAGCAAAATCCTTAGGAGAGGGATGTAGAATTAACCTGGGACCATTCCTGGCTGGGCATGTTGGCTGCGGAGCTGGATCCTGGGTCTGGGAGTTTTAGCGGCTCCCTTAACACTCCTGACAAATAGATTCAGTAGGATTTAGAGAAAAAAGTAAGCATGGAAATAAAAGGACCAGAGGAAGCAAAACGTCCCTCCCTGAGGACACTTCACAGAGGGAGATGGCAGCCACCATGGGCACAAATCATCACATTTGTGGTGTTTTGGTGGGGGGGCTGTGAGAGACAGGAGTGCCAGTAATGGAAATGTCAGGTCACACCAGATGGTTGGTAGACTGGTATGTGAATGTGTTCACATTTAAAGGTCAGCAGCTACTTTGATTGCCTGGGATGGGTGGTGATGATTTTAACATTTGTCATGCAATTTACCCTAACTCTGGGCAAGAGCAGCTCAAATGTATGGAAATTTGATGAGGGAGCAAGTCTTCCTCTGAATGCTACTGCACAGCACAAAGCAACAAAAGTGTATTCTTCTGTATCAATGCTATATATGTAGTCCTTCTCTGATTCATATTCTCTGAAATGTAGTTGTATTTAAAGCATTCATAGCTGGATTTATTATCTTTTGTTGGAATCCAAAGATTCATGAAAACAGCCAGACAAAATTAACAAAGATTTGTCAGAGCTAACAAACATCCTGGATAGGAAAATACCCTACTATAGCTGTCTTAAAATAACTTTCCTATTTCCACACATCTTCATCAGCAGTTTTCATGCAAATAATCCTCCAAATGCGCCTTCAATTAAGATATGCACATAGATTTACATGGAGTTAAGAAGACACAAATGAGACTGTTCATAAATTCAACCCTGGCTACAAGGCTTAACATTATAAACCGTGAGCATTTGATAATTTCGGATGTGAAGTACCAGATTTGTAACTGTAGAGATCATTTATATTTTTGAAACACAGATTATATGAGATACTTACCTCTACTCTCATCAGAGGAGAGCTTAATACACAGAGCAGTATTACAATGTAATTTCAATACATTGGAGGATACAAATTCCAGATATTCTGAAATGTTAAACTGCCATGGGAAAAAATCTTAAACCTTAAAAATCTTTAAATCTTAAAAAAATCTTAAGCTTCTGCTTATTCATTTCAAACAGGAATCAATGAAAAGCATGATTTAAAACTGAATCTCCCAGTCAGTGAGTGTGAACCACTCACTTCCGTAGAGTCAAAAGCGAGGTTTTCAAACGTCCTCAACTGACCTAAAAATACTCAAGAGGAGTATTTTTTTTCCAATTTTACAAGGCAGAAAAATTACTCAGGAAATGCAGAATGAGATTCAATATTACAGTTTATTGTTTATCCCAAAAGTTATGCTACCAGCTCAAGTTCCTGAACAAATACAATTTTCTTGAAAAGATCTAGCACAAATGACTTAGTGATCTTAATTTTGGAGAGGTACATTTTACACATTTATCCCTACATGGATACTTATCCCAGATCAGATACTGTGTTGGCTGGTCAGAGCACTATACATGGGCTTGCAGTATGAGTGCAAACTTTATTTTCCTCGAGCAAGTTTATTCGCAGTAAGTTTTACTAAAAATCTTTACTGTAAAGATCTCCCTGTAAAATGACTGAGATGCTAATGTGATGGTAAACACCACCAGTCTTAAATCTGCACCAATCCATTTCTCTTTCCTGTCCTTCTCACTGAGTCACTGTAGTGATTCAGGTTGATTTGTAACAAAGATTTACTCTGCCCACATGCCTGCTCAGGCACATTCCACTCTCTGCACACCAGGACTAGTGTGAAAACCCTATTACTGTGTTCCCACAATGCAGGACAAGGGGTTGGGCTGTGGACACTGACTCCTTGGGTTGCCTGCCCTGCTCCTGCTCCTCATTCAAGAGCATCTGTAGCAAAGACCCAGACCTAAGCAAATGTTTCCTTCTCTGCTCCTCCTTTTCTGGGCTCCAGATCTGCTGTACAGCTGGACCCAGCAGAGTATGTGCACATTGGATCCAGAACTGTGTGCATGACTCACTCCCCACTGCTGAGTCTATCAGAAGTCATAGCATGGGCTTATAAATAAACTAACTCCAATATTCAAGTCAGCAGCTCAGGTGTAGAATAATAAAGGAAGAAAAAAAAAAAAAAGAAACGTGGGTCATTGTTCTAGCTGCTGCTTAGTCTTTCTTCAAGAATCTCAGCACTTGAGAAAATCTTTTAATCATGCCACTTACTATCTAAGCTAAACAGGATACAAATCCTCCTGTTCCTGATACAGGCAAACCAACTCAGTGCTATTTGCATCACACAGATCAGCTCTGCTCAGTTTAGCTTTTGCACAAGAAGCGAATTACTGAGTCATAATGTCTCAGTCTGGCTGGCACAGCATTGTCTGAATGCAAAAAAGGGACTGATCCCAGACACCAGCCCTCCTATTTCAGCTGAGTGTGTCAGGTGTCTTGTGCCACCCATACCAGGGAGACACAGTCCCAGAGTGCAGGGTGCAGCCATGACCTTCCTATTTCTTTGGGTGCAATTCAGAACAGATAAGTAGCTTTTTCCCTTTTTATTTTCCCCACAGGTCTCCTTATTCACTGCTATTAGAGCTCAGGGTCTTTTGCTAAGACACAGATACTATCAGCTGAACTACCTTTGACTCTGATAAATAGGATCTTAATTCTCCTCTCTTCTTGGAGTGCATTTTCAAGCTATCTTTAGGGCTGGTAGTACAAATTGCTATGCCTCAAAAGGAAAAGATAACCAACAATTAAACTGCCTTTTCTGAAACAGCCAGTGGTTTTCTTCAAATCTAGAGTTATTTCTTAGAGACTTTTGTAGTATTGATGCAGTAATGGCAAAATATCTGTATTTTGCTCTTTGTTATGAAATTGTGAAGAAATATGTAATTTTCCAAATTCTTTCAATGACATATATTCTAGTTTATTACAAAAGACAGCTCTAAAGTTGAGATTTAAGGATTTGTTTCATTCAAGAAGATTATTAATTTTTTGCAGCAGACAGATTCCATGTGGTTGCTCTCCTTATCTTCTCCCTTTTCTGAGCATCAGCAGAAATAACTGGGAAAAAAACAATGACCACAACAACTCAGACTGACTACTATTTATACCAGATACACTCTAACTGGTATCATAAAGACTGCAGACAGATTTACATTGGAGTTCTTTTGCTCATAAATTCCTAAACTTCTACTCAGGATGAAAAGTTCCATGCTTGATCTATGCCTTTGACTTCACCTACTGTGAAAACAAAATAGCATTAAAGAAGTTTAACTGGAATGTCAAGAACAAAACCAAACCTCATTGTTTCCCAAGGCTGCAATGATTAATCCTACAATACATAAACATGGTCACTCTTCCAATGCAATACTCATGGGAAAAAAGATCCATGTGCTCTTTATGAGATTTCAATCTTATCTCTAAACAATTTGATGGAATATTTTGATTAACTTCTTAATGATAGCCTTTCTACTTCACAGTTACTAATATGTAACTAGAACCAGCCACCTTCTCCGCAAGAGCTCTGTCTATGTGCACTTGCCCTTGCTTTTTTATTTTAACTCCATCTGGATCTACGAAGTCTATGGTACAAAAGTGCAGATCAAAGCTTCCCGGAGGCACATCTTCCTCTTCATCTCCACTTTTTTTTTCCACCCATATTTCTCATCATGTTGTGAACACTTGGCTTTGGAGGCAGCTTTCACTCATGTAAATGAGTAAGCATTTGTGCTTGTTCAAAACAGAGCTTTATAAATGACATTAAAATATCATTGCAACTCCCATTTCATTTGTTAAGAATGCTATTTGTTTATTGAATTTGGTAGTTATTAGGTTGTTTAATAAAATTTGTTTATTAACTGTGGAAAGAGTCTCTGTTGCTCCTTAGGAGAGTCAGGTTTCATTCTGGCAGCTACTGTCATGCTTTCATCACTAGAAAAGATTTGTCAGTGTGAGCTAGAGTCAAGGAAAGAAAAAGAAAATTAAAGGGTTGCCTTGACCAAAAGAAAAATGACCACACTTAAGCCTTAACAGGTGCAGTTTGGAGTAATGGGAAAAGAAAAGCTGCTGAGATAACATAGTATGAATTTTCTTAAGGAGGAAAAAAGCTCTAAGGAAAAGAAAGGAACTTAAACTGAGATAGTGAATGCCTACTATGGGCCACTGCATGATAGTCTGTCTACAGGCTGTGTTTCCCAAGCAGATTTCTCCTACTCAGCAGCCCACCCTTTTGCTCTGCTTTCCACAGGTTGCCAGCTCACAGCAAGACCAATTGCCACTACATGTGTCCTTTTAAAACTATTTCCATCAGCTTACAGCAATGCTCATGTCTCTCAGAAGTGAGATTTCCAGCTGCCCAAATACCAGGGCTGCAAAGCCTCTTTAGGCAGCTCTCTCCCTTGGGAAGGTCTGGGAAGCTGACAGCCAGGGAGATGCAGAGCTGGCATAAGCATCACACAAAACAGACTTAGCCACTGGAAGACTGAGGAAAAACCTGAAAATGTAACCTTTCCTTGGACAAAGCCATGTAGTACCTTGTTGTGCCAGCTCTGCTGTGTCCTTGTAGAGAGTTCATCCATGCATAATAAGCTGCAGCTGGGAGCAATGAATAAAAGTGGTTCTTGCCTTGCAGGATTTGCTGGAGGAACCGGTGGAAAACAAATCTGTTTCAAGTAGATGCTGAAGACTAGATTTTGTCCTGCTCCCTTGGGAGGGAAGTCACCATTCCACATCCAATACCCACTGCCAGAAAGCCAGGCTGGCCCTCCCCAGCACTCTGCCCCACACTGGCTTCCTTGTCCAGGTCCCCACAAGATCACATGGTGGGAGCGACTTCAAATCAATTTGATTAATATCAAACCTTCCCCGCTGGCAACAGCCTGTCCATAGAAGTTCTGCAAAGCTCTATCTGGCTTTCTTCGAGGAGTGTCTCTTGAGATTTGGAAGAAATTTGAGTTTCTGAGAAATACAGATAGCCACAGATGCATTCATTTTGAGTGCAGTCACAGCAGTCTCTAAGATATTTTTGAAGTGGAATGTGGGGAAAGAAGAAATAGAGGTTTATTTACTTTTTTTCCCCCCGGGGGTTCAAATGAGCAAGCCACTCCACCTCTTGGGCTAAGAAAGTAATAAAAATGATTTTCTTTACTCCATAATAATACCTGGGTGCCTAGATCCACTTGCACTATTTATTTTCATAAAAGCAAGTAATTTTGGCTTCCACTTGCCTGGATTTATACCCATACTGCACAAACCACTTTGCAGGTGTGTCAGGTTGCTCTCAGATTGGCTGCAGTCAGGCTCACTTGTGTATTTGCTTTCTCACTTATTTCCCACAGCACCTCAGTGATCTGCAGGACTAGGGCAGGCTGGCTTAAAATTACTTCTTCTCTTTTCCATTCCACAAATATTCTTCAACTGTAAAACACTTTTCTACTTCTTATTAGGTATCATCAAAACCATTTTGAGGGTTTTTTTACCCAAGCCCTCATGGGCTGGGGTGCAGGAGCTCAGGTACAGTGGGTGCTGGCTGATGCTCACATGGGTGCACAGTGTGCAGCCCCTTGCACCACAGGAGGGTTTTAAAGCTCAGAGGATGGAAAGTTTGATATCTTTGGAAATGCAAGGCTGAGCATCAGTTTCTTAATCAGCAGTTACAGCTGCCTTCCTGGCAACCCCCTGCTGATGGTGGAACTGGTTTTGGGAATGTTTCACAATACAAAGATCACCTCTTAAAGGGGAAAGCAGAGAACTTTGCCATCTTCCAGCCTTTGCACACTGACTTCAGAACAATGGAAAAAACTGAACAGCCTAATAAGCCGCAGAGAAATCCTGACCTTTATTTGCTACCATTTTATTCAGCATACATGTGGAAAATTAAATTGTACTGAATAACTAGTGCAGTATCTGTGAGTACACAGCTTCTCTTTAGTTTATTAAACAGCAGTGCAGGAAACTCTCCTTCCCCACCACAGTGTCTCTTGCCACAAGAGGTGCTGAAAGCATTTGAAATTTCAGTAGCTACTGGTGAAGTAAAAATATATACAGTAATTTCACAATTATAAGCCACACCTGATTATAAGCCAC